>OX422222.1:255675648-256295648 GCA_949130495.1 Sambucus nigra
ATCAACTATAAACCCTTTGAATAATTATGCCCCTATGCCAGGTATGAAGTTCGATATGAAATTCAACCTTTCTCTCAAGATCGGTTTCTATCTAACCCATTATTCTAAACATCAAACTTTCACTCCCATTTTGTTACCACATCGAATGGGAGACCTCAAGGTCAAATTGTACCCAAATTTCTCTCTAAATTTCAAACACACTTCTTTATATGTGGTGTGGTGACAATTATAATTCAACACAAATAGATAAGAGAAGCGGAATCACCAAGCACAATAAGAAATATAAAATGCCAATCACACAACAAGAGATATATGTGGTTCAACAAGAATGCTTACGTCCACGGTGGTGCAGTCAGTATTATTTCTATATAATCCGGGGAGAGATTACAGAGAATACAGTGCGTGCCTATTGCCCCAGGCCTAAGGTTTATTATATATATGTTATTTTCAGGGAGTGGGGGTGTTGGACTCCCCCACGCTTTCCATATTCTCCTGGAACACCTCTTTACGAGATCGTGGGAGAAGACCAGGTCATAACTGAATCGATGTTAAGAAATGAGGGGTTTTGGAATTTGGGCCGCTTAATCTAGGCTACTTGTCCAGGCCTGTCATTCTAATTTCGGGTACCCACAATTGCCCCTAAGTTTGTTGGGGGACAATTTGGGCTCAATAAATTTAAATGATTTGTCATAATGGTTCCTTTATACATCGTGCAACTCTTCCCAGAGTTTGAGGACTGATTTAGGCGGCACTTGCTTCGTGTTCTATGCACTATGATAAGTAACATTCAAAAGTTATCCCAAGCAGTCATTTCACAATCACCGCTTAAGGCTTCTCAGTACTCTTACACTTTCTGTGAGTTCTAGCAATTCACGTTATCTATTCCCGGTCTTCATTCTTTTCTCTTTCGATCTTTGTCATCATTTGGGCCTGTGATTCTTCATCGTTCAAGTCAAACTTCCATCTTGTAAGTCTTTTGCGCCTTTTCTTTCTATTTTTTCTTTGAATTTAAGGTTTTTAAATGGTGAAGATTGGTAATTGGTCAGTGTGTGAGTTTAGAAAGTTTTATAATATCCCAGAGTGGGTAGAGATTGAGTGCGCCTCTCCCCCTAGAAATGTTAGAGAGATAGAGGGTGACCATTGGATTCATGTCTTGTTACTTTCCCAAGGGGTGCTTACTTTTCCTCCTAACAATCTATTCTTTCACTTCTTTGGCTATTTCAACATTGTTCCTCCACAGTATTCGCCCAATGTTTGGAATATAATTAATGGCGTCCATAGAATTAATCAGTTATATGGTACCAAATTATGGCTCTCCGAGATCTGCTTTTGTTATTCCCTCTCTCGAACTAGTTTTGGTGTCCTTTATCTCAAATCCAGGAGTCCTGACAGGGTATTGGTAGTAAATCTACCTGATTCCTACAAGGACTATTGGCAAGATGGCTTCCTTACTATAAATTGGTAGTTTTCCCCTCAGACTGAGGAGTCGAGGTCTGATAGGTTCTCTGTTCCCTTTTACGGGGAAGAATATAAAGGTATTCTTTGCTTTGTTCCTTCAATTTCTTTACTGATTTGTGATCTTTCTAACTCTTTCCTATTTTTTCTACAGCGAGGTTGAAGAACTTGGAACCTTCTCTCAGCGAGGTTTGTCTATCTGAGATGGTCAAAGTATGGAATATTAGGGAGCCCCTAGCTAATAGCAAGCATCCTCAGTCTGGTGCCTTCTTGCTCGAGTATAAAAACTAGTTTTATAGCGAGGCCAGTAGATAGCATTCCCGAGTTTGATACCTGTGAAGAGACTACTGCTGATCCTATTCAGTTAGACAAGGAGGAGAGCAATTTTGAGAGTGATATCATAGGTGGTGCTGGAAGCAATATTCATGAGGCGAGATCTAGTGGTGATAGTTCTATGGATTTAGAAGAGGCTTTGGAAGCCCGAGAACCTTCGAGCACGTCTAGCAGCTCAAGCGAGGATATGGTTCCTCCAAGGAAAAACTTTATTCGGGATGACCATGATGATGATCATGTGCTCCTAGCTCAGAGGTTGAAGAAGCAGAAGTCCAATACTGGGGTTATTGCTATTGGCTCTCGATCTACTGTTCAGGAGTAGGAGAGGAAGAGGAAATAAAAAGAACAGATGAGAGAGAGAGAGAGAGAGAGAGAGGAAAAGGAAGAGGAAAGGAAGAAGATGGAAGAGAAGAAAAGGATGGAGAAGAGGAAGAGAATGGAGAAGGAGAAGGAGGAATAAAGGAGAAGAATGGAATCGAAGACGAAGTCTGGGCAGGCCTTAGTCCCGGTGTCTACATTTCCCGAAGGGGCCTCAGTTTCCATTTCTCCTCAATTGGCCACTGCACTGCTCGAGATGGTAGTTCTTCCTGCAGATCGCTAAAGGGCGTTGGAATCTGATCAACTGGCCTTACAAGCTAGCCAGCGGCTAGCCTTGGTAAGACCTTTTCCATTCTCTAATGCTTTAATCAATTTTTATTGTTTCCTTTTCCTGACATCTTCTTTACTTTTACAATTTGTTACTGACTTTGCCATGCTCTATCTCTCTCGCGATGAGCTGGTGAGTAGGAACAGCGAGCTGGAGCAGAAGAATGCTACCTTGAAAGTGAGGGGTACACAACTCGAGGCTAGTCTAAAGACTGTTGATGCTGCCCGAGTTTCTTCTGACCTGGCCCTCGATAATTCCAACCGAGAGAGGGATGCAGTAATTAAAGATCTGAATGAGCTGAGGCAGGCTTACGACCTAGTCTGCTCAAGTAAGTTGGCTGTTATTGAGGAGAATAAGGTGATGATCAAGCAGCTGAAGGAGAAAGAGTCCTAGGCAACCACTATAAAGGAGGACTCATATAACTCCGGGCGGGCTGCTGCATAAGAAGACGTCGAGGTTCAGATAGGCTACATCAGTCGTCTGAACTTTTAGGAAGCCTGGAACAAGGCCCTGATAGCTACTAGTGTTGATGTTGCTTCTCTTTTGTTCAATGAGCATGACCCGGGTCCAAAACTAATTGTGGATGAGGTCCCTACCCCAGTTATTGAAGGAGTTGAACCTGCCTCCCAGGGAGTTCTTGTTGATGTTCCTCATTCTCAGGCGACAGAGGTTGTCCCTGCTGAGGGAGGGGATTCTACCACTGCTAGCAAGGGGAAGCAGCCATCATCTTCTGAACAACCTGAGGTTGCTAGTTGATTTTACCCTTAGGGTTGTTTTTGTATCTTCTGCTTGTAATTTTCCCTTTGACCTTTGACTGTATTCTGATTCTCTTCATATTAATGAAATGAGAAGGTTTTTCATTCCCTAGTGTACGGAATGATTTTATCTCTCATTGCTATTTTATTGCCTGTAGTCGATTGGTGTTGATGATTATATACCGGCCACTTCTCAATTGGGAAGAATGCTTGGACCTGATGTAAGCTCTAAAGTTCGTCATACTTTTATGAGGATTTGTAAATCACTGTGACTGAGGAACAAGAACTTTATGGAGCAAACTGAGCTTATCATTAAATTGAAGGACAGGATCCAAGAGATGGAGGAAGTTGGTGCCTTGGTCCAAGAGGAGGTGAATACACTGAGAGCAAAGCTTCTAGACGCTTCTGAGATCAACCAGTTTGGGGAAATTCTTCACTAAGAGAATGAGGCTTTAAGGAGAGAGGTCTCGCATCTTAGGGAGCATGCGCCGAGCATCGCTCCTGCAGTATTACGAGGTTCCTCCTTGTCGTGAGTTGGAACTTGCTCGAGCGATGTTCCTCCGGTGCTGCGAGGCCCTACTCCTCCAACTACTCCGTGAGTCGATACTCGAGCAAGGAGTTCATCTAGGGAAATGGAAGAGCTCCGAGGTGACGTCCAACGAGCGTATATGATTGTTGTTGGTCTTCAAAGGGATGTCACTCGTCTGAGGCATCTGTTTAGGAGAGGTCCTCGATAAGTATGGGCTGACGGTTATAATCAAGGTTGGATAGATAATATGATGAGGCAAACGGAGTTTGAAGAGCCCGCCTTTATCAGGGGGTGGTTAAGTGACCTGAAGGAGCTGCAACTCCCAAGGAACTCGATGCTTTGGTATCGTTACAAGATTTCTCCTTCTACTCTACTGCCTAATCCCTTCCGGAGAGATGAACAGTGGATCCCTATTGATGCTATCCCTCGAAAACTATTAGAGTCGAATGTGAATGAAGTCGAGGAGGAGCTGGCCCCCCATCCTGACGACAGTCGAAGAGCTCAAGTGGCTGATTATCTTGTTCGGAGGCCTCAACCCCATT
The DNA here is from genome assembly GCA_949130495.1 of Sambucus nigra. Taxonomy (NCBI): domain Eukaryota; kingdom Viridiplantae; phylum Streptophyta; class Magnoliopsida; order Dipsacales; family Adoxaceae; genus Sambucus; species Sambucus nigra. Next base: position 255,679,909 of record OX422222.1, read on the forward strand.
AAGATTTTTGCCAGTAATGATGTAATGAAGCGATGTAATCTTGATGTCTTGGGCAAGCTCGTTGACTAAACATGTATTGTATTTGTTGTAAGTGTGATGAATGAGTATAAATTTATGTTTTGGGCAAATTTGTCGACTAAACAATTGTCTTATATCTTCCATATCTTTGTTCAATAATCTTGAGCCTCTCTTGGCTGACTAGATTTGATTATCAAGCAAGTGTCCCTCCAGTCTAGTATGCTAACGATATACCATTCAGCCCCACTTTACCTTTTAGGTTGTGTCGTCACACTCCCTTAGGCCTAAGTGTGGCAATTGGCGAGGACACACCTAGTGTTGGATGCTCTATCCGATCAGGATTTTATTCAACTAAACATAGTTTGGTCATAAAATTTTAACTTGGTCATATTGCCTAAGGATCCCCTGTAGGGCTTCATATATTTCCAAGGGCAATGCTAGGAGGTTTTTCGTATTTCATAACGAAAACCTAAGGAGGTTGATTTTCCTGCTTTAGCTGTGCCTGTCACTTGGAAAGGGTGCGCGAGTTATGAATTCAATATACTAGTTAACTGACACTTCATAGAGTGTGAATTCCAAAAAACTTTTATTAATGATAAGGAAATGAGTTTCTATTCTCATAAGTACAATATAAAAGAAGAATCTAGAAATAGAATTTGTTGAGATTAGCAGCATTCCATGCTCGAGGTATCTCTCTGCCCTCCAGCGTTTCTAAGTGATAGGCTCCTTGCAGATTGTCTCTTGTTATCTTAAATGGTCCTTCCCAGTTTGGCCCTAGTTTGTCGTCTGATGGTTTTACTGTGCTGCCCAGGACTTTCCTTAGGATATAGTCCCCAACTCGGAATGCCCTTGGGTTGACCTAATTGTTATAGTGCCTTGCGAGCTGTTGCTGATAGTTCGCTACTTTTACTAGGGCTAGCTCTCGGCGCTAATCGGCTAGGTCGAGCTTAGCGAGCAATGCTGCAGCATTATGGCCCTGGTCGATAAGGTTAGACCTCATTATTGGCAAGCCTACTTCTAATGGGATGACTGCTTCCATTCCATACGTTAGTGAAAATGGGGTTTCCCCCGTTGCTTGTCGTGGAGTGGTACGGTAGGCCCATAGAATATGGGGTAATTAATTTACCTATGCGCCTTTGGCTCACTCTAATAGTTTCCTCAATCCTTCGATCACTGTTTTGTTGGTAGCCTCAGCATGGCCATTTCTCTGAGGATATGCCACCGAGCTGAAATGGTGTCTGATTCCATGCTCGTCACAGAAACTCTGAAAGGAGCCGCTCTCGAACTGCGTTCCATTATCAGTGATGATGGTCATGGGGATGCTAAAATGGGTGATTATATTTTTACATATGAATCTTATCATGTCTGCATCTCGAATGTTTGCTAGGGTTCTGCCTCGATCTATTTGGTGAAGTAGTCAATTGCGACCAATAAATACTTGCGATTGTCGGTTGTGGTAGGAAGTGGTCCTACAATGTCCATTCCCCATTGGGCGAATGGCGATGGGATGGAAAGTGATTTTAGGTCGCTAATAGGTTGATGGACCATGGGGGCATGAAGTTAGCATTTCACACACTTGCGAACATATACCGCAGAATCCCTCTGCATATATGGCCACCAGTAGCCTTCCTTCATAGCTCGAAAAGCCAAAGACCTTCCTCGAATATGGCTTGCACAGATTCCCTCGTGAATTTCATGTAGAACTTGCTCGACATCCCTCGGGTGAACACACTGAAGGTAGGGACCGGAAAATTACCTCTTATATAGCTTGCCCTCAGGATATAAGTGAAAGTGAGCAGCTTTGACTCTTATCTAGTGAGCAGTCTTCTTATCATCTGGAAGTGTGACATCCTTCAAATATTCCCTTAGTGGGTCCATTTAGCTGAGTGCTGACTCAATTCGGAGCACATGCTCCACACTTGGTAGCTCACTGTTACGGTTAATGCTCGGATGAGCGAGGAAATAGATGGGAATTATTCTTTTTAAGTTGGAATCGATTGCTGAGCTTGGGGCTGCTAGGGCGTCAGCATGGCTGTTATGTTCCCTGGGAACTACTAGACATTAACTTCCTTAAAGTTAGTCAATAGCCTCTTTGCTAAGGCGAGGTAGGCTTCCATCCTTTCATCTTTTTCATTATAGTCTCCGCTTATCTGATTGGAGACTAACTGTGAGTCGCCAAACACCTGCAACTGCTTTTCCCCCAAGGTGTGCGCCTTCTGGAGGCCGGCTATGAGGGCCTCATATTCTGCTTCATTGTTGGAGGCTTCAAATCCAAGCCTAATTCCTTTCTCGAGGATTGCATTTTTCGGAGTGATAAGTACGATGCATACTCCTACCCCCTTTGAATTAGAGGCTCTATCAAGAAATAATTTCTAGATTTCCCCTATTGTGTGCTTCTTCCCTTGCTTCTCGGGTTGAAGTTGGTCGAGAGGTTGCTCGCCTGTGAATTTTGCTATGAAGTCAGCAAGAATTTGCCCCTTGATCGCGTTCCTTGGTTGAAATTGGATGTCAAATATCCCGAGCTCGACTGACCATTTAGATAGTCTTCTCGACAAATCTGCCTTCCTCAAGATTGCTTTAAGGGGGTGCGATGTAAGGATGATGATAGTGTGAGCTTCAAAGTAGTTCTTTAACTTCCTTAAGGCAACTACAAGAGCAAAGGCGAGCTTCTTAAGTGGTAGGTACCGCTGCTCGACTTCTAGTAATGTCTTGCTCGCATAATAAACGGGGTGCTGGATTCCTGTTTTTTTCGCACATCAATGCAGAACTGATAGTGTAGTTTGAAACGGCGAGGTATAGGTATAAGGAATCTTCTTCCTATGGTATGATGAGCAGTGGTGGAGAGCTAAGGTAAGCCTTGACTCATCCAATGCCTGCGAGCAATCTTGAATCCATTCTACAGTTTTGTTTCCCTTTAGGAGCTGGAAGAAGGGTTTGCACTTCTCGAAAGACTTGGAGATAAAATGGTTTAGGTAAGCGAGCATGCCGGTGAGTTTCTGTACGTCACGGATTGTGCAAGGAGGTTGCACCGTATTTATTGCATCGATCTGGTCTGGATTAACCTCGATACCTATCAAACTAACCAAGTACCCAAGAAATTTTCCTGACTGGACACCAAAAGAACACTTGCTTGCGTTAAGTTTCATTCGGTAACTCCTGAGGATTTCGAAGGTTCTTGATAGGTCCGAGAGGTGGTCTTCCTTCTTCTTGCTTTTGACAAGCATATCGTCGATGTAGACCTCCATAGTGTTCCCCATCTAGTTTTTGAACATCTTGGTGACCAGGTGTTGGTAGGTTGCCCCTGCATTTTTAAGCCCGAAGGGAATGACCTTGTAACAGTATAACCCAACCGTGGTGATGAAAGCTTTCTTGCCCTGGTCTGGAGCGTATAGAGGGATTTGGTGGTACCCTGAGTATGCGTCCAAAAAGCTCACCCTTTTGTGAGCTGCTTTGGCATCCACCAGTTGATTAATTTTTGGTAGGGGAAAACTGTCTTTAGGGCATGCTCTGTTAAGGTCAGTGAAGTTGATGCAGACTCTCCATTTTCCATTGCTTTTTGGAACTACTACTGGGTTGGAATTTAGGGAATTGGACTCCCCGTATGGATCTGCATCCAGTAGTTTCTCGACTTATTTTTCTACGGCTTTGGCCTTCTCGAGGGCGGTTCTCCGTGCCTTCTGCGTGATAGGTTTGAAAGTGGGGTCGATATTCAACCGATGACAAGCCACAGTGTAATCGATCCCAGGCAACTCGTACGGTTCCCACGTAAAAAAATCTACGTTGCTTCTCAATAGAATTGTCAATTCCTTCTTCTCTTGATCTGTGAGAGAAGTTCGATTAAGAAAACCCTGTCATTATTGCTATCTCCAGCTGTAACCTCTACCAGGTCCTCGACGACCCGTTTAGAGGGGAGGAGCGTGGTCTCCTCTACTCCAGGTATTCCGTACTTTAACTGCTATTTAAAAGGTGTCAGACCTTCTTGTTCTTCAACTTTCTCGTTGGGCTTGTCGGCCTTCTTTTCAAGCCTTGGATGGATGGCCGCTATAAAGCACCTTCTCGCCATTGCTTGATCTCCATGGATCTACATTACTCCTCGCTCGGTTACATACTTGAGTTTCTGATGGTAGGTCGAGGAGACTGCCCTCATCGCATGCAGTCATCCCCTACCGAGGATGGCTTGGTATAGCGAGTCGATGTCAACTACCAAAAACTCAATCATCTTAGAGACGTTTCCTGCTCGTACTGGCAACACGATCTTTCCCATGGGCATAGTCACTTTTCAAGAAAATCCAACTAAAGGGACAATAGCTTCCTTTAGGTCGGCGATGCTTAACTTTAATTTTCTGAATAGGTCGAGATACATTACCTCGGACGAGCTTCCTTGGTCGACGAGCAACTCGTCGACGTCAAAGTTAGCTATTCTGAGAGTAATGATCAAAGCATCATGATGAGGGGTCCTCACTCCTACTAGATCTTCATCTGTGGACATGATATGCTTACCGTAGTTGAAATCTTCTGCTCACCGACGCTTTCTCGATTGCGTCTTTGCTGGATCGATCTGAAAAGCTTGCATTTCCACTGTAAGCTTTTTTACCTCTATTCAAACTGAATTTCCTTGAATCTTTTTTGTGTTAGATTCCCCATGAATTACTGCGAATTCATGGCCGGCGTCGTCTTTGAGCACGTTGTTAGTCCTTGCTCCTTTATGGGCAGCAACCTTCTCTGCCTTTTTATCCACGAATTCGTTCAGATGCCCGAATTGGGCCAGCTCTTCGAGGTGGGACTTATGAGCCTTGTAATGCTCAGTCTTATGTCCTCCTTCTTTGTGAAAAGCGCATCTCAGCGCGTTGTTTCTCTTTGAGGGATCTCCTCCCATCTTCCTGGGCCACTTAATAAATGGCTCATTTTTTATTTTGGTGAGAATTTTGTAAAATGGTTCTCTGAACACGGTGCTGACTGCCTAAAATTCTTTTGCGACATCGTTGTTGTCTTCGTTCTTTGAGCCATTCTTTCCCCCATTCTTTCCCCCTTTCTTCTAGTTCTCAGTCTTATCACTTCCCTTGGTAGCGAGCTTGGCTCGACCATTTTTGCCCGCGCTGAGGCAGGTCACATCCTCCACCTTGGCATATTTCTCGATGCAGGCCATCAGGTCGTCAATGGTTATGGCCTATTTCTTTATCAGGGACTGGTACAGAAGGGAAGAGCTGGGAAGCCCAATTTTGAAAGAGGCCACTTCCACTTGCTCCAAGCAGTCCTCAACCTCGTTGAATAACTCCCAATATCTCTTCGCGTAGTCTCAGAGGGTCTCTTGAGGTGTCTTTTTTATTATTAGCAAAGCATCCATCCTTTTAGGATAGGAGCTACTAGTAATGAAGCGGGACGTAAAGAGCTCGGCTAGGGATTTGAAACTTCTGATGGATCTATGGGGGAGCCTTTCGAACCACTTCTGTGCCACAACATGCAGGCTCGAGGGAAAAATTCGACACATCAATGTGTTCTGATGGTTACAAAGGGCCATGACTTACCTGTACTGCCTGACGTAATTGATGGGATCAGTTTTACCATTATAAATCTTGAACCTTGGAACAACAAATTTCTTGGGGGCTTCCTCTTCTTCGATTTCCTTCGAGAAAGGTGATTTGATCTGAGTTTTGAGAGCTCGCCTAGCGAGTTACCGAGTTTATTTGGTACCGCAATGTGCAGGGTGTTGGTCCATCTCCCTTCGGACCAGACTTCGTATATTCTCATTGCTGCGAGTTGGGATCCTGTGATTGCTAGCTAGTCACAGTTGCTCGAGCATGTCATCCTCTGACTCGTTTCCCTTAACTTTCTGGAACTCGCGTCTGAGGCTCCTTCCTCGATTGTGAGACTTGCTCGCCTGAGGGCTAGGAGTGCGATATTGATGTCTCCTAGTGCCACGATGAAGCTCTATCTCCATATTTTCTAACATTCTTTTGAGGCGAACATTCTCAGCCTCGTGCCTGCGAGAAGACTCCCTCTGCTCATGGAGCCTCGCCTCATAAGCATCGATTAACCTGGATATTTGTGTGGACCTCGCTGGTCCTTGGCTTTCTTCTGAGGCTGGCCTTTCTAGGCGAGCCCTCTGATCTGAATGTCGAATTTTGGATCTGATCCTGTGATAAGTAGGTTATTCGTAGATATCTCCTACCTGAGGAGCATTACTACTGTGACCAGACATTTCAGACTTCTTTGTTGGTGTGGGCTTTCTCAGGGAAGAAAAATGTTCCCACAGACGGCGCCAATCGTGGTGAAAATTATAATTCAACACAAATAGATAAGAGAAGCACAATCACCAAGCACAATAAGATATATAAAATGCTAATCACACAATAAGAGATGTACGTGGTTCAGCAAGAATGCCTACGTCCAAGGTGGTGCAGTCAGTATTATTTCTATATACTCCGGGGAGCGATTATAGAGAATACAGTGTGTGCCTATTGCACCAGGCCTAGGGTTTATTATATGCATGTTATTTTCAGGGAGTGGTGGTATTGGACTCCCCCACGCTTTTCATCTTCTCCTGGAACACCTCTTTACGAGATCGTGGGAGAAGACCAGGTCATAACTGAATCGATGATAAGAAATGAGGGGTTTTGGACTTTGGGCCGCTTAATCTGGGCTACTTGTCCAGGACCGTCATTCTAATTTCGGGTACCCACATGTGGTGATTGCCTCTAATCACAACATAATGCTCCTAAGATCTATGAATTTTAACTCCAAATTTAATTCTGAGTATCGTCACACCCCACTTTACCAAATTACCTTCGGGCTTTCTACCTCCGCTGGTCTGTTACCCTTTCTCATTTTCTTCTCCGCATCACCACCGATGGGGTTTCAAAAGGGTCCCTCTGATTTTCCTTTTATCGATTTTGATAGGTGGTCCTGAAATCATTCAACCATTATCTACGACTGTGACCTGGGAACCCACTGTTACAGAGTGATGATTTCTATTATCACTTATCTAAGTAACCCTCATGGTGATTTTTTTTTGCCACGATCACTCTTTCCCGATTACTCTATATCTTCTGTCAGGCTTATTCTCATGCAGTTCTTCTTACGGCCCTCGTTGGTCATCCTAAAAAGTTTGGTGTTCAAATCACACAGAATTTCGTATAATGAGTCACATCCATTATAATCCGTAGCAGGAGAACGTAAGTCGCATACGTAAGGGAACACAACAATCATATCATAAGGCTTTACATCAAAGAACGATATGCTAAAATGTAATAAGCGGCACAGATCCTAAGGATAGATGTGTCTACTGCAAGGACCTACAGCTTCCACAACAGCTACAGGACGTCAAGCAATCCAAATCTCTAAATCTGATACTCCTGTGGCTGAGCACCTGATATAATATATATGTATATAGCAAAAGAGAGGAGATATAAGAAATGGGTCAGAGCCCAAAGTTTAAAAATGATTTAGCAAGTATTTAAAACTGGTTCTTAAAACAAGTCTTATACGCATGTTAGTTATCGAACTCTCACATGAGTTTCCCACCTCTCATCTATTGTGAACGCTTAACGTACATCTAATCTCCCCCTAGTCATACCACCGAGTCTAAATAGTCAGAAACCGTACTAATACTAACTATGATCACTAGTAGTATTCTCGTATCGCCCATACAATACGCTATACTAATAGTTTATCTCATATACTAAGTTTCATTATTCACTATTCGAATGGTTAATCTTTTATCCACTAAGATTATTTTATTTCTCATTTCCACTTTATCTACTAGTTTCACAAAGTAGAAAGTTGTCCAAGTACACTCATACATATATATAGTCTCATCATCCCTATATATATACACTAACCCTACACCCTTAGGTTAAGACCACTTGGTGCAATGTAATGATTATTATTATTACCAAGTCTACTAATTTCACACAGTAGAAATATTCACAAGTTCATATATATACATATATAGTCTCATCATCCCTATACATATATATATATATATATATATATATATATACTAATCCTGTACCCCCAGGTTAAGACCCATTAGTGCACCTATCAAGAGAATCCTGCATTCCCGGGTTAGCACCCATTAATGCACCTATCAATAATAATCCAGCACCCCCTGGTTCTCACCCATTAGTGCGCCTAACAATAGAATCCTGCATCCCCGGGTTAGCACCGATTAATGCCCCTATAAATAATAATCTAGCACCCCCGGGTTATCACCCATTAGTGCGGCTAATAATAAAATCCTTCATCCCCGGGTTATCACCCATTAATGCACCTATCAATAATAATCCACCACCCCTGGGTTATCACCCATTAGTGCGCCTAACAATGGGATCATGCGGTTAGCACCCATTAATGCACCTATCAATAATAATCCAGCACCCCCGGGTTATTACCCATTAGTGCGCTTAACTATAAAATTCTTGCCCCCCCCCCCCCCCCCCGGGTTATCACCCATTAGTGCTCTTAGCAATAATATCACAAAATAGGCATACATATATACTTCTCATACGTATTTTAACCTCAACACTATGTATAGTATAAATATTTAGATTACTATCTCGCTCGTAATCTCCAGGGTACATTCTCTCTATACCAAAATAAGTAAAGTATTTATTCTCACTTACTTTCCCGAAATTCCGTCTTATTTAAATTTACTATTTGGCAGTTTCTCTCACTCCAATAAACCGGTAAACTCAAAACTGGACTCTAAGGAAATTCCCAAAAATTCACCATGTCGCTCAACCCAGAAGGGTTGTCACTTGAACCAGAAATAGACCTCGATCGAATGAGAATGAGATGTCGTGCGAACGACTGTCACATGTCGTTCGAACGACTTCACGCAAGATCCTTATCTCGCGTGAACGACTTCGCGCGAGATCGCGCGAGATGTCACTGTTCGTCTTATTTCCTACAATTCTGTGTTTTTCCACCATCTATGAACCTAAAAACCTCTAAGATTTAACACACAACGCCTTATCATGAATGCCCATCAACACATAACAGATTATAAATCATTCCTAACATCCTATGATCATTAATTCATTCTTAATCATCAAAATTATACAAAATCCCCAAATTAATTCATATGAACCTTAGTTTCCAAATTTTCAATTAAAGAACCTAATCAACCCAGATTCGTTCTTCAATATATAATTCTATTTCGTGATTAATCCTCTACATACATAAAGGAATTTCAACCGCTAATTAACCCAATCCTTAATCATAATTTAAATCACCAATTTTTCACCCAATTAACATGTAAATCATGATTAATTTCACCTACTCTTACATGAGTATGATTATTACTAAAAGAAAGCAAGTAATAAACACTTGCCTCGAATATGACGGTCTGATTCGTTGGTGAATTTGGTATATATGCATTCCTCGTCTTCCGATCTATACGATGGTGGTAACTGCGATGGAAGATGATGCCTAAAAGCTTTGGCTCTTTGGGATTCGCTCTCCCTCACTCTCTGTGACTCTCTCTTGAGTTATGTGAGTGTAAGCCCTAATTTCTCCCACGTAACTGATAAAATAAACTCCTAATTTTCGTCCATTTATTTCCTCCAAAAATTAAAATTACAAATTTACCCATACAGGTAGTGTTTTCTGACTATCTCAACCCTCCCAGATTCAACGGCGCACTCAAAATGACCTTATGAGTTAATACACATAAATTCTCTTTTTATCCCAATCAATCAGTCCCGACACGACTCACACTCACGTCAGACTTAAATTACCAAACTGTCATATTTCTGATTTTTGACAATTTATCAAATATCATAGTTCCATATTACATATCACACAGTAATATTTAATAGTTCTCAAAAATAAGTATTAACCCTTGGCACTCTAGTTAATAATTATTGTAATCCAGATTAATAGCAAATTAATTTCTCGCATTTTAATTTAATTAATCCAACAACAATAATTAATCGCATATTTATTCTCATAATAATATTTAATCACATAATTATTTAAATCGTCAAAAATACGAGGAGTTATAGGATTATACTGAAAACATGAGTGACATACAAAATACCCTCAGGTGTGGGTTCTGATGTCATCGGTTGGAATCTTTCGAAAGAACTCCAGATAGGCAGCAATGGAAAAGAGATGGCTTCTCATCAAGTTACTCCAGATGAGTAAAAAGATCCTTTGAAGGTTTAAAGATTGCACATATATGGGAACGGTTTCCTGAATCAAAAAGGTATAAAACCTTAAAAACTTGAAGTCTATTTTCTGGGCTGTAAATCGCAGAAACGTGAGAAAAAAAGACTTAGAAAAATGTGTAAAATGTACCAAGATATTTATACGAAAATCGAGGCGGTGGCGGCGCTCGAACGAGATCGTGCGACATCCTCATGTCACTTGAACGACAAAGAGATGTCGTTCGAACGAGATTTCGCGAGCTCGACGACCGAGGCAAGTCCGCTTCTATACTTAGAAAAAATTTTGCTTTTGTGTTAAAAATAAATCAGACTTCGAAAAATATTTTCTAAAATATTTCCAGATATTTATGCAAATATAAACAACTCCAATAAATCATTTTACCAATAATGCGAAGTGGTGTAGTGGGAATGGTTGAGCAGCACGTCGCATGAAGCATGATGCACGTGTGAAGATGGTGGATGCATGGATTCGAATGAAGGTCGTCGTGGATGATGATGTTGACATGCCGAATGTAGCGGTATCATACATGTATACTGTGATCTAGGACAAATAGAAAATTCCTAGATTTTACCCCGGACATTTATAAAATTATGTCCTTACAGTAAAAAATAAACAAAAAACTGCGGCGCAAACCCTTATATATTAAGTATTTTGAGTAGTTGTTGTGGATTTTTTTAATAATAGATACAAAATGTATTTTGACCTAATTTTTTGAACATGGGTTTATTGATAAGTTTATTTCAAGGGGAAAAAATTGAAAAAAAAAGTTTTTTAGGGCCTACAATTAGGTGTGATGTATTGATGATGTATAGAGCATGATGTAGGTGAGATGTATGAATTGTGTATAGAGCATAATGTAGGTGTGGTGTATTGATGATCTCTAGTGTTATTTAAGGTTTGACCGTCATTAGTTATTCTTTATTTAATGAAACTCTCATAATTTGCACTTCTTCATTTTGGTCCCCATTTTGACGAATTCCATCATTCCATCGCTAACTAACTCATTTTGAAGCCTAAATTGTCTAATATAGACGAATAGTTTTTTAAATAATGCACTTTTCATATTTTAAAAAAAAACAGTTTAATTGTACAGTTTTTTATATATATAGAGAGAGAGAGAGAGAAGATTTTTTTATATAAAGATTGAAAACAGTTTTTTGGTAATAAAATGAATAACAGTTTTTCTTTTCTTTTTTTTTTTGAACATTTTTTTGAATAAGAAAGTGCATTTTATATATAGTAATTGTTAGGTAATAAATGAGTATATTGAACAAATTAAATCATTAGTTAAAGGTTATCTCACGGAATTTGTCATGAGCCAACCACCAAGAAGTGAACTCATCATCTCTAAATATTACTCCGGCGAAGTACTTACATGGTCTATCGCTTATAGGATAATATTATACTAATGTTTATGGTGTAAATCCATTTATTTCATGCACAACTATCTTTGTAAACATCTGCATTAACCTAATCCATACACCTTTTTGGATCAATTATCATGAGTTTCATTTAGTAGAATTCAGTGATAAAGTTGAAATGTATTAGATGTGACACCAAGCATTCAGTTCACCGTATAATTATTTTTTATTTAATCTTTCAATTTTAACAACTGGGAAAATTTATGTTCTAAAGTATTGATGCTTCGTAAGTATTGAAGTGAAAAGGACAAACTAAATAGACTATGGGCGAAGATGTCTTGTGATATTTAATATTTTCAACATGGCCTTTACTTAAGACGCGACTTGAGCAGACGCGGCTATTGGGCTTTAGGCAAACTCGTTAAAGTGTATGTTTTATCATATGATATAGGTTAATCTATATAATACTCTAAACTGATACACAAGAATTTAGCATACTCAAACCCAAGGCTATCCACGTATCTCTCCATAAAGGCTCAAAGTCATTTCAACCGTCATCAATTACTTGAGCAACAACTTGTGGCTTTTGATTTTCCCTACATTCAAACACTCCAACTTTTGGTTTTTCCTAACCCATTTGCTTTTGATTCTCACCGTTTCCTATTTTTCCACCATATAATCCAAAGACCCATCATTCTTTCAATTAAGCCCAGTCCAAACCACAATTTTTATTTCTGCAATGACATGATTTTGATAACTTCTGGCTCTAAATTCCTACATACCTGAGGAAATAAAAAATTCAGGTTAGGCATATGGTTAACTGGAAATTTCTGGTTGGTAAATGAAGCTCATGTTTATGAATTTGGAGAGTTGAATAGGTTGGTAATGTCCCTACTCTCTATCAAACCCTCTTTCAAACGCTATACAAGACTGAACTCTCTCTCACGTCCTCGAGACAAAACAATTACAGGAAAGAGGGACAAGGGCTTCGACTGGAGGTTTTCCGCCTGTTGAAATCATCAAAGTTTCGGAGAAGTGGAGCCTACATGGTTTATGACTGATGAAATCTAGATAATCAAAGACTGTACTGTGAAACACCATCAGTGTCAGTCGTCTGTGTCGATCACTTGAGAAAGATGTATTTGTAAACCCATTTAAATTTGAAAATTAATTAGAATAGATAGGAACTCTCAGTGTGAAATTCATTCACTGGGTTTTGTGGTTTCTTCTCATTCATTTATATAGGAAACGTGAGTACAATGGTATATCAACAAAGATGAGATATTCTAGGGATACAAAGTCATCTAAGAGTAGTTGAATGAATTCAAATACTAGAACTGTTAGCGTCAAGCTGCTTAAAAATAGGACTCCTTGATGAGTAATTCTTATAAGTTGTTTGACTATCTTGGGCTGCATCTCTATCAAGATTATGTTGATCTGTTGGTACATGAGATATCTTCCTCATTCTTCTTATGCAATAACTCATGTGTGCTTGGTGCGACTAAGAATGTGTCTCTAAAGTGCATACTCTCTATGCTCAAGTGCAAGCCTGTCACGTTAGTAATAAACCCGGTAAGTCGGGATCGTCTCCACAGGTAAAATAAGACGAGAAAATTGTGACGATGGAATGATAGAAGGTTAACCCTAACTTGACTCTAAAAATAAATAAAAATATGATTGACATGGGATATAACGAATTAACTAAGTGCAAATTAAATTAAACTGTTGTATTAACTATGTGAGTAAAATTAACTAAGAATGACTTAACAAGAATGAAGGAAAAAAACAGGTTGTGAATACAATCCCCCAAACCCTAGTAAATTTACCGTATAGAATGATAGAATTTTGAATTAGAAATTTAATTGAACCCGGTATTTAGTACTCCCAAGCATTAGATATATGAGGTTCAGGACCGCATCATACATAATCAAAGGATGGGTAAAGAAGTGTCGCAATAGCTACACGCGCATCACATCCTTAAACACCACAGATACCTAGGGTAAATCGAGGTAAAAAGGTATATGATGGTTGTGACAACTACTCAACACGATTAATTCAAATTTTAATTCAAACCTTAGTTTCTACATAGCTAAATTACATCGGATTGGGTTCATGCACACCAACCCTTAGAAATCTTGCCTAACATGATGCAATAAATTAAAAACATGAATCCTACATTGCATGTAATTGAATAACTAAGAAAAATATCTCTAAGCATGTATAAACTAATTGGAAACCCAAAAAATAAAGAAAGCCTCTAAATAAATTAACTACAAGATTAAGAAAGAAAGCAACAAACTTTATTTAAAGAAAACTTGTATTTCAAGCAATAAAAGTACCTACTTGATGGAGAATTGTTTTATATGGTTCTAAGCTACTCTCCTACCTTCCTCTCTATCAAAAACTAAAAAACTATCTTTTCTAAGTCATAATAAAGATACTATTACGTTTTAGAAGAGTTTGTAACATCTTAGAACTCTTTAGACCAATAAGAATTCAAGTGAAAATTTGCGTATCAGGTACCCCGAATCGGTTCTGTATGTACCCCGAACGGGCTCACCCCCCCCCCCCCCCCCCCCCGAGCTGGTTCATTTTGTGGTTCTGGGGAACTTGCTGTAAATTCAACACTTAGAAATATTTTCATGCTTTCTTCTTTTCTTTCTTGGATTTTTTCTCAACTTCAAATGATCATAACTCCTTAATCGTAGCTCGGATTTTGGTGTTGTTTTTCCAGTGTTATCGTTATTCCAAGCTCTTCAACTTTCCAGTTGGCCCAACCTATAGGATCAAGCTGCAGAATTACGAAAATGCCCTTGAACTTTCCTTCCTAGCCTTTCTTTCATTGTTTCGATTTCTCTTTCGCACCGCTTGCATACTTTACGTGTAAAACACTTAAGAGAAACAAAAGACATCAAATACCTGCCAACGAAGGTTATAAGAATAATTACGAGTTAAATCCATATCAATTGCACCACTCGAGTTCACAAAGGTACCAAAATTTAGGGGATAAATATACAATATTTATGCCCAATCAAATCCCCCTGACTTAGAACTTTGCGCGTCCCGATCAATGTAAAAGAAACGAAATAACGTCACAACTCTTCTAAACACTTTGTTGGGATAGAATACCTTTATCGCGGGCAAGCGATTGCATTTAGCATATGCAACAATCTGTTAAACCACTAGGTTACCCTAGTAGGGCGAGTGTTGTCTCGTGAGGGTTTGCAGTGAATATACCCACAAAATTATACTTAGACTCAATGAAAAATCAAAATACTTAAAAATTGTACAATTTAAAATTTTCAAAAAATAATCACCATAAATTCATATTCAAAAGAGTCTCAATTTGTCATGTGTGTGTGCGAAGGCGAAAATTAACCTCAAATTTCCACCGACTGATCATTACGTTGCTTTGCAAAAATTTATTTTGATTCAAATGCTCATGGGATGCTCTCACAAACGAATCACTCGAATTATGGCTATTCTCTCGGTATGTGTGTCTTTAAGAGTATGTGTATTGAAACACAAATTCACGCATACTATTTTGAAAGGACGAAAATATATGGTTAAACGATCTCTTCATCGGAATATGGTTGAACATTGCCTCTTATACACACCATTCAATCTTTCTTATTTATCTTTTAGTGTCTTAGATCTCCACACGATAATTAATTTAGCATTCCGGACTCGGTGGGACTTTTCAGGTTAAAGGTGTATTGGATAACATGAAAATGGTTGGTAACTATAGAATTGAAATTTTTTTCTTATGATGTCCCTTAGTGCTTTTTAGGTCTTTTGCTCATTTTTTATTCTTTTTCTTGCGATTTTTGTTGAGCATTTTTCTATCAATTTTTTTTGCCCCTTTTTATTGCACTATTTGGACTTACTTGATGACATTACCATTTTTCACAATTCCGGGCTACTTGGGTTTTTTGGGTGACCAAACGAAAAGGACATTTTTTTAGGCTCAATTGGGTTGCAAAAGGATGAATTTTTCACAACTTTTTATGGCTAATCTTTATGGGTAACAAACGATGGCCTACTTCATTGTCCAAATTACTAGTTACATTACCATATGCGTCTCAAGATTAATTTAGTTTAAAGATATTTTAGTGCATGTTATTTAAGACAAAATCTCTCACATTTCCCAGAACCGATCAAAACAATAAAATAGAGATCATCAACGACTGATTAAAACGCTGAAAAGAACATTGAGTTAATCATAAACTCGGATTGATTTACAAACTCGAGAAAATCGATAGGCTCGAAATCTCACCGGGTGGATTAATTTCCACACTTATTTGTTAAGTCGTCAATTTTCGCTCAATTTTCATCTTTGGTTAACTTTGGCTTTGTGCATTAGATTTTTACAACTTGAGACAGAAAAAATAGAATAAAGGTGATATTTTTGAAATTTTTAAATTCTAATTTTTATTTATTTTGAAGAAAAATATTTTTGATTTTTCAAATTTTTTTTTTTTGCATTTCAAAGATTTGTGAAGTTTTAGAAAGACACACTTATCACCCTCCTAACTTAGATTTTTGCATTGTCCTCAATCAAAAGGACTAAAATCTAAATAAGAAAAAGAATAAGTGCGACAAATAAAACAAGAAAATTATCAAAATGCACCAAGACACTATATGACACTCATACATGACTCAAAAATACAATAAAAATCACTCGATACGCGTCGGGGGTGCGATGACCTCTCATTTCTCTCCACAAATCACCTAACCCCTTGCACAGGATCCGTTGCTCTCCTAGTCTCTCCCCTCTGCTTATCATAGACCAATAACCGGAATAAGTTGGACCCTTCCCCATAAATAAAGGAAAGACTTGGGGACTCATTGTGATTAATCGAAAAAGGATCCTCGTGATGCGTACTACGTGGGTTGGGCTCTAAGTCAGATGAGACTTGAGTCTTATCTTCAATTACCTCCGAGGATTAAGGTTGCATGGGAGGATGGCCATTGCGAAGAAACTCATCAATTTTATTTTTCCACTCGCTCTCTCATAAATGACTCCATGAGTATAATAGAGATTGGACTTCGTCGTTAAGGCTCTCATCCACCTGCCCGAATTCTCTCCTAAATTTCGCTAGGCTCAAATCCTCTATCTCTCTTTGTTTCTTTGTTTCTAAATCCTTCCTTCCTCGCCCCATCTCAAAATTATTAGGTGGTGTGGGTGGGTAGCAATTGACGAGAAAAGTATATATCGTGTCTCGCAATTTGCTCTCCTCTAAGCACTCATACAAACCTCTCCAGATGCCCTCTAAATTGTCGCTCTCTCTCACACTCAAAGTCTCACTCACACTCTTCATTTCAGTTACTACGCATACCTCCCCTACACTTCGTTCCATGTGGCAACCGTTGCTCTCACTTGATGTAACAAGGCATACCCCTATCGGCTCTCGTGTGTGGGTCCTTCCATGTTCGTGTGCTTCCTCTAAATGATCCGTCTCTCGCAGTTCTCCTTCGTCACCCTCGTTCTTGATATTAATAAAATATCTATCTCGAGGGTCATGTTCCCAAATGTTAATTGCATTCTCCCACTCCGGGTATTGATGAGTGCATTAGCTGTAGATAAGAATGGGTGACCAAGGATAACGGGAACTTGATTGATCGGGAGAATGGAGGGCTCCTCGTCCCAAATGAAAAAATCCACTGGGAAGTAGAAAGTATCTATTTGGACAATCACATTCTCAACGATTTCCTGAGGCTTCTTCACAGAATGATCCGCGAGATGGAGAGTAATATTTGTGGGCTGAAGGGTTCCCAAATCTAGTTTTGTATAGATGGAATAGGGTAGAATGTTAACACTCGCCCCTAAATCTATTAGCCCCCTTTTGATTTGGTTCTTCCCCATGATGCACGAGATGGTGTGTGAACCCGGATCTTTATACTTTAATGGAATGTCACTCGATAAAATCGAACTGACATTCTGGGCCAAAAAGACGTTCTTATTTACCTTTAGCTTGCATTTCACCGTGAGTAAGTCCTTAATGAACTTAGCGTATGCGGGAATTTTCTGTATAATCTCGAGAAAAGGTAAATTAATCTTTACTTTCTTGAGGACATCCAAAACATCATCCCGAGAAGTCTCTTTGGAATGCGAGACCAACCGTTGAGGGTATGGGGCAGCGGTGGGGGTTTTCACCATGACCTTGGGTCCACCAGTGTTATCGTTTTTTATCACTCTCAATTAAAGGGGCATCTTTGGCCTCTTTCGTGTCGAGAAAAACCTCCTTATTTGTAGGTACGTATTGTGGTGGAGGTGATAAGTCAACTACTATCCCACTATGTAGAGTGGTAATTGCGTTATATTGCTCAGGATGGTCATGGGGTGTGAAGCTAACACAAGTTTGACCTTGGAGAGGTCTTTGGCCCTGGGCAGGAAACTTTCCCTTCTCCTATATACTCAACGATGATTGCATATTTGAAATAGTCGCATTTATGTCGTTGATCATGAGCTCATGTCTAGCAGTGGTTGCATTCTCGGCAGTGATGAATTGGTTTATCGTATCCTCGAGATTTCTCCGCGGTGGAGTGATATATGGCCCCGGAGGTGGTGGTGCTTGTTGAATGTGTGATGGTGGGGGAGATGCAACATGTGAATTAGGATTCATCACAGAATTTTATTGCCCATAGCTAAAACCAGGATGGTTTTCCATGAAGGGTTGTAAGAATTCCCTTACGGTGCACCGAGATTACCCTTAAATCCTCCTACACAACTCACTTGACCTTGAAGCATAACTTTGTAGGTGAGTATCGTCGGGAATTCCTCTGTTGCATGTCCCACCTCATAAATAGCACGCACCTTCTCAATGGGGTTCGGGATGGAACCAGTTGGTCCTCTTGCACATATCTCAAGTACTTCTCGCATTCCTTTCTCAAGTAGATCGAGTCGACTGTCCGTCATAGTATCCTTTTCTACGTGAAATAGGTCGGATGTCGATGGAGTGGTGGGTGTTTGGCGAGTTTGATTATGAGCACTAGGTTCAGATGTATCCCATACTTGGGTAGTCTCAGCGACATACCTCAGGTGAAGCTCAGCATCGTTGGCATCTAGGTTGAGAAAGGGACCATCACACATGGTTTCAATGAGTTATTTGGAATTTATATTCAGCCCATTATGGAAAAAGGAAATGATTTGCAATTTATCAAGTCCATGATGAGGGCACGAAGTGATTAACTCGTTAAAATGCTCGTAACATCGATCAAATGACTCATTTTCTAATTATCGAAAGGTTTAAATTTGAGCCTTGATAGAGTTCGTTCGATGTGGGGGAAAGAATTTCTTGAGGAATTTAGATTGCAACCCATTCCATGATGCAATCGAGTTTGGAGGTAAATACCATAGCCAGTCTTAGCCTTGTCCTTTAGCGATAATGCGAAGAGTTTGAGGCGGATCACATCTTTTGTGCAAGTTTGATCGCTGAGGGTCTCGTACGCCTCCTCAAATTCCTGGATGTGGAGATATGGATTTTATGACTCCATTCCATGGTAGTTGGGAAGTATCTGGATCATCCCATTCCTAAAGAGAAATTGCCCCGCATTATACGGGAGTAAAATGCATCCCGGAGTGACAGTTCGCTCGGGATATAAGATTTCTCTCAAAGGGCAGTATGGGGCCTCTTCCTCACCTGCAGCTACACTACCATGTTGTGACATCTATCCCTCACTTGATGACTTTGTATCCTTACTTGGTATGCTCGGAGCGTGCTCTGAAGAGTGTCCTAAGAGGGATGTCGAAGTGTTACTTGCAATTGAGTGTGGAGGCGTGGGAGGTGGAACCCAGAATTGTGGAGCGTTTGGAGTGTGAGGGCTATCGGGGTCGTACTCAACTATCGGGTTTTCGTGAATGTTGGTTGGAGTATTTTGGGGAGTTAGAGTGAATTCAGGATTTTTCATTAACAGGCTTTTGAGAGATGAACTTTTTTTTCGAAGTTTTAGATTAACGAAATCTAACCTACGTCTACCTAATTCCTCGAAAACGACGCCAAAAACTTTACGCGACTAAGAATGTGTCTCTAAAGTGCGTACTCTCTAGGCTCAAGTGCAAGCCTGTCGCGTTACTAATAAACCCGTTAAGTCGGGATTGTCTCCACAGGGAAATAGTACGAGAAAATTGTGACAATGGAATGACAGACGGATAACTCTAACTTGACTTTAAAATGAAATAAAAAGATGATTGACATGGGAAATAACTAATTAACTAAATGCAAACTAAATTAAACTACTGTATTAACTATGTGAGCAAAATTAACTAAATAAGAATGACTTAACAAGGATGAAGGAAAAAAACAAGTTGGGAATACAATCCCCCAAACCCTAGTAAATTTACCGTATAGAATGCTAGAATTTTGAATTAGAAATTTAATTGAACCTTATCTTTAGTACTCCGAAGCATTACATATATGAGGTTCAAGCCCGCATTATACATAATCAAAGGATGAGTAAAGAAGTGTCGCAATAGCTACACGCGCATCACGTCCTTAAACACCACGGTTAACTAGGGTCAACCGGGGTAAAAAGGTATATGATGGTTGTGACAACTACACAACACGATTCATTCAAATTTTAATTCAAACCCCAGTTTCTACAAGGCTAAATTACATCGGGTTGATTCATGCACACCAACCCTTTGAAATCTAGCTTAACATGATGCAATGAATTAAATACATGAGTCCTACATTGCATGTAATTTAATCACTAAGAAAAATATCTCTAAGCATGTATAAACGAATTGGAAACCCAGAAAATAAAGAAATCCTATAAATAAATTAACTACGAGATTAAGAAAGAAAGGAACAAACTTTATTTAAAGAAAACTTGTAATTCATGGAGAATTATTTTCTATGGTTCTAAGCTACTCTCCTACCTTCCTCTATATCAAAAACTAAAAAACACTATCTTTTCCAAGTCATAATAAAGATACAAATACGTTTTAGAAGACTTTGTAACATCTTAGAACTCTTTACACCAATAAGCATTCAAGTGAAAATTTGCATATCAGGTACCCCGAACCGGTCCCCACCCCCCCAAACCGGTTCATTTTGTGGTTCTGGGGAACTTTCTTGAAATTCAACACTTAGAAATATTTTCATGCTTTCTTCTTCTCTTTGTTGGATTTTTTCTTAACTTCAAATGATCATAACTCGTTAACCGTAGCTCGGATTTGGGTTTCGTTTTTCCAGTGTTATCGTTGTTCCGAGCTCTTCAACTTTCCAGTTGGCCCCACCTATAGGATCAAGCTGCAGAATTATGAAAATGCCCTTGAACTTGCCTTCCTAGCTTTTCTTTCATTGTTTCGATTTTTCTTTCGCACCGCTTGCATACTTTACGTGTAAAACACTTAAGAGAAACAAAAAACACCAAATACTTGCCAACTAAGGTTAGTAGAATAATTACGAGTTAAATCCATATCAATTGCGCCACTCGGGTTCACAAAGGTACCAAAATTTAGGGGATAAATATACAATATTTATGACCGATCAGTGCCTTTTGAATTCTACCTTTCAACAATATGCTCTTGCATTTGGTATTCACATCATTTGTAAACCATATGAATTATTTTTATTTGTATTTCTAATGAAAACATTTCAGTGTTTATTGTGGAGATAATTATTTTGACTAATTACAGTTTACATTATTGATGTGATTTGCTTTTTTGGTTTAATAAATCCATATGTACTGTTTGGTTTATGGGTTGTGTTATTCATATGTTTGTTTTACCATGTACTGTCATATATGTGTTGGCATAAATCATTGCTATTATGTCAACCTTGATGTCATTTAATAGTTTGATCGAGAGTGTGATAAAATATTCTAATCTCGATTTGTTGAATTCGCATAAGAAGGGTTTGTGAATTGGTGCTCACTATTTTTTAAATTTAACCAAATGTGACATGATTGTTTTGATTTGATTTGAAACATGAATTTATTGAAATGAATTGAATTACAAAACATATAAAATAAAGGTTATGTGGTGAAGGACTCTTCGGAGTCAATTTGGTATCCATGAGTCACTGTAAATATAATGAATAACGGTTACTCAATCACTTTTCTTAGTAAAGCATCAATCAAATTATAAATTTTATTTTACCTTATAAAGGGTGTTCCAAAACACAAAAAGAAAAAAATGATTTTTCTGATAAAGTTTTGATGACTCCATTTGACCTTTTTGTTGTTTAATCCATTTCTTTAGGACACGCAGTTGGGAATTATTATATTAGGAAATTTGTCTAATAATTATTATTCTTCATTTTTTATAAAGAAAATTTTGGCTCACTTATTTTAAGAAATGATATTTTATTCCAATTATATTATGTTTTCAATTGGAAATAAATTGTATACAAGTTAGTTATTTATAAGTATAAACCTGAATAGTTTAAATTTTAATTGGTAAATATTTATCATGGATAATTATAAGTCGCTCAAGCATCGCACGGGTTTTGGCATATCTCTTACTACTATAAAATGCAAAACAAAGCATTAAGACTCCTCTCCAACTAGCCTGTCCACATAAGCAACTCTAATAAATGCAAAACAATGCATTAGAGAACCTATCCACGTGGATAGTCAAATGCTCTACAAAAATTTGATCCTAAAATACATCTCCCTCATTCTTTGTTTCCTGCGTCTCTCTCTCTCTTAATTTAGATACACCCACATCAGTCTGTTCACTTCACTCGAATTGAGGTTCACTCAAATTCATCCCCCATCTCCCATCCGTCATTCTCTACAATGGAAGTTGTACTGTTCTTCCCATCTTATATATCTTTGGAGATGCGGCTGGTTCAATGGCTCCTCAACAGTAACAAGATTTCGTTTTGCAAGAGGAGTTTTCATAAACGAATTATTCCCGGCCCCCAACAAGGTATTTAACTCTTTGGACTGCATATTTGATGTTTCATTAATTGTGTATGAGAAAGTAAGTGATTGTTATAGAATCATTTGGATTTAATGGTCTAGAGGTGGAAGGCTTCTCGCTAGATTCTGATTTTTCTTATCGTCTTTTTGCTGTTGTATTTTGGGTTTTCCATTTCTATGTGTTATACTTTGTTGTAATGTTTACTATATAGTTATATTTTGTCAGTACACTTTTCTTTTAAAGCTATTTCGACTTGCTCTGTTTAGAGTAATTTTTTGACATTGTTTTTTATTTACTTATTTTTTTTTACAGAAATTGCATATTAGTGTTGTCAAATTTACTGTATTTCCGGTATACCAAAGGTAACGATGATATTTCTTATTTATTAAATGAAATGATCTGGAGATTTGAATGTTCAATTAGTTTTTTCATTAAAGGTATTTACCCCTTAAAAAACTTCTCATCAAACTCTCATCCAAAGAGGAATACAATTCCCAATATATTAAGAAGGGTATGTATGCTCAAAACCTGTAAGACATTTGTTTAGAGTAATTTTTTTACATTGTTTTTTATTTACTTATTTTTTTGACAGAAATTGCATATTAGTGTTGTCTAATTTACTGTATTTCCGGTATACCAAAGGTAACGACGATATTCCTAATTTATTAAATGAAATGATCTGGAGATTTGAATGTTCAATTAGTTTTTTCATTAAAGGTATTTACCCCTTAAAAAACTTCTCATCAAACTCTCATCCGAAGAGGAATACAATTCCCAACATATTAAGAAGGGTACGTATGCTCAAAACCTATAAGACATTTGTTTAGAGTAATTTTTTGACATTGCTTTTTATTTACTTATTTTTTTTACAGAAATTGCATATTAGTGTTGTCTAATTTACTGTATTTCCGGTATACCAAATGTAACGATGATATTTCTTATTTATTAAATGAAATGATCTGGAGATTTGAATGTTCAATTAGTTTTTTCATTAAAGGTATTTACCCCTTAAAAAACTTCTCATCAAACTCTCATCCAAAGAGGAATACAATTCCCAACATATTAAGAAGGGTATGTATGCTCAAAACATGTAAGACATTTGTTTAGAGTAATTTTTTGACATTATTTTTTATTTACTTATTTTTTTTTACTGAAATTGCATATTAGTGTTGTCTAATTTATTGTATTTTCGGTATACCAAAGGTAACGATGATATTTCTTATTTATGAAATGAAATGATCTGGACGGTTTTGACATTTTTTTAATTCCTTTCGATTTGATTAGTTCCTAACACATGTATATATTGTGGTTCATTTGAATGTTCAATTAGTTTTTTCATTAAAGGTATTTACCCCTTAAAAAACTTCTCATCAAACTCTCATCCAAAGAGGAATACAATTCCCAACATGTAATTAAGAAGGGTATGTATGCTCAAAACCTGTAAGACATATTCTTAGATTTTTAAGTTAAAATTATTATACCTTTTTGTTTACTTGGTGAATTTTGTAATGTGAGGTGGTACATAGTTCATACATGTAGCAGGTCCATATTTGGACAAAATTTCAAAGGTTGTTTAGTCTTTAAACTTAACAACACTAATCGTGAAGCAGAGTGTTTGTTTTTATATCTCAACGCAATAAAATATTTTTTCAATTATTTGGCTTCGATTATTCCGTGTAATTTTGAGCAAAAATAATATTCTATGTGAAATGCACCTATTCGTACTCAATACAAATAAAGTGATTATACATGAACTATTGTTTGAGACCGCCTTCAAATTGCATACTTAGCGTGTACTTCTAAATTTCTGTTAAACTCGAATTAACGATCATCTCAACGAAAGATACTTTTTCTCTGAGTTGTGCATATGTGTGTAGAGATGATAACTGATATGGAATTTGGCTATTGTACTCATGTTGCGTTAGATGTTGGATGTGGCATGGCAAGTTTTGGTGCCTATTTATTGCAACAAAAATGCAGCTACAAGTCTGATATGTATGAATTAGTTTGTTTTTGTAGTCTTTGCTTACGACAAAAAGGTTGTGTTTTGTTAAATATTTCTGTCGAGAGATGTTTGTGATTATGGTGCTGAGAAACCAAACAGTTAAGAAAATTTATTTTTGGAATTTTGAGTTAAATAAAGTGTAAAAATGTCCACATGGTGTAATTTTACATATAAGTGTCCATATATGTTTTTTTTCTTTTATCAATTTATGAATGAGTTGAGACTTCCTTTTTTATATGTTTATGTTATTTAACGATTAGTTTTCCCATTGAAGTTGTTTTCCCTTGATATTTATGGACATAGTCCCTATATATACATATATAAATTATCCATCAAAAATTCTATCAGAAATTCTATCTTGATTGCCCTCATCTCCTGTTCGATGAAATGCAATACAAACGAACAAATTTATTAACAGTTTTTGACTATTTTCTTAAAGTTTTTTTCTTTTATTGCACATCTATAATGACATTTTTACCACCAATAAGTCTAATAAAGTTAGTACGTCAGTCATAGGCATTGGTTTACTATCTTACATTCTCCTCCAGAATCTATCATTTGGTGTTTATATTTAGGTGATACTCTGCTAGCTGCCTAATCTCTTGGCAGCTATGTTAGGCAAGAGAATTAGATTCCTGGGAAAAATCAATGTGTATGTGCACCCGAATGCATTTTGTTCATACTTCATACGCAACTGCAATGCTGCAATAGTAATTATGATGTTTAAATGTGGGCATTCAAGTTCAGGCCATAATTAATATCAGTATGTTAACGGCCTTTATGCATATTTTGTATAAATATTTAGGTATTGATGATTTGTTTGCCTTTTATAATTCATGTGATCTCATTTCATTAATCACACACACAAAAATAAAGTACAGTTTCACAACGTATAACTACACATATATATGTATTACTGATCTTCCACAGGTTTAAATTACTAAAACATGAATAGTAGCTCATAAACATATTGGGGTCACATCCTATATTTCAACTTGCATTAAGTTATTTTTATTATTGAATTTATATGTACAATTCTTAATTGATGCATTGTGTTTTTTCATACATACATATTATGTAATGTTCGCAATGATATGCATCGCTTATATATGATCTTCATCTATGTCGTGTACTTTTTCATTTATACAGATCTATATCCATTGGAAATTGAGGGATTATGAGTTTAATAGATTATGTAATCGTACAAAGATGGTTATGCATCACACACACACACACACACACACACACATATATATATATATATATATATATATATATATATTCGTCATGTCCTCATATAACTTTTCCATTTATTCAAATCTAAATCGAATGGAAATTGTGGAATTATTAATTTATTTCACACGGTAATGCATTATTCCTGATTATGGACCACATTGACCATATGTTGTGTTCGATTTTTTTTCTTTTTTGTAATCCTCATTTTTTAACTATGATGTTAACAATTCTGTTTGCTATGATTCACTTCCAAATAATGTCTTTGTCGCCTTATATTACTTTTTTAAGATACCACAAATCAGTTGTATCATTTGTGTCCAGAGGAATATCATTTGCTGCTTTTCAAAGATATATGGTTAAAATTTATTATAGAATAAAAAGATAAAGGTTGCTAAGTCAACAGTTTGAATGTACGCTTTAGATGAATGACAAGTCAATTTATTAACTGTTGCATAGCGAGTGATTATGTTATTCATATGGACTACCTGTACAAGGTTAATTACATATTAAGTGGTTAAAACACCACAGCAGAAATAAAAAATTGAAATTCCAATTATAATAGTATGCATCGTACGTAATAAAGAAGAAATAGTTTGATAAAATTCATTGTATTGTTGGATATTCTATGTTGCAGTGATTTTTTCTGGAGCATACTATTTCTGGCTCTGGACCGTCATTCAGAATAAGGTATTTTCCATTCCCCTTAAATTATATTTATTGTTATATTTTTAAGAAAGGAAACGACTTTCGTAATATACATTGTCATAATTAACATCGGTTAAACTATGTAAGATAATGTAGATTTAGAATTTGAATCGGTTTATGGTGATGTACTCTACTTAGGGCGTTTAAATTGTCCTAAATTGCCTAAATGGCAAAACCCTCATTTTTTTATATTTTCCAATTGCTTACAAATACTTGTGTTCAAGTACATCTTCAACTGCATGTTCTTATCTAAAGATGATATTTAAACATGATATTTTTATTATACATTTTGTTTATATTTATGATTTGTTTGAAATGACACAATGAGGTTTCGCCCTCTGGCCCTAGGGATACTACGATGTGGCCATACATTGGCCAGTCACCACCGTCAATGGACTGAACATCCAATACCCAAATCTCCCCATGTTTAATGGTCATTACATAATGCACCTTCGTTTGATAATTCTACTCTTTATCAATGTTTCGCTCGATTGTTGTCGTAACACTCTTAGAGTAGTTCTTCCAATCTACGTAGTACACTATATACTGGAGAAGTGTTTATTGATTGTTAATATGTTTGTGTTTTTTTAGTTATTTAAATAATTCAATGATAGTTCAGTGTTATTGATAATTATGTATTAAAAAAATATCTGGTAATTCTTTTTATTTCACTCATGAAATGTTAATTTCATCTTCTCTATCAATTTTTCAATTCTCCCAATTTTTACATCTTAAATGTCAATTTTTGGTAGTGGCTTCAATTAGTTGTGTAAAATATATATTGATTGGAAACTTCCTAAGAGTATATGACCAAGCAACCCATCCAATACTTTTTATGTTACAATGAATAAAGCTTTGGTTTTCTCTAGCAAACTAAAAAAGCAATGACTTTATCTTCTTATGTGCAAATATAAGACAAATAGATAGAGAAACAATGATATAAAACGATGTCTCTATGTCATGTTTATATATATATATCATGATATTATTCAACCAATTAAACATAATTGTTATTTTCATTCAAATTAGATGGATCATACATACCAATCTCGAATTGCTAGATTCCATCGTAGGTTGATAATGTTTTGTAAGTAATCAAGCAACGCACGTCGTACGTCAACGCCAAGTATTACTCTAAGTAATATTCCGTATAATCTTCCTCCCTCGATTCAAGACATGTCTTCCATTCAGCATCTTAGTTTTAATGCTAACAATGTAAGGAATCAAGGCATTGCTATCCCAAAGAAGCGGAAGACAATTACGTCTTGAACAAAAGTGCTAGAAAATGGAGATGTCATGACAACAATGTTTGTTGATGACTCATCAAATGTGATTAACCATCCCAGTAACTATTGTGGATATACCATTAACTATGTAAATCATGCTTTGGAATCATTCCATGTTGTAACTAGATCGGGTAAGTCATTTATTAACTGTACATAATAGTAACATGTATATATATTAGAAAGAAATATATATTTTTTTATAATATAATTAATGCCAATTATATGTAATGTAGGAAATATAGGGGATACAACGACAACCGAGCATACGACTCGAATTAAGGATCATTTGAATAGCATTTTCAAAAGTAAGTATGATATTAGTAAGCGTTGATTGAAAAAAGTCTGAAAAAATTCTGTATTTACTTCTATTATGGTTTAACAAATTGAAAAATCTAACGAATTTATAGGAAAGTTTAAAGAAGCATGGGATTTTGGCGGTCCAAGCGCTGTTTGTGACAATTGTAGTGCAATTTTATGGTATGAGGAGAGAATTGATAAGACTCGTGCTCCTGCGTGTCCTAAATTCTCATTGTGTTGCCAAGAAGGAAAGATCATCTTACCCATTATAAAAGAACCACCACATATTTTGAGCGATCTACTGAATTCTGAAAATGATGGAGGTTCATATAAATTCAAAGACAACATTAGAGCATACAATTCTATGTTTGCATTTACCTCTGCTGGCGCTAAAGTTGATAATCAAATAAATAATGGATTCGGACCCTATGTCTATCGCATTAGTGGAGAAAACCATCATTTGCTTGGTTCTTTGGTTCCAGTTCAAGGTCAATGCCCAAAATTTGCGCAACTTTATATTTATGACATGGAGAATGAATTGAGGAATATAATGAAATCTTTAGGAGGACATAAACCGAAATCAAAGTTGGATGTAGTGTTATTTCAAAATTAGTATTGATGATTGATGAGCACAATCAAATTACAAAAGTTTTTCGAATGGCACGTGAGCGTTTTGAGAATTTAAATGTCATGCCTGTGAGAATAAGGTTGATTAAAAATCGTTCAAAAGACCTATCGATTTACAATTTTCCTACTGCTTCCGAAATAGCAGCACTCATTGTTGGTGATTTTACTGAGGAGAATGTTATGAGAGATATTATTATTGACCATAAGTCAAATGGATTGCAAAGTATTAGCAATATTCATCCATCCTTTATGGCTATGAAATACCCATTGTTATTCCCATATGGTGAAGATGGCTACCAACTGGGTATAACTTATAGAAGAAACAATGGGAAACGTAAGACTAAACGAAATTGCTTGACCATGAGAGAATATTACGGATATCGTCTGCATCAAAGAATTAATGAATCTCCCTCCATTTTACGGTCCGGAAGACTTTTTCAACAATATGTTGTCGATGCATATACATGCATTGAACATGAAAGGTTGAGGTGGATTAAAAACAACCAACCGTAATTAAGGGATGAGCTATATAAAGGATTGAAAGATGTTGTTCTTGAAGGAGATTCAACGCCTTCGTCTGTAGGAAAACGTATTGTCCTTCCATCAAGTTTCACTGGGGGTCCACGTTATATGTCTTAAAGTTTCCAAGACGCAATGGCTATTTGTAGATTCTTTGGAAATCCAGATTTGTTTATCACCTTCACGGCTAATCCTAAATGGCCCAAAATCACAAAGTTTCTTGATATGATTCGTGGACAGAATCCTGAGGATAGGCCAGATATTATCACAAGAGTTTTTTAAAATCAAACTTGATCCTCTAATGAAGGATTTAGTTAAAATAAAACACTTTGGGAAAGTAATGGCATATACCTATCTCATATTTAATAATTAATGATTGTAAATTATAAATCGTATTATTTAATTTTCTAACCTTTTATAATATGTCAATAGCTACAAAAACGTTTATATTTTATGACAGCTATCTACACAATTGAATTCCAAAAAAGGGGATTGCCACATGCCCACATACTTCTATTTCTACATGTAGATGCAAAATAACCAACATCAGATGATATTGATAACATTATTTCATCTGAGTTACCTGATTGTATTAGCGACCTAGTTGGCTACGCATCTATTTCCCAATTCATGAAGCATGGACCCTGCGGCCACGCAAATCCCCGTTCCCCTTATATGGCAGACCGATGTTGCTCCAAAAAATTCCCCAAAAAATTCACATCCATGACCAAATTTGATGATAATGGATTCCCAATTTATAGACGAAGAGATGACGAGATATTTGTAGAAAAGATGGGAATCAAACTTGACAACTGATTTGTTGTTCCACACAATATTGACTTAGTCGTCAAATACCAAGCTCACATAAATGTGGAATGGTGTAATAAATCAAGGGCAATTAAGAATCTTTTCAGGTACATAAATAAAGGACTAGACAGAACCACAATGGAGGTCACGCAATCAATTGTCCGTAATGATCATGATTGCAACAACGAAATCTTAGATGTTGATGAAATTAAAACATTCCTCGATTGTCGTTACTTATCAGCATGTGAAGCTTGCTGGAGAATTAATCAGTTTCATGTACAATATCGAAGCATCGGTGTTCAGCGATTGACTTTCCATCTGCCGGATGAGCAAGTTGTCACTTTTAAAGATTCGGACAATCTGAATACTGTGATTGATAGGATAGATGTTGAGCAGACTATGTTTACACAATGGATGGCCCCAAATTGCATCCATGAGGATGCAATGGAGTTAACCTATGCTGAATTTCCTTCAAAATGGGTTGGAACTCAACGGTAAAGGAATGGTTTAGAAGGAAAAATTTAGGCACATGCTTAGGTCGTATAGTATATGCTCATCCAGCATCTGGTGAGAGATTTTACCTTCGTATGCTCCTAAACGTTGTCCGCGGAGCAAGAAATTACGATGAGGTGAAGATGGTTATTGGAATTATTTATCCAACATGCAAATAAGCATGTTATGCTCTTGGCATGTTAGAAGAAGACAAAGAATGGAACAACGCTCTAGATCAGGCCTCACAATGGGCTACGGGTAATCAATTGCATGGCTTATTTGCTGTAATGCTTCTTTTTTGCGAATTTGCTGATCCAAAAATACTTTGGGACGACAACTGGGAGATTTTATCAGAAGATTTTCTTCATCGCCAAAGAAAAATCTTATGCCTACCTGATCTTATTCTTAGTGAAAATCAATTAAAGAATTATGCCCTTTATGAAATTACTAATATTTTAAACAAAAATGGGAAAACCCTAAAAGATTTCTCTCCGATGCCACTTCCCGATGCTACAATGATTCAAGAAAAGGATAATAGGCTTTTAAGAGAGGAACTTTCTTACGATGCAGATTCTTTGGCCCGAAAACATACAAACATGTTGAACTTATTGAATGATGAACAACTAGATACCTATAATCATGTTATACGACCCGTCAAAGAAAACAAAGGAGGCTTTTACTTCGTAAATGGGGCAGGTGGCACGAGTAAAACATTTTTGTACAAAACAATTCTTGCACGCTTGCGTTCAGAGGGAAAAGTTATTCTCGCAGTTGCATCTTCAGGAATTGCATCATTGTTGCTACCCGGTGGAAGAACTGCTCATTCAAGATTTAAGATTACCATTGATATTCACGCCAATTCAACATGCGATATTCATCAACGGACTCATATTGCAGAGCTCATTAGGAAAACAACCCTAATTATTTGGGATGAGGCACCCATGAACCACCGTCATTGTTTTGAAGCTGTTGACAGAACATTAAGAGACATAATGCGATTCAATGATGAAAAATCTTTTGAAAAGCCTTTTGGTGGAATTACAATTCTTTTGGGTGGTGATTTTCGTCAAACCTTACCTGTTGTTCATAAGGGAAGCAGAGAAGAAATTGTAAATGCATCAATTAACAAATCAAAGTTGTGGAGTTTGTGCCATATATTCAACCTATCGAAGAACATGCGGATACAAGATTCAACTTCATTTAGAGATTGGGTCCTGGCACTAGGTGACGGGAAACTACAGACAGAATCATTTCAAGATGACGAATTTCCATCGTGGGTAAAAATCCCAAATTCAAACCTTATACCCCATTCTGATAACCCAATTGCTGATATTCTTTCAAGTGCATACCCCGATTTGGTGAGGAGATACAATGATCCAGATTACATTAAGGGTCGAGATATTCTAACTCCAACAAGCCATATGGTTGACACCATCAATGCGTACGTACTAAATGTCATTCCCGGAGATGCGATAACTTATTTCAGCTCAGACTCAATATCTAAGGCTGCTGGGGACATTCGTGACCAAGATGTGCTTTTTCCTGTTGAATTTTTAAATAGCTTAAACTTTGTTGGACTACCGATCCATAACTTGGAGCTAAAGATAGGTTCGCCTATTATGCTAATGAGAAACATAAATCAAAGTGCCGGCCTTTGCAATGGGACAAGATTGATCATTACACAATTATCTCCATTGGTCATAGAGGCTATAATTATCACGTGATCTAATATAGGCACAAAAGTATTCATTCCACGAATAATTATGTCTGCAACGGACTCCAAATGGCCATTTATTTTGAGAAGATGCCAATTTCCAGTTCTTCTAGCTTTTTCTATGACAATCAACAAAAGCCAAGGACAAACTCTCAATCAAGTCTCAATATACTTACTGAAGCCTGTTTTCAGTCACGGTCAACCCTATGTCGCTATATCTAGAGTTACTTCAAGCAGCGGCCTAAAATTATACATAAATAATGATTCTCAAATTAATAGACATTTCACAAAATTCTCAAATTAATAGACATTTCACAAATAATAGAGATGAGGTTCTATCATCTCTATCTATAGGTATATTTGCGTAATTCACAAAAGTTTTAATATAGTTAATCCTTTTACTTATGATATAACTCCCTTTATTCATTTAACCAATATGTATTTTCTCAGAAAACATTTCAGGACCATGAAAGAAGTGACAAGACTTGAAGATCTTTCACTAGGCAAGGACGATTGGACCATCTTTGTACATGTCGTTCGGAAATGGGAATCCAAGACTCGAACTGGCGATAACCCAAAAATATTTGATGACTTTCTCTTAGTTGATGACCAGGTACATCATTTAGAGATTGAAGTTTTTATTATTGTTCTCTCACACAAAATATCGTAATTTTAATTAATATATATCATTATTTATATAATTTTTTTTAATTGCACAGGGTGATTCAATACATGCAGTATTGCGTAAATACTTATTTGCCAGATTCATCAATTCACTAGACGTTGGAAAAGTCTACACAATAACCAATTTCAGAGTCATGGATACTAAGCACAGCTATAGGGTCTCATCACACAATCTAATGATTGAATTCAGTCCATCTTCAAAAAATTTACATTCTGAAGCTGACAATTTCATTCTTCCAAAATATCACTTCCAATTTCTGGAATTTGATTAATTGAGATCTAAATTTAGCAATGACACATATCTCACAGGTATTTTATATTCATTACTCATTATACAATTAACAACAATCGTTTAATTCTCTTATATATATCTGTTCACTTTTTATATCATTAGATGTGTTCGGACTTTTGACTTTTATATCACCTATTGAGGATCAACCGGTTAGGGGATCCATAGTAAAGAAAAGGGTTTTGAAGCTTGAAAAGCAAAGGTCATTCCTT
This sequence comes from Sambucus nigra, assembly GCA_949130495.1. Lineage (NCBI taxonomy): Eukaryota > Viridiplantae > Streptophyta > Magnoliopsida > Dipsacales > Adoxaceae > Sambucus > Sambucus nigra. The sequence continues at coordinate 255,713,204 of OX422222.1, forward strand.
CATACTTTCTCATTATTAACTTCGTTCATTTCCAATATATACTATTCATTACCACTTAACCACATACCCTATTACACAGTGGGGAAAGGATTTCCATCACTCTGTGGGCCGAAGAAACGGCACTAATAACTGAAGAGATATGCCAGAATTACACTGATCATTTGATTGTGGCCGTTACATCCACTACGGTCAAACAATTTAGAGGTAAGTAAAATTTATATTTAATAATATCATCTTTTTATATATTCACGACTTCAAACAATACAATTTAATATTCATACAACTTTTATTCCATAGGTGATTACTCATTGTCAAAAACCAATGCATCCAAAGTCTATATAAATCCTGATGTTCAATGCATTCAAGACTTTATGACAAAGTAAGACTTTATTCACAATAATATATGTATTTTATCACTCCTGTTAGTAGAAACTGCATTGACGTTCCATTGATGGACAATTTGAACGGATGCATTCATTATCGTTGTTTTCAAATGCACCGAGATGCATACATATTCATTTCATTGTGTTCAAATGCCCACAGGCCTATATATATTGATTTTTCTCAAACATAACATCTGTGAATGTTGATTGCATCTACTCTCCAACTGATTTTAAGTGTTGAGCAAACAAAAAACAAGAAGAACATGAGAGAAAACTTCAAAAAACTGTTCGAATAGAAGGATCACATTGGATTGACCGAGAGGTCCCAACTGCCACTGCATATGCTTGCAGTAAGGACATGCTTTCAAACAAAATCACCTGCACTAGGCTCCCATAAAACCCAAAATTCAACTCTGCTTCCTCTACCAATATTGTACCTCCAAATATGGGGAGGAACTTTTCAATCATTTAGGGAACCTCAAACTTACAGTTAGGCTAACCATCCTTACACACAGACACCACAACAATGTTTTAAGGTTGTACCAAATAGCCTCAAATGGTTATCCTAATAAATTGGGACCTATAGGAGTGATGTTAACTGATACTGTTGCTTGAGATTAATCACTGATAAGAAGCAGCTCATATGCAGTGTAATATATTTTCGATGCTGATCTTATGCAGTGTAATATAATTGATCTTGATGTTTGAAATTTATCATTTTTTTAAATGGTTTTTTGTGATCTCAACACGCTTCTAATGATGGGATTAGAACATACCACATACTTCAACTCTTAGGTTGTTATTCTATCTACAGTTTATGTATACATATATATAAACATATATCACAAAAGTTAGACAGATACAAAACTATTGACGAATTGGTTGCACGAAACATACACAACAACAAACTGCTCGAACACCTTCACTTCTACGTGCTTCCATTACCATCATCATAACCACCATCTTCATCAGTTGTACGGTCCTGGTACTGCTGATACTCTGCCACAAGATCATTCATATTACTCTCCGCTTTAGTGAATTCCATTTCATCCATTCCGTCTCCAGTGTACCAATGCAAAAAATCCTTCCTCCTAAACATGTCTGTAAATTGTTCGCTCACCCTGTTAAACATCTCCTTAATAGAAGTCGAATTTCCAGTGAAAGTGGAAGCCATTCAGAGCCCTCTAAGAGGGATATCACAAACACTAAATTTGACATTATTTGGAATCCATTCAACGAAATACGATGAATTTTTGCTCTTGACATTTATGATCCGTTCATCGACTTCTTTGGAGCTCATTTTGCCTCTAAACAATGCTGAAGTGATAAGGTATTGTCCGTGATGTGGATCGGAAGTACACATCATATTCTTGGAGTCACATATATGTTGTGTGGGTTCAGGGACTGTTAGTGCACAATACTATTGTGATCCCATAGATGTGAGGGGCTTCATTAAAATTTTTATACCACCCAAGTAAATAATCCAATCCTTGGATAAGTCTCAAAAAGTAGCTAACTAGGATTTGAATGGTGGAGTACTAAATTTGGATTGAAGTGTATATGAAGTATTGGGAATGGTGACAATTGTAATACGAACACGTGGCTCAATATAATTGGGAATTGTATTTCCCTTATTGTGGACGTTAATGTAGTTGAATTTTTTAATCATGGTATCTACGTCCAATTGAAAGTTAAGTGGGGGCTATACCTCATAAGTCATGCATACATATATATATGTATACTGTACAGATTGGTCATACCCTTATTTTTGAAGTCCTGCATACAGTGCATGTGTCTACTTCAGTTTTGCAGGACTTAAGTACAGATTGGTCATGCACATATATTTTTTAAATTTGGAGTACAACTAAATGTTTTGACTGATATCTATTAATAACATAAAAAAATTTCATGTGTCAGCTTCAGTTCTGCATATAAATTTTGAATCAAACAAATGTGAAATATGCTTTTGTTTGGTATTTGATTATTGTGCCTGGGATTTGATTTGATTACTTTATATTTTTTATGATTCAGTAGCTGAAAAATTATTGTTCTTGGGAAGTTTTTGTAGCTGGAAATAATATTTGAAAAATGTTATTGTTTGGGATTTGATTTATGGATTCATTGAGGTAAAGACGATTCGATCCTATGTATACAGAGAAAGATGTGGTAGGTCAAGTGTTTGATAGAGAAGTATATATGAGCGGGGTAGAGGTTAAGTCGGGGGCTATACCAATGGAGAAACAGATAAATAGAAGTTTAATGATTAGAAACAAGAAGAAAATGACGGTGAGAAAGATAATGAATAATTCGATAATCATAAGTCATGCATACATATATATCTGCATACACTACAGAATGGTTATACACACATTTTTTAAGTCCTGCATACAATTTACCTAAATACCTTCAATCGATATTTTTAAGTGAAAGACCAATCATTTTGTTAAAGTTTCATATCCAAATAAGTTATGTGCATAGAAGTTAAAATGTTTTTGGACTGCAGTTAAATATTGGAAAAATATTTAATATATTGCACACAATAGAATATGCATAGTAATAAACTTACTGATATAACAGTGGAATAGTTTTGGAGAATAGAAGAATAAATGCAAGCAGGAGTTTTGTATTATATTGAATAATAAACGTGAGATTTACAACTGACTTTTATAACTATTCTTAAAACAAAATAATTTCACAAAGCCAGTAGGTTTTAGTATTTGGGATGTTCCAATTGACGACAGATGCACATCTTCATAACTGCTTCAATGTGTGGAGTTCAGGTAGGATTATCATCCGAGATTGTTGGAGAGGGAACCGTGTGTAGTTGGGTTGGGTTTGACTTGGTTAATACATAGAAAGTCATTAATTTCATATTGAAACACAAACTGGACGAATATTTCTTGCTATTCAAACACTGATAAACACATGTAACTTCAGCTTTCTCTGCTTGATTAATGTAGTCGTGCTTTTGCATATTAAAGTAAGTTAAGTTCATTCTCTAAATCAATTACTAACGATATATATATATATATATATATATATATATATATATATATATATTAGCCTAATACCTCATTTATCATCTTACATTATAAGGCCTGCTTACATACTACGAATGAGATTTTTATCTTCAATTTAAAACAAATAACCAAACCATGCTCAGATTATTTTTTAATACAAGAGTATAACAGTTTAGGGTTGTTTTCATTTGACAAACCATGCTACATGCATTACTTTTTCTTCTTTTTTTCTCACTTTGCTCACATTATTATAATTCTGTTTACAGTTTCTTTTTAAAGTCGTATTGGATTTGTTCACATCTGACATATTACGGTTTTATCTTTATGATATATATACAGAATTCATAACGAAAATCGTTCTTTGACCATGACAACTGATCCAAACAGAGGCAACAATTCACAAATTCAAATTCAAGGAGAATCAAAATCCATTGAGGAAATCTTAGCCCTTCGGTCTAACTCTCCAAATGAGGTATCCACTTTTAAATATACATTTCATATGTCTCCTTCAATATCTAATTATAATATAAATATTATATACTTCACAGGTTATATATGTCACTTGCAACGCAAGAATCACAGGTGTAGACGAACAGGGTGGTTGGTATTATGCAGTATGCAATCATTGCAACAAGAAACTTAAACATTATATCACTTCTTTCTTCTGTGAAACATGCAACACAGACAAACTTATTCCTTCTCCAAGGTATTATATTCGTACATCTTATTTTCATTTATTGCTCTACACATCTATTTTGACAATTATATAATTCTCCATAAATAGGTACAAAATTCAAATCTCAGTTAATGACCAAACAGCTACAACCACATTCGTACTCTTTAACAAAGAAGCTGAATCTTTAATCAATGTCCAATGTTCTGATCTTGCAAATATTAATCATGATGTTTCAGTAAGTTGTTCATAATAATTTTACTATTTTATTAATACATTCATTTTACCTATTCCTTTTTTAAAAATAATATATTCAATATTTTCAATAGTTACCAAAAGATCCACTTCCACTAGTAATCAAAAGGATCATCGGAACCTCTCACAAATTCCGCCTCAAGCTCAATAATTACAACTTAATACGTGGCTATGAAAACTTCACTGTGTCGACCATTTTAAAAGATTCTTCAGACGGAAATTTTACACTCACTGACCACAACATTTAAAAGGTATTTTGAAGATACTCAATAACAAATTTATATTATAATTTCTTTTCTTACTCTACTCATATCTCATTTACATAATAGGAAACAAATCCAGTCTCAACAACACAAGAATCAATAATTATCGCAGACAATAACAGTTCACCTCATGGAAATAATGTAGAAAGCGAAGTTAACCCAAAACGAAAGCTTCCTTCAAGGTATTTTAAATTTATTTTACATTAAAATTCTATTCACATTTATTATACAATACTTTCAACATATTTTCTTAACATATCTTTTAATTTCTTTGTAGGAACATGGACTCAAGGAAAAAAAGGACGATTTAACTTCATTTTCAAGATCTCATTCTTCATCAGCTTATTAAAACTTCTTCTAATTCATCTAATTTCTATTTTCTTTCCTATCACAATGTAACACATTGGCTATCTTTGTATGCATTTCGACTTGGAGTTTAACAATCACTGATATTCATCAATTTCTTATCTTTTAAATTGCTTCATTTATTATGCTTTCAATACCATATACACCGCGCATCGCTCGGGTTTCCACCTAGTAATACTCTAAAATGCAATACAAGAATTTAAGACTCCTTTTTGTTTAGAGTCTCCACGTGTACTACATGGATTAAATCTATTTTTCTATTTCTCTCTCCCTGTTTATTCCCTTTCGTCCTTTCCTTTTTCATTTTCCCTGCCTTTCACTTCCTCTCCATTAACACCAATCCAACGCCTCTCACCTTATTGAAATACAAATTTCATGAAAGAAAACAATCCGTCTCACCATTTATGCCCTCAAAAGTGACTCATTCATTTTTGTTTCCCAACACCAGTTAAGTTACCTTTCTTATTCTCTCTATTCTATAAATATATTTTTTTTCTTATTCTTAAAAACTGAACTGGGTCTTTTGGGCTTCTTTGTGGTGTTGATGTTAAGAAGATAGTTGAGTTGAGAGGCTGAGTTCACACCCACCATCTAAAAGACATGGATCAAATTCAATATACCGTTTGTGGTTCGACATTCAATCAACGTGTATTTGCATATCACAAAAGAATATAAGCCCAAATCGAGTATCTTTTTATTCCTCTTGCTGTGATTCCAAATCGAAACAATATTAATCGATCTTTATATAAACTGAGTTTCGTGTATTTTCTTTTTCTCAGATGTGGATGAATTTTATGGAATATGTGATCCAGGTCATATTCAGTTTTATTACTTTGTTTTTAATTTTATATTTCCAGTACCGATTTATGTAATTTATTATCCCATATATATTTGTGTGTGTGGTCAAAGGAATTAAACCAGAATAAGAAATTTTATTAAGGCCTCGTTTGATGCGCCGTGAAAGAGATTTGTATTGGCTAAAATTATTTTATTCAATGTTTGGTGTAATTTAGGATGGGATGTGAGATGGAATAAGTTATCCAAAGTGAGCTCCTTATCCCACAAGGAGTGGGATAAAAAGATCCCACCTCCAAAGTCGTATAAAATTATACGGTGTCAAAATTTGGTTGAAAATTACAGTCTACCCTTATTAAGTAACAAAAAAAAAAAACTCACGCAACTTACAGTGTCTTAAGTATTAAATAGTAGTCGGTGGTCCCTTTGATTCACATAACTCTCCATTCATATTTTTCATCACGGTAGGTAACCTCTTCATATTTTTTTTTCCTATTTGTTACTTTATCATGAACTACTATTTTGGTTTAAATCGATGCAAATATTATGGTAACTAACCTAATAGACTAGTTGACAATTATGTGTTGTTAATTCACCTCTAATAATTTGCAAGGTTCTAAAAAATGCAAGCCTTAGGCGCAAAAAGGCGTGAAAAGACGTTTAGGCCTTCTTAATATATTTTAATATTTTTTAACCATAATAAGCCTATTAAAATAATAAAATTGTACATATGTTAAAAATATGTTTGAATATATGCAAATTAAAATACTATTTGATTATTTTGGATGAGATAATGGTCCGTTTAGTAAAAAAATTCTTTAAAATGCGATATCGTTTCACTAAAGCTTTGTTGTTTTTAGAAAAAGTGCGCCTCAAGGGTTTTACCAAGAATAAGACATAAAAATCTTAAGGCAGGGCGTTTCTCCCAAGCCTTAAGCCTAGTGGGTTTTTTAGAACAGTTTGTTACACATATTTTTTTAAATGTAGTATTAACCTATATGCTAGACAAGTTGAAAGCCGTGTAGAATTCAATTTATTTGTTTCTATATATTTTCGGCGACTATTTTGGGTAAAATCGATGTTATTCAATTGTGACTTCAAGAAATTTTCTATAACAGATTTGTTTTGAATCGAAAGGGAAGATAGTAAGCAACCAGTTTTACTATCTCATTATTTCTAGTGGCTAGTTTGTGTACACATAGTTTTTATATGCGTGTAAGTGATTACTAGTGATTGAGTGTGTACAAATTATAAATACAAATGAAAATACATATTCTCATCTTATAATATTATTTTTAAACATCCCACGTGGAATTAAATATCATGTTATTGAGTTAAAATATGTGATAATAATATATTTTTTAATTTTTTAATTATTAAATACAAAAAGAAAGGTATTTTTGAAAAACTGGAGATAAATTAATCCTATCCGGAGCATTTCAAACACATGATTGTATTATTATATCACATCTCGTCTTCTTATTCAGAACTGTTCCAAACGCAATATGGAAATAAACCTTATACGGTCTATCCTTATTGTGGGTACCCCGATTTTATCACCATAAGGCCTGGACGAGTAGCCCATCCTCAGCGGCCCAAAACCCAGGCCCATCACTTCTGGTATTCATCCATTTACTCCACGATGCCATGAAGAGGAGTTGTGGGGGTACACGATCCCATGAGAGGGAGATGGCTAATAAAGAGGAACCTATCACCCCCACTACTCCAAGACATACATGTATAAATTAAACCCCAAGTCCGGGGAAAAGGGCAAGTTGTATTCTCTGTACTTACTCTTCAGATTATAGAGAAATAACACTGACTGAACCACTGTGGACGTAGGCACTTCTTTGCTGAACCACGTATCTTCGTTGTTGTGTGATTGGTCTTTTATTTGTTTTTTCTTGGTTGTCACCTCTTTCATATTTATTTGTGCTGCATAATAATTGCATCTACAATTGGCGCCGTCTGTAGGGAACCGTTTATCTTTCCTTGAGAAGAGCCCACACCGAGAAAAAAATCTAAGATGTCTGATCACAGCAGCAACGCTCCTCAAGCAGGAGACATTCAGGAGCCACCCGCTCCTCGCAGGATTAGGTCTGAAGTCCGACGTTCCGATCAAGGGGCTCGCTTAGAAAGGCCAGCCTCAGAAGAAAGTCAAGGACCAGCGAGGTCCAATCAGATATCCAGATTGATCGATGCATACGAAGCAAGGCTCCACGAGCAGAGGGAGTTTTCTCGCAGGTATGAGGCTGAGAATGCTCGCCTTAAAAGAAGACTGGAAAAACTGGAAAAAGAACTACGTCCTGATACCAGGAGACGCCCCTATCGTACTCCTAGCCCTCAGGCGAGCAAATCTCGCAGCCGAGGAAGGAGCCCCAGGCGGCAACATCAAGGGTTCGAAGGTGGCGACTCAGACGACGACCTCCGCGAGCAACTGAGAAAAGCTCGCCGCTATCAGAGCCCTGCTCGCAGCGACGACAACATACGGAACCTGGTCCGCAGAGAAATGGACCAACATCCAGCTCACCGCGGCACCAGGTCAACCAGAGAACTCGCCAGGAGAGCCCTCAAGACCCAGATGAAATCGCCCTTCACAAGGGAAATTGAAGAAGAAGAAGCTCCCAAAAAGTTTGCTATTCCGAGGTTCAAGATTTATGACGGGAAGACTGATCCCATTGATCATGTCAGGCAGTACCGGCAGGCTATGACCCTCTGGAATCACCGAGATGCGTTGATGTGCCGTATTTTCCCCTCGAGCCTTCATGACGTGGCCCATAAATGGTTCGAGAAACTCCCTCACCGATCCATCAGAAATTTCAAATCCCTGGCCGAGCTCTTTACGGCCAGGTTCATCACCAGCAGCTCCCATCCCAAAAGGATGGATACTCTATTGACGATGAAGAAAACTCCTCAGGAGACACTTCGAGACTACGCGAAAAGGTACTGGGAGTTATTCAACGAAGTCGAAGACTGCGCAGAAGAGGTGGCAGTGGCTTCATTCAAAATTGGGCTACCTAGCTCTTCCCTCCTCTACCAGTCCTTGACAAAGAAGGAAGCAACCACCATTGATGACTTGATGGCCCGGATTGAGAAATACGCAAAGGTGGAAGATGTCACCCGCCTTAACGTAGGTGAAAACGTTCGAGCCAAGCTCGCCACGAAGAGAAGTGAGAAAGTTGATAACCAGAAAAAAGGAGGAAAGAATGGGAGCAAGAATGGCCCCAAAAATGGAGGAAGCCCTGACGTTGCAAAGTCGTTCCAGGCGGTCAACACCGTCTTCAAAGAACCAATCTACAAGATTCTCGCTAAGATCAAAGATGAGCCATTCGTCAAATGGCCCCGAAAAATGGGAGGAGACCCATCGAAAAGAAACAATGCGCTGAGGTGCACCTTCCACAAAGAGGGGGGACATAAGACCGAGCACTGCAAGGCTCTTAAGTCCCACCTCGAGGAGCTGGCCCAATCCGGACATCTGAATGACTTTGTGGAAAGGAAGGTAGAGAGGGTGACTGTCCACAAGGAGGCAAAACCCGACAACGTGTTAGAAGACGACACCGGACACGAATTCGCAGTAATCCATGGAGTATCCGATGTTAAGCAAATCCAGGGCAACTCAGCTCGAATGGAGGTAAAGAAGCTGACAGCAGTAATGCAAGCTTTTCAAATTGATCCAGCGAAATCACAGGCAGGAAAACGCCGCCAAGCAGAGGACATCAACTACAACAAGCATATTGTCTTCACGGATGAAGATCTTGTGGGAGTGAGGACCCCACATCACGATGCCTTAGTCATTACACTCAGAATAGCCAACTTTGATATCGACAGACTGTTCGTCGATCAAGGAAGCTCATCCGAAGTAATGTACATCGACCTGTTCAGGAAATTGAAGTTGGACATCGCCGACCTTAAGGGAACCACTGTCCCTCTGGTCGGCTTCGCTGGAAAAATGACCATGCCTTTGGGCAAGATAGTACTACCAGTGCTCGCTGGGAGTGTTTCAAAAATGATCGAATTCTTGGTGGTCGACATCGATTCACCATATCAAGACATCCTCGGCAGGTGATGGCTCCATGCAATGAAGGCAGTCTCCTCGACCTACCACCAGAAACTCAAATATATCACCGAGCGGGGAGTGATGGAGATACATGGCGACCAGGCGATGGCGAGAAAGTGCTTCATAGCGGCTATCCGACCGAAGCCAGAGAAAAAAGACGTTCAAACCAGCGAGAAAGTGGAGGAAGATGCAATCCCTTCCAAATAGCAATTAAAATATGGAAGGCCCGGAGTGGAAGAGACCAGGCTCCTCCCCTCCGAACGGGTTGTAGAGGACCTGGTAGAAGTCATTGCTAGGGAAGGCGACAACAGCAGAGTCTTCCTGATCGGGACTTCACTCACTAACAAAGAGCAAAAGGATTTGTTAACCTTACTCAGAAGCAACATAGATGTTTTCGCCTGGGAACCCTACGAGCTGCCAGGGATCGATCCCAATATGGTCTGCCATCAGTTGCACGTCAATCCCACATTCAAACCGATAGCACAAAAGGCACGACGAACTGCTCCCGAGAAAGCCAAAGCAATAGAACAGGAAGTCGAAAAACTGCTGGATGCAGGATCCATACGGGAAGTGCAGTTCCCCAAATGGTTATCCAACCCAGTGGTAGTTCCAAAAAGCAACGGTAAGTGGAGAGTTTGCATAGACTTCACTGACCTCAACAAAGCCTGCCCCAAGGATAGTTTCCCTCTTCCAAAAATAGACCAACTAGTAGACGCCACTGCAGCTCACGAGCGAATGAGTTTCCTGGACGCATACTCGGGTTATCACCAGATTCCCTTATATGCCCCAGATCAGGACAAAACGGCATTTATCACGACGGTTGGTTTATACTGTTACAAGGTCATGCCTTTCGGGCTAAAAAATGCAGGGGCAACCTATCAGCGGCTGGTTACTAAAATGTTCAAAAATCAGATGGGAAACACGATGGAGGTCTACATCGACGACATGCTCGTCAAAAGCAAGGAGAAAGAAAACCACCTTTCTGACCTGGCAAGTACCTTCGAAATCCTCGGGAAATACCGAATGAAACTCAACGCGAGCAAGTGTTCCTTTGGTGTCCAGTCAGGAAAGTTCCTTGGGTATTTGGTCAGCAAGCGTGGCATAGAAGCAAATCCGGACCAGATTGAGGCAATTAAACGGGTGCAACCTCCTCGCACAATCCGCGATGTACAGAAGCTCACTGGAATGCTCGCTGCTCTGAATCGTTTCATTTCTAAATCCTCCGAGAGATGCAAGCCCTTCTTTCAACTCTTAAAAGGTAGCAAAACGGTAGAATGGACCCCAGATTGCTCGCAAGCATTAGGCGAGCTCAAATCCTACCTAAGCTCCCCACCACTGCTCGTCATGCCACAGCAAATGGACCCTTTGTACCTCTACCTCTCTGTATCCAGCCATACTATCAGCTCAGCGCTAATGTGTGAAGTCACAGGGATCCAACATCCAGTCTATTACGCGAGCAAAACCTTACTAGACGCCGAGCAGAGATACCTGCCATTGGAAAAGCTCGCATTCGCCCTAGTAATGTCATCAAGGAAACTAAAGCATTACTTCGAAGCTCACACGATCATCGTCCTTACATCACACCCCCTCAAGGCTGTCCTAAGGAAGGCGGATTTGTCAGGCAGGCTGTCTAAGTGGTCAGTCGAGCTCGGCCGGTTTGACATCCAATTTCAACCAAGGACAGCTATCAAGGGTCAAGTCCTCGCTGACTTCATAGCTGAATTCACGGGTGAAGAACCTCTCGACCAGCCTAAACCAACAGAACAAAACAGCCAGGCTACAGGGGGAAGCTGGAAGCTATTCGTTGATGGAGCCTCCAACTCAAAGGGGGCAGGAGTAGGAATTGTTCTCATCACTCCAGAAAATGCAGTCCTCGAGCAAGGAATTAGGCTGGGATTTGCAGCCTCCAATAACGAAGCAGAATACGAAGCCTTAATTGCAGGTCTCCAAAGGGCGCAAACTCTAGGAGCAAAACATTTACAGGTATTCGGAGACTCGCAACTAGTTTCCAATCAGATAAGTGGAGACTACAACGCGAAGGACGAGAGGATGGCAGCCTACCTCTCGTTGGTAAGAAACTTGATGACAAACTTTGAAGAAATCAACATCCAGCAGTTCCCCAGGGGGCAGAACAGCCACGCTGACGCTTTGGCAGCCCTGAGCTCGGCAGTCGATTCCAGCCTTAAAAGGATAATCCCTATCGATTTCCTTAGCTACCCGAGCATTCACCGCGAGCTAACAAAAGCAAAACAAATACTCCAATTGGAACCATCCCCTAGCTGGATGGTTCCCTTAAAAGGCTATTTGAAGAACGGAACGCTCCCAGATGATAAAAGGACCGCCCACCAGATAAGAGTCAAAGCTGCTCGCTTTCACTTATCCACGGGAGGTGACTTGTATAAAAGATCTTTCTCCGGCCCCTATCTTAGATGCGTCCACCCAGGCGAGGTCGAGACAGTGCTTCACGAGCTCTACGAAGGAATCTGCGGAAGTCACGTCGGAGGAAGATCTCTAGCCTTCCGAGCAATGAAGGAAGGTTACTGGTGGCCGTATATGCAAAGAGACTCCGCAGTATATGTCCGCAGATGCCTAAAATGCCAGCTTCACGCCCCCATGGTCCACCAGCCTGCCAGCGAATTGAAATCCCTGACCAGCCCCTGGCCTTTTTCCCAGTGGGGAATGGACATCGTGGGACCTCTACCCACTGCTGCCGACAATCGCAAATACCTGTTGGTCGCCACCGATTACTTTACCAAGTGGATCGAGGCAGAACCTCTGGCGAACATCCGAGATGCTGACATGATGAAATTCATATGGAAAAATATAATCACTCGATTTGGGATCCCCAGAACCATCATCACTGACAATGGGACACAGTTCGAAAGTGGCCCCTTTCAGGACTTCTGCAACCAACACGGAATCAGGCACCACTTCAGCTCGGTAGCTTATCCTCAGAGCAACGGACAAGCTGAGGCTTCCAATAAAACAGTGATCGCTGGATTAAAAAAGCGGTTAGAACGAGCAAAAGGCGCGTGGACTACCGAGCTACCACATGTCCTATGGGCATACAGAACGACTCCCAGACGAGCCACAGGTCAGACGCCATTCTCACTAGCATATGGTATGGAAGCGGTCATCCCATTAGAAGCAGGATTGCCTACAATGAGATCCGACCTTGTCGAGCAGAATCAGAACGATCAGGCTTTGCTCGCTGAACTCGACTTGGCCGACGAGCGCAGGGAACTTGCCCTAGTCAAACTAGCGAGTTATCAGCAACAGCTCGCGAAGCACTACAGCAAAAAGGTCAATCCGAGGAAGTTCAAAATTGGAGACTATGTCCTAAGAAAGGTCATTGGCAACACAGTAAAGCCATCAGATGGTAAACTGGGCCCAAACTGGGAAGGACCTTATGAAATAATTAGAGACGACCTGCAAGGTGCCTATCATTTGAAAACGATGGAGGGCAGAGAGATACCACGAGCATGGAACGCAGCTAATCTCAAGAAATTCTACTTTTAGGAGTTCTATTGTTAGATCTTTTATTGTACTCATTTTGGGAAAAGACAGTTTATTTCTCTACTCACCAATAAAAATCTCTCAGTTGATTACTCTCTAAAAGTATAACAATTATATCTTATTGCACATCTTTTTCAAATCACAGGTATAATAGTTGACATAGCAGGGGAACACCCCTCCTCAGGTCATCGTCACGAAGCACGACAGACCTCTTAGCATTGCTCATGGCAATATATGAAGCCCTACAGAGTATTCTTAGGCATCGAACCTACTCTGGTTAAACAAAATCCTGACCGGATGAAGACATCCAAAAACAGGTGTGTCCTCGCCAATTGCCCCTCTTAGACCAAAGGGAGTGTGACGACACGACCTAAAAGGTAAAGGGAGAGCACAATGGTATTCTTAATACTGGACTGGGCGGACATTCACATGGCAAGATAAAGATTGTGAAGCTGTAAAAATATAACAAAGATTGGATAAACACGTTTAGTCGGCAAAAACGCCCAAAACTCAAACTTTCCATTAATCTTTTATATTTACAAACAATAATGGTACATGTTTAGTCGGCAAAGACTCGCCCAAAGCATTTACAATTATTAAGAAAAAAAAAATCAAGAAGGGGGAAGCCTCCGAGCAAGGTAATCAGCAACCTTAGCTCTCCTCCCGTCATCAGGGGCAGGATCGAATTCCTCAACAACTTCATTTGTGTCCAACTCCAGTAGCCGCCGAGGAATAGCATCGATAGGAATCCATCGGTCATCTCGCCTAAATGGATTGGGCATCAGAGTAGAGGGAGACATCTCATGCCGATACCACAATGTCGAATTTCTCGGCACCTGCAGCTCTTTGAGAGCACTCAACCACCCCCTGATGAAGGAAAGCTCCTCGAACTCTGACAATCTTGTGGGAGCATCTAGCCAGCCCTGATCATAGCCATCAGTCCACACTTGGCGAGGGCCCTTCTTAAATAAATGCCGCAGTCGGGTGACGTCCCTCTGAAGCCCAGCAGCAGTTACGTAAGCTCGCTGAACATCGCCGCGCAGCTCCTCCATCTCCCTCTCACGCTGCTCTTCAGCTTCCCTACTCCTACCCAGCGTACTCCTGCCAGCTCGCGGGAGGGGTGGCCGAGCAGCTCGCGACGAGGAAGAACCTTGCAGGACTGCCGAAGCGATGCTCGGCGAATGCTCCTTAAGCTTCAAGAACTCCCGCCTCAGGTCGTCATTCTCCCGCTGAAGAAACTCCACGACCTGATTGATCTCGGTAGCCTCCAGTAACTTTACTCTCAGCTCGCTGACTTCTTCCTGCACTGAAGCTCCGATCTCTCCCATTTCCTGGAGCCTGTCCTTCAATTTAGCCACCAGCTCGGACTGATCCTTATACTTCTGGTTCCTTGATTTAGCAAACCTACAGAGCTTAGCAAAAGCCTGGCGAACTGCAGGGCTTGCATTAGGACCCAGAGTCCTACCCAATTGGGAGGTAACAGGAATATAATCATCCACATCAACCAACTACAAAGAAAGGAAGAGAACAAAAAGAAATCAGCATAAACAAAAACGAAGCCTTTTTATTGATAATGAGCGAGGTTACATCAGAACAAAAAAAAAGGGAAAAAATTACAAAGAGATCCCTATCACTTAGCAACCTCGGTGGACGGACCCTCGTCCTTATCAGCATCAGCAGGGGCGTTACCCTCTGCAGAGGTGTGCACTTCCCCCTCGACCAAGGAAGCATCAGCAAGAGTCGCCTGAGAAGCAGGATTGACCCCTTCAGCAGTTGGGGCTGGCTCCTCATCCACAACTGGCTTGGGCCCTGGATCATGTTCGTCAAAAAGTGGGGATGCAACATCCACCCCTGCAGCCACAAGGGCCTTGTTCCACCCCTTCTTGAAGTTCAGACGGCTAATATAGCCTATCTGAACCTCGGCGTCTTCATACGCAGCGGCCCAGCCAGAATTGTATGAATCTTCTTTAACAGTGGCTGCCTGGGCCTTCTCCGCTTCCAGCTGCTCGGCAAGAACCCTGTTCTTCTCCACAAAGTCCAGCTTGCTAGAGCAGACCTGGTCGTACGACTTCCTCAGCTCGCCGAGCTCCCTGACAGCATTATCTCTCTCGCGAGCAGAATTAGCAAGGGCCAAGGCAGAAGAAGCTCGAGCCGCATCAGCTGCCTTCAGATCGGCCTCCAACTGAGAACCCCTGGCCACCAGAGTAGAATTCGCCTGCTCCAGCTCGCTGTTCCTTCTCAACAGCTCGTCGCGAGAGCGATACAGCACGGCGAAGTCAGTCACAAACTGCAGAAAACAAGGTAAAGATCAGAAAGAAGAAACCATCAAAGCAGATTAGAAGAAGTTGGGAAGTAGAAAAGAAACCTTACCAAGGCGAACCTCTGGCTAGCTTGCAAGGCCAGTTGATCAGACCCTGACGCCCTCTCGCGATCTGCAGGGAGGACTGCCCTCTCAAGCAGCGCAGGGGCAAGTTGAGGAGAGGTGTCCACCGAAGCCCCCTCAGGCAAAGAAGATACTGGGACCAAGGCTTGACCAGTCTTGGTCCTCAGTTCCATCTTCCTCCTCTCCTCCTCCTTCTCCTTCTCCCTCCTCTTTCTCTCTTCAACCTTCTTCCTCTCCTCCTCCTTTTTCTTCTCTCTCTCCCTCGCCTGCTCCTCCTCTCTCTTCTTCTTCTCTTGTTCTTGAGAGGGAGGCCGAGAACCAGTAGCTGTGGCCCCGGAGATAGTCTTCGATTTTTTGGACCTCTGTGCAAGAAGCACATCATCATCATCATCATCATCCCGGATTAGATTCTTCCTGGGAGGCATTTCTTCACCTGGACTGCTGGTAGTACTCGATGAACTGCTACTATCATCACTGCCTCCACCCAAGTTACTCATAACACCTGCAGGCTCGCTCTTCGAGCTGCTCTCCTCCTCGTCCAATTGGATGGGCTCAGCTGAAATCTCTTCGGAAGAGTCAAAGTCCGGAACACTTTCCACAGGTCGGGCTATGAAGCTCGAGCCTGTGTTCTTGTATTCAAGCAGAAAAGATGCAGACCTAGGATGCTCGCCGTCACCCAAAGGTTCCCTGATGTTCCAAGCTTTCACCAGTTCCGAGATACGAACCTCGCTGAGAGCTGGCTCCAAGTTCTTTATCTTCGCTGAAAAGGAGAAAGCAAGGAGGAGTTAGAAAAATCACAAAGTTAGCAAAGGTTGAAACAACTATACAACATCTACCTATATATTCTTCCCCATAAAAGGGAATAGCGAACCTCTCGGACCTCGACCCTTCAAATTGAGGGGAGTATTGTCAGTTCCTAACGAGAAAACCTTCTTGCCAGTAGTCCTTATGGGAATCAGGTAAATTTACTACCAATACCCTATCAGGGCTCCTGGCCTTAAGGTACAAGACACCTGAACTCGTTCGAGAAAAAGAATAACAAAAACAGACCTCGGCAAGCCCTAACCTCGTGTCGTACAACTGATTTATCCTGTGCACACCATTCACTATTTTCCATACGTTGGGTGAACATTGTGCAGGCACAATACCAAAATAACTAAAAAAGTGCAGAAACAAACCATTAGGGGGAAAGGTGAGACCCCCCTGGGAAAGCAACAGGACGTGAATCCAATGTGCATCCTCTATGTCCCTAACGTTCCTAGGCGGCGAGACACAACACTCAATCTCTACCCACTCAGGAATACTATAGAATTTTCTAAACTCAATTACCGACCTATTTCCAATCTTCGCCATTGGAAAAATACAAGAAAAACTATAAACTCAAGAAAAAGGGCACGAAAGACTTACAGGACAGAAGATCAGATCAAAAGGCGAAGAAGCGACGAGAGTGAAGATCGAAAACAGAAGGTACAAAACTCAAAAGTTCTCAAAAGAAAGAAGATTGCTGGAAGAACTGGAACGACGAAGAAAAAATGTGTCTTATTCCAACAAGCCTTCAAAACTAATCATAACGCACAGATAGCGAAGCGGGTGCCGTCAAAGCAACTTCACAGTTTTCAAAGAAATCAACCATCATTGCTGATCATTTAAATTCATCGAACCCATAAAAAATGGCCCGACAAATTCAGGGGCAATTGTGGGTACCCCGATTTTATCACCATAAGGCCTGGACGAGTAGCCCATCCTCAGCGGCCCAAAACCCAGGCCCATCACTTCTGGTATTCATCCATTTACTCCACGATGCCATGAAGAGGAGTTGTGGGGGTACACGATCTCATGAGAGGGAGATGGCTAATAAAGAGGAACCTATCACCCCCACTACTCCAAGACATACATGTATAAATTAAACCCCAAGTCCGGGGAAAAGGACAAGTTGTATTCTCTGTACTTACTCTTCAGATTATAGAGAAATAACACTGACTGAACCACCGTGGACGTAGGCACTTCTTTTCTGAACCACGTATCTTCGTTGTTGTGTGATTGGTCTTTTATTTGTTTTTTCTTGGTTGTCACCTCTTTCATATTTATTTGTGCTGCATAATAATTGCATCTACACTTATCCTATCCAATCCGACTCTTATCCTATCCTATCCAGTGCCTTATATGGCGTATCAAACGAGTCTTAAGAGTTTTACAAAGGGTGCAATTATTGGCACTCCATTCAAATCTTTTAGCACTTCAAAAATTTTCACCATCACTCTATTACCCTTAAAACCCACAAACTCACGTTCTTCAAATGTAAAAAAAAAAAACATTTCCTCTTTTTGTAAAAAAAAACATATCAACTGTTTTTTAAATCAAATGCTATTTTTTAAAATTGTTTATAAAAATTAAAACAATGTTATATATAATATATAAAAAAACTGTTTCTACAAAAACAAATTGTTTTAAAAAAACTGATTCTTATTAAAAACAATTTTTTATAAAATAATATTTCCTGGAATGCCGAGAAATTTTATTTCATAAAAAACTATTTTTAATAAGAATTTGTTTTAAAAACATTTTTTTACTTTCATAACTGCGTTAAAAAACATTTTAATTGTTTAAAAAAAATTGTTATTTGTTTTTTTAATTAAAAAATTATTTATAAAACATAAAAAAAAAATTGTTTTGTATAAAATAATAACTGTTTTTACAAAATAAATTGTTTTAACTATCAAAAAACGTTTTAAACATTTATTAAAAATTGCAGTTGTTTTTAAAAAAACTATTGAAATGGCTTTTTAAAAAAATAGTTGATTTTTTATTAACAGTTGAGGAAAAGAAGTTTGTGGGTTTTAAGGGTAAGAGAGTCATTTGGGCAATTTTTGGAGTATTAGAATATTTGGTTGGAGTGCCAATAGCTCCACAATGACTCTATTACCCTTAAAACCTACAAATTCCTGTTCTTCAAATGTAAAAAAAAAACATTTCCTCTTTTTCTAAAAAAAACATTTCAACTGTTTTTTTTAACTCAAATGCTATTTTTAAAAACTATTTATAAAAACTAAAACAATGTTATATATAATATAAAACAACAATCTCGACGAAAATAATTTAAAAAAAATGATTCTTATTAAAAATAGTTTTGTATAAAAGAATATTTCATGGCATGCCGGGAAATATTATTTTGTAGAAAACTGTTCTTAATAAGAATTTGTTTTATAAATAATTTTTTTGTACTCTCATAACTATGTTAAAAACATTTCAATTGTTTAAAAAAAATTGTTTATGTACTCTCATAAATGTGTTAAAAAAAATTCATTTGTTTAAAAAGATTAATTATATGTTCCTTGAATTAAAAACCTGTTTATAAAACATAAAAAATTGTTTTATATAAAATAAAAACTATTTTAATCATCAAAAAGCGCTTTAAGCAGTTTTTAAAAATAGCAGTTGATTTAAAAAACATTTGAAATATTTTTTTAACAAAAGAGATGAAATTTTTTTGTCATTGGGGCAATTTTTGGAGTATTAGAAGATGTGGTTGGAGTGCCAATAGCTCCACCCTTTTACAAATTGATAAAAGATTGTTTGTTTTTTTAGGGATAATTTGTCTATTTTACTATTCGTATAATAATACAGAGACCTAGCTCTTGGACCCATTTTTCAAATCCAGTAATGTGTTATATACACATTGGATGGATTTTTACTTTACATGGGGTCCATTATAAACACCACCCAATGTGTGTATGACACATCACTATGGGAAAAAGGTTCGGAAACTATGTCTCCCTATCATTATTCTTCGTAATTCTTTACTCTATAGAGAATTTGACTAGAGTTTATGTTTCACCTTATAGTTGAATTTATAGGAAGAACAAATGAACTGGGTCCTTTCAAATCCTTGGATGACGAGAATAAAGGATAGGGAATGAGAATAGAGAGAAAGGATAATTACAAAGACACGTGGACAGGTTTGCTGAAGAAGAGATGTAAATGGTGTGTAGCATTTTATAATAATAGTATACATAGTCCCTATGATATAATAACATTTATTTGCGTGATCCATTTAGAGTTAATAGTACACAAAATAGGTGATTTTATTTGTTTTAGTCAAAGGGTTATTTATATTTAGTCTTACTCTATTTTATTTTAAATCTTTATAACATAGAATGATATTCAAATTCATAAGAGTTTTAATTTTTTTTATCTCCATTGTGTTGGACAAACATTTAAATTTGAAGAATGTTATGTGTGGCTTTTGTTTGAAATCCCAAACAAGATCTTATTCATAATATTTTCTATTCTCCATCTAAAACGGACAAATCAATTTTCATTAACCTAACAACACCACCTTTCTTTTTTGTCATTTCCATGTTTATATCTAGTTTGGCAATCTCAATTATATAAAAGGCGATTTTGTGTTATTTTGTGCCTTTTTTATTAGGTTCTTATTTGTATTACATAAAAAGAATAATATTTCATGCCGCGACACATTTTAATTAGATCATTAGTGTGTTTGGCAAAAAAAATGAGAGAATACCTTTTGACATTTTCATACGATTTGTGTTTTGTTAAAAAAAATTAAGATTTGAGTCGTGTCGTGTCATTTTTATTTGGATCGTGTTTGTGTTGATAAAAAATAGATTGTGTCGTTTCGTGTGCACATTTGGAAAAAAGTAGGATTTTGTGTTTCCACATGTCGCTTTTATTTGAGTCATGTGCATGTTAGGTAAAAAATATTTCCAAACATGTTTTAATTTAATCACATTCGTGTGTGATAAAAATAAAGAATATAATTTCGTGTTATATCACTTTTTATTTGAGTTGTACAATATAGGTAAAAAATAAATTATTTCGTGTTTTAATTAATTTTCTTTTAGCAATGTAAATATTAATATTAATTTGCTTTGTTTTCTTTTTATTTGGTAAGGCATACGCAACACTACCCAACCACGAAATAAAATAAAATTACAAATTACAGTGTCCAACAGTAAAACACCAGCCCACCAAAGGGGACCAAGTGGCAACAACAAATATGATAACAATAAAGAAATACCAAGCCATCAAAAACCAACGTATTAAATAAAACAAATAATAAAAAATGGAGCATCTCTGCTTAATGAAATCTCAGCACCCTCTATAGGCGCCAAAACCAATCAGGTTCTACCTGAACCAAACGAACAACCCCAGACTCAAATAAATTAAAATCAAAGTTAATTCTTTTTCCAGTTATTGAGTTGTTTGAGAAGGTTATCTCCGACGTGTTTTCCAAGTTGGCTAAAATGAAACTTGATCAGCGATGGAGCACGACCACACAATTAGGACCAGGAAAACTAACCCGATCAGGACAATCCCACCCATATTAACCCGCAATGGATTCAAAGGGGTACAATAGAGTTCGCTTCATGCGGGTCATATAATGAGACTTCCAAACCTCAATTTATGGCAGATTTAAGCGGGTTGATGAATGACCCATTATCCTACCCATTTAAACCCCAAATTAGATTTACGATTTTGGCTTGGTCGTCATTGGAAATGACTCATTACTTGCGGTAGCCATATTCACGTACACTGTTAACTTTCCTCTCCTCATTTCTCTCTCTATATTCTCCTGCTCCGAATAAAAGACACGGGTGCAACAATTCTAATTCTCTCTCTCTCTCTCTCTCTCTCTCTCTCTCTCTCTATCTATCTATCTATCTATATATGCACACTTATATTTGTTCGGTTTCATTTGTTGGTTTGTTGCGGGTTGGAGATTAGCAGTCAGTCCACACAAATAATGAAGTCGGGTTAGTGGATTAACCCTTAACCAAACCAAGATAACACAGGTTGCAGCTTGTCACCAACCTGCCCATATCAAACCCTCACCCATATGCAACCCGCTCATATCCGCCCAGAACCGCCCACTTGCCGGGCCTACACACAATATAAATAAAACTTTAGAAGACACAAATTCTTGAGGGATCTATAAACGGGTCTACTAAAAAACATGGAAACTCCAAATTCAAACAATTAGATTAATGAGTTTTGAGAGAGAGACAGTTCTGAAACTATTAACATGTTCGACGGGAGAGATAAAAATAAAACAATATCAAATCTACAAACAATGAAAACAATTTTAAATCGTGAAAAAATAAAACCAACAATGAAAGACACCGTTAAGCTTCTGCCTAAAATGTACCAAAAGTTACCATTCGTACAACCATTGCTACAAAAGCACACACCTTCTGTGTACCCGTACTACCTACCTCTAGAAACCCGTTAAAATCTACCCCACACCCATACCTGCTGCATACCCGTACTACCTCCCGTTAGCAACCCATTAATCTTCAACTGATGTATTTGGTGCCTAACAATGGTCTAGCTCATCTTGGTTGATAACCTTCTGCTCCAAAAACAATATTTTCTGCACAGTTACAGAAACAATACAAACTTAGGCGGCCAGATCTTACGGATTCTCGTACTAAAATAAGTAGTTTTTAATGGGTGTTTAAAATAAGTAGTGTTTAAATTAAACCCGTTGAACACTAATTTTATTATTTTTTCATGCAACCCTAAAGCAAGAAAAATGCATAAATCATGGATACAAAGCTGACAAACACTCTTGTACTTAAGTTATTATTAGAGGATTAATCAATTCACAAAATGAAATACTTCCATTACCTGACTGAGGTATAAATCATAGCCAGAGTGAATTAGCTATAAACTTGAAACAAAACTGATTAAAAAGAGCACATTCTATCTTCAAGGGATCAATGGGTCTTAAGAACATATGAGTAAAAGACATTTAATAAAAATATAAGTACCCTGTTTTTAATTTCAATGGTGATATGTATTATCACTAAAAACAAAAATAAAATTAACCACAAAATAACCCAATAAACCTAATGAGGACATAAAAGAAAAAGGAAGTCAACAAAAGTAAAATAGAAAAGATAGAGGAAAATAACCCAAAACATTACTTATTTTAAAAACAAAAGGTAGATCCAAGGATTGACACGTAAACCTTTTCTAGTCCACATCTATGAAGAATATTACGGTCCACATTTGAACATATAAATCAAACACAAATGGGCTCAACAAAACATAACACCTGGTAGGCAATAGGAAACAAAATAAAAAATGATAAAAAAGGTATAATAACTGGATATATTCAGTTCTTGAAGAGACATGGTAACTTTAAATTTGTAACAAAAAATATTTTTACATCTAGAAAATAAAGTGAAAGAGAAACTTAAAAAAAAAGAATCAAAAGCAACATAAAAAAAGCTTAAATTTTTAGATGTAACAATCATAAGGTATACTACTAAGAAATTTTCATGTGGGAGTTTTGTCAAACACTTAACGTCCCTTAGAAAATGATAAAAGCAAGGGTTCACCTGCTTTGCAGAAGCACCTAAGATAAAAGCAAGGGTTCACCCCACATCTCATACATGTAATCATGGTGACAGTTGAATACCATAAATCTGAGAGATAGTAATATACGCACAGAATATATATGGGCTTTTTTAATTCCATAAAAACCCAGGCGGCACGAGATCCGATCGAATTGACTATAGACGCCAACAATCATAGCCGCAAAAATCAAAACCCAATGATATATCCCCACACAGCACAAATGAATAACCACAAATTAAACCGAACATCAACCCACACCGGAACCAGTCGCATCCTTATGTGAAGCTCGTCAGAAACCTGATCAGAGATGGGGCACAACCTTCATGAGGTCGTGAAAAAAATTTAGATAAAGGCGAGATCTACATAAAAACACCAATACCATAGATTGAAAAACCTTTAGGGTCCGTTTGGCAATCCAATTCCAATGCTTGGAATTGGAATTCGAAGGCCAATTTCAATTCCATGGAATTCAAATTGGCCTTCCAATTCCATTTCCATGGCTTGGAATTGGTTTGCCAAACGGACCCTTAGATCAAAATAAAATAATATCAGATCTATAAACAACAATATTAGATCGTGAAAAAAAAATAGTGAGGCAAGTAAGGAAAGGGTTTCTCCCAGGGAATTTCCCTCCCTAGTGAAGACTGTGTACCAATTGCTTTGAATCAAATCCTTCAAATTTCTCAAACCAATTCAACCAAAGAACAGGAGCTAGAAAATAATGGTGTTGATGGTCTTGTATCTCGAGTGGGCTTGATGCGTACGAGTGATTTGGGGGATGATGTTGCAAATGTTTTTGTTAGAGTTGATAAAAAAACTGTTTCGTTGCCATCAAGTAGATTTGCTTCGAGATCAGAGTACTTTAAAGAAAGATTATCCCGTATGAAGAATTTTCTTGAAGGTAAGAATGGTTTTGCCTGGCTATATTCTTCCATGTCTTGAGGAATATGATCTGAGTGTTGAAGCTTCTGAGAAAATGATAATTTATTTCCTTTCTGTAATAAAATTAGAAAGTTTTGAGTTTTAAAAAAAAAAGGATCTGATTAACAAAATATAAGAGAACAATAATGAAACGAACAATGGTGAAGAAGTTTAGTCAGTTGTTGCAAGTTATAGAAAGGGTTTTTTTTGTTGAGTGTAATTGAGTGATAGGCATTGAGAAGTAGAGAATGTGGGTTTGTACATTGGATTATGTGAATAGTAGAATATGGTTTTGCGTGTAGTAATGAGTCGTTTGTGAATTGGAGACCATGTGGATCAAATTTTCAAATTAAAGTGTAGTTACATCGGCGGGATAATGAAAAAGTGAAGTACACTGTAGGATCCAAGGGTGAAAAATTTGCAAGTTAAAGAGACATGGATCATCTCACGTGGCACTCTATTTAACCATTAGATTTAAATTCCTAATAGTCAATCTCGACCACCAGTTGATAAAGACCAAAGTCATCAACTTTCGATCTAAGCCATTAGTTAGCCAAGACCAAAAGTCCCTCCTGCTTTATTATATATATATATATATATATATATATATATATATATATATATATATATATATATATATATGAAGACTAAGACAATAAAAATGCCTAAATTAATTATTAGCAAACCTATCTATTTTTTAATTTTGTCAAAGTGGGACATCACTCGTGAGATTTTATTAGGTAAGCAAAAACAGGGATCTTTTTCTCATTGCTATGTTGGAACTACTCCAACACATCTAAGTGCTACCAAATGGAGATGACAGGTAAAGATCTAAATGTTAGAGATTTTTAAAATAAGTGAGTAAAAGCTTTGGGAGTAAAATCTTGTCCCACATTAGAAGTGTGTGGAAAAAAGTGGGAAATAAACCCAATATAAAAGGGAGAGTGTCCCACATTGAAAAATGAGTAAAGCTAAGTGATACCCACTAAGCTATAAAAGTACTGGGCAACCTTTGCGTCCCAGATTGAAAAAATACAAAGAAAGTGTGCACTTAATTAGTACAAATGGACGATGAAGAGTTACTTCATCCAGCATTTAAGAGGGCTATTCAAGAGAGCTCCAATACGGTGCGAAGCACAGTATGCACGCGCACGTTCATAGGCACGAGCACATGCGCGTGTGCGCATGCTGGGCAGTGGGCTGTAGAGGCTCTATTGGCGAACTTTGCACCTCGCATTCCACGTGTCCGTGGTGGTAACAGGTTGTCGGGATTCGTCCAAAATAAAAACTTGATTGCATGTTCTTCACTGCTGCATCTAAGGGTTGTTTTCAAACATACAATTTGTAGACAGTGCAATTTCTTCATTGTATTTGGAGTACGGATTTGCAGATTCCCATTTGTATACCAAAGCATCTTAGTGGGGGAAATACTATATTTTGAAAAGTGATATCACGCCTTGAAGTTTACAGAATTTATTTGAAGTCCAACAGAATTGTATTTAATAAGTTTTATTATATTGACGTTAACATAATTATTATAAATAGAAGAGTTTCATTTCTACCTTTGCATACATATTATCCAACACTAAATTTATCACATTTTACCAAAAGGAGATTGTGATACACCGTATTTTTGAATATTCCAAATATTCTATTTAATTGAGAACGGAGAATTATATGAGAAAATACGGCTTAATTTAAATTACGTAAGAGTAGTAATTTATAGAGTTTTATTTAAAATTATAATTATGGAATATTAATCGAGAGATAAATACCGATTTATATTGCCTCATTATATTTACTTAGTGTGAGTGGTAAATAGTCACTTAACGTGTGTAGACCGTGTTGGGGTGAGAACGATTAATATTTTTAGTGACTCAAAGGATAATTTAGAGGTCACTGATGAGTCCGAAAGGGTCAAATTAGTCAAAATAGTATACTCGGGGGTACTAGTTGAGTCCCGGGGTAATTTTGGACTAAACCGAGACCGTTCGGGGGCGTTTGAGTCTTTTAACATGAGAGGGTATGGAGACCTACGAAATTGAGAGATTTATATCAGCCGTATGATAGAGGGGTTAGGGTTAGAAAACCCATGAAAGCACACCATAGCCATTATAGATAAGAGAGAAACCATTCTCAAGGCAAAAGGAAAAATTGGGAAGGATTCAAAGGAGATTTTCACTATCAACTTGTTGCGGAAGAAGGATTGAAGGATGAAGATCATCAATCATCAACAACAACCACGAAATTAGACCCTACTGATCATAAGGCAAGTTGTTTATTGCAAAAAAAATTATAAAGTTATAATACCCATGTGTAGGGTTTTTGAATAGTCTTGTTTAAATCAATATCTTGGTAGGAGAATGATGATATTTATACAAGTTAGGATAGGAATCGCATGTAGAATGATTTAACTTATGTAGAGGATTAATATTCAGATTAGACTTGATGATTTTTCGGAATAAAATCTGGATTTTGAATGAAAATATGGGAAGAACACCATAACTAGGGTTTCAAGAAATTCAGGGTTTAATTCACTATTTCTATAAAGGAATTGGTGTTTTGATGTATTTGACACGTTAGAAATTGTCCTAGTATATGTGAAAACAAGTTAGGATCATTGGGTCGAAGTTTGGTGGACTATAATGGGGTTTGAAGATTTTTTAATGGAGGAAAAGCTTAACGAAGAAGACGAACTGCGTCTGTCCCTGTTCAATCGACTATGTCGATCAATCGAACCCAGCAGTCGATCGATCGACGCAAGCTGTTTTTCCCAAATTTTCGTGTTTAAGTCTTCGTTGATTTTCGGGAATGAATGAGTATCCTAGGATTTACATTATACTTATATGGGAGTGAGAATAAGACCAGTAGGTATATTGTTGAGGTTCGATAAGGCCATTGGGTGTAGGACTTGGATTACGGACCGATGAGAATAAATCCGATTTAGTAGACTATCGGGGAATTCGAAATTGAGTTATGAGGCGAAGTAAATTCAATCTAAGTAATAAACCAGTAGGGTAAATAATAACTACTGAAATTATATGTGAGGGGTAACTAGGACCCTTAGAGTTACGTGAATACTCGAATAAATGCAATAGTGAAATAAATTGTAAATTAAGGAGTACGGTAGATATAAGTAAAATATATTTCGTACGTGCATGATTTGATGGGTCGGGTGTGTACCTAGTAAATTATATAAAAGTTTGGGTTAAGATAATTTTACCTAAATTAATTATGTTAGGGTCGATGAGACATTCCGAACTAACATAAAGTTATTATATGTTTGGGGTCGATGAGCAATGTCGAACCAAACCTTGAACTGGTGTCGCGATGAAAGAGTCACGAACCAGAATATGTGTATATATATATATATTTTTTAAACAGTTGGGGTCGATGGATAATTCCGAAATAACTCTCACTTGGGGTGGATGTATCATTCCGAACCAAGAATCATTTACGTGTGTATATAAATAATTGGGGTCGATGTATCATTCCGAACCAATTCTTACTTGGGGTTGATGAATCATTCCGAACCAAGAGTCCTTTACGTGTATAAAAAGGGCAAAATAATAATGACTGATATTTAGTATATATTGTGTGTGAAATATATACTTGATGATATTCTTCTTCCGTGTATTAGTAGATTGATATATATTATGTATTAAAAGATACATACTGAACTGGTAAGTTAAGTAGTGAAACTTAATTACGAAATGTACCTTTAGATAAAGAAAATCTATTTAGTAATTTAAGTAGTGAAACTTAATTACACAAGTGGGAAGACAACAATTGTGAGAATTGTAGTAATTTTAGTAGTGAAACTAAATGAGAAGTCTTGAAAAATAACATAGATGAAATGTTACTTGAGAATTAATTAACATACGCGAGATGTTAGTGAAACGGTTGTACTGTATGGGCGGTTTTGAAACTTAGGTACAGATAAGTTCAGTTGACTACTTTGGTTTTAGTTAGCTTGGGAGGTATGGCTAGATAAACTAAGTGTAGAACGTTAGGTGTGCACAAAAGATGAGGGGTGAGTAAACTCAAGAGAGTGTACGAGAACCTAACATGTGTAATCAATAACCGCATTTTATATTGTGATAAACGCTTGTTAAATATTTTCAAAATGTTTTGAGTACTAACTCTTGCTATAAAATATTTTCAAAACCCTTTTAGGTGTCCAGCCACAGGGACGCCATGTATGATGATTCTATTCCAGGGACTCGAAGCTGTAGTATGGTGGATGCTTACAGGATTTTGATTAGACGATATATCTCATTCAGATCTAGCACAGGATCTCACACTATTCGATGTATAGACTTGTGGTCCGGTATTAGTCTCAGATGTTAGTTCCAGACTAGTGGTTATTCTATTGCTGTTTGGGATTTTTAGCCGATGGTTTATTCGGTAATACTTTTATTCTATTGTAATTTTACTTTGTTGATTGGGTTATAGTACATGATTATTTTTTAATTTGTTCCGCATGGTTGATTTATCTGTTTTAAGAAAGATAAAATTTGACACCAGTCTAATTTTACTTAGGGGATTAGTAATTAAAAAGTTTTCGACAATGATGCTAAGAGTGAACCATTTGAGAAACTTGTTTTAATTTAATAAAGGCTTGATCACCCGATGTTTAATTAGGCGGGGTGTCACAGATGGTATCAGAGCATCAGGTTCTAGTGTCCATAGGATCTATGCGGCTTATTACATTTTCAGCGTATCGTTTGATTGATATAGAGCCCTATCTTAGGATTGTTGTACTCCTCTACGTACATAGTTTATGTTCCCCTTCTATTTAGTAGATGTAGTGTTATATATACAAGTTCGATTGGGCATGGTACGTCGAATATGGCGGTAGGGCCAGCATTGGCGTTGGAAGGACTGCAGGAAGGAGGAGCTCGACATGAACCATGGGGTGTTCGAAGATGGTAATCATAGGAGAGATAACCGTTGTCGAGGTCACTCCTAGTGTGTAATGGAAGTAGATGCTGCAAGGGTTTCTTAGGCATATCATGCATTTTCCAAGTGTCACGACGGCAAAGGGGGATGCTAATCTAGACCCTCCCAATGCAGTGATAGTGGGAGGGGGTCTGAAGAAATTTTTTATGAGAACGAGCTGTAAAAATGTGATAAAATGGTGACTATGCATGTTAACCAATGGAAGTAGTATGTCCAGAGGTTTCGGCATTAAGGATAGAGTAGAAATACTCAGAAGTGAAAATTTGAGTAAATTTTTGTGGCAACGTGGCGGGGATACCAATCACCACATCGGGACCGAGGGTCCGTATACAAATAGAGGGACCTTACGTATTGTTTAATCGTAAATTTCTCCAATGATGATTCTGAAGCGAAGTGAATGGGAATATCTGAACCCATCACGTGAAAGCCTGGTAGAGGCCAACCGTGAAAATAAATTTATCCATTGAAGTGAACTTGTACCGATGAGATAGGTATAAGGGAAAAAGAGCCCTTGAGAAAATGGGCTCTCGAGTTGTAGTTCGCAATTTTGGGTAAGATTCTTCTTGGATGACTTATGTATATGAAGGCAGTGTGGTACTTCTTACAAGTTGAGGTAAATTCTCCTAGGTGGGCGAAGCTAAGAGAGTTTAAGGATTTAGTCAAAATGTAAGACTGAATGTAATGGGGATGGTGCAAGCCATAAGTGGAAAAACACTAGGGGATTTAATGATTAGATTCTAAGTCAGGACTGTTAAGTCCCATAGTGCGTTCCTCTTGGTCAGCAGAAATAAGGGAACCAGGGTGATAGTGTTCAGAATCAAGACTACCAAGTCCGAGAGGAGGGATACCCAAACCGGTCAGTGTAGCTTAGAGTAAGGGAATTTTTGAAAAGATGTCTAGTGGGGTTTGTAGGGCCACGCGTTTTATTTTAGCTTGAAGTTATTTAAGGAAATAATAACTCTGATAAGTTTTGAATTCCGGAGAGAACAAGCGTGTTATGTCCGAAAACAGTCTGAACCACCAGAATGATAGACAAAAAAGTATATGGGTTTTAGCCTCGAGTGAATGAGGTATATGACGATGCCTCACCTGAAAGAGAGTCGAGTTGTCATTATTCATCAATATGTGAGAGACTTCAGAGATTATGAACGTCTCATAGTAATTGATTCCGGTGTGTAGGAACATAAATGATGTGAGTCAAGGTATGTCGCATGACCGCTGAGCGGAGAGATCAAGCTCGCTGTTGTAATTAGTGCTAAGGACTTAGTGATAGTATAAGCACGGTGTCACTTGACTACTTTAGAAATATTAGAGTATGGTTACACATATTGTCGAGGAATGGAATTTGGGTATCTCGACTATGTGTTGTTCCGACAATGCTCGGTAAGAATGCGTGGAGAGAAGTCCCTTGTTTAAGTTCGGTTGCAAAAGGGGATACGTCTGAATTTTATGCACGTCAGGAGAATAGACGTTATTTGATGCTAGGATATCAGTGGAGCCGGTAGTGTTGTGGAGAAAACACTGAAAGGCTTACTTCACCACGCAGGGATAAGTGGGACTTTGTTGGCAAGGATTTTTATTTTTTGGTCTATAGGGGATTGAGAATACCCGCAAGATTGTAGTCACGTCGTGTAGACTAGGCTAAAGTTGAGGAAAATCATGTTACGGGTGCGACGTTTGTAATTCTTTTGTAAATGTGCACGGAGAAAATGGTGTATGGGCGCCCTAGTCAATTGGCTTTCTTAGAAATCCGAGATAGAGGGATGCGGAAAATTATTTTTAAGTACGCCGGTGGGGAAGTTATAAGGCAAGTCATATTGACGAAATGGATTGAACATCGTGAGAGATAGACGATGATCCAAGCTTATGTGCTGAGAGAGCCAGCACACCCTATGAGATAAGAATCAGAGGGAAGTCGTTCTAATGTTATATCTTGATATGGGAGACCTAACTGTTGTGAAGAAGTAACGCAATGTGATACTTGACTGAGTGTTGAGAGTGACTTACGCATTACTAAAATGTTGATTCTTATAAAGTAACCAACCCCAAAAGTACGACATAAGTGGGAAGCGGTGTTGAGGAATAGACATAGTGAGATTGTCTCCAGACACACCACTAGTTGATAGAGAGAGATGGACTCAAAATGAGCAACCGGGATGTGGTAGTGAACCTACGTTTCCAAGGATGGAATCAGGAGACAGACTTATAAATTATTGATGGGTTGTGAACATCATAATTAAGCCAACATTTCGTTTGGGTAGCGGAATGGGGTGACTGGGATGGATTAGTATATAGTTGAAAAGGGAGAGGGCACAAGTGCACGGTGCTTCTCTACATGATTGTGAATCAGGATGAAATCCTAAAATTCCACCCTGTGAGAGATGGTCAGGGAGGAATAAAGATAAAGTGTTATTTTGAGTATGTTGTGTTGCCTACGACTCGGTGTTAGTGAGAAAGGAGGATAATACACCCTTACGATAGTGGAATTTTAGAGAAGCCCACTGATCAATTCATAGGTTGAATGTATACCTATATGAGCATATTTGTGGGTAGTGTGAGACTGCCTATATGGCCGTACACAAGGTTTAGGTTCTTGGATGCTTATTAAGAACTTATGTGTACTTTGAAGTGTGGTTCGAGGAGACATTTCGAACTTTTAGTCCTTAATGCGTGATATGAGGACATTCTATTGGGCTATGACATTTTAGAATATAAGAAGTGTGAAATATGGCTCACAAATTGTCTACTCATGTGCGATGAGATATATATATACTTATATTATTCTCGAAGTGTGATTTCGAGAAAATATAATCAATCACTAATGGTGATTGAGATTGGATTCCGAGGCAATAACCCCAAAAGTGTTATAAAACGGGGGTGATTATAAAAATAAGTGTTGATAGTATATGTTATGTATAAGAAATATATACCTATTGATTTTCCTACTTATTCACGATAATAAGTGTGCTTAAATTCTGTATTGGGGTCGATGATTTTCCGGACCAATACATGAAGGATTGATTTGGGGTCGATGATGTTTACGAACCAAATCGATGATAAATATTAGAAACGACGGAAGGTCTGAACCAACATATGTATTACATTTACCTTGGGGTCGAGGAATTTTCGGACCAATGTAAATTATAGGATTATTGGGGCCAATGATTTTGCCGGACCAATTCCCTTATAGTATATATTGTGTGTGAAATATATACCTTATAATATTCTACTTATGAGTGATAGTAGACACATAGATGTTATATCTAGAGTTATACATCAAAAGGGTAAATTAAGTGAGACTTAATTATGATATATGCAACATGAGTAACATGCGATAAGAGTTTATAATGAAGCAAGGCATGTACTTGGGGCTACCGTTAGGATGATATGATTTGATTTTTTGGTATTAGAGGATGCAATGATTTTTAAGGTCCCGAGTCTTCATACCAACCTTATCCTAATTTCGAGGACGCAATTCCATTGTAAGGGGGGAAGTATGTGATACCCCATATTTCTGAATATTCCAAATATTCTATTTAATTGTGAATAGAGAATTATATGAGAAAATACGGCTTAATTTAAATTACGTAACAGTAGTAATTTATAGAGTTATATTTAAATTGTAATTATGGAATACTAATCGAGAGATAGATACCGATTTATATTGCCTCATTATATTTACTTAGTGCGAGTGGTAAATAGTCACTTAACGTGTGTAGAACGTGTTGGGGGTGAGAACGAGTAATATTTTTAGTGATTCAAATGATAATTTAGAGGTCACAGATGAGTCCGGAAGGGTCAAATTAGTCAAAATAGTATACCCGGGGGTACTAGTTGAGTGCCGGGGTAATTTTGGACTAAACCGAGACCGTTCGGGGGCGTTTGGGTCTTTTAACATGAGAGGGTATGGAGACCTACGAAATTGAGAGCTTTATATCAGCCGTATGATAGAGGGGTTAGGGTTAGAAAACCCATGAAAACACACCATAGCCATTAGAGATAAGAGAGAAACCATTCTCAAGGCAAAAGGAAAAATTGGGAAGGATTCAAAGGAGATTTTCACTATCAACTTGTTACGGAAGAAGGATTGAAGGATGAAGATCATCAATCATCAACAACAACCACGAAATCAGCCCCTACTGATCATAAGGCAAGTTGTTTATTGTAAAAAAAAAATTATAAAGTTATAATATCCATGTTTAGGGTTTTTGAATAGTCTTGTTTAAATCAATATCTTGGTAGGAGAATGATGATATTTATACATGTTGGGATAGGAATCGCATGTAGAATGATTTAACTTATGTAGAGGATTAATATTCCGATTAGACTTGATGATTTTTCGAAATAAAATCTGAATTTTGAATGAAAATATGGGAAGAACACCATAACTAGGGTTTCAAGAAATTCTGGGTTTAATTTCATTATTTCTTTAAAGGAATTGTCGTTTTAATGTATTTGACACGTTAGAAATTGTCCTAGTATATGTGAAAACAAGTTAGGATCATTGGGTCGAAGTTTGGTGGACTATAATGGGGTTTGCTGATTTGTTAATGGAGGAAAAGCTTAACGAAAAAGACGAATTGCGTCTGTCCCTATTAGATCAATCGATTGATCTCGAACTATTGATCGATCGACTATGTCGATCGATCGTACCCAGCAGTCGATCGATCGACCCAAGCTGTTTTTCCCAAATTATCATGTTTAAGTCTTCGTTGATTTTCAGGAATGAATGAGCATCGTAGGATTTATATTATACTTATATGGGAGTGAGAATAAGACTAGTAGGTATATTGTTGAGGTTCGATAAAGCAATTTGGGTGTAGGACTTGGATTACGGACCAATGAGAATAAATCCAATTTAGTAGAGTATCGGGGAATTCAGAATTGACTTACGAGGCAAAGTAAATTCAATCTAAGTAATAAACCGGTAGGGTAAATAATAACTACTGAAATTACATGTGAGGGGTAACTAGGACCCTTAGAGTTACGTGAATACTCAAATAAATGCAATAGTGAAATAAATTGTAAATTAATGAGTACGGTGGATATAAGTAAAATATATTTCGTACGTGCATGATTTGATGGGTCGGGTGTGTACCTACTAAATTATAAAAAAGTTTGGGTCAAGAGAACTTTACCTAAATTAATTATGTCAGGGTCGATGAGACTCTAACACCCCGCCTAATTAAACATCGGGTGGTCAGTCCCATACCAAATTAAAACAGAATATACAGTTGGCTCATTCTTAGCATCACTATCGAAAACATTTACAACTCACCCAATACCCAATTAAGCTGGTGTTAAAAACTTTCCAAATTTAAATTTCAATAAAATCATTTCCAGTTTAAGAATAACACAACACATTTTATTCTACAACACTGATAACCTATTAGATAACACAAAATAATTTAAATGCAATTGGAATGAACATTCCCAAATAATATTAATCCAATATAAAAATCCCAACAATATTAAATGTATTAAAAGACACGAATACAATAGTATCTGACTACGATAGAAAAAGATAGCTGAATCCTTTGGGTGACATGCCTTAACTAACAATACTGTGAATTAAATGAAGATAAGTGTCTAAGCAATACTCCATAAATGCATAGCTCGTCGTAATTCGCTAAGGTTGGCGTCCCTTTTGCTGGACACCTGATATAGAAGATACAATAAAAAATATGCAAGGAAACGACTCAGATCCCGATTGTGAAAATGATTTTTAAAATATCAAGTATTTAACAAGTGCAATAAATCTTTTATTATGTACATGTTAGATCCAACTCCCACTTGCTATTCTCACCTCTCAACTAGAGTACACACTTAACATCTCCTATTTACCTCCTAGTTAATGGTTCCTCTTTTCCAGTTTCCTTATTATAATTCCATTCCCATATCATAATCCCCATGTGTCCCATACCATACGTCACATTATTATTCATTTACATTTCTCATTTATATGAATCGCTTATCATTAACATGAATCATTTCTCCTTAATATGAATTAAGCTTTAAAATTCTTTAAGAATAAACATTCATTAACTAAATTCCATTATCTTTCTCTATTCACCGTTATCTACAATTATCACACAGTAGATGATTTAACCACAATAAATCCAATCATTCATTTAATCCATTATATATATTCATATATAATACGGCACCCCGAGTCATAGCTGCGATGCAATGCATTACTCTGCTATCATGTCCCATCATCGCAGGTCGCCGAATAGGGGACTAAAGGTTCGGTAAGGATACCTCGAACCACAAACAACAACACAATCATTGGAGGCGAACATAGTTCTCATACCCATGGGTCACGCACATACCTACGTACCCATAGTCAGCGGACTTATCAACTCCCCGATAAATCTTTCATAGAGCTATGTTCATGCGAGGAGCATCTCGCCGAGCGAAATCCAAACAAGGAACCCCTCCAATATACTACTACTTAACTTTATCGATCGAGGAGGTCCGATTACTTGAACTATGCAATCGGGATAACCTCATACCTTCTTTCAACCAAATGTGTTCTAAACTCCCATCTCTATCCAGGAGACATACCACTACGCTCTTGTATTACACTCAGCCCTTACGAAATCAATAATGAGCTTAAACTCAGTCCTTGATGTTTAAATTATAACCCTAAGGCTACCCAGTTGTTATATTAAATCTCCCCTACTTGAACTATCCTTAATCCTCATACAAACAGATTAGAATCCAACACATGGATCTAGCAACCAAAATCTCTTTAACTTTAATTATCATAATTCCAATCAATTAAATCCCAATCAAATTAATTCAAATCTTAACTAGGGCTTACTGATCTTCTCTAAGTGCCATAATATCCAATTAATAATCACCGAAGATCTACAAATGTTTTGGGATAAGAACCAACATTAAAAAGAAACAACATCATGAGCTCTCATATTTTAAATACTCAGAAAAATCAGATCCAAAAATTATTCAAATCATCAATCCGACTTCAGATTTGGATTCTACACCAAAAATTGAGTCAGGTGTGTGTTTTGAGTTTTTCTCAAATCTTATCCAAATGCACTCGAAAAGAAGATCTAAACCTTCCAAATTGGCTCTTCTCACTCCACTCGTTTTTGCCTCTTTTCTAGAAAATTATCAACATATTATCTTTAAGAACACTAAATTCTTTTCAGAATTTCTTTCACAGATTGATGAATATTTATAAGATTACTAACTACCTACAACATGAGTTTAATTCCTATATATTTTTAGATTCCAAAAATCCATTAACAACTATATCCTTTCATCTTCCAAGCATGAAAATCATCTCTTTTTATAACTATCCTAACATAGACAATATACGAACTTAAATTGCAAATATCAAACACTTGCCTCTAATGAAGATCTGACCCTTTGGAGTTGAATAACACATGTGGTGATGGTGGTGGTGACCTTTGACCTTTGGTTCTCCTCTATCCCAAGCAAACAATTTTTTCTTTCCAAGCAACCTTCCACTCTCTCTAAGAAGATGACTTTTCAATTTTGTGTAGAAGAGATGAAATGAACCTACATACACTAAATTCCAAATACTTATAATAAGACAAAACCCGAAATCACTATTCATCCCCCTTGTAAAAATAACCAAAATGCCCTTTTGGGCTGTCTTTTCATTTCCAAATGATCCGAGACTCAAAATTAACATCCAAATAGACTTTTTTGACTATTTCGAACCTTCCGGACGCAACGACGCAGTAGAAATGACTCTAAGGTCGATAGAAAATAAATTTCCTTCTTAATTTAATAAATTAGTCCCGACACGTCCAATACCGCGTCTGACTAAAAATTCAAATTACCGAATTTATATCATACAGTCATATCAATGACATCACATTCATATATTACCTAAATATCTTTAAGTAATATTTAGAATCATCCATTTTAATATCCACAATTCGGATAAAATCCAAATGAATTAATTTATAATAGGATCCAATTAATCCATTAATTTAAAATATAACCCATTTTAAAAGTCATTAAAATTACGGGATATTACATACTTCCCCACTTATAACAGAATTTCGTCCCGAAATTCAGGAATATAAGTCATACCAGTAAGGTCAACTCCGAGTATGAATCTCACATCGCAAGAAATCTAAGACGTACCACCCATACAGTACATTAACGAAAATCCCTATCGATGTTATACGCCAAGCCTCACCATATAGTTCCAATTGAATCGAATATAAACTATACCCAATCTTCCCTATACCGTCCTCGTGACAAAGTTTGGGAAAAATGATCCTCACATATTGAACAAATAAATTCTGAAGTTCCAACTACTTACTATTTTTTCCCAATTATGAAAACTACTACAATCCAATCATCCAGGGTGCCCGTACACCCTCTCGTACCGCTTTCAATATTAACATTTTCGCAAAGGTTATAAACTCATATCCCAAAGACCTAATTATTTTGACTCCCAACGATTATTAGTTTCATGTGTGGGGTGTCTCGCAAGTGAAATCCAAACAAGGAACCACCCCGATACATTACTTCCTAAAGTAGTCGGCCATCGAAACTCCTAAGGTCCTTAGTCAATAGTATATAAAAATTTGGTTTATCGAAAAAAATATCACATTTATCGATTTAAACAAAAAAAATTTGTTTTTATTTATTTATTTCAAATAGAGTCTACTCATCTACTCTTATCTAAAAGACAAGATGCTGGTTAATAGTAGTACATACGCTCTTGTATACCACAAGTCAATGCATGTCGATAGTCACATCATGATCGGACATGCCCAAAGTAAGTAATCCCATGATAAAAATCAAACCCACGTGATAACATGTAATATATAGGTGTCCCACACCCCTCAGTGAGTCTACATAAATAACGATGATATAGGCTAAGTTTAGCAACCCTTTTTGTCCACATAATATTAATTGCTACAAAAATCAATACGCCTCATAATTCCTTAGATAGGAAACATACCCTCATTTGCGGGTGATGGTTGTTGAACCCCAATATTATAACTTTGCTCCGATGAGTCAAGAAAAATTTTACCCAAATTTTCGAGTTCTAGTTAACCACACTCCACTATTTGCCCAAGCCTTTGAATATATTGCCTTCGCTAGGTAACATACAAAATTCCCGCATTTCAAGAACTTCTACTGATGACTCTCCTCAATTTTTCCATAATAGGGGTGACCTCGACTATGGTCATCATACTCGAACATACTTCATAGCCTCCTAAGTACGATCTCCACTATCCATCAAATGGCCCTCATCTGCCATACTTCTTGTACGAACTCGTCCGAAATCAAATAAGATTTACTAATATATACGGAATCTTACCAAAGAAATCAACAATCCTAAACATAGAGCTCTACATCAAAGAACGCAAAGCTGAAAACACAGTAAGCCGTACAGACCCTAAAGGACACTAGAACCTGCTGCTCTGATACCACCTGTAGCACCCCGCCTAATTAAATACCGGGTGGACAGTCCCATACCAAATTAAAACAGAAGATACAGTTGGTTCATTCTTAGCATCATTGTTGAAAATATTTACAACTCACCCAATACCCAATTAAGCTGGTGTTAAAAACTTTCCAAATTTAAATTTCAACAAAACCATTTCCAGTTTAAGAATAACACAACACATTTTATTCTACAACACTGATAACCAATTAGATAACACAAAATAATTTAAATACAATTGGAATAAACATTACCAAATAATATTAATCCATTACAAAAATCCCAACAATATTAAATGTATTAAAAAGACACGAATACAATAGTATCTGACTCCGATAGAAAAAGATAACTGAATCCTTTGGGCGACATGCCCTAACTAAGAATACTGTGAATCAAATGAAGATAAGCGTCTAAGCAACACTCCATAAATCCATAGCTCGTCGTAATCCGCTAAGGTTGGCGTTCCAGTTGTTGGACACCTGATATAGAAGATACAATAGAAAATATGCAAGGAAACGTGTTAGAGCCCGATTGTGAAAATGATTTTTAAAACATCAAGTATTTAACAAGTGCAATAAATCTTTTATTATGTACATGTTAGATCCAACTCTCACTTGCTATTCTCACCTCTCAACTAGAGTGCACACTTAACGTCTCCTATTTACCTCCAAGTTAATGGTTCCTCTTTTCCAGTTTCCATATTATAATTACATTCCCATATCATAATCCCCATATGTCCCATACCATACGTCACATTATTATTCATTTACATTTTTCATTTATATGAATCGTTTCTCATTAACATGAATCATTTCTCCTTAATATGAATTAAGCTTTTCAATTCTTTAAGAATAAACATTCATTAACATAATTCCATTATCTTCATCTATTCACTGTTATCTAAAATTATCACACAGTAGATGATTTAACCACAATAAATCTAATCATTCATTTAATCCATTATATATATTCATATATAATACGACACCCCGAGTCATAGCTGTGGTGTAATGCATTACTCTGCTATCATGTCCCATCATCGCAGGTCGCCGAATAGAGGACTAAAGTTTCGGTAAGGATACCTCGAACCACAAAAAACAACACAATCATTGGAGGCGAACATAGTTCTCATACCCATGGGTCACGCACATACCTACGTACCCACAGTCAGCGGACTTATCAACTCCCCGATAAGTCTTTCATAGACCTATGTTCTCGAGTGAAAAATCAAAGATCCCATGGATTCATCAAGATATGATTGGCCTCACGTGCAAACCTCCCACCGATAGAAAGTAAGCTAGGTATTTCATACACATAAATCATCAATCAATCAAATAGGCATTATCATGCCTATAATGTAATATCAATAAGGTAATATCACAACCCTAAGCTAATTCCCATACGTTGCATTATATCTCTTTTAAATTCCACGTATTGAAATATCATATCTTTAGTTCATAATTTAAGTATCCTCGCATCCTATAACATCTTTCCACTCCCGACGTCGTTAAGGTTCATGCGCGGAGCATCTCGCGGAGCGAAATCCAAACAAGGAACCCCTCCAATACACTACTACTTAATTTTGTCGATCGAGGAGGTCCGATAACTTCAACTATGCGATCGGGATAACCTCATACCTACTTTCAACTAGATGTGTTCTAAACTCCCATCTCTATCCAGGAGACATACCACTACGCTCTTGTATTACACTCAGCCCTTGCGAAATCAATAATGATCTTAAACTCAGTCCTTAATGTTCAAATTGTAACCCTAAGGCTACTCAGGTGTTATATTAAATCTCCCCTACTTGAACTATCCTTAATCGTCATACAAACAGATTAGAATCCAACACATGAATCTAGCAACCAAAATCTCTTTAACTTTAATTATCATAATTCCAATCAATTAAATCCCAATAAAATTAATTCAAAATCTTAACTAGGGCTTACTGATCTTCTCTAAGTCCCATAATATCCATTTAATAATCACCGAAGATCTACAAAAGTTTTGGGATAAGAACCAACATTAAAAAGAAACAACATCATGAGTTCTCATATTTTAAATACTCAGAAAAATAAGATACAAAAATTATTCAAATCATCAATCTGACTTCAGATTTGGATTCTACACGAAAAATTGAGTCAGGTATGTGTTTTGAGTTTTTCTTAAATCTCATCCAAATGCACTCGAAAAGAAGATCTAAACCTTACAGATTGGCTCTTCTCACTCCACTCGTTTTTGCCTCTTTTTCTAGAAAATTATCAACATATTACCTTCAAGAACACTAAATTATTTTCAGAATTTTTTTCACAGATTGATGAATATTTATTGGATTACTAACTACCTACAACATGAGTTTAATTCCTATATATTTTTAGATTCCAAAAATCCATTAACAACTATATCCTTTCATCTTCCAAACATGAAAATCATCTCTTTTTATAACTATCCTAACATGGACAATATACGAACTTAAATTGCAAATATCAAACACTTGCCTCTAATGAAGACCTGACCCTTTGGAGTTGAATAACACATGTGGTGATGGTGGTGATGACCTTTGACCTTTGGTTCTCCTCTATCCCAAGCAAACTTTTTTTTCTTTCCAAGCAACTCACACTCTCTCTAAGAAGATGACTTTTCAATTTTGTGTAGAAAAGATGAAATGAACCTACATACACTAAACTCCAAATACTTATAATAAGACAAAACCAGAAATCACTATTCATGCCCCTTGTAAAAATAACCAAAATGCCCTTTTGGGCTGTCTTTCCATTTTCAAATGACCCGAGACGCAAAATTAACATCCAAATAGACTTTTCTGACTATTTCGAACCTTCCGGATGCAACGACGCAGTCGAAATGACTATAATGTCGATAGAAAATAAATTTTCTTTTTAATTTAATAAATTAGTCCCGACACGCCCCATACTGTGTCTGACTAAAAATTAAAATTACCGAATATATATCATACCGTCATATCAATGACATCACATTCATATATTACCTAAATATCTTTAAGTAATATTCAGAATCATCAATTTTAATATCCACAATTCGGATAAAACCCAAATGAATTAATTTATAATAAGATCCAATTAATCCATTAATTTAAAATATAACCCATTTTAAAAGTCATTAAAATTACGGGATATTACATACTTTCCCCCTTATAACAGAATTTCGTCCCGAAATTCAGGAATATAAGTCATACCGGTAAGGTCAACTCCGAGTATAAATCTCACATCGCAAGAAATCTAAGACGTACCGCCCATACAGTACATTAACGAAAATCCCTATCGATGTTATACGCCAAGCATCACCATATAGTTCCAATTGAATCAAATATAAACTATACCCAATCTTCCCTATACCATCCTCGTGACAAAGTTTGGGAAAAATGATCCTCACATATTGAACAAATAAATTCTGAAGTTCCAACTACTTACTGTTTTTTCCCTATTATGAAAACTACTACAATCCAATCATCCAGGGCGCCCATACACCCTCTCGTACAGCTTTCAATATTAACATTTTCGCAAAGGTTATAAACTCATATCCCAAAGACCTAACTTATTTCAACTCCCAACGATTATTAGTTTCATGCGTGGGGTGTCTCGTAAGCGAAATCCAAACAAGGAACCACCCCAATACACTACTTCCTAAAGTAGTCGGTCATTGAAACTCCTAAGGTCCTTAGTCAATAGTATATAAAAATTTGGTTTATCGAAAAAAAATATCAAGCTTATCGATTTAAACAAAACAAAAAAAAATTAGTTTTTTTTTTATTTCAAATAGAGTCTACTCATCTACTCTTCTCTAGAAGACAAGATACTGGTTAATAGTAGTACATACGCTCTTGTATACCACAAGTCAATGCATGCCGATAGTCACATCATGCTCGGACATGTCAAAAGTAAGTAATCCCATGATAAAAATCAAACCCACGTGATAACATGTAATATATAGGTGTCCCACACCCCTCAGTAAGTCTACGTAAATAACGATGCTATAGACTAACTTTAGCAACCCTTTTTGTCCACACAATATTAATTGCTACAAAATCAATACGCCTCATAATTCCTTAGATAGGAAACATACCCTCATTTGCGGGTGATGGTTTTTGAATCCCAATATTATAACTTTGCTCCGATGAGTCAAGAAAATTTTTACCCAAATTTTCGAGTTCTAGTTAACCACACTCCATTATTTGCCCAAGCCTTTGAATATATTGCCTTTGCTAGATAACACAAAAAATTCCCGCATTTCAAGAACTTCTACTGATGACTCTTCTCAATTTTTCCATAATAGGGGTTACCTCGACTATGGTCATCATACTCGAACATACTTCATAACCTCCTAAGTACGATCTCCACTATCCATCCAATGGCCCTCATCTGCCATACTTCTTGTACGAACTCGTCCGAACAGAAATAAGATTCACTAATATATACGGAATCTTACCAAAGAAATCAACAATCCTAAACATAGAGCTTTACATCAAAGAACGCAAAGCTGAAAACACAGTAAGCCGTACAGACCCTAAAAGACACTAGAACCTGATGCTCTGATACCACCTGTAACACCCCACCTAATTAAATACCGGGTGGCCAGTCCCATACCAAATTAAAACAGAATATACAGTTGGCTCATTCTTAGCATCACTGTCGAAAACATTTACAACTCACCCAATACCCAATTAAGCTCATGTCAAAAACTTTCCCAATTTAAATTTCAACAAAACCATTTCTAGTTTAAGAATAACACAACACATTTTATTCTACAACACTGATAACCAATTAGATAACACAAAATAATTTAAATGCAATTGGAATAAACATTCCCAAATAATATTAATCCATTACAAAAATCCCAACAATATTAAATGTATTAAAAAGACACGAATACAATAGTATCTGACTCCGATAGAAAAAGATAACTGAATCCTTTGGGCGACATGCCCTAACTAAGAATACTGTGAATCAAATGAAGAGAAGCATCTAAGTAATACTCCTTAAATCTATAGCTTGTCGTAATCCGCTAAGGTTGGCGTCCCTGTTGCTGGACACCTGATATAGAAGATACAATAGAAAATATGCAAGGAAATGAGTCAGAGCCCGATTGTGAAAATGATTTTTAAAATAGCAAGTATTTAACAAGTGCAATAAATCTTTTATTATTTACATGTTAGATCCAACTCTCACTTTGTATTCTCACCTCTCAACTAGAGTACACACTTAACGTCTCCTATTTACCTCCTAGTTAATGGTTCCTCTTTTCCAGTTTCCATATTATAATTCCATTCCCATATCATAATCCCCGTATGTCCTATACCATACGTCACATTATTATTCATTTACATTTCTCATTTATATGAATCGTTTCTCATTAACATGAATCATTTCTCCTTAATATGAATTAAGCTTTTCAATTCTTTAAGAATAAACATTCATTAACTTAATTCCATTATCTTTCTCTATTCTCCGTAATCTACAATTATCGCACAGTAGATAATTTAACCACAATAAATCCAATCATTCATTTAATCCATTATATATATTCATATATAATACGGCACCCCGAGTCATAGCTGCGGTGCAATGCATTACTCTGCTATCATGTCCCATCATCGCAGGTCGCCGAATAGGGGAGTAAAGGTTCGGTAAGGATACCTCGAACCACAAACAACAACACAATCATTGGAGGCGAACATAGCTCTCATACCCATGGGCCACGCACATACCTACGTACCCACAGTCAGCGGACTTTTCAACTCCCCGACAAGTCTTTCATAGACCTATGTTCTCGAGCTACAAATCAAAGATCCCATGGATTCATTAGGATATGACTGCCCTCACGTGCAAACCTCCCACCGATAGCAAGTAAGCTAGGTACGTCATACACATAAATCATCAATCAATCAAATAGGCATTATCATACCTATAATGTAATATCAATAAGGTAATATCACTACCCTAAGATAATTCCCATACGTAGCATTATATCTCTTTTAAATTCCACGTATTAAAATATCATATCTTTACTTCATAATTTAATTATCCTTGCATTCTATAACATCTCTCCACTCCCGACGTCGTTAAGGTTCATGCGCGAAGCGTCTCGCAGAGAGAAATCCAAACAGGGAACCCCTCCAATACACTACTACTTAACTTCGTCGATCGAGGAGGTCCGACAACTTCATCTATGTGATCGGGATAACCTCATACCTTCTTTCAACCAAATGTGTTCTAAACTCCCATCTCTATCCAGGAGACATACCACTACGCTCTTGTATTACACTCAGCCCATGCGAAATCAATAATGAGATTAAACTTAGTCCTTTATGTTTTAATTGTAACCCTAAGGCTACCCAGGTGT
Organism: Sambucus nigra; assembly: GCA_949130495.1. NCBI lineage: Eukaryota > Viridiplantae > Streptophyta > Magnoliopsida > Dipsacales > Adoxaceae > Sambucus > Sambucus nigra. Next base: position 255,758,025 of record OX422222.1, read on the forward strand.
TATATTAAATCTCCCCTACTTGAACTATCCTTAATCGTCATACAAACAGATTAGAATCCAACACATGATTCTAGCAACCAAAATCTCTTTAACTTTAATTATCATAATTTCAATCAATTAAATCCCAATCAAATTAATTCAAATCTTAACTAGGGGTTACTGATCTTCTCTATGTTCCATAATATCCAATTAATAATCACCGAAGATCTACAAAAGTTTTGGGATAAGAACCAATATTAAAAAGAAACAACATCATGAGTTCTCATATTTTAAATACTCAGAAAAATCAGATCCAAAAATTATTCAAATCATCAATCCAACTTCAGATTTGGATTCTACCGAAAAATTGAGTCAGGTATGTGTTTTGAGTTTTTCTTAAATCTCATCCAAATGCACTCAAAAAGAAGATCTAAACCTTCCAAATTGGCTCTTCTCATTCCACTCGTTTTGCTTCTTTTTCCAGAAAATTATCAACATATTATCTTCAAGAACACTAAATTATTTTCAGAATTTCTTCCACAGATTGATGAATATTTATTGGATTACTAACTACCTACAACATGAGTTTAATTCCTATATATTTTTAGATTCCAAAAATCCATTAACAACTATATCCTTTCATCTTCCAAGCATGAAAATCGTCTCTTTTTATAACTATCCTAACATGGACAATATACAAACTTAAATTGTAAATATCAAACACTTGCCTCTAATGAAGATCTGACCCTTTGGAGTTGAATAACACATGTGGTGATGGTGGTGGTGACCTTTGACCTTTGGTTCTCCTCCTTCCCAAGCAAACTTCTTCTTCTTTCCAAGCAACCTTCAACTCTCTCTAACAAGATGACTTTTCAATTTTGTGTAGAAGAGATGAAATGAACCTACACACACTAATCTCCAAATACTTATAATAAGACAAAACCCGAAATCACTATTCATCCCCATTGTAAAAATAAGCAAAATGCCCTTTTGGGCTGTCTTTCCATTTTCAAATGACCCGAGACTCAAAATTAACATCCAAATGACTTTTCTGATTATTTCGAACCTTTCGGACGCAACGACGCAATCGAAATGACTATAAGGTCGATAGAAAATAAATTTTCTTTTTAATTTAATAAATTAGTCCCGATACGTCCCATACCGCGTCTGACTAAAAATTCAAATTACCGAATTTATATCATACCGTCATATCAATGACATCACATTCATATATTACCCAAGTATCTTTAAGTAATATTCAGAATCATCCATTTTAATATTCACAATTCGGATAAAACCCAAATGAATTAATTTATAATAAGATCCAATTAATCCATTAATTTAAAATATAACCCATTTTAAAAGTCATTAAAATTACGGGGTATTACAGAGACATTTCGAACTAACATAAAGTTATTATATGTTTGGGGTCGATGAGCAATGTCGAACCAAACCTTGAACTGGTGTCGCGATGAAAGAGTCCCGAACCAGAATATGTGTATATATATATTTTTTAAATAGTTGGGGTCGATGGATAATTTCGAACCAACTCTCACTTGAGGTCGATGTATCATTCCGAACCAAGAATCATATACATGTGTATATAAATAATTGGGGTCGATGTATCATTCCGAACCAATTCTTACTTGGGGTCGATGAATCATTCCGAACCAAGAGTCCTTTACATGTATAAAAAGGGCAAAATAGTAATAACTGATATTTAGTATATATTGTGTGTGAAATATATACTTAATGATATTCTACTTATGTGTATTAGTAGATTGATATATATATTATGTATTTAAAGATACATAATGAACTGGTAAGTTAAGTAGTGAAACTTAATTACGAAATGTACCTTTAGATAGAGAAAATCTATTTAGTAATTTAAGTAGCGAAACTTAATTACACAAGTGGGAAGACAACAATTGTGAGAATTGTAGTAATTTTAGTAGTGAAACTAAATGAGAAGTCTTGAAAAATAACATAGATGAAATGTTACTTGAGAATTAATTAACATACGCGAGATGTTAGTGAAACGGTTGTACTGTATGGGCGGTACTGGAACTTAGGTACAGATAAGTTCAGTAGACTACTTTGGTTTTAGTTAGCTTGGGAGGTATGGCTAGATAAACTAAGTGTAGAATGTTAGCTGGGCACAAAAGATGAGGGGTGAGTAAACTCAAGAGAGTGTACGAGAATCTAACATGTGTAATTAATAACCGCATTTTATATTGTGATAAACGCTTATTAAATATTTTCAAAATATTTTGAGTACTAACTCTTGCTATAAAATGGTGGATACTTACTGGATTTTGATTAGACGATATATCTCATTCAGATCTAGCACAGGATCTCACACTATTCTATGTATGGACTTGTGGTCCGGTATTAGTCCCAGATGTTAGTTCCAGACTAGTGGTTATTCTATTGCTGTTTGGGATTTTTAGCCGATGGTTTATTCGGTAATACTTTTGTTCTGTTGTACTTTTACTTTGTTGATTGGGTTATAGTACATGATTATTTTTTACTTTGTTCCGCATGATTGATTTATCTGTTTTAAGAAAGATAAAATTTCGCACCGATCTAATTTTACTTAGGGGATTATTAATTAAAAAGTTTCGACAGTGATGCTAAGAATGAACCATTTGAGAAACCTATTTTAATTTATTAAAGGCCTGGTCACCCGATGTTTAATTAGGCGGGGTGTCACAGAGATGAGACGTCTAGACATAAATTCACCTAAATAAATTAGAAAAATAAAAAGATAAATATGCACACACCAAAGATTAGTGAAAAATGAACCGAAAGTGTATATTATGTGTATTCCGTACTAACCTTATGTGTTTGCATCATTGTTCAAAATCAAAAATTTATATAGAAACCTTAAAATGAAAAGTTGTTAAAAGAATACCAACTCATTTCGTCATGTTATATTACTGATGCTATAGCTCAATAAAATTAGTAATGCAAGAACCCTCCATGAACTATTCATTTCGTTACATAATGCCCTATGTGTTGGTAAAGGGAGAGAACTTTAGCGTAATTTTTTTATTTTTTATTTTTTTTGACAAATTTTAGTTTTACTAATAATCTTAGGAGAAATAGCCTCTCCTAGTGGCTCTTTCACGCGGTAATGAAAATTTAAAAACAAACTATTTTGACCTTCGTGTGCAAACTTTTTTTATCTCACTCATCTCTTCATGACTTAATGCAGTCAAAGTTTTAGAGAGGGCTTGCAAAGATCCCACCGTCTTACGTTGCGAAGTTTTTGGAATTTCAACAAAAAGATCAAGACCCCAACTATCATGTACTTGAACTCCAATCGGCTTCCCCAAACTGAGGTCACTTAGATCATTTCCTCAACTAATTTATTGGAGTCTTCAGCGTTCCCAAGAATCTCAAAAGAATTACTAGTTGGAGTAATTTGAGATTGATTTTTCTTTCTCCCAAATGAGTCTTTAATAAATGCCCGAGCTTTGGCATAATTACGAGACATTTCAAGATTAGGAATCTCCACATAAAAATTGCCTTTAGGGCATTCTTGGGGAATGTCCTCTAAAGAAGGCATTTCATCATCAGATTGTGAATTATCTGTTCCACCACCAACTTTTCGTAATTTATCGAATGTCTCTACATCCATTGGATTTACAATTTTTTTTCCATCATTTACCATAAAGCGAATTCTACCAGAAGCATGGAAGGTTTTAAATCCACATGGTCAACTACAGTAGCTTTAAGTGTTGATCTTGAATAATCAACTTTATTGAAATTCTTCCCATTAATCTCAACTGATCCAAAAATTCCTTGCGTCAAATGTGCTTGAGTGAGCTGTCCTACATCCGAAAATATTGAAGTTCTATTTTTGGTTGCATCTATCAAATCATTTGGAATAGAAACATTAAGGGTCCGTTTGATACAAAAGTGGGCAAATGAAGAGCATGGCAAATTTTTTCATAATAAAATTTGCCATGGCAAAATTTGTGAGGGCAAATCGTATAATTTGCCACATAAGGTTGTTTGATAGGATTAGTTTTCTAGGTGACAAAAATGGATTGTTTGATAGCATTGATGGAAAATAAAAACAAAAAACAGTTTAGAACAAAAAAAAAACAGTTTATGAATAAAAAACGGTTTTTAATAAAATTAAAAACTTTAACAAAAAAAATAGTTTTTTAAGAAAAAATTAACAAAAACAAAAATGTTTTATCAAAAAAACAGTTTAAACAAAAAAAAATAGTTTTAACAAAATAAAAACGGTTTAGAACAATTTTATTTTTAATGAAAAACAGTTGTAAAAAAAACAGTTTTTAACAAAATAAAAACGGTTTTAACAAACAAACAAACAGTTAAAAAAACGATTTTAACAAAATAATAACATTTTTTAACGGAAAAAAAGTTTTTAACAACAAAAAAAATAATTTTTACGGAAAAAAACATTTATTTAGAAAAACAGTTTTTAACAATAAAAACACTTTTAACAAAAAAACAGTTTAGAACGATTTTTTCTAAAGAAAAAACAGTTTTTAACAAAAAAAAAAAAAAAAAAACTGTTTCAACGAAAAAACTGTTTTTAGCAAAATAAACACAATTTTAACAAACAAATAAACAGTTTAAAAAAAAAGATTTTAACAAAATAAAAACTTTTTTTAACGGAAAAACAGTTTTTAAAACAGAAAAAATAATTTTTACGGAAAAAAAACGTTTCTTTAAAAATAAAAGTTTTTAACAAACAAAAAATGGTTTTTTAATATTTTTAAAAAGGATGGCAAATTTGTGGAGAAATTTTGCTTTGCTATATAGATAAGCAAATTTTGCCAACAAAAGTGGAAAAATGATGGCAAGTTTGTATGTGAGCATGGGTATTCATGAAAAAATTTTCATGACAAATAATGATAATCAAACACACAAAATAATGGGCAAATTATGATTTGCCACCAATTGCCACATTAACCGGTCTATCAAACGGACCCTAATAGTTCACTAAGTCCCCTCCATACTAGGGATACTCAAACGCTCAGTGTATCCAATCCTCTCCGGGTATAATGGGATTATCCCATTATTTTTCTCAACGGGCATCTGAGATTTTTCCACAAGACTTTTGTCACACATCTGAACAGCCACGTGGCTTTCTGTTCCTATATTTCTGGAGTTATAATCATCAAACGTTTCTAATACATAGCAGTTTTTGAAACCCGATATTTGCTGCTATATTCCTTGACAGTTTAGAAGCTCCGAATTTACTGGAGCAGCTGCCATTGACGGATTTTTTTCTGGTAAATCTCCGATAACTGAACATCCACCTTTGCTTACCATAGGTATAGTATTTTTTGAGGAACTCTCCGATGACTGAACTACTTTTTTTAAAAACCTACACTCAGAAATTGAGTGTCCAACAAATTTATAAAATGTACAACTCATGGGGAGGGATTCATAAGCTATGTTGACAAAAAAATGTCCATCACCTTTTTCAACCATTAGACGACCAGGAGGTTTAACAGAGAAGTCCACTTCTATTAAGACCCGAGCAAAATTACCACATAACCTCTCCATACTGGCCTTATTAAGATGTAAAGTAATACCCACCTCCCTCGCAATTTGGAGGAGAAGACGCGGGTCCCAATAATCTTGGCAAAGACCCATGAATCTAACCCAGATTGAAGCAGTGGAAATTATGTGCATATCCGGATTAAAGTCTGGAACCTAGGATAAAAATTTGAATGACCCAGTAGATAACTTCAAGCTACAAAAGGAAATAAAATTATTCATATCCGATGAGCATGAAAAACGAAGGTAAAAGTATTACCTATTAGTGTTAGAACCCAGTCCTTTTGAATCTGACCAACAGTAGTGATAGCCAGTTTTAGATCCATGAGTTTCCATGGTTTGTTTCCTTTGAAAAGAACTAGACGACCAATGAGGGTAGAAGAGAGGCTTTTGTCAATAACTTAATGGTAAGAGGAATCAATAAGCCTAACTGCTAATGAATCCCCATGCATGTATGGTGCAGAAAGTGGGGGAAGACATGGGAGAGTCTTAGTGACTTGCTCACTTTCTATCCCATTATTTTGAATAACTTCAACAAATGATTGAGTGTGTGAGTTATTTTATTTGGTCTGTTTTCTTGAGTAACATGCAAAAGTAAGATGAACATCCTCAAAAGGTTTTGGATCAAAATCTAAACAAGGGAATGAATTTGAGACCATTTGAGGAACAAGAAAGCTTTAAAACGAGAAAGAGAATTTTAGAGAGAAGTAGGAGCTTCTCTCTCTAGACGTGATTCTTTCGATAAAGAACTTTAGCCTAATATTAATATGATGAGTGAGACCTACTAACTCAATAACTCAGTAGACAACTCACCACCAACATAAATTAGTGTTATGTCTACTATTTATAAATAATAATTGTACAGAATTATGAATTTAATATAATTACAGAATTAAAACACAATTACATAAATGAAACACTTACTTGAATTTGCAGAAACAATAAAAGAATTAAAGATAAATCCGAGCCCTGTTATGAACAGTTTCCTTAAGACAATTTATTCCCTCCAATGTGCTCCGAGGTTGATGAATATTGTCTCCCAAGATAGAACGGATTTCCTCAATTAATTATGTAGCACAACAATAAATAATTTCAACGAACTCAAATTCTGTGTGACATTTACTCAACAACACTACAACATATGTTATGCAGGAGAAAGAAATTTCGGAAAAGATATGACAGGAATTCTGGGACAGAAATGACAGCAATTCTGGAGGAGGGAAAATTTCATTGTTTAAAAACGGAGGGAGGCATCTGTATTTATAGCAAAGTAGGTGACGGTTGGCAAATAACTGCCAAAACAGTTAAACGAAATTAACTGTTGACTATTGACAATAACGGCCAACAGTTTATTAATTAATTAATTAATTTCGTAATTAATTAATAATTAAAGCCCAGAAAGTTAAATAAAATTCGGCCCAAAAAAGTAGGAGATTTTTATAAGCCCAAGCCCAAGCCCGAGCCGAGCCGGCCGGACGGACGCGCGTGTGGACTTTTGACCGAAAGTCAACCCGTGCATAGCTTCGGTCATCTCCCCTTCAAAGAGTTGGGATACCCCCAAGGCATCCAAGCCTTAGTCCATACTTGGGGTGTTATTAACTCATCAAAATTCCACTACTCTTCCAATGTGGGACAAGAGTAAAAACACACCCAATTCATTAACTTTCATTGCTTTGTGAGTCACTTTGGGGACATAAATATCATTCATAACTTATTAAAATTGGACATATGAATATACCACGTTAAGCTCCTTGCGGAGGTGAACGCGTTCGTATATGGTCCCACAATTTTCGTAGTGTGGGTCCCACCTAAATTTGAGCTCAAAGTTGCTCAAAATTCTGTCCAGAAAATTCTGGACAGCTTTCTTAAAACCCATTTAAGTCCAATTTTTTCCAACAATCCCCCACATGAATGATATATCGCTATAAATAAAACAAAACAGATGCTAATGCAGATGCAGACACAAGTTGAGTAAAACTGAAGACTTATTGCACCAGGAGAAGTAGCCTAGTGGCCTTGAACTTTTCTTAGTGATATACTATCGAATTTACTTGGTTTATCAGTAGACTTCACGTCCTTGAACCGTCAACCGTTTTTGTAAACCTAGACAACAGTATTCACACAACAACTCTTCAACACAGTTGGTTCTCACGTTTGTGTTCATTTTGGCCGTGAACACCACTTGGTTCCGCAAGTATTTTAGAAAATATCCCTTTCATTATTCTCATAGAAGTGGCCCCCTTCTTACTCACGTAGGTGACTTCCATAAAGAGTATTCTGCAATACCCCACTTAGACGTACTAAGATATAGATGTCATTAAAAGCATAACTTATCCTAATTTCGCGGCAGATATGCACTGTCTCATCTTTGAATTGGATAGGATTAAATATCCTCCAGTGCTTACTGAATACAACGTAGTTCGGTTTGCCCATTGAACCTAGATCTTGGGATCTCCAGTCAGCTAGGTTGGGTTGCCACTATATTGATTCTTATTTATTTATAGGCTTTAGACCCATTCCTCTCGATGATCTTTCAACTTGCTCTCGGTTTAAACCTTTCGTTAGTGGATCCGATATATTATCTTTTGACTTTACATAGTCAATTGTGATAATTCCGTTTGAGAGAAGTTGTCTAACGGTATTGTGTCTACGACGAATATGTCGTGACTTTTCGTTATACATGTGATTTTGTGCCCTTCCAATCGCTGATTGGCTATCGTAATGTATACATATTGCGGGCACAGGTTTAGACCAATTTGGAACATCCTCTAAGAAATTTCGAAGCCGTTCAGCTTCTTCTCCAGCTTTGTCTAGTGCAATGAATTCAGATTCCATTGTCGATCTAGCAATGCACGTTTGTTTTGAGGATTTCCAAGATACGGCTGCACCTCCGAGGGTAAACACATACCCACTCGTAGACTTAGAGTCTTTTGTATCAGATATCCAATTTACATCGCAATGTCCTTCAAGAACAGCTGGATATTTTGAGTAATGCAATCTATAGTTTTGAGTATATTTTAAATAATCCAAAACTCTCAATATTGCTTTCCAGTGATCTCTTCCTGGATTACTCGTAAATCGACTTAGCTTACTTATTGAGTATGCTATGTCCGGTCGCGTACAGTTCATGACATACATTAAACTGCCGATAATACGAGAATATTCTAGTTGAGATATGCTTTCACCATTATTTATTGCTAGATGTAAATTTACATCTACAGGTGTCTTGGTAGGACTAATATCATACTTCTTGAATTTTTCAAGAACTTTCTCAATGTAATGAGATTGAGATAATATAAGTCCATCCGATGTTCTAGAAATTTTAATTCTTAATATAACATCGGCGATTCCCATATCTTTCATGTCAAATCTACTACTCAACATTTGTTTTGTTGTTTTGACAATTTCCAAGTTACTACCCATGATAAGCATATCATTAACATAGAGGCATACAATGACATATCCATTTTGAATGTATTTAAAGTAAACACATTTATCGCATTCATTAATTTTGAAACCATTTGATAACATTGCATTATCAAATTTTTCATGCCATTGCTTAGGTGCTTGTTTTAATCCATATAGTGATTTAGCAAGCTTACATACTTTTCCTTCTTGTCCGGGAGCTTTGAACCCTTCAGGTTGCTCCATATAAATTTCCTCGTCTAGTTCACCGTTTAAGAATGCAGTTTTTACATCCATTTGATGTATTTCAAGTCCATTAATAGCAGCTATTGCTATTAACATCCGAATGGACGTTATTCTTATTACCGGTGAATATGTGTCGAAGTAATCCAACCCTTCCTTTTGCCTATAGCCTTTAGCTACAAGTCTAGCTTTATATTTATCAATTGATCCATCGGCCTTCAATTTCTTTTTGAAGATCCATTTATAGCCTAATGGTTTTGAACCTGGTGGAAGATCCACTAGTTCCCATGTATGATTTTGTAATATGGATTCAATTTCACTATTAATTGCTTCTTTCCAATTGGAAGCATCGGGTAAGGATATTGCTTCTTTATACGATTGAGGTTCATTTTCTAACAAATATGTTAGAAAATCCGGACCGAAAGATTTTTTCTCTTTTACTACGTCTTGGTTCATCCTCTATTGATTCAATAGGTTGATGAGTACCACTTGTAGTAGCTTGATTTGTCCTTTTAGAAGGACCAGATTCTCGGGTCATGTTATACTGGAATTCATTTTCAAAAAATGAAGCATCCCTCGATTCAATAATCGTATTTACATGAATGTCCGAAATCTCAGATTTACAAACTAGAAATCGATATGCACAACTATTAGTAGCATAACCGATGAATACACAATCCACGGTTTTTGGCCCTATTCTTACCTTTTTATGTTTAGGAACCATCACTTTAGCTAAGCACCCCCACACTCGTAAATATTTATAGGAAGATCTTCGACCTTTCCATAATTCATAAGGTGTCTTGTGAGTCTTTTTATGAGGTACTTTATTGAGAATGTAATTAGCAGAAAGTAAGGCGTCCCAAATTAATTTATTTTTTTCCTGTCAAAACAGATTTTTTTACAACAAATAAATTTCTGTAATAAAAAAAAAATTTGTACACTAAAAACAGTAGAACTAATTAAATTGTCTTAAGATTGTTATGTCTACTATTTATAAATAACAATTGTACAAAATTATGAATTTAATATAATTACAGAATTAAAACAGAATTACATAAATGAAACACTTACTTGAATTTGCAGAAATAATAAAAGAATTAAAGATAAATCCGAGCCCTGTTATGAACAGTTTTCTTAAGACAATTTATTCCCTCCAATGTGCTCCGAGGTTGATGAATATTGTCTCCCAAGATAGAACGGATTTCCTCAATTAATTATGTAGCACAACAATAATTAATTTCAACGAACTCAAATTCTGTGTGACATTTACTCAACAACACTACAACATATGTTATGCAGGAGAAAGAAATTTCGAAAAAGATATGACAGGAATTCTGGGACAGAAATGACAGCAATTCTGGAGGCGGAAAAATTTCATTGTTTAAAAACGGAGGGAGGCATCTGTATTTATAGCAAAGTAGGTGACGGTTGGCAAAATAACTGCCAAAACAGTTAAACGAAATTAACTGTTGACTGTTGGCAATAACTGTTAAATAAAATTCGGCCCAAAAAAGTAGGAGATTTTTATAAGCCCAAGCCCGAACCGAACTGAGCCGAGCCGGCCGGATGGACGCGCGCGTGTGGACTTTTGACCGAAAGTCAATCCTTGCATAGCTTAGGTCATCTCTCCTTCAAAGAGTTGGGATACCCCTAAGGCATCCAAGCCTTAGTCCATACTTGGGGTGTTATTAACTCATCAAAATTCCACTACTCTTCCAATGTGGGACAAGAGTAAAAACACACCCAATTCATTAACTTTCATTGCTTTGTGAGTCACTTTGGGGACATAAATATCATTCATAACTTATTGAAATTGGACATATGAATATAATACTTTAATCTCCTTGCGGAGGTGAACACGTTCGTATATGGTCCCACAATTTTCGTAGTGTGGGTCCCACCTAAATTTGAACTCAAAGTTGCTCAAAATTCTGTCCAGAAAATTCTGGACAGCGTTCTTAAAACCCATTTAAGTCCAATTTTTTCCAACAATTAGTAATCAAGAAAAGTGCTCAAATAATCATCTAATTTTGTTACCTAAAAGGAAAAGACAATACATGACAAAGAAAAAGTACTTGCTCAATATCAATCATTGACTCAATCTCGAACATTTGGATTGGCTTGAACCGACGTAGCCTCCCAGAAAATCACACATAAATATTATAAAAGTGGCACTCATAGCAAACCCAATCAATGGGGTAATAAAATTCATACCGGACCCAAGCATCTACTAATTTCCAACTACCTCAACAAAGAAGATTAACACCAAAGAAGACGAAAAAAAAGATACTTAACAGAACCCCTGATGACAACAAATTAAGAAATGGAAAATATCCAATACATGTTTAGTGGAAACCAACGGCATATCAAATAATTATGTATACTCAGTTACACAATGAAGGAGAAAACGCCTTTGGACCGAAAAAAAGGCTAGTTTTAAATTGCCTCTACTTTTGTCAAAGCCAAAAGGGTCCATCTTTTGAGGGGAGGGATGAGGTAACACATGAAAATTTTGTGACAGAGCTTCTGGGTCAGAGATTTTATATGGGGAGAGAGAGAGGTTGTTGAAAAGGAGAAGTTTTGTTCATTTATTCAATAGGACGTGAAGTGGCCATGAGATTAAAGAGGGAGGGGAATCAGTGGTGTTGGATTCTCCATTTTCAATGAAGGCAACATAACAGTCATGCCTCTTGATTTCACCCACTTGTCTCTTCATTTCACGTACTGTACAAATATCCCATGCTAAATAAACGTATATGGGACTACAATCATTGGGAGGTGTACGACTTAATGGTATTTAATGCATCGATCACGTGTCAGTCTCACGTTTCATATAGTTATATAAATTAATATTTTACATATACATATATATTACTAGTGGTAACCCGTGTGATGCACGGTCGGGGGTGGCATGTTTTGAAATATATTTTTATAACATATAATTTAATATATAATTTTATTAGTATTTAAAAAAATGAGCGTAGCCATAACCATTAACAAGTAAATTTAGGTAATGTAGTGGGAAATGCATATGAATTGAAATGAATCTATGAAAATGAATGTCAAGAATCATATTATCATATAACATAACATAGTTTGAAAATCCAAATTATTGAAAAAAAAATATCAAAGTTAATTTTAAAATAAATTAGTAGTTCAAACAGGTAAAAACTAGTTTTGCAAAAATGGCAACGATACTCGTTTTTTTAGTCACATCAAATAATTTATCTTTACTTTTGGAGAAATTATTTTACCAACTTCACATTGACATTTCATTATTTTTTTTAGTTTTATTAATGTTTCAATTGTTTGAAACCAATATCAACAACAATTTACTACTCCCAACATTTCAGAAACTACTACCAAGCTGTCTCCATATTCTTCCGCATTCATTTATGTCCATATCTAATACATTTTATATGATTTTTTCGACTACATTATTATAATTTTTTTATATTGTATTTATATTAATTGAAGATACAATTATTAAGATTATATTGCATATTATTAATACTTAACATAAATTTACATTTTATATATTAATCTAACATAGCACATCTCTACTTTCCCGGAAGTAATTCTATCGAATATAATTTTTTATTTTTTACCGAATAGATTTGACTATAATATTTGTTTAGACTATTATTGAATGAGGACAAATTGATAAATATAATTATTATAAATAGAAGAAATTATATAATTTTTGCCAATTGTTATATTATAGATATCTTATTAAATATATATTTGTACATATTGAAGTTTAAATTGTTGTTTAAATTTGGTTTACATACTAATATTGTGATGACTAATATTAATTAATACGTTGTGAATTATCTTATAATTGTAGCACTAATAATTTGAATTGTGTGTTATTCAAAGTTCTTAATACCGGAATTGTACTTCTAAAAATTCAATTATTTTAGACAAATAAAATTCATGTAGATCAATTCTAACAAAATAGTTATTTTCATCTGCACAAACGCACTGTCAAAGAAAGAGTTCTAACAATTCTTGGACAATATTTCTAACAATATCATTATTTGCAGTTCAAACAATAGTATTGTTTGCATCTCGGGGGGGGGGGGGGGTCTAATACAGGAGACGCACACTGACTCTCCGTGGTGCCTTTTTTTTATTAAAAAAACTATTTTCTTTTTATTATTTTGGGATGTTATACATTTCGTGGTACTCCGAAAAGAACAACTCGAAATTAATTTTTTGGTATTTTTAAAAAATGGTTCATTATTTGACGAGTCTTTTAGTAGATTAAAATTACTTAAAACTAACAAATATTGACCCAATTATTTAAAAAAAAATGATGTTGGTCTTATCTTTTTATAGGTACCCTCAAATATTTAAAATCGTAAAAAAACTCTAGTATGTATATTTGTGTACCATGAGAACCAAATTTCCGTGTATACAAAAAACATAGAATATAATTTTTGTATCCTCTATTTCTTTTAACCAATAACTGAGTAAATTTTTTAACGATGATTCTAGGTATACCATTTTTCATGGCCCTTTTTTGTGATCCTGTTGACATGTCAAATAAACATTGTGTGGTGTTTTTAATGGAGCCACGTGAATTACAAACATCAACCAATGTGTATTTGACACATGCGTCTCAAAAATTGGAATGAAATTAAGTGCCAAAATATCCATAACAAATTAAATACAAATTCATTCTAACAAATACAAATATCAATTTCAAGAAACCCACTCTTAAAGTTAAGTATCCAAAAAAAGTAAGCAATTTTCAAAAACATAACTCAAGCAAGCAATTTTCACATTTTTTTCTTGAAAATGATATTATACCTGCACCTTAAGCACATTTATTCATTTACATTAGGTCACCATACATAAGGATTTGAAAACTAAATTAGATCATAAAAGAAATAACCGAATTTTGTTGAGTTGTAATATGTAAAAAGTATTTCATTTCAGGATGAAAGTATATTTGTCAAAAAAATAATAAGCAATCTCATGATAAAGGAAAAAGAAAAGCTCATAATATTCTCATTTCAAAAACATACATCAAGTAAGCAATCTTCACCTTTTTTTCCCTTGAAAGTATTATACTGGCGCCTGGTCACATCTATTCATTTCCCCTAGGAAACATGACATAAGGATTTAAAAATTAAATTAGATGATAAAAGTTGTGGGTACCTCGTTTAATTGTCTCGACCGAGAGAAGTAGCCCGATTTGTCCCTATCAAAGATAGGGATATTTCGGTCGGCCTAAAATCTAAGGTCCCATGAATAACTAATTCAGCGATGACGTATTCAACCCCTAAAATCTCTCAAAAGATAGTCTAGAGATTACGGGCCAATGTGGAGGTGCCTAACACCCCCACTCTCCAGAATTATACATATATATTGAACCTCCCAGCCCGGGGCAATGGGCAAGTAATTGTAAACACTCCCCTGGATAAAAGAGAAATATAAAACAGAAAGCACCACTGTGGACATAGGTCATTTTGTCGAACCACGTATATTTTGTGTCATGTGTGATTGCAGTTATTTTATGTTCTTTATTTTTTTGGGTGATTGCATTTGCTTGTAATTTTTATTGAGATTTATTGTCACCATGTCAAGCAGTACAAGGAGGCCATGGCCCTCTGGAACAACATGGACAGATTGATGTGCCATATCTTTCCATCGTGCTTGCACGACATGGCTCAAAAGTGGTTCAAGAAACTCCCTCACAGATCCATCAGAAACTTTTAGTCCCTGGCAGAGCTCTTCACAACTCGCTTCATTAGTAGCAGTTCCAACCCAAAGAGGATGGATTATTTGTTGACTATGAAGAAAAAGCCTTAGGAGAGCCTCATAGACTACGCAAAGAGGTATTGGGAACTATTCAACGAGGTCGAGGACTGCTCAGAGCAGGTCGTCGTCGCATCCTTTAAGATTGGCTTTCCCAGTTCATGCCTCTTACACTAGTCTCTCACTAAGAAGGATGCCACGACCATTGACGACTTAATGGCTCGT
This sequence comes from Sambucus nigra, assembly GCA_949130495.1. NCBI lineage: Eukaryota > Viridiplantae > Streptophyta > Magnoliopsida > Dipsacales > Adoxaceae > Sambucus > Sambucus nigra. Next base: position 255,773,190 of record OX422222.1, read on the forward strand.
ATTGAAAAATACGCCAAAGTTGAAGATCTGACCCATCTCAGTGCAAGGGAAAATGGTCGCGCCAAGTTCGCAAAAAAGGGTAGTGATAAAACTGAGAATCAAAAGAGCGGCCCTAAGAATGAGGGTAAGCGTGATGTCTCGAAAGAATTTCAAGTAGTAAACACAGTTTTTAAGGAACTAATATACAAGATTCTGAAAAAGATTAAGGAGGAACCATTCATTAAGTGGCCTAGGAAGATGGGTAGAGACCCTTCAAAGAGGAATAATGTACTAAGATGCACTTTCCACAAGAAGGGCGGGCACAAAATCGAGCACTACAAAGCCCTCAAGTCTCACATTGAAGAGTTGGCTCAAACTAGACACTCGAATGAATTTATGGAAAAGAAGGCAGAGAAGGTATCTGCCAATGGAGATCAAAGGCCCGACAATGTGCTTGAGGAAAATGTCAGCCATGAGTTTGAAGTAATTCATGGGGCATCCAATCTCAAACAGATTCAAGGAAACACAACTTGGATGGAAGTCAAAAAGCTTACAACCATGATGCAAGCTTTTTAAATCGATCCAACCAAAATGCAAGTAGGAAAGCGTTGACAAGTAGAGGACGTCGACTACAGTAAGCACATTGTGTTCACAGATGAGGACTTGGTAGGAATAAGGACCCCACATCATGATGCAATGATCATTACACTCATGATAGCTAGCTATGACGTCGACAGGTTGCTCATCGATCAAGGTAGCCCATCTAAAGTAATATACCTCGACTTATTTAGGAAGTTGAAGTTATGTATCGACGAACTAAAGGAAGCCACCGTTTCTCAAGTTAGTCTTGCTGGAAAAGTAACCATCCCCTTGGGAAAGATTGTCTTGCCAGTGAGGGAAGGAAACATATCGAAAATAATCAAATTTCTCGTGGTCGATATTAATTCCCCCTACCAAGCGATCCTCGACAGAGGATGGTTGCACGCAATGAAGGCCATCCCCTATACCTACCATCAAAATCTCAAATGAATTACTAAACGAGGAGTGGTGGAGATCCACGGAGACCAGGAGATGGCGAGTAAGAAAACTAGATAGACGTTCAGTCATGACAAGTGACCCGGGCAGCTCGTAAGGCTTCCATGCAAAGACATCTAGGTTACATCGGAGTAGAGTGACCAATTCCCTCTTTTCATGGTCGGTGAGTGAGGTTACAATCAATAACTTTCTTATACTTGAACTTCTACTGGCTGTGACTTCCTCTAGGTCTTCGATGAGTCTTTCAGAGGGGAGGAGGGAAATAGCCTCTCCAGCTCCTAGTCTTCCATATCTTAGTTTCTATTTGGAGGGAAATAGCCTCTCCAGCTCTTCATCCTTGCTTATAACTTTCTCAACCATCTTCTATGGCTTAGTACGGATGGATGCTATGAAGCACTTCCTCGCCATCACCTGGTCTCCATGGATCTCCACCATTTAAGATAATTGCATAAAAAGCTCACCGTACTGTCCTAGAATAACTTAAGGCAGTAGAAAAGGAAGTTGAAAAACTGTTGGATGCAGGATTCATATGGTAAGTCTAGTTCCCTAGATGGCTATCTAGTCTAGTGGTTATTGATATGCCCAAAGTGCACCCTCGTACTCGAAATCACTAACCTCTGCCTGTCTCACAACCGAGTTGACAAGAAGCTCCAACTTCCATCACAAAGGTCGTATGCTACAAGGTCGTCTCTCTATTACCAACCTCAGCTCTGCAGCAACCTAGGTTAATAGCGCTTTATGGGGAAAAGTTATCCTCAATATCCTACTCTGCTTGCGTCGAAGTTACATGTCACCTATGGGCCTAACCTTAGCCATTCTTCCTAGCCGAGGTAATCATGGATATTGACAAGACAATGTAATACTATTAGACTTCACCAACCTCATACTCATCTAGGCCGAGGTTACATCAGTTAGGGACTCAAGTCTGAGCATATGGAAGCATTTGTAAGGTTTGGAACATGTGGGCAAATCAGTTATAACTGATTCATTCCCCTCAAGTGAGGGAATATTATGATCATCATTATCTACATAAGATCAGCCAGGTGTCATCAGGATACTGGTTTGATCCTCATACACATGCTCATTGCATGCTTGGGGGGTACATTACACCCCCCAAGCACTATATATAGAGGTATTCCTCTACCTTGTAAAGGGATAGATAATTGTAACCCTGGCTACAACTCTATTGGTTTACACAGTAGAGAGAGAAAGTTTGAGAGATTTTATTTATGGCCATTAATGCCTTCATCTAGCAAAATTACTCAAACACTCACAGTGGACGTAGGCCAGATTGGCGGAACCACTTATATACTAGTGTTCATCCTCTTCTCCTCACCTCCTTCTACTAGATATTTACTCTTGTGCTACCATTGTTATTTCTAGTTTGAGCATATCAACACCTTATACCGGTGGTCTCATTTCCGACATAATCATTTTGGCGCCATCTGTGGGAACGAGAAGATTCATCTCTTCCTCATTCGCTTCTTAACCTCACCGGAGACTTTGGTGGTGAACATAGCGTCACCCTTTGCATGGAGATGTTTCACCATTTAAAGAGGTCCCTTAAGGTTTCCAAGCTCTATAGTCCTCTCATCAAAAGCTCAAGCATATGGCACCGAAGTTACCACCACCTCCTCCACCATCTGTGTTGGAGGACCCAGTTCCAACCAAGCACTACCCCAGTCTGCGATGGATGAGGTGGAAGCAGCCTCGAAGTCCTTGGCTGCAACTCAATAAGTGATGCAGAAGAAATTTGCCCAGCTAAGCCAAAACATAAAGAAACCACGTGGGGTCTCATTGGAGATGATTACTCCGGCAGCTGTTCAGCCATAGTATGAGTCCAGGGGACCACCCAAGGCACTACAAAAGGACCAACCTACTCCTCAACGGAGGAGGGATGTTGCTGACCCAAGGCGTTTATGACTGGGGAGGTAAGGAAACCCTTTCCCTGAGGATATGTATGATGAAATTTAGGCAGAGGATTCCCCGGTAGACTGTTAGGAGCCGTATGAGGTCTCAAAGAACACTGTACGTCCGATACAGCAGAGCCGAGGTCAGTGTGAAAGACGAGATAGTGATGTAAGACAGAGAGGGTTAGCTTTTGATCGCTTGAGTAGAGGGTTAACCTTTGTAAGGCTCGACCCAGTTAATGATCTGAGACAGAGGCTATCCAGGTTAAAAAGCATAGCTAGCTCACAAAGGGAAAGTGGTGATCACAGGCCTCATCATGGACGACCCCCATGGCAGCAACTGAGGAACCCTTAGTTCACCCTTTAGAAGTGTCTGGGGATAACCTTGTCCAAGCAGATATTTCCAAATCATGAAATGAATCTATTTAGAGGCTGGAAGAGAAGATAGGGAACCTAAGAAAAAAACAAGACCCATTACAGAGGGGGTACTCAGAGGTCTCACCATTTGTCGTAAAGATTGTTAACTTCCCAACCCCTGCTCAAAGGGCTCACCATTTGACTAGGGATTCACATATCCGGTTCACGTCTGTTCCTAAAAATTCAGTTGAAAATTTCAAAGGTTTGGCCGAACGGTTTATTCATAACTTTTGTTTTGGGGTAAGACCTCAGAAGAAGATGTCTCACTTGCTATATGTAAAGCAAGGGAAGAATGAAAGCCTCCGAGACTACATCTTGAGATTCAACAAGGAAAAATTGGAGGTAGAAGTTTATGAAGAGAGCATAGCCATGACAACCCTTATTGGAGGACTTAAAAAGGGAAAGCTACTTTGGAAGCTTGCTCAAGACCCTCCCAAGTCTATGGCCAAGCTGTTAGCAACAACTAAAAAGGTCATGAACGCAGAAGAAGCAATGGATGCAAAGTATGAGGATGAGAATGGAAGTAGTAATGGTAAGTTTCAACAGAAGAAGGATGGAAAGAAGAAAACTGCAGATGACAAGTTTGCACACTACACTCCTTTAACTGTGATCTGCAAACATATCCTCAATGAAATAAATAATGATAGATCCCTAAGATGGTCGGAGAAGTTGAAGGCTCATCCACATAAGATAAATAAGAATATATTTTGCGAGTTCCATCAAGATCACGTCCATCTGACTGACAAGTGTTTCTCCCTGAAGGACGAGATTGAGAAGGTGTTGAAGTCTAAAAAGCCCAGAAAGTATATGGATGGTAGATATTATAAGGGGGGAAGAGATGACCCTAAAAAGAAAACAAATGATAAATTACGGGAAGATATCCCTGCCAGAATAGCTGATGACTGAGATAATGATGACGATGACCTTGACCTCCCACCAAAAGACGGTAATGCCCCAGTTAACAGGGTTGATATGATCTCTTTCGCTGTGAACACAATATATGGGGGACTAGAAGGGGGTGGCTCAGAGATAGTTGATCGCAAGGATCATATGGTAGATGGTAAAGCAATGACCAAAGCCAAGGTTGTGAACTTGGCATCTACAGACGTTAAACGTGAGAAGCGAAAGAAGGTAGATATGGACACCCTCGTGGTCAGCTTCTCACGACTTGACTTCAAGGGTATCTTAGCTCCCCATGATGACCCTTTAGTCATCACCAGAAGGGGGAACGGGTGTGAAGTTTATAAGGTCCTCGTTGATGGGGGTAGTTCTGCAGACGTTATGTTTTTTGCCCTGTTTTAAGAGCCTGGGCCTCAACGGAGCTAGGCTTGTCCCTTATCACCATCCCTTGATTGTCTTCAGCGGCGAAAAGGTTAATCCATTGGGTATGTATAAAATGGATGTTAGAATGGGAGATTAATGTCCTAAGAGGTTGACCAGAAAAATCAATTTCTTTGTGATGGTTGAAAACATCTTCTCATCTTACAACATCATAATAGGACGAGTAGCCCTCAAGGAATTTGAGGCCGTGCCTTCAAAGGTCCACCAAATGCTAAAATTTCGGAATCCTTATGGAGTAGGGGAAGTGAAAGGTGACCAAACATCGGCACGTGAATGCTTATTCAACTCTGTGGAAGAGACAGAGACTCATAAGAAGGCAATAACCACGTACAATATCGACACAGTTGATCCTAGGGATTAAAAAAATCTCAAAAAGGGAGAAATCATGGAGGAGGTAGAATCTATCGTCCTCAATGAGGACGAGCCAAAAAAACCATCCAAGTCGGCAAATCCCTAATACCTGAGGTCAAGGAGGAACTCGTAAAGCTGTTAAGGAAGAGATAAAGTTTTTTTACTTGGAGCCATGCAGACATGCCATGTATTTCTCTTGAGATTATGTGCCATAAACTCAATGTTATAGAAGATGCTAAGCCCATTAAGTAAAGAAGAAGAGTATACTTAAGGGAAACGTATGATGTCTTTAGAGACGTGTTTAGAAAGCTTGAAGAGGCTAAGTTCATTAGAGAGGTCATATACCCTAAGTGGTTGTCTAACAATATCACCGTACCCAAATCTAATGGGAAATGGAGGATGTGTGTAGATTTCACTAATTTAAACAAGTCTTTCCCAAAAGATAGTTTCCCCCATGCCTCGTATAGATCAGATGGTGGATGACACAGTAGGACATGAGCTTATGAGATTCATGGATGCATATTCGACGTATAATCAGATCTTCATGGACTCGGCAGACTTAGAGAAGATAACTTTCATTACAAATAAGGGGACCTATTGCTATAAGGTCATGCCCTTTGGCCTGAAAAATACAGGGCCTACCTACCAACGTCTTGTAAATAAGATGTTAGAAGATCAGATAGGAAAATCCATGGAAGTTTATATGGATCGCATTATGACAAAGAATTTGAAGGCTGACACTCATGTGGTCGACCCTGAAATAACTTTTAACACCATGGACAGATACAGAATGAAGCTCAACCCAACCAAATGTGTCTTCGGGGTAGGAGTAGGAAAGTTTATGGTATTCTTCATCAACCAAAGGGGAATAAAGGCTAACCCTTATTCTTTGAGTGTAGAGACCAGTTTACTTCAATAGCAAGGCACTTCAAGGGTCTGAGCAGAAGTACCCTCTGATAGAAAAGTTAGCATATTCTTTGATACATGCTTCTAGGAAAATGAAGCCAGACTTTTAAGCCCACTCCATGGTCGTCCTCACTGATTCCCCACTCAGGCAGGTCCTCCATAAGACGAGAAGTTAGGAAGGTTAATGACCTGGGCAATCAAGTTGGGGGAATACGATATTGTCTATCAACTCAGGGTTGCCATCAAGGGATAGGCACTCGCAGACTTTGTAGACGAGTTTACCTGGGAAGAGGATGATGTTGAGGAGAGTCACGGGAATGCAAATAAACCAGACATAAACATCTTTCGAGATTAGGATGAGGTTGAGTCAAGCAAAGCTAGAGAAAGAGAAGTTGAGAATGAAGAAGAGAGATATCTCTTCAGACTAGGGACCCTGGCCGATGGTAACTTCTCTTCATATAAAACCATCTAGAACCTCTTCATTGATAGGTTATCTTATGAAAGTGGAAGTGGAGAAGGGATGATAGTGTCATCATCGGATGGTACCGATATTGAATATGCACTAAGGTTCAACTTCAAAGCTTCCAATAATGAGTCAGAGTATGAGGCATTAGTAGCAGGTCTCTCTTTGGCAAAAGCCCTCAATATCGGCCAGCTCCTAGTCCACAGTGACTCAAGGTTAGCCGTGAACATAATTCTGAAGGTGTGTGAGGACAAAGATGAAAGGATGTCCAGATACCTAAAGAGAGTGAGAAAGATGATAGAGAGCTTCACGTAAGTCAAGATGAAGATGATACCTCGGCTAGATAATAGCCGAGCAGCTGCACTCGCGAGGTTCGCCTCAGCAATAAGGATAAACATAAGGAGAACAGTGTCAGCAGAGATTCTGCTCAAGCCGACCATCAAAGAGGAAGATATTTCTAGACCTTGCCTAAATATGAGTATGGGAGCCTCATGGATGGATCCTCTCATTAGACACATCAGAGAGGGTAAGCTGCTAGAATTGAAGTTAAAAAGGAGAAAGCTGAGCTTCAAGGATGCTAAATTTTCAATTGTAGGGAATGTCCTGTATAAAAAGGGATTCATGCTCCCTCTCTTCATATCTATCCACCTTTCATAGGTTCCACACATCTTACACGAAGTGCATAACGACTCTTGTTCCAGTCACATAGGGGGAAGGTTATTGTCTAAGAGGATAATCACTCAGGGGTACTGGTGGCCGACCTTGGCGAAAGATACATCTGGGTATGTGAAGAAGTGTGATAAGTGCTAAAGGATTTCCACCATCCCTCCTCAGCCTCACCAACCTATGCCTTCAATGAGCCCCCCTTGGCCATTTTCAATATGGGGCATTGATTTGGTAGGACCCTTGCCAAGAGATGTAAATAACTATCGGTTGTTAATAGTGGAAATTGATTATTTCTCCAAATGGGTAGAAGCTGAGGAAATTATCACAATCATTGAGTAGAAGACCTTATAGTTCATCTGGAAGAACATCATGCAGGTATGGTCTTCTAAACACCCTCATCTCAGACAATGGAACCCAATTTAAGAACATATCCTTAGAAAAATACTACAAAAGAGTGGGGATCAAACAGTTATTCTCTTTTCCTGGCCGACCCCAGGCGAATGGTCATACAGAGGTCACAAATCGAACAATCCTTGATGGGATAAATAAGAGGTTGGAGGAGGCCTAATGGAGATGGATAGAGGATATATATGCAGTGATTTGGGCCTACAGAACGACAGTGAGGACACCAACGGGAGAAACTCCAATTATGTTAGCACATGGCTCAGAGGCTGTCATAGGGCTTCCTACTCATAGAATTCAGGCATATAACCCTCAGAAAAATGGGGAGGAAAGAAGACTCGATCTTGATTTAATTGAAAAAAGAAGAGAGGATGCAGAGATAAGACAGGCAACCTATAAGTAGAGAACTGTGAGATTCTACAATCACAGGATGAAGTCAAGGCCTATAGCTGTTGGAGACCTAGTCCTAAACAAGACGAGGGAAAAAGAAAATAAGCTCCATCCTGATTGGCATGGTTCTTATAGGGTAGTTAATGAGGTTATGCCTGGTACCTACTGGCGATAAAATCTTAAAGGAGAAGCTTTCTCCAACTCTTGGAATGTCGATCACTTAAAGAAGTATTACATATGATGTTGCAGTTGTTCTTATCTTTTTGTAATAAATATACCAATTTATACAAAGGATGTTCATGAAAAGATAACAATTTGTGCTGATACTTTTATTATGTTTTTAAGATCATTAATTTGGTCAATTGTGGGGTAAAACATCATAATTTGGTTACCTCAGACCTTAAACATAATTATTTGGTGAAAATTGGAGGTTAAAGATCATTATTTGGTGAAAACTGTAGGTTAATAATCATAATTTGGTGACCTCAGACATTGGAACATCATTAATTTGGTGAAAGTTTAAGAGGTGAAACATCATAATTTGGTGAACTCGGACCTTAAAACATTATTAAGTTGGTAAAAGTACGAGGTAACACATCATTTATTTGGTGACCTCAAATTATTAAATATCATTAAGTTAGTGAAAATATGAGGTGGAACATCATAATTTGGTGACCTCAGACCTTGGAACATCATTCAGTTGGTGAAAATATGAGGTGGAATATCATAATTTGGTGACCTCAGACCTTAAACATCATTATTTGGTGAAAATTGGAGGTTAAACATCATAGTTTAGTGACCTCAGACCTTGGAACATCATTAAGTTAGTGAAAATATGAGGTGGAACATCATAATTTGGTAACCTCAGACCTTGGAACATCATTAAGTTGGTGAAAATATGAGGTGGAACATTATAAGTTTGTGACCTCAGACCTTGAACCTCATTATTTGGTGAAAGTTGGAGGATAAACATCATAATTTGGTGACTTCGGACCTTGGAACATCATTAAGTTGGTAAAAATATGAGGTGGAACTTCATAATGTGGTGACCTCAGACCTCAAACACCATTAGTTTGGTAAAAATTTAAGAGGTAAAACATAATAATGTGGTGACCTCAGAATTTTAACATCATTATTTGGTGAAATAAAGAGGTAAAACATCATAATGTGGTGACCTCAGACCTTTAACATCGTTATTTGGTGAAATATAAGGGTAAAACACCACGATGTGGTCACCCCAGACATTAAACATCATTAGTTTGGTGAACATTTAAGAGGTAAAACATCATAATGTGGTGACCTCTGACCTTTAACATCATTATTTGGTGATATATGAGGGCAAAACATCATAATGTGGTGACCTCATACCTTAAACATTAGTTTGGTGAAAATTTAAGAGGTAAAACATCATAATGTTGTGACCTAGGGCCTTTAACCTCATTATTTGGTGACCTCGGGCCATAAATAACATTAGATTGGTGTATATTAGAGGTAAAACATCGCAATTATAGCACAACACCAACATATAAATTTCAAGAAAAACGTCGTATGAAGCAATAGAATCTGAAGAAGTTGAACTAATAATAATCATAACAAGGGGTTAGAGTTACAAAACAGAGTATTACGAGCCTTAATCGGAGTTCATTAAAATAAGAGTTACAGACAAAAGGGGGAATAAAAATTACATCTATTGAAAAGCTTCACAAGAAAAGGGCCTATGTCTCTGCAGCGGTAGTCGTTTGTCACTTCAACTCCATCATCATGATGAGTAGCGTCTTCTATCTCAGTGACATCAAGAGGAGCAGTCTCGGCTGGAGCAGCATCAACCTCTTCAACTTCCTAAAAGGCCTGAGCGAACCTAGGGTCTCCAAAGTCGATACCCACAAAGTTTAATGCAGTCAAGACACCAGACTCGCTCTCCTTCATAGATGCCCATTTGCCAATATCCTTGATACCTATTTCAAGGTATTTAAAACCAAATCTGACAAATTCATTAGATACCTTATCATCTTCGATGGCCTTCTCAACAGCATCTTCCAAAGCAATATTGACTGGAACATCAACCTTAGACTGAAGAACGTCATCCCTATCCTTCAGAGCTTTGTCATGATCCTTCCTGAGTTGAGACATGTGATTGTCCCTCTGCTTGATGACCCCATTCAACCTTGTAACCTATGAATTCAAAGAGGCCTTAAACTTCTCAGCTTCCCTACCCATATCTATAAGGGTAAGCTTCTACAAAGTCCAATCAATAAGATGATGAAATGAAAAGACCCCCTACAGAAGAAGATTAGACATAGGAATATATGAGTTATAATTTATAAAAAGACGATGTTACACTTTTGAGAAAATGATCAAAAAATTGGTACCTGGATTGACTTTAGAGTAAACTCGGCCAATAAAGGGACATCCAATGCGCGTGGAAAAATCTTGTCATCCTTAGTCATTATTTTGCCAATAACATCGGTGACCTTCAGACTATGGCCGATCAAGCTATCTTTGATTTTGAGCTGAGATAGACGAGAAGCCAAGGCATCGTCTATAGAAATGGGTATCGAACGATCCTTGGCCTGAGCCTTGCTCAACCTCGTATGCTCCGGGTCAATCGTGGACTTCCTCTTTTTATTGGCATCAGCCTTGGAGGTGTCGACGCTCTTCTTGGTGTTAGGTAGAGCTACATTTTTTCCACCCCTTTTCTCCATGAGCTTGACTAGGCCAGGAGTAGACATTTCCCAGAATCATCTGATATGCCTATAGGACACTTTGCAAAAGACAAGTCTCTGAGTTAGTCAGTCAGAGATATAAAATATAAGAGGTATAACTTGGGTAAGAAAAATTAAGACTTACGAAGCTCTTCCAAGGGAGCACCCCCTAAACCTGTCTAAGATAGGTAGTAGGGGGTCAATAGATGCTCATATTTAACGAGACGACCTTTCTCGCCCTGATTTCTAAGGTCCTTAACATTTTTGTAGTTATCCTGGATAAGACCAGGGTCAACTTTGGTAGAAAGGGAGACCTTACCCCATCTTAGAGGGGTCTTTGGAATCGACGTTCCAGAAGCCTCGTCTGAACAAATTTCCCATGCCCCAGAAATAAAGAAGTATCAAGGTTTCCAATTGTGGTTTGAAGTTTGGGTAACCAAGAGAATTTTTTTCTCTGATTTCCTAGCTAAGAAGTGATAGTAGCAGGGATGGTTCTTGGCAGATGAGGGAACATAACAACCAGTAAAAAATCTAACTGGAAGGTCTGAATGGTGAACAACCCTCCAAAGGGGGATGACACCAATCATAACACTCTAGGCATTTGGGGACAGTTAAGAAGAGGCAAGATTTATATAAGAGAGTATAGCTCTGATGGTTGGGTGAATATGAAGACAAAAGCCAAACTTAAACATCTGCTCATAAACACAAATTTCTCCATCATGGCCATCGAAGGCCCTCTCATCCTTCTTGGGTTTGCAAAGGATGATTGAAGAATCTATGGAATAGAGGTGCCTGAAAGTAAGAAGGTCGTACTCATTGACAGTACTCTCATACTCGTCCACCTCAAAGGTATCAAGATCCCTCCCTTCATCATCGTCACCATCCCTAGTAATATCGGTCTGGGCAGTTGTAGGGGCACCACCAGGAAACCTCTGATAAAATTCAACCTCGGTTCAGCCGATAGCGAATTGGCATCAATGAGAGGTGGAATTGCTATGTTGGGACCCAAGATTTTAACATCGAAAGACCTACACTATGTGCTAGCACTTTGGTGAGACGAGGAACGGCTTAAAACCTCGGCCTCCTCAGGAACCTCACCTTGCCTAGGAGAATAATCCATTGCCTCTTAAAAAGAGTCTACAGATTCACTTACTTCAGGCATTGACATAGGGTCTGAGGAAGAAGACTATGACAATGTGATAGGATCCTCAGGAACCTCTGTAGCCTCAGTAAGCTATGTAGGCTCAGGGTATATGACCTTTAGGGGAGGAGAAAAAATTAGTCTGAGGGGAAAGGCCTCAGCCCTACGAGCTTTCTCTTGGGCAAGTTCTATCTGCACAATCTTCTCAAATGTCTTATCACGAATAGAGTGTAACTCTTCTATAAGTTGGTATAAGGATCTGATCATAAAGAAGATGATAATACACTTGGTGGAAAGACTCAAACTACAAACAGGTACACAACTTAAAGAACCTAAATTAAAGATCAAAGGGTGGAAGTTGAAAGGTCTAAAACGAAGAACACCAAGAACACTCAATGACAGGTCACCGAAAAAGGTGATCGAAAGTTCGCCAAAAACCTAAAAAAGGTTATTTGTGGCTGAAATAACCTCGAAGGAGCCTATAACAGTCCCCAAACTACCTAGCTTCTACAAGCATTGTCATACAACCTCCTGATAGTAGTGGAAACCCTCGCCGAAAAAAGAAGAACTCTTCAAAAAATTGAAGCAATAAAAATAATGACTAGAAATGGAAAATGAAAGGTTGAGAAGTAATACCTTATTGATTATGATTGAAGAAGGAAGTGGTTAGAATCATAATACCATGTATCACAGAAAATAATGGAAGGTTTGCAGAAATTCGCAATGGCAGAAAAGCTGTAGGCGGGAAAAAATGAAAGAAAAAAGAGAATAAGGAAAGAGAAGAAGGTTTTAAACCACTCAATGATGGGGAACGATTTCTAAAGACCCCATCATTACCCTTGGAAACGAAAAAGACCCCTCGGGGAATACGTTAGTCACTTCAGTGAGTGACCTGTGTCAAAGAATCACTTCACACACTAAGGCACTAAAAGAAACTCAACATTGGCCTAGCATACCCCTCAATCACCTAATCACATAGGAGACTAAGGGCTAGGGGTGATTGATATGCCCAAATTTCACCCTCGTACTCAGAGTCATTAACCTCGGTCTGTCTCACAACCGAGTTGATAAGAAGCTCACAGCTACCATTAGAAAGGTCATATGATGCAAGGTCGGCTCTCTATTACCAACCTCGGCTCTGAAGCAGCCAAGGTCAGTATCTTCTTGTGGGGAGAGGTTATCATCAACATCCTAATCTGCTTGTAGCGACGTTACATCTCACCTCTGTGCCTAACCTCGGCCAGTATCCCCGATCGAGGTCATCATGGATATTGATAAGATAAAGCAACACTGTCAGACTTCACCAACCTCATACTCGTCTAGGCCGAGGTTACATCAGTCAGGGACACAAGTCCGAGCTTATGTAAGCACATGTAAGTTCTGGAACACGTGGGAAAATTAGTTATAACCGAATCATTCCCCTCACGTGAGGGAATATTGCGATTATCATTATCTATATAAGATCAGCCAGGTGTCATCAGGATACTGGTTCGATCCTCACGCACATGATCATGGCATGCTTGGGGGGTACATTACACCCCCCAATCACTATATATAGTGGTATTCCTCTACCTTGTAAAAGGATCGATAATTTCAAACCTAGCTAAAACTCTGTTGGTTTACACAGTAGAGAGAGAAAGCTTGAGATATTATATCTATGGCCATTAGTTCCTTCATCTAGCGAAATTACTCACACACTCATAGTGGACGTAGGCCAGATTGGCTGAACCACTTATATACTAGTGTTCATCCTCTTCTCCTCACCTACTTCTACTAGATATTTACTCTTGTGATACTATTATTATTACTAGTTTCAACTTATCAACACCTTATATAGGTGGTGCTGTTTCCAGCATCATCAGTTGTCGCTAAAAGCAATAGAAAATGGAGAGTCTGCATTGATTTTTCTGACCTCAACAAGTCATTCCCTAAAGATAGTTTCCCCCTCCCATAGATTGATTAGTTGGTGGACACCACTGCATCACACGAAAGGATGAGCTTCTTAGACGCATATTCCGGGTATCATCAGATCCCTCTGTATGAGAAAGATCAAGACAAAACAACATTTATAACTATAATTGGTCTACATTGCTATAAGATCATGCCCTTTGGGCTAAAAAATGTAGGGGCAACTTACCAACGGTTGTTCACAAAAATGTTCAGAAACCAAATGGGAAACACTATGGAGGTCTACATCGATGACATGCTCGTCAAGAGAAAGATCAAGTATGACCACCTTTCTGCTTATCAAGGACCATTAAAATCCTTAGGAAATACTGAATGAAACTCAATGCGACCAAGTGTTCCTTCGGTGTTCAGTCAGGAAAATTCCTCGAGTACATGGTCATCAAGAGAGGTATTGATGCTGACCCGGAACAAATTAATGCCATTAAGAGAGTGCATCCCCTCGTACGATAAGAGACGCGCAGAAACCCACGGGGGTGCTCGTCGCCCTAAATCAGTTCATCTCAAAGTCATTCGAAAGATGCCAATCATTATTCCAGTTGTTAAAGAAGAGAAAATATGGGGAGTGGAACGATGATTGCTCAAAGGCGTTAGAGGGGATCAAAGTTTACCTCAGCACACCACCCTTACTCGTAATCCCTTAAGAGAATGATTCTCTATACCTGTACCTTGCATTATTCAGTCATGCTGTAAGTTTTGCACTCGTATGCAAAAAAATAGGGATCCATCACCCAGTCTATTATGCGAGAAAGACTCTCTTGGACGCCGAACAATGATACCTACCACTAGAAAAGCTCGCATTTGCACTAGTGGTAGCCTTAAGGAAATTGAAACATTACTTCGAAGACCACTCCATCATTGTACTAACATCCCACCCTCTTAAAGTAGTCCTAATAAAAGCAAACCTGTCAGGTATACTATCAAAGTGGCCCATCGATATTGGGTGATTTGACATTTAGTTCTAGCAAGGAATGCCATCAAAGGGTAGGTCCTCGCCGAATTCATCGCAGAATTTATGAGAGAACATCCTTGCGAACAATCCCATCAGAAGGAAGTTCCCTCGGCATCAGGCGTCTGAATATTGTTCATTGACGGTGCCTCTAATTCCAAAGGGGCAGGAGTAGGCATCGTGATGATTACCCCTGAAGATGCAATCCTCGAGTACGGAATCAGGCTTTGATTTGAAGCCTCTAACAACGAAGAAGAATATGAAGCACTGATTGCAGGCCTACAGAAAGCACGAGCGCTTAGAGCAAATAAATTCTAAGTGTTCGGCGACTCACAGTTGGTCTCTAACGAGATAAGTGGAAATTTCAAAGCTAGAGATGAGAGGATGGAAACCTACCTCGCTACGATGAAGAAATTGATGGAAAACTTTGATTAAGTCAACGTCCAACAGTTTCCTAGAGGTCAGAATATCCATCCTGACGCCCTAGTGGCCTTAAGCTCAATGATCAATTCTGACTTGAAGAGAATAATTCTGATTGATTTCCTCCCCCAGCCAAGTATCAACCAGATGGATGAGCTGCCAAACGTGGGGTATGTTCTCCGGATTGAGACAACCCCCAGTTGGATGGACCACTTAAGGGATTATTTCAAGTATGGTGCGCTACCAAACGATAAGAAGATCGCTCATCAGATAAGAGTCAAAGCTACTCCCTTTCACTTATCTTCTGAGGGAAAGCTGTATAAGAAATCTTTCACTGGTCCTTACCTCCAATGCGTTCATCCAAAGGACATTGAGCAAGTTCTTCACGAACTCCATGAAGGAATATATGGGAGTCATATTGGAGGCAGGTCACTAGCTTTTCGAGCAATGAAATAATGCTACTGGTGGCCGTACATGCAGAAAGACGCTGAAATATATGCTCATAAATGCAAAAAGTGCCAACTTCACGCACCTATGGTTCACCAGCCAGCAAGCGACCTGAAGTCACTTACTAGCCCATAGAATTTTGTCCAATGGCGTCATGGGATCTCTACCTACTGCATCCGATAATCGTAAATATTTATTAGTCGCAACAAATTACTTCACCAAATGGATAGAGGCAGAGACACTGGAGAAAATGAGAGATAGAGACATGATATGATTCATATGGAGGAACATTGTCACCCATTTTGGGATCCCTAAGACTATCATCAATGACAACGGAACCCATTTTGAAAGTGGCCTCTTCTAGGGTTTTTGCACCGACCACAATATCATGCACTACTTCAACTTTGTGGCATATCCTTATGACACCCCACCTAATTAAATATCGGGAGATCAATCCTTTATTTAATTAAAATCAAGGTGAACAGTTGGTTCATTCTTAGCATCATTGTCGCAAAATAAAAATTTTCAATTTAAACACCCTAAATAATTAAGCTAAGTGTCAAAACAATTTAAAACTCTATTTCCATCTTTATTAAATCCCAATTTGAAAACCTTTTAAATAACCAACAGTTTAAGAATCACATAAGTGCTACGGATAGCAATTAACACAAAAGAATTAATCCATCTAGATTAACCAAACCAAATTTAACCTACAAATGAAATCATCCTGACAAGAGTTAATACCCAAAGAGTATCGAATATTGAAAATAAATAAACATACATCTCTGACAAATATATACTGAATGGAAAATGGGTGACACATGCCCTAACTATGAAGAACTATAACAAGAACCGAATCAATGGAGAGGTCGTCTACAACAAAGACCTGCAACTCCCACATAAGCTATAGCGCGTCCAATCCAAAGAACCTATGCATGACGCCCCTGTGGTTGGGCACCTGTAATATATACATATATATACAAGAGAGGAGAGATAAAAGAAAATGGGTTAGATCCCGATTGTAAAACAGTTTAAAAATTGTTTAGCAAGTATTTAAAATGCTTACCCATTAATGCAATAACCATGTTAGTATGCGACACTCTCTTGAGAATTCTCACGTCTCGCCTAGTGTGCACGCCTACCGTACTAATGAATCTCATAAGTCTCTCTAACTTATTCTCCATAAGGTTTTATCACTTGAAAATAAGGTTATGATAATCACTTTAGAAAATCAATTTCTTCAGGATTTATTACGTTATTTAGAATAACCCCGTACCATCATAAAGTTTCTTAATACTTATAGTGATGTTGAAGAATTTATACATTACTTAACTACTATTACGCACAGTATAAAGTTCTCATATAGATATACGTATATATATTAGGTACTCATATAATATATATACAAACGACACCCCACATAAAATCTATGGTGCAAGGTTTCCACATACAAGTATATATATATCAATCACTCATATAATATATATATAATAACGGCACCCCACATAAAAACTATGATGCTGGTATACTCTGCTATCAAGTACCCGTATCACACAAACTAAGGGAAATACTAGTTCAGAATCACTCTCGAATCTTATTCACACAAAACACAAACAAATGGAGGCAAAGCATAGTTCCCAGTCCTAAGAGGTCAACACATACCCACACATCTCTTAGGACCATCTGAATATAACTCAGATAGCTTGTAATCAAGAATCCTATGTTCTAGGGTACGAGTCAATATCCCCCCACAAAGGCCCAGTCGAGATAAGACCGTCCCGGCGCGGAAACCTCCGTGATTGAAAGTAGCCCGAGTATGATTTTTATACAAATATAATATATGCACAATCACACAGTCATATATATATATATATATATATATATATTAGGTTTCCAATGTGAAACATGTGTAATTTCATCAACGATGTCGAATTATTGGGGTAAAATTTACATAATCTTTAAGAACCCAAATTTTGGAAGAAATATCCATTCCTTTAATAAATTTCCAGATTTCTTTTTTCTAAAATCATAATAATTCGTGGTTAATCCTCTACATATGATGGGTATATCCAAAGTATATTGAATCTTTTTAAACATGCGATTTAAGGTCTCCAAATTAACGATTTCTTTCATAAAACATGATCTTGGCAATCCTAAACTAACACGGGTGAGGCATTAACCAAAAATAAAGCATAATAGATACTTTCCTGGAATTCAAGGTTCTGATTTCGTGGATGAAATGGTATGGTTTCATTCCCCATCGCGCGATCTATGTTTTGGTGGTGGTTGCGGTGCAACCGGATGAGTTCTTGGCATTGGATTGCTTGGAAAGCTTTCTACCTTCCTCTCTAATGGTCGTTCTAAGGTTTTGAGTTTGCTAACCCTAAGTGAAAATTCCAAATGGATGATATAACCTAATTAAATTCGTGGGTTTAATTACCCAAAAATGCAAGATGTGAATAATACCCTCCCGGGATGTCAAATAGGCCTAAAAATGCCCCGAGACCCAAACTAAACCACCGGGTACACTTTTCTAACTATCTCGACACTTTCGAACACATTGGCGCACTCAAAATGACCACACGAGCAACTTATAATTTATTCACTTTATATAATAATAATAATTTAGTCCTGACACGACATAGGCGTGTCCCGACTTAAATTTTCATAATTGCCATTTTATTCATTCATGAAAATTTTTAATAAAATAAATCTCATATATTACTTTACTTATCTAGTAATATCCCACAATTTTCCAAAACTTACTAACTCACATCACGTTAGTAAATATCAAAATAAATTTCTGGATTAATATTAAATTAATATCACAATTTAAATTTAATAAATCCACTGTTTTAAAAGCCACAAAAATATGGGGTATTACAATCCTGAGAGCAACGGACAGGATGAAGCTTCCAACAAAATAGTGATTGATGGATTAAAAAGTGCTTGGAGCGATCCAAGTGGGCATGGGAAAATGAACTACCCTACATACTATGGGCTTATCGCACTACCCCACGACGAGCAACTGGAGAGACGCCGTTCACACTGACATACGGGATGGAGGAAATTATCCCCTTGGAAGTTGGCCTCCCTACCATGAGGTCTACCCTGGTTGATAAAGGCCAGAACGATGCAGCATTATTCGTGGAACTTGACCTAGCTAAAGAACGAACAGAGTTGGCTCTAGTGAAACTAGTAGCTTATCAGCAACAGCTAGCAAGGCACTACAATAAGAAGGTTAATCTAAGAGCATTCTAGGTTGGATATTACGTTCTGAGGAAAGTTCTTGGCAATGCTGTAAACCCATCGGATGGCAAGCTAGGAACAAACTGGGAGGGTCCATTCAATGTGATAAGTGATGACCTACAAGGAGCTTATCACTTAGAAACGCTGGAGGTCAGGGAGATACTGAGAGCTTGGAATGCAACCAATTTGAAGAAATTCTACTTCTAGTTTTTCTTTTCTCTTTTTAAACTCAATGTTGAAATTTTAACTTCATTTCTAATTAATAAAGATTTGTTTGGCAGTGTCACTCTATGAAGTGTTGATTTTTCTCAACTACATTATAACTCACGCACCTTTTCTAAGTTACAGGATCCCCTCTTAACACACAGAACTAAGATCACGAGATATGTATTAAAGCAGGGTCAGTATGAAATGACCCTCCTCAGGCATTCGTCAGTAAACACTAATGATCTCATAGCTTGCCCCTGGTAATATATGAAGCCCTACAGGGGACCCTTATGCAACATGGCCAACCCAGGTTGGTTGCCAATATTATTAGACTCAAAAATCCGCTCGGATAGAACATCCAATACCAGGTGTATCCTCTCCATTGCCTCACTTAGGCCTAAGGAAGTGTGACGACATGACCTAAAAGGTAAAGTAAGGTAGAATGGTACACTAAAAGCATACCGGAGTGGGGGGATACTCACTCAACAAACTAACTCTGCCTATATCAAGTCTAGTTGGCTAAAAGAGCCCAAGATAGTTGAACAAGAAATCAATGAAGTAAAAAAATAAACAACACATGTTTAGTCGACAAATCGCCTAAAACATAACTATTTTATTACATCATTACATATAAAAAAGAGTTACATATGCTGAGTAAATTAAATCCTAATGAGAACTAGGTCATTTTGCAAGATAGTCAGGCACTCGCGCTCTTCGGACATCATCTGGGTGAGGAGCTAATTTCTCTTCAACTTTGTCTGAATTTGTCTCCACGAGCTGCCTTAGGATTTCATCTTTGGGAACCCATCGATCGTCCCTTTTGAATGGATTCAGCATCATAGGTTGAGGGGGAGATCTCATGTCGATACTAGAGGACAGAGTTCCTAGGGACATGCAACTCCCTAAGTTCACTCAACCATCCTCTTATAAAAGATAACTCTTCAACCTCCATCAATTTTGTCAGAGCATCAGTCCAACCCTGGTCATAACCATCAGCCCACACCCGTCGAGGACCTTTCTTGAACAGATGCCTTGGCGAGGTAAAATATTTTTGGAGATCAATAGCTATCACGTATTCCCTACAAACATCACCTAAAGGATCGTCAATCTCCCTAGTTGAGCCACTATCATCAGTACCATCTTGCGGCCCAGTTGATGAAGAGGAACCATGCAGAACTCAAGGGGAAATGCCCGACACATTCTCCTTAATTCATGAGACTTATCTCCTTAGAGGATCATTCTCTTATTGAAGTACCTCTCCAACATAATTAAACTCGGAGGAATCTAGAAGCTTAGCCTTCAAAGCATCCACTTTTTCTTAAATAGAAGCGTCGACCTCCTCGATCTCCTGAAGCCTATATTTTAGCTTGGCAATGAGCTTTGACTAGTCCTTATAGTCTTGATTCCTTGACCTAAGAGTCTTACAGATTATTACAAAGGCACAGAGAACTCGATTTCTCGCATCAGGACCAATAATTTTCCTTAGTTGAGAGGTAACAGGAATATAATCCTCAACATCGATGAGTTACAAACCATATAAGCGTTGGAAAATAAATAAATCAGTACGCAAAAGGGAATACAATTTTATTTCATTAAAAGGAAGTTCAAGTACATCAGCAAAAGAAAGAAACAATAACAGAAAGACAAAAATACAAAGGTCCCTAAGAAGACTAGCTCGAGACCTCAGTCTTCTCTAAGGATGTTGGTTGCTTCCCCTAATCCACAGCAGCCCCAAATATGCCTCCCTCAGATGCAGCAATCATCATCCCCTGATCAAGGGGAACGCTAGCAATAGTGGTTGGGACAGTTGGGACACCTTCATTGGCAGAAGGAGGATACAACTCATCCATAATAGGCTTGGGGCTAGGGTCGTGCTTGTCAAAGAGGGGGGAATTAATATCCACCTTGACAGCAAGCAAGGCCTTGTCCCAACCCTTCTTAAAGTCAAGATGGCTAATATAGTCAATCTGAGCCTCAACAACCTTATCCGTTGTGACCAATCCAGCATTGTATGAGCTTTCCATAAGGGTGGAAACCTCAGATTCCACCTTATTCACCTTCTCAGTAAGAACCTTGTTCTCCTTAATCACCGCCAATTTTCTCATACATACCAAGTCATAATACTGCCTCAGCTCCTCGAGCTCCTTGGAAGTTGCCTCGTTTGTGTTGTTTTCTTTGGCCAAGGCAAGGTCAGAAGACTTCTGAGCAGCACTGAGATCCTTCAAACTTGCCTTCAACTCAGCATTCTTCCTTGACAACTCATCGCGGCTGTGATAGAGGACGGTGAATTCAAATACAAATTATAGAGAGAAAAAGAACATTAGCGAAAGAGACATTAAAAGAAGAATTATGAAAATAGGTATGTAAGAAGAAACTTACCAAGGCTATTTCCTGACTTTCCTTCAGGGATAACTGGTCGGTCCCTATTCTTGACGACCTCTGGCGATCAGCTAGCAACATTACTCTCTCCAGCACCACCGGATCCAACTGAGGGGAAATGGAAATAGAAGCTCCCTTCGCTAAGGCAGACACAGGCACCATAGACTACCCCACCTTGGTCCTCACCTCTTCTCTTTTCCTCTCTTATTCTATCTCGTTCTT
Source organism: Sambucus nigra (assembly GCA_949130495.1). NCBI lineage: Eukaryota > Viridiplantae > Streptophyta > Magnoliopsida > Dipsacales > Adoxaceae > Sambucus > Sambucus nigra. The sequence continues at coordinate 255,794,731 of OX422222.1, forward strand.
CCTTCTCTATTCCTCTTTGTTTTTCTCCTCTTGATTCTTCCTCACCAACACCTCCTCTTTCCTCTTCCTTTCTTGCTCATGAGCCACAAACTGGGGGCTAGTGGCAGTATCCCCACTCCCAGACTTCTTCTTCTTTAACCTGCGAGAAAATGCCATATTTTCCTCATCAACATCCTGGATCAAATTTTTCCTAGAAGGAGCCATAGTTTCCTCGCTAGAGCTATCTAAATCCTCTGAGTCCTCCAGAACCTCTGAACCTTCCTCCGAACTGGAAGATTCTTCACCGCTTAAACTCTTCTCGCTATAATCCCCCTCAACTCCACCTCTATCAGCTCCCTCACTCTCTTCATCAGAGTTGCTTCCCTCCTCATCTAATTGAATTGGTTTAGTAATAACCTCTTCTGTGATATCTAGCTGAGGAATACTATCCACAGGTCGGGCGATGAAGCTAGACTCGATGTTCTTATACTCCAAAAGTAATGCATCTGATCGCGGATGCTCATCGTCAGTCAAGTATTCCCTGATCTTCTAAGTTTTGACTAGCTCAGCAGTTCAAATTTTACGAAATATAGGTTCTAAGTTATTTATCTTCGCTGAAAGAGGAAAAAGGAAAATATAAGAAAGATAACACACTAATAGAAAATCAGTGAGGAGGACAAGAGTTATGCCTACCTATGTACTCCTCCCTATAAAAGGGAATCATAGGTCCCCTGTACCTCTCCCTTTTAGTTTGTGAAGGGAACTGCCAGTTCCTAGCAATAAACCCCTTTGCCAATAGTCCTTGTGGGAATCAGGTAGATCGACTACCAATACCCTATCACGAGTCCTAGCTTTCAGATAGAGGAGACAAGAGCTTGTTTGAGATAAGGAATAGCAATAAAAAATTTCAGCAAGACCTAGATTGGTTCCATAGATATGATTGATTCTATGTACACCATTGACAATCTTTTAAACATTTGGAGAGCACTGTGCAGGAACTATATAGAAATAACTGAAGAAATTCAAAAATAAGCGATATAGGGGAAAAGTCAGACACCCCTGGGATAATAGAAGAATATGAATCCAATGACTATCCTCAATGTCTCTAACATTATGAGGAACAAGGGCACATTCGATGTCCACCCAGTTTGGAATGTTGTAAAACACCCTAAACTCAGCTATCGACCTATTACCTATTCTTGCCATCGGAAAAGAAAAATAACACTAAGAGAGATAATGAAGAAATTTCAATAGAAAAGAAAGGAAGAGAAGTTTGAAAAACTTATGAAATGAAAATCAGTTTTAGATGATGCAAAGCCGCAGGCGAGGAAGATGGGAAGATAAGGGAGAGCTCGAAGATGAAAGAGGAGACCTGGAAGTTAGAAAGCGTAGTTAGAAGCTGGAGAAATCTTGAGAATGCAAGGAAGTTTGAAGCGACATCATAAAATGGCTTCTTCAAACAAATTTAAACCTTTTAATGATTACACACAGAGAACGAAGTGCATCTTCTGCCTAAATCTACTTGGGAACGACGTTTCACTCCCCAAAGCTTCTTGCAATTCACAAAAATGCCATCAGGGCTATTATTTAAAATTATTGAGCCCAAATTGTGGCCCAAAAATTTTAGGGGCAATTGTGGGTACCTCGTTTAATTGTCTCATCCCATAGAAGTAGCCCGACTAGGCTCTATCAAAGACAGGGAGAGTCCGACCCAAAATTTAAAGTCTCATGAATAGATAATTCAGCGATGACCCATTTAACCTCTAAAATCTCTCAAGAGATATTCTAGGGATTATGGGACAAAGTGGAGGTGTCTAACACCCACACTCTTCGAGAATTATACGTATATATTGAACGCCCTAGCCCGGGAAATGGGCATGTAATTGTAAATACTCACGTGGAGAAAAGAGAAAAATAAAAAAGAGAGTACCACCGTGGACCTAGGCGATTTTGCCGAACCACATATATTCTGCATCTTGTGTGATTGCAGCTATTTTATGTTCTTTATTTTTTCTGGTGATTGCATTTTCTTGTAATTTGTGTTGAGATTTATTGTCACCACAAAAGTAATAACCGACTTTTGTTGCGTTCTTATCGGGAAAAAATGTTTCATTTGAAGAGGGGAGTGTAATTGTCATTTATTTATTATAATTGGATATTCTCCTCAAAGACTTACTATAATTTTAAAAATACTTGGGATGTGAGCCTATCAAATCTTAAGAGATAGGGAATAAAGAAAAAAAATTAAAAATAATATGACGAAACGGAAAAAAACATAATTAGGTGCACCAAAAATAAATTATTTCGAATATAATATACCTTAATGTGAACCAATATCAAGATCAAAATGAAGAAACCCAAAACCCTTATTTAGAAATGAATTTTCTTTGGGACCACACCCATGCCCATCAAAATGAGGAAACCCAATCATGTTTTTTCTTGAAAGAAAAGGTTTTTTGTAAACTCCACTCTACCAAATTCATCATAATTGCCCCATATTTTCACTAACTAAACCCATCACCACGTTCATATCGCTCTCTTATAACTACCCACGACTGTTATTTATAAAACCAACCATAATTCTATGTTTTTGTGTGTGTTAGCAATGCTTGATGTTCGTGTGTATGTTTTCATTTTCCCTCTCTAGTTTCTATCAATTTTATATTATTGTGTGTGATTAAATGTGATTTTCAATCTTAAAAAATAAGATGAAAAAAGAAAGCAATTTTGTTTATAATTAAAGGAGAAATGACTGAGGATAGTACCTACTAAACACACCTACAACTCATGAGCACCTTCTAGGTTTAAATTCTCTATTATACATAATGTTCAATATATACTTCCTTTATCTTAGGTCAACTATTTCTATTGTCTTTTTAATTTACTATTTAAATTCCTTCTTTTTAAAACAATTAGTTTGTATTTAAAATATTTTTTCATCAATTTTAAATTTAAAGTTTTTCTAATTAGTTTTCTATTTTCCCATACAAATCAGGATCAAATGTTTAATGTGATAGAAGGTTGATCACAAAAAAATGCTGAGATCTCAACACACTTACAAACCAAACATTTTACATGAAGCGGGTTACTTAGATGGTCTCAGATTTTCTCTCTCTCTCTCTCTCTCTCTCTCTCTCTCTCTCTCTCTCTCTCTTTCTCTCTCTCCCTACATCTTCTGGTGAACTTAAAGGTTGGGTACCAGAACCATGCATGCATTCCTATGTTTATAAATTACATGTCCCTTTGGTTTCCATGACGCCTCACTCCCTCCTGCTCTATTGTACACTATTCTACCTATTAGAGTTACTTTATTTGACACTGACAATCATATACTCTTGCTCTAATTTCTTATTTGTATTGGTGCGTTGTGTAATGTGTGATGTTTGGGTGTATTTTTTTTATGGTAACTGCAAGACATATGCAATAATAAACTCCTAATTACAAACAAATGGCAAACGAACACGTGTATAAAACATTCATAAAGTCTCATTGGAGTTCTTCCACTAATTTTTTGGAGGTGGTATGGTTTCGGCTGCTTTCCTTGGTGTTTATGGTATTACTATTAAGGACTTGTGGATTGTTTGCAACTATTTTTTAGAATATATAAATCATTTTATAACCATACATAATCTGGTGGATAAAATACGATATTACTATTAAGGACTTATGGCTTCGGGCTTGAGCTCATTGAGAAATAATTTTTTGAACAAATTAATTACCGTTTTCTGAGGTTAAAAATTAATTTATTAATGATAATTCTTTGCAGAAAAAAAATTGTTTTGTTTCTGTTGAATCGTTCCGCCACTAAAAAATGTTTTCCATTTTTTTTCTCCGTACTGAATCCATGTTTTGCTTCCCATTAACGTCATTATTTTTCTAAATTAAAGGAGGGTTAAGCCTTCATTTTTTTAGAGACAGTTTCCATCTTCTTCTTCAACAGAAAAAAATCTTCTAATATTTTTTTCTCCGAATTCTTTTGCTGAAATAATAAATCCTCCCCAAATTTATTATTACACTCGAGCAATTAATAAGAATGGATGTACATAGAACGGATTGATTCATGTTCTTTATCAGTTCATATTTTTTCTAATTTTTGGGAGGTTGTTTTATCCTGGGGGTGATGAGGCTTTTTTAGACGGTCAACACATTTTGGACAGAGCTGCGAAACACCTTAACGATAGTGACATTGTCCGTGACTCAGCCTGAATTTCTGCTTTTGGATTTATTATATTTTTCTGCCTCGGGTTATTCGCTCTTAATTGGGTGATTTCGTTCCTACTTAAATTCTGCATTTGCACTGCTACTACCGTTACAACAATTTTAAGGTGTTCTAAAATTCTATCATGGATGAAATTAACTCAACCAACCTTAACAAGTCTTTCAAATATGAAGGCCAACATTTTAAATTTTGGAGCCAAAAACTGTTATTTTATTTAATTACAAAAAAGTTGCATCGTGTGTTCAATTTGACAAATTCATAGTAAATAATTCACAAACTATTAAGGAAAGCAAAACTATTAGGACTTGGGAGGAAAATGATTTTCTATGCAAGAACTATATTTTGAATGCTCTAGGTGACAAACTTTATGACTACTATGCCCATTATAAAACTGCAAAAGATGTTTGGAATGCTCGTTTTAAAAAATATGACACAGAGGAGGCAGGTGCTAAAAAAATATGTCGTCAGTCGCTATTTGAAATTTCAAATAACGGGTGATAAACCTGTTGTTGATCAAACCCATGATTTACAAATGATTGCCTATAAAATTTTTTCCGAGGGCATGGGTTTAGATGATAAATTTTAGGTGGCTATAATTATCGATAAATTGCCTCCACTGTTGAAAGAGTTCAAATATATTTTGAGGTATAAGTGTAAAAAATTCTCACTAGCGTCACTCATTACTAAATTGAGAATTGAGGAGGAATCCCGAAAACAGGACTACAAAGAAGAAACTCTTGTTGTGTCTAACAACAAAAATCAGAAAAAGAACCAGACTCTAGTTGTTTTAAAGGCAAACGGGGAAAATATGAAATTTCAGAAAAAGAGCCACAACAAGAATTTTTAAAATCAGACTCAGACTCGAAATAAGAATAAGAACCCTGGAAATGGATAGTCTAGCGAATCGGGACAATTTCTCTGTTTCAAGTGTGGCAAGCCTGGCCATATGGCTCACAAATATCACAATATGCCACACGCACAAGTGAATTTGACTGAAGAGGACCTATATGTTATGATTTCTAAAATCAACATGGTTAGCGGTACCGAAAGGTGGTGGTTGGATACTGGTGCTTCTTGCGATATCTATTATGGTCGTCTCTTTTTAAGACTCATTCTGAGACTGCAGATAAAAAGGTGATTTTGGGTGATTCTCAATCCACTGAGGTTAGTGGTACTGGAAATGTGGAATTAAAGTTCACTTCGGGAAAAATTGTTATCCTCAAAGATGTTCTTCACACTCCCGAGAGAAGGAAAAACTTGGTTTCAGGTTATCTTTTCAATAAAGCAGTTTTACTCAAAGTATTGTTGCTGATTTATTTACTTTAACCAAAAATAGAATTTTTGTAGGCAAGGGTTATTCCACTAATAGGATGTTTAAATTGAATGTTGATGCTATGAATAAAATTTCTCCTTCTGCTTATATTTCTTGTTTATTTCATATTTGGCATGCTAGACTTTTTCATGTTAATAAATGGCTTGTTAAAAATATGAGCACTTTAGTATTAATTCCAGAATTATCATCAAATGATTTTGAAAAATGTGAATGGTGTAGTCAAGCAAAAATTACTAAGACACCACATAAATCTGGTTTTAGAGAATCTGAACCACTTGATTTAATTCATTTAGATATTTGTGAATTGGATGGTGTTACCACTTGAAATGGAAAACATTATTTTTAACTTTAATTAATGATTGTTCTGATTATTCATTCATGTATTCAATGAAAAATAAAAGTGAAGTGTTTGACATGTTCAAAAATTTCTTAAATGAAGTTGAAAATAAATTTAATTGAAAAATTAAAAGGTCACATAGTGATAGAGGCAATGAATATGATTCTTCACCATTTATTGAATTTTATAAAACCCACAATATTATTCACAAAAAACTGCCTCTTATTCATCCGAAATGAACGGTAAAGCCGAAAGAAAAAATATGACATTAACTGAATTAGTTGTTGCTATTTTATTAAATTCAAGGGCTACCTCACATTGGTGCGGTGAAATTATTTTAACGGTGTGTCACATACTTAATAGAATTCAAAAGACTAAAATGAAAATATCTCCTTATGAAATTTGGAAAAGTATTAAGCCCAACATGTCATACTTTAGAACGTGGGGATACTTTGCCTATGTACATATACCTGATCGTAAAAAGTCTAAATTGGCTAGTAGAGCTTATGAGTGCATTTTTATAGGCTATACTATTAATAACATAGCATATGGTTTTTATGACATGAAAAACAAAGTAATTATTGAATCAAATGACGCCGATTTTTATGAAGATAAATTTCCTTTTAAATTGAGAAATAGTGGGGGTCAGTCATCCACTAATATTTCTTTAGATAAAAACAAAGAAAATAATGAATCCGTTTTAGAACTTCGAAAAAGTAAAAGGGCCCGTGTGGAAAAAGATTTTGTCCCCGACTTTTATGCTTACACTTTAGAGGAGGATCATAACACTATTAAAGAAGCTTTATCGTCTTTAGATGCCGATTTATGGAAAGAGGCTATTAATGATGAAGTGGATTCTTCGGCAACAAATAAAACATGACATTTAGTGGACCTTCCTCTTGGGTGTAAAACAATAGGGTGTAAATGGATTCTTAAAAATAAATTAAAACCTGATGACACTGTTAAAAAATTTAAGGCATCTCTTGTTGCCAAAGGTTTTAGATAAAGAGAAAATGTAGAATTTTTTTATACATTTTCACCCGTGACTAGAATAACGTTTATATGTGTAATTTTTTCTATAGCTTCCTTAAATGATTTAATTGTACACCAAATGGATGTTAAAACTGCATTTTTATATGCAGAAATAAAAGAAGAGATTTATATAGATCAACCTGAAAGTTTTATTGTACACAGTCAAGAAAATAAAGTATGTAAATTAGATAAATCTCTTTATGGACTCAAATAGGCACCTAAACAATTGCATGATAAATGTGATAGTTTAGTCATGTCTAATGGGTTTAAAATAAATGAAAGTGACAAGTGCATTTATTATAAATATGTAGAGAACATTTGCACTATCACATGCCTTTATTATGATGACCTGCTAATATTTGGTTCTAATATTCATTCCATAGAAAATGTTAAATCATTATTGTGTGCCAATTTTGATATGAACGATTTGGGTGAAGCTAGTGTAATATTGGGAATTAATATTACTAGGACAGAAAAAAGGGACGTTCTTTGGATCAATCTCATTACATTGAGAATATTATAAAGAAATACAATTTCTTTGTGTGTAAACCTGCTAGTACTCCATTTGATCCTAGTATAAAGTTATTTAAGAATACTGGCAAGAGTGTAAATCAAAATGCTTATGCAAGCATTATAGGTAACTTACGTTATGCTACATATTGCACTAGACCAGACATGGCTTATGTTGTGGGAGAATTATGTAGATTTACCAGTAAACCTAGTATGGAGCATTGGCATGCTATTGAAAGGGGAATGCGATAGCGTGCAAGGTTGACGAACCTCGGATTACACTATAATAAGCATCACTCCGTCCTTGATGGATTTAGTGATGCTGATTGGAACACCCTATCTGATGATTCTAAGGCTACTAGTGGATATATATTTAGCATCACTGATGGTGGAGTTTCTTGGAAATATAATAAATAAACTATTTTGGCTCAATCCACTATGGAGTCAGAGACAATAGCGCTAGCTACTGCTAGTGAAGAGGAAGGTTGGTTAAGAAACCTCCTGTCAGATATCCTGTTATGGGAAAGACCGATACGAACCGTTTTGATTCATTGTGATAGTAACGCGGCTATTGTAAAAGTTGATAACCATTAATATAACGATAAAAGATGACAAATACGTCGTCAACATAGTACTGTTAGAGAATTTATCTTTATAGGTTCTATTAGAGTGGATCATATACGGTCAAGAATTTAGATGATCCTTTAACGAAAGGACTAGCTAGGGAGAATGTATGGAACACCTCGAAGGGGATAGGACTAAAGCCCTTGGATACATGAGTCACTTGTGATGGTAACCCAACATATATACTAGAGATCCCAATAAATATGTTCAAAGGGTAATAACAAGTCACATGTGATATGGGTTGAATCATGTTATTATTAATTAATATTGAACGGGGTTTTACTCTCATTCCATCCCTATGGAGCATGATATCCTGAAGCAAGTTAAGAATGAGTTATTATTTTGACTGGGGTACCTAAATACATGAGTACTCTTGATAGACTCACCTATGTGACTGTGGAAGTGTTGTCACTTACTATGGATATTCTGGGCAAATTCCTAGAGCATTCACTATACCGGGATAGAAGCACATGGCCGTAACGTGCTGGCTATTAGAACTTCATCCAAGTAGGGTTATATGTGGGATGTTGTTAGAGATAGAGTTGAAAACTATGGTTACTCTAGTATATTCTAAATCATCTTTACTACATGAAGGTTCAAGTCGAAAGACACCTTTACTTATGCACAATTCTATAGATTATTGCTCGATAAATATACTTTTAAAATTTCTCAAGTGGGGGATTGTTGGAACACAACTTTCAATAGGTGTTAAGTGCAAAAGGTGAAAAGTTAGTTGCTTTGATTCCCACATCGGTAAGATGTTAAAAACGTCTAGAGTCAATAAACCCCTTTTGTGAGTCTAAATGGTAATTCCTTTGGGCATTTAATGTTTTGTGTGTATGGGTGGGAGAATTATTGGGACAAGTCACACACGCGCGTGTCACCGCTGCCTTTCGTCCGGACCGGCCCATGCCCGTGTCCTGGTCCGGGTCTTGGGCTGGGGATCATTATGAAATAATTTTTTGGACAAATTAATTACCATTTTTTTGGGCTTAAAAATTAAATTATTAACGGTGATTCTTTCAAGAAAAAACGTGTTTTGTTTCTTTTGAATCGTTCCATCACTAAAAAACGTTTTCCATTTTTTTCTCCCAACTAAACCCACATTTTGCTGTCCATTAACGTCATTATTTTTCTAAATAAAAGGAGGGTTAAGCCTTCGTTTTTAGAGACAGTTTCCATCTTATTCATCAACATAAAAAAAAATCTGCTACTTTTTTTTTCTATGAAATATTTTCCTGAAATAATAAATCCTCCCTAGATTGATTATTACGCTCAAGCAATTAATAAGAATGGATGTGAGTAGACCGGATTGATTCGTGTGCTTTATCAGTTCGTATTTTTCTTATTTTAGGGAGGTTGTTTTATCAGTGGGGTGACGAGGCTTTTTCAGACTACCAGTACACTTTGGGAAGAGCCGCAAACACCTTAAAGGGAGCGACATTGTCCGTGACCCAGTCTAAATTTATGCTTCCGGATTTTTGATATTTTTCTTGCTCGATTTATTCTCTCCTAATTGGGTAATGTCATTCCTACTTAAATTCTTCATTTACACTGCTACTACTTCTATAACAATAATGGACATCACAAAGATTAAATACAGTAAAGAACATAAATACTTATCGAGAGGAATGAGAGAGAAAGTGACGGAGGGTTGCTGCTCGATTATTGAGGGGGAAACAAAGATGATAGGTGATTAGGAGAGAGTTAAAATGAAGGTGAGAAGGAGAGGGAAATGTAAGATAATTCATAAAGGAACGTGCATGATTGGGTGTGTGGGAAAGTATCCAGTTTTGTGGGATTGTTAAATTTTAAGATATGGCTTTTTTTGAATGATGGAGGGAAACAACATCATATTTTGAAAACGTGATAGGGGTAGTTTAAAGGAAGTTAGGATAATGTTTTGGATGTGTGTCGTTTTAACACATGTATTTCCTTAATTTCAAAAATGAAAAATTTGAATCTTTAGGATCATGGGTTTGAAGGATGCTAGAGTAGACTACTACATGCATATATATAATAATATTAATATCATGAATAACATCCTCCCACACGTCATTTCAAGTCACAGTAAAATAGGATTTTTTTTGTAACGATGTTTCAATGGAATAGGAACCTCAACATATCTACTGCAACCATCGTGCAACTCACAAAGCTACTGTAAATATATATATAGAGAGCCAACCAATATAGAATATATACAAGTGAGAAACAAATTAAGTGTTCAAAAGGTGTGTGGGGGTTATATAAAGGCTACTTAAAGCATATTTCTGAAAGCATCACTCCTTACGAAATGTTTCTTAAAACATGTCATATTTTATGGGAATCATTAGTGTAAAGATTTGACTATCTTATGCTTAATCTTAGGCATAAATCATGCTTGTATTATATCCTTCTATATACATTGTAAGTTCTATATATAAAGGCCTCCAATTGGAGAAGAATACACATAACTTCTATTTTCTGCATGGTACAAGAGTAAATACCTATCCTCCCTTTATTTCCTTTTCTTTCCCTTGAATTTTTTCTATTTTCGAAGTCCTATTTGTCGACGTAAAAACACTCCCTCTCACCTCACAAACCCCTCTCGCTTCTATAGTACCTTTCCTTATACAACGAGTATTGTTCACATCGGGAGTACTGTTCACCATCAGAATCACTATTCACCATCAGAGTTACTATTCAACCAAAATTATCCCTTTAACTTTTGTCCTTTCGAACGTTTAATACCCTCAGCCCAAAATCACTTTTTTGGTGGACCTCTACCTATAATCTTCTTCTCCCACCCCCGAAGCTACCCTAATTCCAACCCCAACCTAGCCGCAACTTTTCCTCACTACCCGTAACCCAATATCTAGCATTATGACCCAATGTCAGCTATACCTTGACTTTGAGCATTATGCTCGCAACTTCTCTCAATTGTACATATTTACTCAATTCTCGTTATCTCAATCATTACATTCTGCCTTAAATGGCCTCTAGATTGTTCCTTCTCCAAAGGTATATCACTCTAGACTCTTATCGTCGGATCTAACATTGTCGTATTCTAACTCTAGCTGGTATCCTAACATTGGTGCCTGTACCCACTTCATTTCCAATCATGACCTTCTTCCCCACTGCCTCCAGGATCTCACTGCCTCCCATAGTTACTCCTTCCATTAGCGTCTAGGACTTGGACAACCATCTGACATGGTTCTCACTCACTTACGCCTAAATACATATATTTATCCTCTACTTAAAAAAATAATTTTTCCTTTTTCCAAGGGTGTGAACTGGGTAAATCCACCTAACTCACTTTTCAATCATTTAATAAAGTAAAAAAGTCACTCTCCTTTTGGCTTAATGTATTTTGATGTATGAAAATCTCTTATTCGCTCTATTTTGGGTTACAAATATTATGTGCTCTTCACTAATGATTACGCTTATTATTCATGGATATTCCTCATGAAAATAAAATTAGAGGTCCCCGTCTATTTCCCAAAATTTGTCACATATTTATGCACCCAATTCTCTGCCACTTACAAACAAATCTAAAGAGACGATGGTAAAGAATATGAAAGGGATACCATCAAGAATCATATTCCTCCCTTGTTATTCACCATTGCCACTCTTTCCTTCACACTCCTGAAAAATGGTCTTGAGGAACACAAACATCATCACATTATTGATATGCCTCGTAATCTTCTCTTCATCAGTCATGTTCCTCTCTATCACTGACCCAAAGTTGTTTTTACCATTGTTAATCTCATCAATCATCTCCCATCTCCTCTCCTCTAATGATCTTCTCATTTTTATCGTCTCTATGGTCATTATCTGTTATACTCTACCATGAGTGTGTTTATATGTGATTGTTATCCAAATTTAAGTACTTATGTCACTATCAAACATTTTTCCATAATTCTGGAATGTGTGTTTTTAAGTCACAATTTAAAACATAAAAGGTACCTGTGGGTACCCGAATTTACCATTATGGGCCCAGGCGGGTAGCCTAATAAACATGGCCCAAAATCTGGACCCCTCGCCTCATCCAAATAGAATTACGACTTAATCTCCTACTAGGTTCTCATATTGAGATATTCCAAGAGAAGATGGTGGACGTGGGGGAGTCCAACATCCCCACTCCCTGAGGACAGACATGTATATAACAAACCCTAAGCCTAGGGAAAAGGACACGCACTGTATTTTCTATAAAGGCTCCTCGGAGTATATAGAAATAATACTGACTACACCACCGTGGACGTAGGAATTCTTATTGAACCACGTACATATTGTGTTGTGTGATTGGAATTTTACCTTCTTTATTTTCCTTGGTGACTGTGCTTCTCTCATTTATTTGTGTTGAATATAATTGTCACTATAATTGGCGCCGTCTGTGGGAACGTTTATCTTCCCTGAGAAAGCCCACACCAACAAAGAAGTTCGAAATGTCTAGTCATAGCAGGAATGCTCCTCAGGTAGGAGATATCCAAGAACAACCTGCTCCTCGTAGGATCAGATCTGGTGTTCGACATTCAGATCAGAGGGCTCGCCTAGAGAGGCCAGCCTCAGAGGAAAGCCAAGGACCAGCGAGGTCCACACAAATCTCCAGACTGATTGATGACTATGAGGCAAGTCTCCAAGAGCCAAGTGAGTCCTCTCGCAAGCAGAAGGCTGAGAATGCTCGCCTCAAAAGGAAATTAGAAAGGATGGAGAAAGAGCTCCATCGCAGCACTAGGCGACGTCCATACCGCACTCCTAGACCTCAGGTGAGCAAGTCTCGCAGTCGAGGAAGGAGCCTTGGGCGTGGATCCGAAAAGAGTGAGAGGCACGAGTCAAGTAATGACTCACTCGAGCACCAGTGACTGAATCACCGTTACATGAGCCCATGTCGCAGCAATAAGAGCATATGAAATTTGGTCCGAAGAGAGATGGACCAACAACCAGCACATCGCGGCACAAGATCGACCAGGGAGCTTTCTAGATGTGCTCTCAAAACCCAGATGAAATCCCATTTCTCGAGGGAAATAGAGGAAGAGGAAGCCCCCAAGAAATTCTCTATTCTAAGATTTAAGATTTATGATGGAAAAATTAATCCCATTGATCACGTTAGGCAGTATAGGCAAGCCATGACCCTCTGGAACCATCGAGATGCGCTGATGTGCCAAAGTTTTCCCTTGAGCCTACATGATATGGCGCATAAATGGTTCGAAAGGCTCCCTCACAGGTCTATCAGGAGCTTTGAGTCCCTGGCCGAGCTTTTGATGGCCCACTTCATTACTAGTAGCTCCCATCCCAAAAGGATGGATGCTTTTCTAACAATGAAGAAGACATCTCAAGAGACCCTCTGAGACTACGCGAAGAGGTACTGGGAGTTTTTTAATGAGGTCGAGGAGTTCTTGGAGTAGGTATTAGTGGCCTCCTTTAAAATTGGCCTACCCAACTCTTCCCTTCCGTACCAATCCCTGATGAAGAAAGAGGCCACGACCATCGATGACCTGATGGCTCGCATCGAGAAATATGCCAAGGTGGAGGATGTGACCCGCCTCAGCACAGGGGAGAACGGTCGAACTAATCTTGCTGCCAAAGGCAATGACAAAGATGAGAACTAGAAGAAAGGAGGAAAGAATTGGGGCAAGAATGTCTCCAAGAACGAAGGCAAGAATGATGTGTCGAAATCATTTCAGGCAGTCAAAACTCTCTTCAGAGAACCAATTTGCAAGATTCTCGCGAAGATCAAAGAGGAGAAATTTATTAAGTGGCCCAGAAAGATGGGAGGATATCATTTAAAGAGAAACAACGCGCTGAGATGCACTTTTCATAAAAAAGGAGGACATAAGACTGAGCATTGCAAAGCTCTTAAGTCCCACCTCGAAGAACTGGCCCAGTCTGGGTATCTGAACGAGTTTGTGGAAAAGAAAGCAGAGAAAGTTGCTGCCAATGGAGAAGCAAAACCTAATAACGTACTTGAAGACAATGCTGTCCATGAATTCACAGTAATTCATGGGGAATTTGATATGAAGAAGATTCAGGGGAATTCAGCTCAGATGGAGGTAACAAAGATTAAAGGAGTAATTCAAGATTTTTCGATCGATCCATCAAAGAACCAATCAGGAAAGCATCAATGAGCAGATAAAGTCGACTATAAAAAGCATATCGTGTTTACAGATGAAGATTTGGTGGGAGTGAGAACCCCACACCATGACACCTTAATCATTATGCTCAGGATTGCCAACTATGACGTCGAAACGTTTCTCGTCGACCAAGGAAGCTCATCAGAGGTAATGAATCTCGATCTGTTCAGAAAATTGAAGTTGAGCTTCGCCGACCTGAAGGAGGCCACTGTCCCTCTAGTTGGCTTCGCTGGAAAAGTGACAATCCCACTGGGAAAGATTGTGCTACCGGTAAGGACAAGAAGTATCTCCAAGATGATTGAGTTTCTGGTTGTCGACTTTGACTCGCCATACCAAGCCATCCTCCGTAGAGGATGGATACATGCAATGAAGGTAGTCCCCTCGACCTACCATCAAAAACTCAAGTATGTGACATAGCGAGGAGTAATGCAGATCCATAGCGATCAAGCGATGGAAATAAGGTGCTTCATAGAGGCCATCCTCCCTAGACCAGAGAAGAAGGCCTAGAATCCCAGTGAGCAGGTTAAGGAACATGAAGGTCTGATACCTTCAAAATAGCAGTTAAGATATGGAAGACCCAAAGTGGAGGAGACCAGGCTCCTCCCCTCTGAGCGGGTCGTGGAAAACTTGGTGGAAGTTAAAGCTGGTGGAAGCAAAAAGGATAGGGTATTTTTTATTAGAGCTTCTCTCACAGATCAAGAAAAAAAGGAATTGATGATTTTATTGAGAAGAAACGTAGACGTTTTCGCATGGGAACCGTAGGAGCTAACTGGAGCTGATCCCAGTATGGTTTGACATCGGTTGCATATTGACCCCATTTTCAAACTTATCACCCAGAAGGCACGGTGAATTGCACCCGATAAGGCAAAAGCCATAGAGAAAGAAGTAGAAAAATTACTGGATGCAATATCCATACGAGAGGTCCAATTCCCCAAATGGTTATCTAACCTAGTAGTAGTTCCGAAGAATAACAGTAAATGGAGAGTCTACATTGATTTCACTGACCGTAACAGGGCTTACCCTAAGGACAGTTTCCCCCTCCCAAAAATTGACCAATTGGTAGACGCCATAGCAGATCATGAAAGAATGAGCTTTCTAGATGCATATTTGGGGTATCATCAGATCCCTTTGTATGCACCAGACCATGACAAGACATCATTCATCACCATCGTCAGATTATACTGTTACAAAATCATGCCCTTTAGGCTAAAAAATGCAGTGGCAACCTACCAACGGCTGGTCACAAAGATGTTCAAAGACCAAATGGGAGACACCATGGAGGTCTACATCGATGATATTCTAATCAAGTGCAGAAATAAAGAAGACCACCTCTCAGACCTATCGGGAACCTTTGAGATCCTCCAGAAATACTAAATGAAGCTCAACACAAGAAAGTGTGCTTTCGGTGTCCAGTCAGGAAAATTTCTTAGATACTTGGTCAGTAAAAGAGGCATCAAGGCAAACCCAGACCAGATTGACGCAATCAACAAGGTACAACCCCCTCGTACAATATGAGACGTACAAAATTTCATTGGCATGCTCGCTGCCTTGAACCGTTTAATCTCGAAGTCCTCGGATAAATGCAAACCATTCTTCCATCTCTTGAAGAGAAATAAGACAGTAAAATGGAATCGAGATTGCTCTCAATCATTAAACGAGCTCAAGGACTATCTTAGCTCACCACCCCTGCTCGTCATACCTCAAGAAGGAGATTCCTTGTACTTATACCTCACCGTTTCCAATAACGCCATGAGTTCTGCGCTGGTGTGCAAGAAAGCAGGAATTTAACATCCCGTTTATTATGCCAGCAACACTCTATTAGAGGCTGAACAACGGTACCTACCACTAGAGAAGATCGCCTTTGCACTTGTAGTGGCTTCGAGGAAGTTGAAGCACTATTTTGAAGCTCACACCATTATTGTTCTTACATCACACCCCTTAAAGCAATCATGAGGAAAGAGGATCTGTCAGGAAGACTAACTAAATGATCACTCGAGCTCGGACGATTTGACATCCAATTTCAACCAAGGAATGCAATCAAGGGACAAGTCCTTGCTGATTTCATAGCTGAACTCACAGGAGAGCATCCTCTAGACCAACTTCAACCCATGAAGCAAGGAGAAAACCACGCAACAGAGGGAGTTTGGAAATTATTTGTTGATGGAGCCTCCAACTCAAAAGGGGAAGGAGTGGGCATTATGCTTGTTACTCCAGAAGATACAACCCTCATACATGGAATTAAGCTTGGATTTGAAGCCTCCAACAATGAGGCAGAATATGAAGCTTTGATAGCCGACCTCCAGAAAGAACACACTTTAGGAGTGAAGCTGTTACAGGTGTTCGACGACTCACAATTAGTCTCCAATCAGATAAGTGGGGACTACAACGCAAGAGATGAAAGAATGGCAGCCTATCTCGCCTTGGCCAAGAAGCTAATGGCCAGCTTCAAGGAAGTCAATGTCCAGCGATTTCCCAGAGGACACAACAACCATACTGATGCCCTGGCATCCTTGAGTTCGATAATTAATTCTGACTTCAAAAGAACGATCCCCATCGACTTCCTCGCTCACCCCAGTATCAACAAGAGCGATGAGCTGCCAGGCGTGGAACATGTGCTCCAGATTGAGTTAACACTCAGTTGGATGGACCCTTTAAAGGACTATTTGATGGATGGTGAACTTCCAAGCAATAGTAAGAACGCTCTTTAGATAATATTCAAAGCTTCTCTCTTTCACTTATCTCCTGAGGGCAAGCTGTATAAGAGATCATTCTCCGACCCTTACCTATAGTGTGTTCACCCGAGGGATATCGAAAACATTCTACACGAGCTCCATACAGGAATCTGTGGGATCCATACTGGAGGAAGGTCACTAGATTTTCGAGCTATGAACGAAGGCTACTGGTGGCCATATCTGAAAAAGATTCAGTAATGTATGCTCGCAAGTGCAAGAAATGTCAACTTCACGCCCCTATGGTTCACCAACCTGCCAGCGACCTAAGATCACTCACCAGCCCGTAGCCCTTAACCCAATGGGGAATGGACATCATAGGACTACTTCCTACCATCGCTGATAATCGCAAGTATCTGTTGGTCGCAACGGATTACTTCACCAATTGGATCGAGGCAGTGCCATTGGGAAACATCCAAGATGCAGATATGATGAGATTCATGTGGAAAAAAATAATTACCCATTTTGGAATCTCCAAAACCATCATCACTGACAACGGAATATAGTTCAAAAGTGGCCCTTTCCAAAGCTTCTGTAATGAGCACGGGATTAGGAACTATTTCAGCTCGGTGGCGTATCCTCAGAGCAACGGTCAAGCAGAAGCTTCCAATAAAATGGTGATCGATGGATTAAAAAATGATTAGAGAGAGCCAAAGGCATATGGATGAACGAACTGCCATACATTCTGTGGGCTTACCGCACTACCCAACGTCGGGCAACGGGGAAAACCCCATTCTCACTAACATATGGAATGGAAATAGTCATCCCATTAGAAGCAGGCCTACCAACTATGAGGTCTACAATTGTCGACTAGGGCCAGAATGATGCAGCATTGCTCACTGAACTCGACCTAGCCGACGAACGCAGAGAACTTGCCTTAGTGAAATTAGCGAGCTATCAGAAATACCGCACAAAACACTATAACAAGAGGGTCAATCCAATGGCATTCCAAGTTGGTGACTATGTCCTAAGGAAAGTCCTTGGCAGCACAGTAAAATCATCAGATGGCAAGCTGGGGACAAACTGGGAAGGACCATTCAAGATAACAAGAGATGACCTACAAGGAGCCTATCACTTAGAAATGCTGGAGGGCAGAGAGATACCCCGAGCATGGAATGCGACAAATCTTAAGAAATTCTATTTCTAGTTTTTTCTTTTACTTTTTACCAGATTTATGAAAATGGCAACTCATTTACTTGTGATTAATGAAATTTTTTTGGCAGTTGCATTCTATGAGGTGCTAGTTAACTAATTTATGAACATTATAACTTGCACACACTTTCAAAGTGACAGGCACACTAATCAATACACGATAGCAGGGAAAACACCCTCCTCAGGTTTTTGTTATGAAGCATGAACAACCTCTTAGCATTGCCCCTGATAATATATGAATCCCTACAGGAGATCCTAAGGTAATTCGGACAAGTCAAACTGGTCTCCAAACAATGTTTGGTCAACAAAACCGTGATCGGATAGAGCATCCAAACACCAGGTGTGTCCTCACCAATTTCCACGCTTAGGCCTAAAGGAGTGTGACTACACGACCTAAAAGGTTAAGTAAGGTAGAATGGTATCTCGTAAGCATATTGGACTGGGAGGACACTTACTCGATAATGAAAACCTACCAATTTGGTCAGACAAGAGAGGCCCAAGATTATTAAGCAAAGAATAAATGATGCAAAAACTATGGAACACTTGTTTAGTCGGAGAGCTCGCCCAAAACATAAATTTTATATTACTTTTTCACAACAAAAATGGATAACCCGTGTATAATCGGCAAGATCGCCCAAGCACCAATACCACATTTATTCATTACATATGTGTACAGAGTTATAACTGGTGAAATCTTAATGAGGCTTAGGCCTCTAAATAAGATAATCAGCCACTTGTGCTCTTCGATCGTCATCCAGATAAGGAGCTAATTCCTCCTCGACCTCATTCGCATCTGACTCCAATAGCAGCCGAGGGATGGCATCGATGGGGATCCACTGATCATCCCTCCTGAAGGGGTTGGGCCTTAAAGTGGAAGGAGAAATATCATGACGATACCATAGTATTGAGTTCCTTTGAACTTGTAGCTCCCTTAGGGCACTCAACCATCCCCTGATAAAAGCGAGCTCTTCAAACTCTGTCAGCCTCATTGGAGCGTCCACCTAACCTTGGTCATAACTGTCAGCCCATACTCACCGAGTTCCTCTCTTGAATAGATGCCTCAGCCGTGTGACATCCCTCTGAAGCCCAGCAGAAATAATGTATGCTCGACGAACATCTTCACGAAGCTCATCCATCTCCCTAGCTGGGCTTCTTGCATTTGTACCAGCTTACGGAATGGTCAATGGGGTAGAACCTCGTATCATCGGAGGAATATCGCTCGGCCCTATGCCAGCTCGTGATGAGGAAGAACCCCTTAAAATGCGAGGCGCAGTGCTCAACGCAAGCTCCCTGAGGAGCAACACTTCCCTCCTCAAAGACTCATTTTCCTGTTACAAAATTTCTCCAACTTGGTTAATCTCAGTAGCGTCGAGGATTCTCGCTCTCAGAGTATTCACCTCCTCTTGAACAAAAGCTCCAACTTCTTTCATCTCCTGAAGCCTTTCTTTCAGTTTAACAACGAGCTCAGTCTGCTCTATGAAACGCTTATTCCTCAATCACAGTGATTTATAAATTCTCACAAAGGTATGATGAACTTTGGGACTCACATTAGGACCAACTATTCTTCCCAATTGAGAAGTGGATGGTATATAGTCATCTACATCAATCAACTACATGCCAAAAAATAGAAGTAAAGGATAAAATGAATCAATACACTGAGGGAAGAAACCTTATCATTTAATTAATACATAAAAAGATCAGAGTACATCGAGAAACTGAAAGGAAATTTACAATAAAAAATACAAAAGCAATCCCGAGGGTAGATTAGCTTGCGAACTTGGATTTCTCAAAAGAAGCTGGCTACTTCCCCATATCAGTAGAAGTAGGAGCATCTCCCTCGGTAGGGACATCTTCTATCGCCCGAGCAGAAAGGGAATCAATATGAACTGACTGGGAAGCAGGGTCAACACCTTCGACAGATGGGGCAGGAGCTTCATCTATGATAGGTTTTGGTCCTCAATCATGCTCATCAAACAAGGGAGAGGCAACATCAACCCCAGCAGCCAAGAGGGCCTTGTTCCATCCCTTCTTGAAGTTCAGACGATTGATGTAGCCTATATGAACCTCAGCATCTTCATATATGGCATCCCACTCGGAGTTATATGAGTCTTCCTTAATGGTGGATACCTCGAACTCCTTCTCCTTCAGCTTCTTGGTCAACACCTTATTCTCCTCCACTATTATCAGCTTGCTCGATCAGACCAAATCGTAGGCCTGCCATAATTCGCTCAGTTCTTTGACCACTACCTCCCTTTCTCGATTGTTTTTAACAAGGGCCAGGTCGGAGGACGTCTGGGCAGCATCAACGACCTTCAAGCTAGCCTCGAGATTAGAACTCTTCACTTTCAAAGTATCATTTTTCTTATCCACCTCACCATTCTTATTGATTAGCTCGTCGCAAAAGAGATAGACCACAGTAAAATCAGTCACAAACTGCCAGTAAAAGAAGATATTAGAAGAAGGAAATAGACTGAATTTGACGAGCATTAGAAAAGAGAAACAAACTTACCAAGGCTAGACTTTGACTCTCTTGCAAGGCGAACTGGTCAGTCCCCATCGCCCTTTGATGATCAGCAGGAAG
This sequence comes from Sambucus nigra, assembly GCA_949130495.1. Classification (NCBI taxonomy): domain Eukaryota; kingdom Viridiplantae; phylum Streptophyta; class Magnoliopsida; order Dipsacales; family Adoxaceae; genus Sambucus; species Sambucus nigra. The sequence continues at coordinate 255,815,337 of OX422222.1, forward strand.
GACTGCTCTCTCGAGCAACGCAGGGTCCAGTTGAAGAGAAGTGGAAACCGAGGCCCCCTCTGGAAATGCGAACATAGGCACCAAGGCCAGCCCAGCCTTCGTCCTCGCTTCCATTTTTCTCCTCTCCTCCTCCCTTTCCTTATCCTTCTCTACCCTCTTCCTCTCCTCAGCCTTTTTCTTCTCCTCAGTCTTCTTCTTCTACTCTTCCCTCTTCCTCTCTCTCTCTCTCTCTCTCTCTCTCTCTATCTCTCTCTCTCACCTGCTCTTCTTCCTTTCTCTTCTTCTCCTTCTCCTAAGCAGTAAATCAAGAACCAGTGGCAATAGCCCCACTACTAGACTTCTACTTCTGCGACCATTGAGCGAGAAGCACATCTTCATCATCATCACGGATCAAGTTTTTTCTTGGGGGAACCATTTCCTCGCTAGATCTGTTGGATGTACTTGAAGGTTCTTTGGCTTCAAAAACCTCTTCTGATCTAGAAGAACTGTCACTACTGGAGCTCTCCTCGCCAGAACCACCTTCAGCACCTCTTCAGATATCACTATCAGAACTTCTCTCTTCCTCGTCCAACTAAATGGGATCGGCAACAGCTTCTTCAGAGGTACCAAATTCAGGAATGCTATCCATGGGCGTGGTAATAAAATTGGACCCAACTTTCTTATACTCGAGTAGGAAAGCAGCAGACCGAGGATGTTCACTGTCAGCTAAGGATTCCCTGATATTCCAAGCTTTAGTCAGCTTAGAAGTTCGAACCTCGCTGAGGGCAGGTTCCAAGTTCTTTGTCCTCACTGAAAAGAAAAAAGGAAAGTGTCAGAAAAATCACACATTATCAAAGAGATCGAAAGGGTAGAGCAAGGACTACCTATGAACTCGTCCCCATAAAAGGGGATAGTGAATATATCAGACCTCGACCCCTCAGTATGGGGGGAGAACTGCCAATTCCTAGCAAGAAAGCCATCTTGCCAGTAGTCCTTGTGGGAATCATGTAAATTTACTACCAATACCCTATCAGGACTCCTGACCTTCAGGTAAAGAAGACCAGAGCTAGTTTGAGAGAAGGAATAACAAAAGAAAACTTTGGCGAGCCCTAATTTAGTGCCATAAAGTTGATTTATTCTATGGACACCATTAATTATCTTCCATGCGTTGGGTGAACACTGTGCAGGGACAATGTTGAAATAACCAAATAAATGAAGGATCAAATTTTTTGGAGGAAAACTAATCCCACTTGAGAAAGCAACAAGACATGAATCCAACGAGCACCCTCTATCTCTCTAACATTCTTAAGGAGAGAGGCTCACTCAATCTCTACCCGTTATGGAATATTATAGAAATTCCTAAACTCAGACACTAATCTATTACCTATCTTTGACATTTGTAAACCCTAAAATAGAAAATTTAGAGAAAACTCAACAAAGAAAGAGCAAAAAAGACTTACAAGATGAAATATCACACCCCAACGATTATGCATTCAGGGAGAAGGCTGCACCAAATGATGTTTGCGGTCCTTGATTTTGAGAGAAATAAAATATTAAGGACTAACAGTGAATCCCAAAATGTGTTCAAAATTATTTGTAAATGGGTTACTTTCTTTAAAATTCATTACAAGATCGGACTAAGATTTTGTTCGATCACGTTGACGCAACTACCTCCTAAATTAGTTATCGACTTTGGGAAGAATTACACGATTCACAATAGTGTCATTATGGCAAATCATTTAAAATTATTGAGCCCAAATTGTGGTCCAACAACTTTAGGGGCAATCGTGGGTACCCGAATTTACCATTATGGGCTCAGACGAGTAGCCTAATAAAAATGGCCCAAAATCCGGACCCCTTGCCTCATCCAAATAGAATTACGACTTAGTCTCCTCCCAAGTTCTCATATTGAGATATTCTAGGAGAAGATGGTGGACGTGGGGGATTCCAACATCCCCACTCCCCGAGGATAGCCATGTATATAACAAACCCTAAGCTTGGGGCAAAGGACACGAACTCTATTCTCTGTAAAGGCTCCCCAGAGTATATAAAAATAATACTAACTTCACCACCGTGGACGTAGGCATTCTTGTTGAACCACGTACATATTGTGTTGTGTGATTGGCATTTTACCTTCTTTATTTTCCTTGGTGATTACACTTCTCTCATTTATTTGTGTTGAATATAATTGTCACCATAGTACCGATGTATGGATAGCAAAATTGGTCATTCTTGCATCTCTCAACATGCTCAGTTTGACAAATAAACTTTTATTTTTCTAAAACACACCAATATTCAACATATTCCTCATGGATATTTGTTCGTGTCATCATTCTAGATCCAGCATTACCACTACCCTTGAATTCTCCACCCAACACCCCAAACCCTCATGTTCTTAAACCCACACTAGACCAAAACCATATGGTAACTTTCCCCTATCATTATCAGTTTCGACCATCCCATCAGCTAATTCCTTTTTCACATACGGATGCTAACCCACCACCTTCTCCCCCTTTCATATCTCCTTATCCCTCTCCCTGTTCCTCTATAATAGAACCCGCCATTACCTTTTCCTGGTGCACCATGATCACCAGACATTAGGATTGATCTCATAAACCTCTTCACTAGTCAAATATCACTATTAGATATCCTCTTCCCAAAGCCCTTTTGGCTTATATCCCTTCTCCCACCACAGAACCTACTTGCTACTCACAAACCTCACGCGTTCTTGAATGGCTCTAGGTGATGGCCAATGATTTTAATGCAATGGCAAAGAATGTTACATGGGTCTGTGTTCCTATGTCTCTTTTACAACTTATAGTTGGATGGAATTAATAAGTCGGAGCTAACTTTAATGAAAGTTTCAATCCTGTAATTAAACCAACCATAATTTGTACTATAATCAACAATTTTGTCTCCATGGGTTTGTTTACCCACAAACTTGATGTGAAAAATGCATTCCTCTATTGTGTATTATATGAAAATGTTTACATGAGTGAATATCCCGGTATTGTAGATGCCAATCACCCTTATCATGTTTTCCTTCTCGAGAAAGCCATATATGGACTTAAACAGACTCCTTTGTAATGGTTTCAGCTTCTCAATAGCTTTCTCCTATAGATGGGTTTCTCTGAAGGTAAAGAATATTACTCTTTATTCATGCACTGATCAGACTCCGCAGTTATGTTTCTCCTTATTTATATTGATGACATCATTTTGATAGGTAACATGCTTTCCTTAAGCACCTCCTTCATCAACTCTCTTAGCAAAGAGTTTGAGCTCATTCATCTTAATCGATTATCATACTTTTTAGGTCTATAATCCATGTTCTTTCTATATCATCTTCATCTTTTCCAAACTAAGTACACCATTGACCTTCTAGAACAATTCAGTATGACATATTGTAAGCCCTACTCCACTCTAGTTTGTACCAATACCTAACTATCAACTCACATTGGTGAGTTCCTATCTAATTCCATTGAGTATCGATATCTAGTTAGTTCCCTCTAGTACCTTACCTTCACCCAACCTTATATAGCTTATATTGTACATCATGTTACTCAATTCATGAGAACAACAAGATCACCTCACTACATTACTACTAAACGAATCCTTCATTATCTCAAAGGATATTATGACTTTGGCCTTACCTTTCATCTCTCACCCGCACCCATTACTCTCACAACCTACTACCATGTTTATTGGACATGATTCCCCTAGTCTCTACACTCTATTGTATGTCTTTGTGTCTTCATGGGCTCCAATCTCATCTCTTGGACTGTAAAAAATGAAATACTATATCCCGCTATGGTGTTAAAGTTGAGTACCGCTCTTTTGCCCATGCATGTACTGAGACCATCTGGATCTCCCATCTTCTTATTGAACTTAATGTCCCTCTAACTAAACTTATTACCCTATTATGTGACAACCTCAACACTACCTACATGGCCTCAAACCCTATTTTCCTTGCAATCACTAAGCATATTGAACATAACTACCATTTCATCCGAGCACGCCTTCTCTCCAGCAGTCATCGAGTTCAGCTTGTCCCTTCTATAGATCAACTAGAAAATATTCTCACTAAAGGACTCCACAAATATCGCTTCACTCTACTATGGTATAACCTCATCTTTCTAGGACAACCAAATTTGTGGGGGAGTGTTAAATCTCCTTAACACATGGCTACTTAGAATATGTTCCTTAAAACATGCCATATTTTATTGGAATTATAAATGTAAATATTTAACTATCTTATGCTTAATCTTAGGTATAAATCATGATTGTATGTTCCTTTTATACACATTGTAAGATCTATATATAAATTCCTCCAATTGGATAGGAAAACACAGAGCTTCTATTTTATACGCGTATTAGAGCCAACCAAACGAGCCAGGGTAGACTCCGAATCTTCCTCCTTCAACACCTCTCAAACCCAAACACTCCACTACCTTTATTATTTCAATCAGTATCACCAGTTTTTATATGTCAAACTCATAAACTTCATATATCCATGTTGTAAAACCCAATTCCTATAATTTCTTTAGGGATAAAATATACTCAGCTTTGCAAACGACCCAAACCTTTGCCCTCTTTTGGAAACTACATTCAATGGAAAACTCATCAGAAATTCAAATCCTAAGTTGTGGAAACAATCAAATAAATTGACCCTTATTCTTCATGTCTTGTTATTATAAGAGGGCATCCTAACTCTAGTTGTTGGATTATAATCTTCCTACGAAGCTTGGACTAACTTTTGCACTACTCTAGGTTCCCCATCTAACACTTGTTTCCATAATATTAAAAAAACCTTCATAATCTATCAACACATGATATTATGGTATATCCATACATTCATGTTCCAATGTCACTTGCATATGATCATGCAATAATTGGTCGACATTTATTTCATGTCGAGTTTAACATCTAAATCTTTCGTGTCTTTCATCTAGAATTCACGAATTGAGTTAATACTCTCTTTTCAAGTCACATTATGAAACTTTATGATTTGCATCTTATACATGAATTTATTCACTCAAACGTTATCCCTCTATTTATCTCCACCTAGCAAGTGACAGTAACCTATGTCGGTCTCTATCATTTGGAAAATACAACCAAATTCAACTCTAAATATGGATGAAATTTATGAGTGCACAATGAAGGTAATAATAATTGTTAATAATATGACAATCGCTGTTCTCATCCCACCACATAACTATTGACCTTTAGACCTTTAATCACTTGTAGATGGGAGAAAATATTGTAGAATCATTCGCTTACATGTCAACAATGGTAAGGGTCTCACATTACCTCATACTGACTAATCTTCGATTCAATTACCATTTTATTATTTCTATTTAGATGATTCTGTTTGTGTTCCATCAATTTACAAACTCTAATTTAAAAATATTTTGGTTGAATTATGAGTCTCATTTCTCTTTGAAGATAAAGACAATAAGAATTTTCGAGATTCTTCAAGGCCAAAGTAATGATGAACTACATTATCTCCAATCCACATATACTTTAACCTTTCTGAACCTGACTCCTCTAAGCTCTCACTTTTTCAATTGATGGAAATCAATACTTTTAATATTTTGTTATTTTTATTGATTTTCTCTCAAATGTATTCGATTTTATATTATGAATAAAAAATATGATATTTTTTTATATTTCCCAATATTTCAACTAATGAATACAACCTGGTTATAAAATCATGTCATTCAAAGTTATTAGGGTTGCGAGTATTGAAAATTAATTAATTTTCTAACTAATTGTATAATTGTACCTTGTGTATCCAACCCTTATATCCATTGGCAACAGGGCATGGTAGAACATTGACATTGTCACATCGTGGAAATGAGCCTCACTCTAATGGTCAAAAGTTCATTCCTTCACTATCTTTTGTTATATGCATTTGAAGTTGTAGTCTATTTGATAAATCTCATTGCGCCACTTGTCACTGTAAATTTATCTCCTTATCAAATTTTGTTTAAAAATTGAATGGAAGATACATTTCTCAGGTTATTTAGTTGTTTTTCTATTTCCTAATACGTGTCCCTATAATAATCATAAAATGTATTTTTTCCATCCATTTGTTGCAGTTTTTTCAGGACACGGTCCAAATAATCATGGCTATCAGTGATTTAATTTTATGTTGGATCGCGTTTACATTGGTATAACATGTAAGAGTTGATGAGTCACATTTTCCCTACCCAACTCACCTATTTTCAACATTCGCCACCCATTCCATGAAAACATATTTATCCCTTGTCATCCTTATTAACAGTCATTCCCATTAACAACCATATTTCATCCCACTAATCCTATACCATCCCCACTCCTACTCAATTCAACTACAACTCCTCTCACATCATCTCCCAACTTGGTGAAACTCCCTCTACTCCCTATCCCCACACCTAAAATTCCCACACTATCTCTTTAGCATCAAATTCATCATAAGTACTAACAAAAATCAACATCTACATTATTGTGTGGAAGAGTGATGTTTTTCAACTAAGGTTCCATAACAAACTAACCAATCGCACCAAAATTTGGAAATAAAAACAAAGAACTTAGAAAAAGATGAAAGGGTGCAATAATTACATGGTTCACCAAATTGAATTAGTCCAAAGGCGATACGTGTCACTAAACAAAAGAAGATTACAAAATGGAAGGACATTGTGTTCCTTCTTCACACGTTAATAATATATCTTCGCACAAATAAAATCAGACCCGAACAACTATTGGAACAACCAAAACTATTAATCTCATAACAAACAATCCTACTAAGTTCTACTCAAAATTTCAATAGTGAATAGCTAAAATTGGTCACCAAAATAACCAATATTTAGGAAAATGGTTAACCCTTAATTTTTACTCACAAAAATCTCTATTGGGTTAAAAAAGAGAATTCCAAATTATATTTATCTAAAAATTGATCGGGGAAAACACTCATTAAAGAGGAATAAAAATCCAAAAGACCCAAATATTGTAAAACATCTTAAATGTTAGGTAAATAAAGTTACCTAGATCACTTGGATACCAAAATCCCACAGGAAAAGCTAAGATAAACTAAAGGGGAGTTTGAGTGAAATTCAAACTCTTTCTCCGCCCCTTAAGCCATGACCCACGAATATGGGAGTCGAAAGCCAAGATAAATATTTAAATCTCCATCTTGTACAGATGAATCAAGATACTAAAATGATTCTTCCAAAACCTTAATACCAAATGTTCATTGAAGAATTTGTGGACGCCACACTATCATTGATACAAGCCAACCTTTCATGGTCACACATTAAAATAGATAATTTTTCCATAAAAACATATAACATTCACAGACATGAAGGGACCTTTGCTACTGCGAGAGAAAACTTCGATGAGGCAAAGCCATGTTATTACCTGCAAACCCAATATAAAAAATTTTGACCCAAAACACAGCCAACAACCTCTAATAAACCATCATTTTGTTTCCTGAACCTTAATTTTGAGCCAAAATCATATTGTGAGGGATATCATCAACATACATGATCACCACCACCCAAAAATCTGATACCATGGCTCTCTCTTTAATTGGTAAATATCTCGCACAAACATAAGAATGCCTCCACAATCTCTATCAGACCCTAAAATCTCCATAAAACTCTTGAAATCCCCCGGTTAGACATCATACATACAAACCTCCGTCAACCTCCCCTAACGACCGATTGGTAACATAATATCTACTTCTCAATCATTGGGAAATATGGTATCCCATGACTTTCCTTTCCAATCTATATAATGGTGCAAGCTAATATCATACCTGTCCTCATAGGTCTACATCCTTGTAACGATTGTTGAAATTTTGGTTTCCATATCTAATCAAATTTCACTCCTGAAAATATTTTCTATCCCCTCATAACTCGAATGAGAGTAAATATCACAACTCATCTAATGATGTACACCATGCTCACATTCTCCTTTTTTCCAAGCCTCAAATGCGAGATTTCACTCCCCATACATTACCCCAGAATAAATCCACCTATTAATATCTTCCTTTGGAGAATTAATAAATTTTTCATATTAGTTCAACTAAACACAACAGAACCCTCAATGACCCTGATAATTCCACTCAATGTTAAAACCTTGTAACTTATGGAGTCTCGCACACCCATTGATATAAGGTTCATCCAAAGACCTAGAACGTGTCGAACACCACATAATTTTCTCACCAACCTATCATCTGTCTTGATTTTGATTGATTCAATTCTCAAAATTTTGAAGGAAATCCCATTGATCATCAAAGCAAAACTAACCTTCACCTCATTTTTAGATTATAAAGAGTCATGATTGGGATGCACATGAATTGAACAACAAGAATTAAGAACCCAAAAGTCATTAAATAACTTTCCAAAACTATTGGTTTCGGTGAGAGCAAAATCATAGATATTCTTTAAATCACTTAAATTAACCACCACTACTAATTCATCTTGAACCTTATATTTTACTTTCCCATTACATTCCTTAAGTTTGGTACAAGATGGAACAATGTGCCAAACCCTATGATAGTAGTAACACTCTCGGTCCTTGTGCCTATTTGACTTGGACTTGAAGTTCCTGGAACCTTGTTTCTCGAATCTTCCTCTAGTAACTAGGCATAAAACATCACTATCATGCTCAACCATTGTCCTCCTATTTTTGTTGTCTAAAAGGGTTTACATGAGCTCATCGAAAAACTTATTATATCCTCATACATCATTGTAGTCAGCAAATGATCGTACCTTCAAAAAGAGAAACCAACTAAACTTCAACCTAGTATTCTTCCTAATTTTTCACATCCTTTTCTCATAGTTACGATGGAAGTCTATTACATTTATGTAGGTGGTTTTTCCACAATGTAGTTGGGCCCCTACGAAATCGATAAAACTCCTATTTGAGATTAGTATGATTTTTCAAGGACTACCCCAAATAAAGCTTCCAAACCATTACCCAAATAACCTTAGCAAAAGTTTCTATCATAATGTAGTGTTTAATCTTGTTGGAAAAACAGATTTGAATCTTTGAAAAATCCTACCTATCAATCCCTTTCCTCTCTTCCTCTTCCAATGTGTTTACATTTCCTTCTAAATTTTGGAAAAATCCCTCCTTGATAAGGATGTCAATAGCCTCCACTTTATAGAGGTAAAAAATTATTACTTCCATCAAGTTTCCCCACATTATACTTTATAATGGATGCCATAACAAAACATTATAGGTTTTTACCTTGTATCTAATACCAATTTTTTGTGTGGAAGCACAATGCGTTTTCAATTAGGGTTACACGACGAATAAACCAACCACAACAAAATATTGAAATACATATAAAGAAATTGGAAAGAGATTAAAGAATACAATATTTACATGGTTCACCAAATTATTTTCGTCTATGGGTGATTTGTGTCACTAAATAGAAAAAGATTACAAATAGAAGGACTTTTTGTTCCTTCCTCACATACGAATAATCCATCTTCTCATAAAAAAGTAACCCTCACACAAATATTGGAAAACTCATAAATATTAATCACACCATAGGAAGAGCTATTAAGTCCTACCCCAATCCTCAATAGAGAATAGCAAAATTAGGACCCACAAACATACAATTTTCTTTGAAAGAGTGAACCTTTATTATTCACTCACATAATTCTTTATTCCGTTACAAGAAGAGAATTACCAATTACTCATTATCCAAAAATCGCTGGGGAAAACACTACTTAAATAGGAGGAAAAATCCAAGAGACCCAAATGATGTAAATTACCTCACACACTAGGTAACTGAAGTTTCCTAGATGACTTTGATACCAAAATTCCATAAGATTAGAAAAGATAAACCAAAATGGAATTAAAGTTAAACGAACTCTTCTCCACTACTCAACCCATGATCCACGAGTGTAGGAGTCTAAAACTGAGTGCACTCTACACACATCTTCAACCGGTCCAACCTAATGATCATTATTAACATAATTACCCAACACTATTTTAAATTCATCGATCTCAATGTCATCTCTTGCAATGCCCACTAGGCTTCCAAACTATGAGAATTTAAATCATATTGTTGACATTGGCATTCCCCCTCTCCCAACTTTAAATGATGACAAACCCAATTCCAAACTATACTCATCACATCAATCTTCATATTCACACCTAAATAACCAAAACTCCACCATTTTCTAACTTTAAATACATTACATCACAATCCATAGAACCAACTTGTTGTTTCTCAACTAATAGAAAACATGAATGCCATTGTCCCATGGATATAGTGTTGGGGTTTTATTCTTAAAAGCATGTATGGTGTTTTCTCTTCAGTAAAGGTGTGTCAGGTCATTTTGTAACAAGATTCATGGTGATGTGAGTGCCTTATATTTTCATTAAATACATTTTATATGATTTTGATTAATTCCACTTAGTAGTAATTATGGTGAGTTGGGCTCGGATTGATCTCAAGAGATAGAAATTCCTATTCAAGGATAAATTAATAGTTCAAAACCTAAAAAAGGAATCGACATCCTATCAGTATAATTGTATATAAAATCCTAGTAATTTATCTCAAACTATAAGAACCTGTATGCTGATTTGAGAACTTGTATGATATTTTAAAAGATGATTATGACCGATACATATAGGAATGAATGAAACATGGCCACCTATGAGATTTAAGTCTAAGGGTTGTCTTTATTAGACTTAGGTAATTTCACACCATTTTCAAAGGGTGAAAATATTCTTAATCCCGAGAGTTATGAGGATTCGAATCCTTTTACAATTATTACACTGATTGATATGGGTTCTGTAAGTGGTAATTTACTAGAGGTTGTTATATTCAATGCACATAATCCCAAGAGTAAAAATGATTGAAAAAAGAATGATATCATACACACAACCAAGATGTACATGATTCGGTAACTTTCCTACGACCACACGGTGCTAGGGTTTGTTCTTTGTTGATTGAGCACTCTGATTGGATGAATTAAAGTGTTTTTCAATATTGCATACATACATGCCCTATCCACATGGGGCTTAGTTAATTTCTTGTAAAGTAACTTAGGATAATCCTAAGATCCGTTAATAATTATCCTTAAGAGTTCGGTCTTATCCCTTGATCGTAATGAACCGTTATTTATGATTGAGTTGAGTTGTTCTTCTTTTACTAGAAGACTTAAATAACTATCACACATAGTTAAGCACATGCCAGTAAAATTATTAAACTCACCATGGACCCCAAAGTCTAGGGGCTCAATTAGGACACTAGACTTTATAACCCAGTCAGCTGAAATGTTGGATTAGTCCACTTACCCACTAGGGATGAAAAATGGTCCTCTCTTAGTCAGAGCTTGACAACTATTTTATATTTCCATTCACCATTTGGAGGAAAATATTTTAAATTTCATAGGAACTAAAAATTCATCGTAGGTTGAGTGCTCTAGGGTAACACTCATAATGTGACATTTTTACTTTACTCTTGGGGGGCACTGTTTCGGTAGCCCCAAACTATTTTTTTGACTTTCGTGCGTGCAATGATCATCTTAGGGAATCATGAGGCTATTACTCACCATAAAATCCCATTACTTCTCTTTCCTACTCATTTTAAAATCATATCATTTTAAGAAGAGTTCTCACTTCCTTCATTTCTTTGTAAGGACATCTATCTTCATCTCTATCCTTTTTCCCTAGTTGTAGTATTTATGAATTTCTTTCCTTATGCCATCCCACTTCTAATAAATGGTTTACATAATTAACAAAAACACCACAGATAAATACAATCTTGATTACACTCCTAACTCTATTACTATAGGTTTAATTAATTATCCCTATAAGCTTTATAATCTTGATGAGGCCCACTAGTTCCCCTGTTATTTATTGTTGAATGCGGGGTGACTTATCCCCTAAATAAAATTATCTTGAATTATGTATATATTTTGATGTGGTTCCAGATCAGGTCATTCCAAATACTTGGAGGATCATTAATGGAGTTCATCGCATTACTAAAATGTATAGGAACAACCTTGGCATCTCTAATGTCATGTATTGTTATTAATGGGTGACCACCAATGAGTATATTTACTACCTAAGAATAAGTGTGGTTAATCGAGCCCTAGTAGTAAACATGCCTAATTCTAACAAGGATTAATGAGATCATGATGTGATTGTGAAGAAATGGAAACATGACCCTTTCCTAATGGAACCAAATATGAAGGGCCAAGGTTCCCTTTTAAATTAATAGGAATGGGTTGGGTTGCTTTTATGTTTTTCTTTTATATTTTCCAAATTTATTGCATTTTTATATAGATATATGTCATGGTCTTAGCATAGAAAGGGTATCTAATAGTTTGGGCTTGCTACTTGGGTAATGGACCATAATAAGGACCCAAGATTAAACAATTAAATTTTCTTCCAACTTGGTATTTAATCCCAAATTTCATTCCCATAATTTATTTACTTTCTCCATTTAATCACAATTAATTCAACTAGATAATCACAACTACAACCCAATTTAATTATCTCAAAATCACTCTAAATAAAGACATCTCTGTTTGCGAAATTTCTGTTGTACATAATATGATTCGCCGTCTTAAGTATACAATAACCACTTCGTAAAATTAATTCATTGTGCATCGATTTTGTACTCCTTGATTCTCAGACTTAACTTATATTTTACAGGGGGTATAAATCCATTGGACGAGATTAGGAGTAGAATCAAAACTTATATCTTCATTTGGGGGTAAAAAATCTAAGATCTCTCTTGGGCTCAAATTACTTAGAATTATGATATCATACCTACATACAAAACGATTGCCTAACTTGTTGATATTTAGATTTAATAAGATTGAATCTCTCTCATAACAATAAAAGAAATAATTATGTAAGCATTCCATCCTTCATAACCCTTGAGATTGATAATTTAGGCACCTTTTCCAAACACATGAGATTGTGCCAGTCTAATCATGTAAACACCTAGACTTCAATCTCATCCATGGTCCTGCTCAATGCATTACTAAATGTACCAGTCACAATCAGTTTTGAACTATCAAAAAAGTTTTCAAACCATCAAAAAGTTTCTCACATTTGGATATAAACTACTATGATTAAACTCACAACTTTACCGATTGAATTCCAACTCCCTATCTAGATTTTAAACTATTCAATTGTACTAGAAATATAATTTGGATTTATGGTCAGCAACTAGAAGTCGACTTACCATAATTTTTATTAACTCCAGTGGATCAACATTTCATAAAATATATTTAAATCATAAATATAATGCATTCTCACAAACATGATTCTCAGTTTTAATGAACCTGACATGTCTTTGTTGAAAAGTAAATGCCATACATGGTTTAAATAATTAAACTCCAACAATCTATGACTTAGTCTTAAAACCATGTACCTATGAATCCCACTCCCAACCCATATACTCATACATTTATAAACCTATTTATAGAAGGATTATTAAGGTGTTATCCAATGCAACCTTGGTCATAAACTTATCACCTACCTTGATCGATCTTTCCAACTTTATCAAACCTACAGTCAATGTGCTTAACCCTTTATTGGGTTTTGGGTTCTATCAAACTTTAATTCATCCTCTATGAACAAGATAAAGTTTAATATCCAATTGAACTTGAAGGAACATCACTTAACTTACTTATTAATTACCATAGTCATCTAACCTCTTCAGTTTCCTACTAAGTGGTAATAACTTTATCATCCTTGGTGTTGTCAGCAATGCAAAAAATTTTCACACTCCTCTAACATATATCCCCACTTTTAGAGGTAAACAAATAATCCAAAAAAAATATTGGAATCTTTATCTGACTGGAAAACAAGTCATTTTTCCTAAGCGATAGAAGACTATTAGACTAAAGTTTATTGACCATGCCAATGGCTTAACTGATATTCGCACTATGTACCATACATGAGGTTTCCCACCATTGAAGAATTAGATACATTCCTCAATTTTTCCTTCTGATCAGGTGTTTTAGGACATTGGTACCGATATAGAGTTAATTGATACATGAAATAAAAACTATTCTTGTAATCTCGCATGCTAATCTTAAGATCACACTATCAATACAAGCATTTTTTGACAAGCCTAATATCCTTTTTATCCGATCTAGAGAAATTTTGATCATAAGTATTTTAGTGGCTAGTACTAAATATTTTATATCCATCTACCATGATAATTACACTCTTATGTAAGACAGTACAACCACCTTGTTCCCGATGGGGGAGAATATCACCCGCATATTGTATAAATAACACCTCATTTTTGGCATGATTCTTATACAAACAAGTATTATTTGGAACTTGATCAAACTGAATGAAAAAAAACATTGATGTTGTCTCAACTACATAAATTGATCTGATAAGCTTAAATACGTTTCTTTCTTGACTTCTTACTATATGCTTGTCAAGAGAACCGTTCAAGAATTCAGTCTTGACATCAAAATAATCTCGTCACACTTTAGCACGGCTACAAGCAACGAGGATTTTTCACAATCAATCCCTTTTTTATGTAAACCCTTTCGCAATAAGACTTGCAATTAATTTTTCAATTTCCCATCCATCTATGTTTTGAGTTCATCTATATCCACTTGCACCCGATGAGTTTTATCCCATCAAGAAGTCTACAAGTCCCCAAACATAAGTTGCATGCATCAAATCCTTTTTGGCATCCATAGTCTTGAGTCAAAGAAAAAAATCCTTGTCTTTATATGCCTTATTGTCGTTGGTGGGTACCGGTACATATTTACTTTAGATCTCACTAAATTATTCACCCCAAAACACTTATTAGTCTGGATGACTTTGAAAGCTCCTACTATGATGTGCCACCACATTCAATCCCATTGCCACTGGGTTATATATATTATCAATATAAAGTAATGTTTCATGATGTACGGGTGGTCTAGAAGAACTGATAATATAACATTCCTTTTTTATCTTATTACAGTAGATTACTGCTGGGACCATTGTTTATTAAATAATTCTCATTCAATAACTGATCATTGATACAACCAATGACCTATGTGTACTCATGAATATGGTAAACTACCTTTATAACCTTCAGGATAACCAATAAAGAGACATAATTTTGTCTTTGTTTCAACTTCCATGTCTTACTCGACATCACTAGGTCTGAGTACCATAATATTTTAATATGTCCTAAAATGAGCTTATGCCCAGTCCACGGTTCCATGGCACTCGAAAAGACCGATTCAGGTGAAACTAAATTCAAAATGTATGTAGTCATCTCTTATTTAAAATCCTAATACGAAAGTCGCAGTCTTGAATAGTTAACTATGGACCTTATCATGTATAATAGATTTTTATTCCCTCATTTTCTCTAGACCATTCAAAAGTGGAATACTCAACATAAACAATTGGGATGAAATTCCACACCTCTAATAAATGTTTTCTAAATTATCCCAAGAGGCATGCACTCCCACGATAAGACCATAAAGATTGGATTAGATTACCTACTTATGATCCACCTTAGCCTTATACACTTTGAATTAATCAAAGGCTTCAGATATGTGGTGCATAAGTTAAACATATCCATACCAAGAGTAATCATCAATAAAAACAACGCAGTAGTGAAAAACCACCTCTTGACCGAATAATCATATGACCACACAAATCTAAATGAAGCATTTCCATCACATCTTTGTCTCTTTAACTTTAGGCAATTAAGTACCCATTGGTTATTTTACGTTGTAAATGATATTCATAGATTAGAAGTTCCTCCATTTCCAATGATCTCAATTTTCATTCAAGACAAATCTTTGAATTCCTTTAGAATAAAAAAACATAAGTATAAGTACTAAAATCATTTTTGGTTCAACTAAGAAGCAAAGTTTTTCTTTAATCATTTGTTTTTTAATGTTGTTCATATTAGTGTTTAACAATATTTGTGAGACATCCCTTCTACTATATGAATTAATTTTCAATTTACTAGAAAAGATAAAAGATATTCCAATTTTGATAATAATAATTTTCCTAAAATAATCAAATACTTATTCAAAACTGATTTAGAACCGAGGCCAACTTTTTTTCCACAACCAAATACTTAAAATAATTTTCCTACATTATCCTTATTTCTTCATCATAATCTAAAACAACTATCCCAGAGCTATCATTGCTACCTTGGTGTTATTGCCCATTATTAGGAACATCTTTATTTTTCAGTAGTTTCCCGATTTCCTAGAAGCCCTGCAAAGAATCACAGAACTAATATGTGGCTCCCGAATCTATATAATAGGTTCATGTATATCACACTACAAATCATGTTTCTACTTTTCAAAATAAAAACAAATACCATGTCCTTTTCCTTATAGTTATTGGAAAAATCACACATCATTTCTATCAATTGTCTAAGTACTTATACTGAGAGTACCTACCTTTCGGACTTTTTATTATTACTAATGAGTATGAACTATATTAACCCCAAATAGTCACACCTGAGACTTAGACTTATCCCTCCACCAATCTATCAAGTAAGAAGTAAATCTCTTTTAAATAACATAACACTATTTTGTGACCTCGCATGATGCTTAGTACCGGATTGAGAAATAGATCTGGTTTTTCCCACCATCTGTAATCCAAAGAATCCCTTGTTCAACCAGTGAGGAAAATCATTTAAAGAATATGATTTTTACTTTTCTTCATCAACCAAATCGGTGTTTACAAATTCTCATCAGTCGATTACTTGAAATTAAAATGTCCATTTTTTACTTCCAATTTGGGGGACCGGACATACATAACATTTAACTTATAAGAATTACAATGAATTTTAAAATGGCATGATTCTGTAAGTAATTCCCTTTGAATGGATGACAAAAAAAGTTGACATGAGGAGTTTATCACATCATAATTTTAAAATATAATCAACCAATTTGGGTTAAAAAGTTATTGTCACATTTAGTTAAAACAATGTTCGATCTCAATTTTCAGTCTTTCAACTTTATTTCTATTAGAAAATTTTACTTAAAGACTAAAAAGAGTGAGTAAAAGTGGAATTAATTTTGAAATCTTATAATCATCAATTAAAAAACTTAGTTTTTAATTAAATATACGAGAATTATATATGATTAAATTTTAATGTGTCATCCCTCTACCACCAACAAAAACTAATCCCGTAGAGCATCCTACCTCCTTAGTGAAGTGATATTTCTGTATGGCATCCCAATAAGCAAAAAGATTATCTTCATTAAATTATGTTCTCCGGGCACTCCAGAACATTTCTAGCCTACATAATTGAATAAACGACATCTCTTTGTCCCACTTCTCATGATAGTGATTCCAATGTGGAGGATATCATTAGTTGTGTTTAAGTTCATACCATTAGTTCATATGTTCAAATTAAAACCTCTCATGTAGAAATTACTGGATGGGAGAACCAAACTATATCAAATTTAAATTTAAGAAGTATCATTTAAGAGTCCCAAGAATACCAAATGCCTTGATTAAGTTCCATCCGATGGGCGGGGCAAATCAACCTAGTAAAAGGAAGTAATCACATTTTTTTTGTTAATAAAATATTTTATTAATAGATGGAGAAATAGCCTCTCCAAGGGCACTTACAAGCGCTAAAGCAGGACTCTTGCAAAAAACAAACAACAATCATAATTGAATTTAAAACACATTTAGGTCCTACGATTTATAGATCGAGTTCGCATGCGAACGACATTCCAATTTTCATTTTCCTCAGAAGAATTTACATCATTCAAAGTAATATCGGAATCTACTGCAGTTGTCTTGGGGAGATCCACGAATAAATTAATGCCCCGATCATCGTGAATTTGTACAGTAATTGGATTAACTCGAGATAACTCGTCACTTGTATTAATACACTCTAAAGGAGTCATATCTTCATCATCTTTGCGCAAAACAAGTTTATCTCCTATTAATTCGATGGAATCGCATTGGATTAAGTGATGAATATATCTTTAAATAATAATCACATTATAGGCTTAAAATATTAATGAAGACCATGATGCTTATGTTGAAATCCATTTCCCACTTAATATTTTAAACCTATGGTTATTTTGAAAAACACTTCATTTAATTATATTTTCCCACATTAAATCCTTACTAATTCCCAATTTACTTGTACAAATAAAATTTATTTATATCCCAATATAAATTTTTCAAAAATAAAAATATTATAAACTAAGAAAACTTGAAGATCCGAATTTAATTTATATCTTATAATTAAATAACTGCTTAAATTCAATTTATAAAAGAATAAATGAAATTTAAATTCTTAGAAAAACCTAATTAACACATGTTATAATAATAATACACGTTCTCCATAATAACGTTGGATTATAATTAATTAATTAATTTGCTGAAGCTAATTATCACCTTGATAAAGTTGGTAGATTCATAATAAAACATAATAACATGCAATCACAACTCAAATCGGAATCAAACTCCCCTTTCCATAATAGCAAATAGTTCCCTTTGAAGTAAAATCCCACTTGAAGTGGGATTCCTTTTGAATAAGAGTCCTCTTTAAGTAAACCTATACAAAAGCTGAAGTTATTTACATATTAAAGCTTTGGAAATAGTACTTTCTCATACAGGAAAAAAATAGAATAGAGATCCATCGCAAAACCTGTGAAAATTAACAACAAAACAACATAAAATGGACCACTACTAGGGCTAAATCAATCCACCATATGTCCAGATCCATTAGAGGATGGACCTGACCCAAGAGGGTTCAGATTGATACATATTTTTATCTCTGTGTATTCATTTTGGGCCCTCCATATGCATGAAAAAACTGCCCAAATATGGACAAAACCTCAACAAAATCCAGGAAACTTTGTCCAAGACAAGAACCCATAAAAATAAAGGATTCTAACAATTAAAAACTATTACATCCCCACAAAAAAACCTCCAAATACATCATTTCATCCAATAATTAAAAATAACAAAACTATTTCAACCCACTTAAATCTATTAAGAAAATAACTAAGGACAAACCACCGTAAGATCCACTGACACAAAATAACATTCATGTGACCACGATAAAAGGAATATAAATATTATGCAAAACCATGTTAGTATAAAGCAACACAAAAATATGTATTCCTACATCATTCAAAGCTAGAGTTTCATTATCTGTAACATGGACCATTCCAAAGCATGATAAATCTAAAATCAAGAATCTCATACATGTTCTTACGGACTAAAATAAATGTGAGAAATGTGTCATCCCAAATACTTAGATTAATCACGCATTATAAGAAAGCAACAAGGGTTATACAAATTTACTTGTATCTTTGGCCAACCACACAAATTCACTTTTTACCAAATTTTATCTAGATTTAATATAAAGTGAACATGCAAAATAACACATGAAGCCAAATTCCAAACCAAACAGGAAGAAGAGGAAGACGAAGAAGAAGAAGAATAAATTGAGAAAAAAATTCCTTTGGGGAAAAACCTTTAGTTCAGGAATGTATCAAAATGGACAAACATGAGACGGCTTACAGACTACTTAAATATCCACTGAGTATAATGCGCAGATATCTTCAAATCTTTGATAGAAAATGATGCAATCCATAACCACCCACAAGAAGAAGATCTTCCTTAGGTATCCACAGATTAGCCTCTGGAATATGCAAGTTTGTTATTCTTCAGTCGTAGAGTTTCGACTCCACAAATTATAAGTAGATGAAATATCTTCGAGGGTTTAGAACTTTTGAATGCGTTCTTCTAGATTTGGAAAAGTGATCATAAATATCTAAGGGTTTTGGATGGAAAAATCATAGAGTTTAATAACAAAAAGAACTCTAATAAGGATTGTTCAAAAGATTAATCTCACATCTTTATTTATGAGGAAAGTTTTTGGAAAAAGATAGGGATTAAAAATTTGGATAATATTTGTTTAAAGAAAAAGATGCAAACTTGTTCGAACGATCTGCGATCTCATTCAAACGATGCACTCTATCTCATTAGAACGACTTCTAACCAAGTTTCGAACGACAATCCAGAGTGAACCCAAAAAGATTTGTTCCATATCTGGCTTGAATGTGGGAACCTCATTCTAACAACATGTGCAATCACATTCGAACAGTAAGCCAAGTTATTCTAAGGAGCTGGGGAGTTTTTCAAAAATTATTTAAAACATATTTTTAAAAACCTTTTGAAAACTTTTAAATACAAACTCTTTTAAAAACAAGTCGTGAAACTTTAAGGCTTTATCAAACCACTTCATAACACTTATGGAATGATGTTATTACAAACGATCTTCATTCTTACAAACGTCACCAACTTTCTCTCTTCGAATACTTGAAAGTGTCCATGACATTGTAGTGGGGTGTAACGTGATAATTCAAAAAAAATCAACAATTATAAATTTTTCCCTTATAAATCTACCCTTTTGGCTAGTCTACTACAAAACACTAACTGAAGACATAATTAACTCCTAAGAATAACTAATGCCCCCTCCAAACCAAGAAACAAAAATTATGAATCTGTAAGTTTTGAATTAAAAATTTTCATCTTGTGTGGTAATCGCCAGCAATGCGGAATGACCTACACAGTGTAATACCCCATGATTTTTGGACCAATAAATTAATTATTTTTGGGAGAAATAAATATTATTTTAATTGGAGAATAATTAAATTGGGATTGAGGTCAAAATTTGAGGATGTTAAAAAGTATTTCGAATGACGATTCTGAGGGTGCGATTGATTCCGGATGCGTCGAAATAGTCGAAATGACTCTACTTGGGTCTTATTTGGGATTCAAAATATTTTAAGTTTGTTTGGCTCGAATTGGAGTAACCGGGTCATTTAAAGTGTGTATTATCATTTAAACTTGGGTATTTTGGATTTAAATCTCAAAATCCTATGTGAGATGAAAATCTCATTAGAGAGAAAGAGAAAACACTAGAGATAGAGAGAGCAGAGGAAAAGAAGAAGAGAACGAGGAGAAAAGCTTGGACATTCCGTCCAATCCGTGATTTCGAGGAAGATTCAACCTCTACAACTTTGAGGCAAGTGATTAAACTTGGTAAATAATTCTTATTCCTCTTTTATTTCATGATTTGTGGATAAATTTATGGATTTTGGGTTTAAAATGTCAAAACCTAGATTTTGGGTAAACCTTGCATTTGATGTGTATATATGGATTTGAGGGTATAAAATTAGTTGGGCTGAGTTATATAAGGAGTTTTGATGTTAGTAATATGTTTGGGTTGAAGAAAAACGAAGAGAAGATTATAAATAAGATTTTGGGAATTTTTGGCTTTTGAGAAAAATTTCCATTTTCGTAGCTTCTGAACAGGCCGAATCGATTCGGCCCCTAACCTGAATAGATTTGTAATGTTTCAAGTTTCAAGGTCCGAGTGATCGAATCGATTCAGACCCAAATCTAAATCGATTCATCCTAAGACAGTTGCCCAGGTATTTTGGACCGAATCGATTCGCATTGGAGGGTGAATCGATTCAGATTGGGTCCGAATCGATTCGAAAACAGGGCCGTTTTAGGTGAGTTTTTTCTAGAGTGAGTTTTGCCTTATTTGGTTTGGGTTTATCGATTGGGAACCTCTATATAACTTATGATAAGTATGTTTTGGAGACTTTTAGGGTGTTTCCCTTATGATAAATTGTTGGGTCATATTGACTTATTCCAAGAGAATATCGATTGGAGATTATCATACCGACTAGTGGGGAAGCCCACTATCATTGAGATTTCTATTTGGATATAATTATGGTCTTATAAGATAGAGGTAGGATGCACTTAGCGATGTTGAATTTTGAATTCAATCACAAATGGAATAACGTTAAAGGTTCACATGATCAATTGAACCACAATATGGATTGGGAATAAGGAATGTTGATCGATGTACATACGGATATAGAGAATATCCTCAACCTTAATTGAATTGGGAGATTATTCATACAAATAGAAGTGATGGATGAGTAAATTTAAGTGAGGGATCGTATCATGTATATAAAGTGGGAAAGCGTGAGAGTTAGAAACGATTTGTATATCGAGAGTAAAATATACTTATATAAATGAAATTATTTCATTTATGCATAAGAGCGTAAAAAGAGTATGTATACTTATATGGAGTGCTATATATACCTTGTGTGATGGTATGCATTTATATGATGCGATAGTATATGTATATCTAGTGTGTATGATATATATATTTATGTGAATCATACCCCCTCTATGCTATCATAGGAAGTTGCGCGATGTGGGTGAGGCCCTTGGCTTTAAGTGAAGGGAGCGCATAGTCCCCAGGTCATAGCGTCTATTCTTGTTGTGTTATTTTTATTAGGGGTGAGATGTGGTGGGTATTTTTCGTCTCACTTTCGGGTAGGGACTATGACTGCTTCCTATACGTTATGATTTTGTTTTTACCAAGGCGGTGTGAGATTCCGACCGTTGGTACCCAGGATAATATGTGAGGGATTCCCTAGAAGATGATAGCATTGAAAAACTGCGTCCCCAAGTTATAGCTCGCTAGGATGGTTATTATTATACTTGTGTGAATAATCACTACACCAAAACAGGCGATTTGTAAGTTTTTTAAACACTTACAAATGGCATTTGTAAGTGTTTAAAACACTTACAAATCAGCGCGTTGCAAAAAAATGATAAGTGTTCAAAACCGTTGCAAATGTTATTTGTAAGTGTTCATTGGGAACACATATCCGTTTTGGGCAACCGTTGTAAAAAACTTTGTAAGTCTTCTGAACACTTACATATTAAACTTTTGCAAGTGTTTTCAACACTTACAAAATTTTTATTTGCAAGTGTTTAGAACACTTGCAAAATTCAACAACTTTTTTAATTTATAAAGGTTATAAACACTTACAAAAGAAAATATATATATTTGTTTGTAACGGTTTAAAACACTTACAAATATTAATAGGAAGGAAAACCATGTTAATTTTGTAAGTGTTATGAACACTTACATAAATTAAAATATTAAAAAAAAATAAAAATTAGCCACCACGTATCACCAACCTCACATATAATAAACAATAAAAATAGCTAAAAGCATAACAATTATATCCAAACACTTTCGTACAATACTTCATGATATGTTCAGCATAAACAAGCACTCTCATCAAGAAAGAAAGCAAGAACTAAAGGTATATAATGAGTATTCTCCTTAACAAACTTCATACATCTAGTTATTGTATCCAAATACCCATGTTCCACAACCCTATTAGTATGGAAAGGAAATCGTATCGATAAGAGCATTGTCACTAGTTCCCTAAAGATAACCACTGCCAGTACTCACTGCCTCGTCGCTAAATGACCCTCTAAGTGCATAAAAAATGAAATCAGAGCATCTACCACTTCAGCATTCCTATCGGCAGAAGATGAAATGACACTACCAATGAGAGTCTGTTAAAAACCTGAACAACATCACGAAGGTCAAATTTAGCAACAATTTTACGCGATTGTGGACATAAACAAATAAGTGACTCTTAAAAAGGCAAGCACACGGGACATAAATAAATGCAAAACCAAGTATGGCCAACACAGTTATATATTAGTTGTTATGTAGTTAGTATAACACAGTGGCAAGGCCCAATAAGATGCATTCACAGTGAATATATGACTTTTGTTTACATAAAAAAAACTAAATAACGTATAGTGATGTTAAGCCATACCATAGGTTTAAGGAAGGCCAATAACTTGGCAATAGTTATATTAATTGCTCAGGGGAGGTTTTTGGCTATTTGAATCCAATGCTTATGAAACACAGGCTAAATTAAAGAGTGTATACACGTTCACAGACGGGTAAGCAAAAAGAGGAAGTTAAAACTCATGTATCCATTTCTATGCCCAACCATGATATATTAAGAATATGGCATTGAAATTGTCTTGGGATTCAATGTGGCCTTTGCAATATGCCTAATCATATAGAAAATCCAGAATAATGGGAGTAGAAGAATATTGACTAAAGCTGTCAATTTTGTGTTTTTTAGTTGGTCCTTGTATTTCAAAGCCAATGTTGTGTTGAGTAGCTTGAGGCGAGGATGCAACACACAAGGTTGAGTTGCTTTTTGGGGAGATAGAATTTTGAAAGTCATCTCCAAATGCAGTTGTAAAATCTTCATCAAAGAAGTCCATGATGTCACACTCACCCATGAAGATTGGATCCTCCATTGCCTGTAAATTTAATAGTTGTGATATTATCCATTTATTACCTCATGTAACACATTTTGAACTTCATAGTGAATTTCATTTACTGGTAATTGGCCATAATGTTATTTAATGTGCATGTCTAAATAATATATGATATGGGATAGTCCAAAGAACAAATTGTACACTCACTATTTGTTATTTAATGTGCATGTCTAAATAATATATGATATGCGATCGAAGTTCAATCCTATATTTTCGTATAGGTCTTTATTATCGAGATTGAGAGACAGAAAAAACAAAAAAAATTATAGAGAGACTTACCATGTTCCTACTGACCCATTCTCGTCGGGGGATTCTCTCAAGGACATATCTCTGTCTTGGGTTTTGACTTGACGAGCTCGATTCTTTCTATAATATATTAAACAACAGATGGAGAAAGAAAGTGTAATTAGCAAGCAATCATGGAAAGTCCTTCTTTGCAAAGAAAAAACATTAATTAAACAGAATACTGAGATATACCAAATTTGCAAAGAAACTACTTACATAGAGCTTCATCACCGCAACAACTCAAATTTGAGATGATAACACCAGCCACTGAACTGTGGGCTTAGTTATAAACTAGGCCTCTTAAGTACTTGCCCTTTTTATTTGATCTAAAATTGTTAGAAACAACAAAGTTTGGAACAGTGAGAGAACATGAACGGTAATTAAATATTGTCGTGCATATGCATTCATGTGTGGATGCGATGTGAAGATAGCATACAGTTCATACATCATACAAGATTAATTCTCATATACCTACAACACACACACTGACACAAAATAAAAGTAAAACTGATTCTTAACCTGGTCTGTAGCATGTTGGTGGCATCTCCAGAGATATAAATGATCAACCCAATATGGGAAGAAAGCAGGAGGGCGGAGGAGGGAGGGACCACGTGCCAAGGAATGAAGTGGTCGAAAGAAGGGGCTTATACCAAAAAGTCCCTCCAACATTTTTTAATACACATTTAATCTAAGTGTTTTACTTTGTTCCAAAAAGTTCCTCACCACATAAAAACATTCAAAAAAAGGAGCTCCGGTGAGGGTCGCCGGAGCTCCGGCAGTAGGGGGTGGGGTGGGGGGTGAGTGCCGCCAGCGCGAACCTTTAGAAATAAGAAAATATTAGTTAAATGGGTATTGGAGGGACTTTTTGGAACAAAGTAAAAGGCTTGGACAAAATGTGTATTAAAAAATGTTTAAGGGACTTTTTGGTATTTGATCCTTGAAAGAAAAGGGTGAAAGTGAGTGGGCTAAAATACAATTAAAGGTACTGCTCCAATACAATCAACTCTCACTGGTAGTCTCTCCAAGGTCCAAATGAAAACATGCAACTTAAGATTGAGAGAATGCAAATCATGAAAGAAATATCAGAGTCCTCGACTGATGCTCTGCAGTCTGCACCATGCACTCATAAATGGAAGTTGGAACACTCCACCATTGTTTTGTCAGTTGGAGGTCTTGTCTTAGCGTGTCAGAGAGGGAGAGAAAGAGAGGGAGAGAGAATTATACATGCACTAGATGTGCTTGAAGATGGATTTTTGAGATCTCTGGGTTCTTAACCTCAAGACTTCAAAACTAAGTGAGAATTTTCAGCAGAAAATTAATTAAATACTCTTTCTGATCTATTTCACTTCTCTTTTCCCTTACAATCTGTATTAATCTGAAAAAGAGGAAGGGGAGAATCCTCAACTTAAATCAGAATAGCAGACAATTCCTACATCTCAACTACAACCATGAATTAGCGAGATTACTCCTTGAAAATTGACTTTCCCTTCTCTTAAACAATTAGTTATGCAGATATACAAGGCTGACTAGCTGATTAATACAAAAATGGAACAGGGAATCGACAAAAACACAGATACGATATTATGTGCCTTTATCTGCATTTAGGTGAAGAACTTCCATATAAAACAAACACATCCTTCCATAAAGACATTTATTCTTAAGAACTACAATACATTTTCGTTTCATCCCAGAATTCAACCAAATTATAATTCATAATCAAAACTATAACCACATAGTCAATGTCCAACTGCCACGTGTTCAAAAAAACCAAAAACTGCCACATTCATTTAATCAAGTGTGATATGAATTTACAAGGAAAATCATTTATTTCTTCAAGAAACCTGGGTCAATGGTATTCTCCTCACTACTCATAAATGCAGTGACTGGTGCGCTTCTCCTCACTACCAATAAGCCAAATTCGGACAGAACATTTGAATCGTCTCCAGTCTTGGACACAGAACTAAGTCCTTAGCAGAGGCCTTGAACTGTTTCTAATAAATCACACTCACAGACTGAGGGTTGAAAGAAACTTGCATTTTAGCTTTCATTAGTGGTCGTGTCTGCATAAACTGCAGGTTTACTAACTCGATATGCCTCATGTCATTCTTCTTGGCAGAACCTTGTAGTTTTGTGCCCACTATTTAACAAACTTCACTCACGAAATGTTTTTACCCAACTAAACCCTTCTGAGGGAATCTACCCAATCAATAATTCATTGAGATCAATACGAATATCGAAAGTGGGAGAACCGATAAGGATGACACTATAAAGCCTCTTCTCCAAAACTCGCAAAACCTGACTCAACTGGTTCCCACCCCAAAACCCTCAATCATCTCATTAAACTCCTTATCAAATGGGGGCTCCTTGTGGCCTGATTCACATGACTGCGAAGTTCTGGAGGAAGTGGTAACTGATTCTCGGGATCAAACAAGGGATTCTCGCATTGAGATGGGTGATGGCCAGATCGCTACTTGTCTCACACCGAGGGTAAAAAACACATACACTGAATAGGGCCCAAATGACGCATCTGGATCAGACAACATAACATCCTTGCATTACTTTGTATGCATCTGAATTCTGATATTTTTCAGAGTAACTCCAACATTAATTGCTGAACCCTGAGATCACTCTTTTGAACCTTGCTCATTCTTTAGACCAAGCAATCCTGTGATGGACTATGCTTGAAAAAATTCAAGCCATGATTAGGATATTTGGGATTTAATACCATGTGATTTCACCATACAATTACGATGCCTTGGATGTTTCCATCATTGAAGAGAAAAACTCCCAAAATCTTACTTATGAGAAATTTTGTACCAACTTCAGGTCTCTTGTATTTGAACATTTTCATGATATGTGATATACGTAAGTGTGTCTTTGTCTAGACGAGAATCAACCAGGCTTTATGGCCCCTTCAAAGTGCAAGCCAAACTCATACTCATATGAGACCACATCTCAGAGGCTTGTGCCACATATCCTTGGCCTCTTAGACTCAATCAGCAAAATCCTTATAACCATGTATGAAGACTATCTTTACACTTATAAGTACTTCAAAGACTCGGTTCGATTATGTGTTGGCCTCTATGACACCGCCACTTGGAGACCAGTTCGCAGTTTTAGAACATGTATCACTCCTGGCATCACTCAATCGGAGGCTGCCTCATCAATCTCGGTCAGTCGATACCTTACAAAGCCAACAACAGCCTTTCGCATAAAATATGCAATTCGGGTATCGATGGCACACGTGGAAGAAAATTGTTAATTGTGACACCCCGCCTAATTAAACCTTGGGTGATCAAGCCTTATTTTAATATAAACACGTTTCTTAAATGGTTCATTCTTAGCATCACTGTCGAATGCCTTTTAAAATTACTAACCACCTACATGAAATTAAAATGGGTGCCAAATTTTATCTTTCTTAAACAATAAATAATCCAAACCACACATTACGAAAACTAGATATGAATGCTCAGTACATAAAATAATCTGAAAGAAAATAAAGTCTTGCCGTAACCATGGCCCAAAAAGACAACTACAATTCCATAACTAGAATAAACTGTAATAGTAAAGGTGGAACGACATATTCCAACTAGAAATAATAATACTGAGATCCTGCACTAGAAATGAAAAAGAGGAAGCGTCTAAACAATCCCTGCAACCTCCACACTGGCTGCAGCTCCCAAATCTCTAACATGGAATCAAGCTAGGTGTCCTTGTGGCTGGGCACCTAAAAGGTTTTTAAAAATTTTACATAGCAAGAGTTAGTACTCAAAACATTTGAAAATATTTTGCAGGCAGTTATCACAATTAAGTTATTGATTACACATATTAAGGTTTCGCACACTCCCTTGAACTTCCTCACCTCTCATACGTAGTATGTAACTATCGAGGATACTTAGTCTACCTAATTATACTTTCCATAACCGTAGTTAACTCATTTACTGTTCGTTGTCCTTATTCATGTAATAATTTCATCATGTTATAAATTATTACTAAGACATTTACATCTCGTTTCATTGACTACTATTCTCAATTTGTAGATTATGCACATAGAAACATTTTGTCTCACAACAATGTATTTATTATTAGTTACCTCTAATATATTCTTTTATTACACACCAAGGACCCTTGGCTCGGAATAATTCATCGACTCCAAGTGAAAGTTGGTTCGGAATGATCCATCGACTCCAACTATATACAAATATAAATATATACGCATATTATGGTTCGGGACTCTTTCATCGCGGCACCAGTTCAAAGTTTGGTTCGACATTAACATCGACCCCAAATATATAATAACTTTATGTTAGTTCGGAATGTCACATCGACCCTAACATAATTAGTTTAGGTAATATTCTCTTAACCCAAACCTATTTATATAGATATAGTAGGTACACACTCGACCTAATAAATCATACCCGTACGTTATATATTCTACTTATATTCTCCGTACTGATGAATTACAATTTCTCTCACTATTGTATTTATTCGAGTATTTGCGTAACTCTGAGGGTCCTAGTTACCCCTCCCTTAATTCAGTAGTTAAGTTAATTTTAACCTACTGGTATTTTCTTTCCGGAATTAAGTCTCACTCTTTCCGTAATTAAATTAACCATTTCAACTCACGGCTAAGTCAATCGTTCTATCGTCATTCCATTTCTCCAACATTCCTACTCAATATTTAGTGGAAGAACCTAATGGTACACCTACTGGTAATTTCCAAGTCCCCTCATAGGAAAAATATCAATTCTAAGGTTCCCGTTAAGTAACGGCCATTAAAGAAATTTCTACACAAATTTTCTATAGTTCAGACATGGTCGATCAATCGACATTGAAGGGTCGATCGATCGATCGAGCAGTGACAGACCCAATTCATCTTTTTCCTACGGGTTTCACCATTTTTACACCTCTAACTATCATGATAGGCCATCATATTCACAACCAACAATTTCTAATCATTCCTACATATTTTGGGATGATTACTAACGATTTAAAACATTAAAATCATTATAATTCTTGGCCAAATTCACTGAAAATCTCACTAATATTCAAGAACCCTAAAAATGCATTCTTTATATTTTTCATCCAAATTCCAGATTTTCTTACGAATTTCTCATCAAATTTTCTATAATATAAACATACTTGGTAATTCAAAAACGTCCAACATGCAAATCGTAATCAATCATGGATTATTATCAACTGTTTGTTCCCAAGAATATCAGAAAAATCATGTTCTTCCTCAAACTTAATCATGGGTATTATAACTTAATTATTTTTCAAATAACCACTTGCCTTAAGATTTGTAGGGTCTGATTTCGTGGTTGATGATGATGATTGATGATATTGATACTCCAATCCTCCTTCCCAACAATCCTTATTGTGAAATCCTCCTAAGATTATCCCTCCTTCCTACTTTTGCCTTAGGAATTTGCCTCTCTCTCTCTTCTCTAATGGCTATGGTGTAACTCTCATTGCCTAACCCTAGACACCACTCTTATAATCAGATTTAGGGCTTCAAAATTCGTAGGTCTTCTTTCCCATAATTGTAAAGAGACCAATATGCCCCCAAATTGTCCCGGCTTAGTCCGAAAATGACCCGACACTCAACTAGTACCCCCGGGTACACTATTTTGACTAATTCGACCCTTTCGGAATCAACCGTGGACTCTAAATTATCATTTGAGTCTCGTAAACATTTTTCTACTCTCGTCCCTACATTTCTCCGAGATACTTTCGGTACGTCCATATAGTCCCTAGATCATACATATCAACATTGAAAGTTTCTACTCACCTTAGTGAATTTTCTTTAACGCATATGCATCTCATTTAACATAATATCTATTTAAATTACTCTACTCACATAATTTAAATAAAACATATTTAATCACATTTAAATTACTCTACTCACGTAATTTAATTAAAGCGCACATCTAATCCCATTAAATTACTCTACTTACGTAATTTAAAATTAAGCAAAATAACGGGGTATTACATACTTCCCCCCTTACAAAAGGAATTTCGTCCTCGAAATTAGAAAAATACCTGCTATGAATAATTTTGGATATTGTTCTCGCATATCCTCTTCCCATTCCCAAGTGGACTCATCCATATTGTGATGTCCCCACTGTACTCGCACTAAGGGTACCACCTTGGATCTTAGTTTGCGCTCACTATAATCCAGGATAGCCACGGGTCTTTCGTCATACGAGATATCTGGCTGCAAATCGATCTCCTCTAGTGGAATGTGCCAGTAGGCTCTCTCGCTCCTCTTGTATTTCTTCAGTGACGCCACATGGAACACATCGTGTATTCGCTGAAGATGCTCAGGAAGTCCCAATCTGTAAGCTACCGGTCCCACTCTCTCAATGATAGGAAACGGCCCCACATATCTCGGTGCTAACTTCCCCTTTTTGCTAAACCTTGTAACCCCTTTCATAGGAGATACTCGAATTAACACCTGGTCTCCCACATCTAATTCCATATGTCTCCTGTCGGCGTCAGCATAACTCTTCTGCCTATCCTAGGCTATTCGAATACGTCCTCGAATCAACTCTATTTTGGAGGAAGTCTCTTGTATCATCTCTGGCCCTAAAAGTCTGTTATCCCCCACCTCTAACCAACAAGTGGGTGAACGACAAGGCCTCCCGTAAAGTGCCTCGAATGGAGCCATGCCAATAGTGAATTGGTAAGAGTTATTATACGCAAACTCCACAAAAGGAAGATATGGCTCCCAATTTCCCCCAAAATCTAGAATACACATTCTCAGCATGTCCTCTAACATCTGGTTTAGTCTTTTTGTCTGGCCGTCCGTCTGTGGGTGATATGCTGTACTCAATCGTAAGTCGGTGCCCATGGCCTCCTGAAAACTCTGCCAAAAGTGCGACACAAATATCTTATCTCGGTCCGACATGATATTAATAGGAACTCCGTGCAGCTTAACAATCTCTGAAATAAAAAGCTGCGCGTACCGCATAGTATCATAATCCGTACGAACCGGTAAGAAATGTGCGACCTTAGTCAAACGATCCACTATCACCCATATGGAATCGTGGCCCTTCTGCGAGGTTGGTAACCCGGTAATAAAATCCATTGAGATACTCTCCCACTTCCACACGGGAATCTCTAGTGGTTGTAGCATCCCTAAAGGTCTCTGATGGTCGACTTTTATGAGTTGGCATGTAACACATTTTGAGACAAAATCTGCAATATCTCGTTTCGTACCTGACCACCAATATACTCGTCGCATATCCTGGTACATTTTGTCCCCACCTGGATGTACCGAGAATTTTGACCCGTGTGACTCTGTCATAACGGCATGCCTCAAATCATCATTTTCGGGTACTATCAATCTACCGTTGAAACGTAGTCCACCCTCTGAACTGATGGAGTAGAACTCTGCCCCCTTGGCCAGTAACTGCTGTACTTTATCCTGACAAAAAGGGTCTTCTGCCTGTTCCCTCACTATCCGCGTAACATTTTCGGAAGTGATAGCTAGAACTGCCATACATGCTCTCGCCATATCATCCTCGTGTCAGAGCTCACTCCACTTTGCCTTCCAAAATTCTGCTAACTCTCCGGTAGGTCTTTTACTTAGCACATCTGCCACCACGTTATCCTTACCAGGATGATACTGTATATCAAATTGGTAGTCCTTCACAAATTCAAGCCACCTTCTCTGCCTCATGTTCAGGTCCTTCTGAGTGAACAGATATTGCAAAGACTTGTGAGCCGTGAATAACGTGAACTGTTCACCCAGAAGATAGTGTCTCCAAATCCTGAAAGCAAAAACAACTGCTGCCAATTCGAGGTCATGGGTGGGGTAGTTCTTCTCATGTGGCTTTAGCTTTCGTGACGCATAAGCTATAGACTTCTCCTTGTGTTGTAACACACCCCCAAGTCCTTGTAAGGACGCATCAGTATAGACTCGGTATTCCACTCCGCTCTTAGGAAAGGTAAGAATGAGGGCGGATGTCAACTTGTCTTTCAATTCATCAAATGCTAACTGGCAACTATCACTCCATACGAAGGGAATCCCCTTCCGAGTCAGATTTGTCAATGGTACGGAAATTTTTGAGAATCCCTTGATGAAGCGACGATAATAACCAGCCAATCCCAAGAAACTGCGAATTTATGTCGATCTCGTGGGCTGTCCCCACTCCCTCACCGCCGATACTTTACTCGGGTCAACAGCAATGCCCCTGATCGATACGACATGGCCTAGGAACTGCACCTCCTGAAGCCAAAATCCACACTTCTCAAATTTGGCATATAACTTGATGGTTCCGCAATGTCTGTAGGACCAATCGTAAGTGTTCTGCATGCTCCCCCTCCGTACGGGATTAAATCAGAATGTTGTCTATGAATATAATCACAAACTGATCCAAAAACTCCCTGAATACCCTGTTCATGAGATCCATGAATACTGCCGGTGCATTAGTTAGCCCAAAAGGCATCACTCTGAACTCATATGACCCGTACCGCGACAGGAAAGCGGTCTTAGGTACATCTTCTTCACGAATGCGCAATTGGTGTTAACCCGATCTCAAGTCGATCTTTGAAAAGTATGCAGCCCCTCTCAATTGATCAAACAAGTCGTCGATCCTCGGTAATGGATACTTATTGCGTATCGTAACTTTGTTCAGCTTTCTGTAATTTACGCACAGACGAAGTGAACAATCCCTTTTCTTCACAAATAGTACTGGCGCACCCCATAGCGATGTACTCCGTCGAATAAAACCCTGCCCTAATAGTTGCTGAATTTGCTCTCTCAGTTCCCGCATCTCCGAAGGAGCCATGCGATATGGTGCTTTGGCAATCGGTCTCGTCCCTGGTGTTTGATCAATCACGAACTCTATCTCTCTGCTAGGTGGTAACCCCGGTATCTCCTGAAAGACATCCTCAAAATCCCTCACCACAGGGATTGAGTCCAGAGAAACGACAACCCCATGTGAGGTCTCCTCCTCAATATAATATAAATGAGTTCGCGATCCTCCCTCGGGAAGTGGCATTGCCACAAGGAACATCTCCTGCCCCGGTATGGAGAACACGATGGTCCTCTCATAACAATCTACCATTGCCCTATTATGTGCCAACCAATCCATACCTAGGATGACATCATATCCCTCCATATCCAGCACTAGAAGGTCCGCCGCTTGACTCAATCGCCCGACCATAATGTCCACACCCTTACAAATCGAGTGTATAAGGGATCCACTACCCATCGGTGACTCCACACACATAAGATGAGTGTCGGCTGTCGCTAATAGGCCGGCTGCCCGTGCAAATCTAGTGGAAATAAACGAATGTGTCACCCCTGTGTCAAAAAAAATATTCCCCTCAAGCCCATGAATAGGAAACATACCCGCAACTGCCGGCGGTGCTGGAAGTGCTGGCTGAAATGGAATGTCACGGATGTTGAGCACACGTCCGTACTGCATCTTCCCTGGCTGTGGGGCCTATACTGCTGCTGGGGCTAACGGTGCCTGCTGCCCCTGTTGGGCACCTTACTGTTGTGCCCGATCTTGCTGTGGACAATTTCTGCTCTTATGACCCTGCTGACCACAAGTGAAGCACTGTCCCTGAAACTGTCTTTGTCCTTGGCCCTGTTGGCCCTGTCGCCCTTGGCCTTGTTGTCCCCCATTTTGATTACCCTGGCCCTATCGACCCTGAGTAGCTGGTTGCTGAGGACCCTGCTGGCCCTACCGGTCGAAGCGATACTTCTCGTGCTTAAACTTCTTGGCAGGGTTCCCCTGTCGGGAATCCTCCCCCAACTGTCCCGGTACCAGCTGCTGTGTTGCGTTGCTTCCACTACCTCCATCCACCTTGCCCGTTTGGCTAGGCTCACCCCTCTTACTTCCCTTAGTATGAAAACGGTGATCCTGATAGTGTAGTAGAGCGGCATTGACGACATATGTGTAGGTTACCAATGCCGAATTACCAATTAAGTGTTGTCTGATTCTCCAGGTTAGGCCCTCCATAAATTTGGACTTCTTCCTCTCCTCATTTCTCACCTCGTTTGGCACAAAATTGGCCAAGCGGGTAAACTCCTCCTCGTAGTTAGCAACTAAGCGATCACCCTGAACCACTTCGCTGAACTTTTTTCTCATCTCAGACTCTACTGCTGGAGGGAAATACTTGCGGTCAAACCGCACCCAAAATTCAGAAATAGTCAAAGTATCTCTCTCCTCGGTGGTGGTAACTGACTCCCACCACTGTAGGGCCGCTCCTGATAGACGGAAAGTGGCTAGTATTTGTTCCTGTACACCGGTGCATTCTAGCATGTGCAAGTGGCGCTGGATATTCTTCTTCCTATTGCACGCTTCCACTATATCAGTACTGCCATGAAACTCGGGTGGGTGCCCCTTCTGAAATGTCTCCCTGACTCGTTGACAAGTAGATGGCCCTGCCGGAACTTGCACTGCCGGTGCCACAGGAGGAGGTACTTGGGGCTGTGGAAAGTGGGCTGCCATTGCCCTCATCGCTGTCTCAACTGCTTGAGCCACTATCACTGCAACCTGAGTAGTGGAGATTACCTCGGGTGGGGGTGGTGGTATCGGTACCTGTGGCTCCTGATGAGCCTCCCTCACCTCCTCTCTGGCTTCAGCCCTCTCTACTCTCAGTCTCCTTGGCGGCATCTGAAATAAGATTCAAATTGTATAAGTACATAGTTTATACAAAATTTAAGAGCAGAAGTACGATAACGCAACAGTTGGAAATTTTTATCAACAATCCTAATAGTAGGGCTCTAATACAACAAACGTAATGCTGAATCGTAGTAAGCCGTACATATCCTATGGACACTAGAACCTGATGCTCTGATACCATCTGTGACACCCTACCTAATTAAACCTTGGGTGATCAAGCATTATTTTAATATAAATATATTTCTTAAATGGTTCATTCTGAGCATCACTGTCGAACGCCTTTTAAAATTACTAACCACGTAAATGAAATTAAAACGGGTGCCAAATTTTATCTTTCTTAAACAATAAATAATCCAAACCACACATTACCAAAACTAGATATGAATTCTCAGTACATAAAATAATCTGAAAGCAAATAAAGTCTTGCCGTAAATCACGGCCCAAAAAGACAACTACAATTCCATAACTAGAATAAACTGTAATAGTAAAGGTGGAACGCCATGTTCCAGGTAGAAATAATAATACTGAGATCCTTCACTAGAAATGAAAAAGAGTAATCGTCTAAACAATCCCTGCAACCTCCACACTGACTGCAGCTCCCAAATCTCTGACATGGAATCAAGCTGGGTGTCTTTGTGGCTGGGCACCTAAAAGGTTTTTAAAATTTTACATAGCAAGAGTTAGTACTCAAAACATTTGAAAATATTTTGCAAGCAGTTATCACAATTAAGTTATTGATTACACATATTAAGGTTTCTCACACTCCCTTGAACTTCTTCACCTCTCATACGTAGTACGTAACTATTGAGGATACTTAGTCTACCTAATTATACTTTCCATAACCGTAGTTAACCCATTTACTGTTCGTTGTCCTTATTCATGTAATAATTTCATCATGCTATAAATTATTACTAAGACATTTACATCTCGTTTCATTGACTACTATTCTCAATTTGTAGATTATGCACATAGAAACATTTTGTCTCACAACAATGTACTTAATATTAGTTACCTCTAATATATCCTTTTATTACACACCAAGGACCCTTGGCTCGGAATAATTCATCGACTCCAAGTGAAAGTTGGTTCGGAATGATCCATCGACCCCAACTATATACAAATATAAATATATACACATATTCTGGTTCGGGACTCTTTCATCGCGGCACCAGTTCAAAGTTTGGTTCGGCATTAACATCGACCCCAAATATATAATAACTTTATGTTAGTTCGGAATGTCACATCGACCCTAACATAATTAGTTTAGGTAATATTCTCTTAACCCAAACCTATTTATATAGATATAGTAGGTACACACTCGACCTAATAAACCATACCCGTACGTAATATATTCTACTTAAATTCTCCGTACTGATGAATTACAATTTCTCTCACTATTGTATTTATTTGAGTATTCGCGTACCTCTAAGGGTCCTAGTTACCCCTCCCTTAATTCAGTAGTTAAGTTAATTTTAACCTATTGGTATTTTCTTTCCGGAATTAAGTCTCACTCTTTCCGTAATTAAATTAACCATTTCAACTCACGGCTAAGTCAATCGTTCTATTGTCATTCCATTTCTCTAACATTCCTACTCAATCATTAGTGGAGGAACCTAATGGTACACCTACTGGTAATTTCCAAGTCCCCTCATAGGAAAAATATCAATTCTCAGGTTCCCATTAAGTAACGGCCATTAAAGAAATTTCTACAAAATTTTTCTACAGTTCAGACATGGCCGATCAATCGAAGGGAGATGGTCGATCGATCGACTGCTTCGATCGATCGACATTCAAGGGTCGATCGATCGATCGAGCAGTGACAGACCCAGTTCATCTTCTTCCTACGGGTTTCACCATTTTTACACCTCTAACTATCATGATAGGCCATCATATTCACAACCAACAATTTCTAATCATTCCTACATATTCTGGGATGATTACTAATGATTTAAAACATCAAAATCATTACAATTCTTGGCCAAATTCACTGAAAATCTCACTAATACTCAAGAACCCTAAAAATGCATTCTTTATATTTTTCATCCAAATTCAAGATTTTCTTACGAATTTCTCATCAAATTTTCTATGATATAAACATACTTGGTAATTCAAAAACGTCCTACATGCAAATCCTAATCAATCATGGATTATTATCAACTGTTTGTTCCCAAGAAAATCATAAAAATCATGTTCTTCCTCAAACTTAATCATGGGTATTATAACTTAATTATTTTGCAAATAAACACTTGCCTTAAGATTTGTAGGGTCTGATTTCGTGGTTGTTGATGATGATTGATGATATTGATACTCCAATCCTCCTTCCCAACAATCCTTGTGGTGAAATCCTCCTAAGATTATCCCTCCTTCCTACTTTTGCCTTAGGAATTTGCCTCTCTCTCTCTCCTCTAATGGCTATGGTGTAACTCTCATTGCCTAACCCTAGCCACCGCTCTTTTAATCAGATTTAGGGCTTCAAAATTCGTAGGTCTTCTTTCCCATAATTGTAAAGAGACCAAAATGCCCCCGAATGGTCCCTATTTAATCCGAAAATGACCCGGCACTCAACTAGTACCCCCGGGTACACTATTTTGACTAATTCGACCCTTTCGGAATCAACCGTGGACTCTAAATTATCATTTGAGTCTCGTAAACATTTTTCTACTCCCATCCCTACATTTCACCGAGATACTTCCGGTATGTCCATATAGTCACTAGACCGTACATATCAACATTGAAAGTTTCTACTCACCTTAGTGAATTTTCTTTAACGCATATTCATCTCATTTAACATAATATCTATTTAAATTACTCTACTCACATAATTTAAATAAAACATATTTAATCACATTTAAATTACTCTACTCACATAATTTAATTAAAGTGCACATCTAATCCCATTAAATTACTCTACTTACGTAAT
This sequence comes from Sambucus nigra, assembly GCA_949130495.1. Taxonomy (NCBI): domain Eukaryota; kingdom Viridiplantae; phylum Streptophyta; class Magnoliopsida; order Dipsacales; family Adoxaceae; genus Sambucus; species Sambucus nigra. The sequence continues at coordinate 255,853,338 of OX422222.1, forward strand.
TTAAAATTAAGAAAAATAACAGGGTATTACATTAATTTAAGCACTAAAATAATATATAGCTCATTTTAGAGTGTGCAGAGATACTCTGAAGCATCACAAATCAGTCAACCAGAATACAGGCACTGAATAAATAGCACTCTCAAGTATTTGAATATATAAGGGGTAGAAAAAATACCTCCCAGTCTGTACAAATTGGGAGAATGCGCTTTAAATTGCCACATTGGGCTGCATATACTGCTATTTCATATTTCCCACCCTCTTGTACCGCAATTTTCTTCAATATATCCAGAAGAAAAAAAATCCATTAATTTCATAGAAATAGAACCACCCAATGTGCATTATATTCTTAAGATAAGATTATCAGACAGGACATCTTCAGGCAGCATACATATATTTATCAAAATATGACAAACTATGAAGCTAGGTGTATATGACTATTTTTTGAACTTGAAAGAAAATCATGCAAAATCTTCTTAATAGAAAAACCAGAGGCAAGTCATAGTTACCTTAATTAGGATGTCCCGTGAGAGAATTTACCCACGATGGAATATTTATAATGATTGGAAAGGATGTCCACTTGTGTCTGGTTGAATGAAATAGCTGGTTCTCCACGTTGCTTTTTTAAGGATTGTACAACTTGTGGTGAAAGTGTGTTTCTCAAGTTGTGTACCATGGATTTAAGATGAATTATGGTAAATGACAATGCTTCCTCTAGTATATCTTCACCATGGACTCTGAGATGTGTTGCTTCATATAAGCTTAACATTCCTCTGGTATCACTAATGAATGACTCCTTCAATTTCCCTTTGGCGTCCTTAAATTTGCTGAATATACCTTCATTAACACACATTATAAAAAAATGTCCATGTTTGATCAATTAAATTTACATAAGCAATCATGCATATACCCAATGACTCAAACATATCCTTCACCGTTCTTATGGTTTACAGATTATTGTTGTGCTTCAATGATAACCAAAAAAAAAGTTATGCAAGTGTCAGACACTGACTTAGTTGCAGGTTTTTTTGGGTTTCCATATGAGACTCTTCGTTTCGGTTCAAGACTACACGCACACATATTTGTGATTGTGGCTTAGACATTGGTGTTATTTTGATGCGTTTTGATGTTGCTTGATATAATAAAATAGTAACGTGTTAATGAATATTAATGATCATTAGAAAGATGCTTCGCAAATGGTACAATAAATACAGAGACAATGTCTGCCCCGATTACTTTTGCAAATGTGTTGATGAACGGTCGTGGTTCTTTTCAAACTTATGTATCTCCGCCAATCATCAAAACTATTGTATATTAATCATCATATCCCCTGGAAATTTAATAGTCTTGTATTGTATATTAATCTTCAATTTAACGCATATTATGAATGAAATTACATTGATAAACTATAAATTATGAATCTAAGAAATTACCTATCAATGCGATCCATAATGTTTTCCAAAGACATTATCACCACAGGTATGTTTCTCAATGATGATGACGTCTGCTGAATAATAAACAAAGACGTTAGAAAGTTAACAATCGGCATCAGTAACGATCAATACATAGCAACAACAAATTTATAAAATACCTTTACAAGTAGTTGTTTTAATAATGCCAATTCTCTGAATTTCTACAGATATAGGAATAACTCTATGAAGTAATTTCCATAAAGACGTGCAAATTGTCATTGGAAAGCTTCTCCGCCATTTCAGATTCCAGCTCAAAGAAGATGGCCTAGAGTTTCTGCAATTTTCATAACCAGTCTTAAATGGGAAATCACCAGTGGTTGATGGCAAACCTCTTCCCTCCTCCTTTATCCGGGCTTGGGACCGGCAATGCAAAGGAAATATTTGCATTGGCGGAGTTAAAAAAGGTTATGCCATATAGCAAAAAGCAACTCAAGTAATTCAAAAATGCAAAACATAACGAACATAATAAAGTCCATAGCATAACAGAGTCTAGCATAATAAAGTCCATAGCATAATAAAGTCCATAGCAAATACTAGCATAATAAAGTCCATGGCATACTCGATACAAGCATGACTTTAATGAGTCGCTAACAAAAATTAAATTCAAGAAGTCATTGGGATCCAACAATACGCGTGGCTAAACTCTTCGGCCACACGACCCAACTTCCACTACCAACATCTCCAAGAAGCTCAGCACCACCTTGTGTTCCCAAATAAAGAGAAGCATTTTCCTCAATCACTTTGTCCACTAACAATACCACCTCTTTCTCGTAATTCACTCTGTGATTGTGCACTACGTCTCGAGGGGTAGCGTCTATCCTTCCCTTGACAATAACCTTACCATTCAACCCGAGCATATCACATGAGACACCATCTTCTAGTGAGAAGGATTATACATTAAATGATGCAACTGTCCCATTACTTGCACTTGCTCCAACAGCTGGGGAGGATTGGGACTTCCCCAACACCATACCTATCATTGTCTCTATATTGCCTAGTTTATTATTCATGCCTTTAATCTCGGATTCCAATGTATCGAGACGACCTTTCATTTGGTTCCCATTGGCCTTTTCAGCTGCAAGCAAAGATAAAGATGGAGCTGAAGCCTCGATGGATGATAGCGAAACTACGGAACCCACACCACGAGTGCGCCCTCGCTTGTCAATACCAAATACTTCAGACAAGGCATCATTTCTCAATGATTGTGGCTTGTTGGTGTTATCACTACAACTTTCTTCTAGTTCTTTTTTCTTCGCGAGCACCTTGTCCAATGAAATGCCAAACATATAGAATTGTCAAGACTAATCATTTGAATGTATAATGTTTTCATGTAACAATCATCATTCACTATTTATAGAAAATCGCCATGATTGGAGAAATGCTCTCTTTTACTGACCCATCTTTACATGTGTGGCTAGCTATCCATACATCAGCACGCAATGGGTTTTTATGCAATTTCTTTGTCTACAAATAAAAAACATAACATATATTATCTTCAAGGTAATAGTAATCAAACAAAGAAGTAAAACATAGTCATACGTACCATATTGTACTCGACTTGTGCATGCCCATCACGCCCACTTGTGTGAGTGGCCCCAATCTTTGCCCTATTATCTTTCCCCGCTTTCCTCTTTTTTTTAACCTCTTTCGTATTCTCATGCTCCAGGAACTCTTTCCACTGTTCTGACTTAACACCTGGAGGTACATTGGCCAATCTTTCGGCATCCATTGAATACTTATCATAATAGCTCTTCCGTAACGTGGATTTATATGTTTTAAGTAGGCTGCACATACTTTTGTAGCAACTAATCTTGTAACTATCCGGGAGTCCATATGCTCTCTAACAAGGCAATTGATATTTTTAAATTATAAGAAATGTGTAAAGTTATACAAAAGCAAATATAATAAGCAAATTAAGTATACATAAGAAGTCTCACTTTCATCTCTTTCCAAACATCTTCCTTGTATATTTCTGGAACCTTACGCCAATCATTATATGATATTGGGACCTGTGCCTGGACCACTTTACCAAGTCGAGACATAAATCGACCTTTCTCGCTACCTATTACCTGATTATGTTGATTGAACTCAACCGCAATTCTGGTGTCTATAGATGATCCATCTGGACCATCATGTGGGTTGGAGACATTAGCTTCATTTGACATTACTGAAATTCAAATAGTGTTGGATATACCATGCATAAATATTCTGCATTAATAAAATGTCTAAATGAATTATTCACATATTATGTCAAAAATTACTAAAAATATATAATCTGTTCAATGCATAATCTGTCTAAATTTACTAAGAATTAGTCCATTCGTCGCATGTTACAATACAAGTGAAGCATTAAAGTAGTACATAAACATAATATATCTCAAGAAACAAAATCTTGAAGCGATGTCTAAAATTATTTTACAACGTAAGTGAAGCATTAAAGTAAATAAAATTAAGAAAAAATTATAAAAATCGGCTTTAGCTTTAACTAGAAGTCCTAAAGTAGATTCTTCAAATTGGGATTATCCTCAAGAATAGACTGATACATTATAGGAACCTCAAGTTTGTTAACACTTGTTGTTAATCACCATGGTGCATGAAAAATGATAGACCAACCATTGTCTTCAAAATCCTTTGAGTAAAATACTTGAGATGCTTCAGATGCAAGAATGAATGGCTCATCGTCGATTCTATCCTTACTCTTCAACTTACTTAAGTTTACCATCATTAAGTTCGATTCCGGATCAACTTTGAAACCATTTACTTTGTCCTCAACTCTCACCCAGTCACAGTAAAACACAACTGTTGAAAGATGTATAATCCAACTCAAATATTCCAAGAACAATGCCAAAGTATGTTGTCTCCGCTTCCTTATAATTCATATATTTTCTGCTTTACCTGAACTTAGTGATGACCCTCAATGACACGCTACTATTTTGGGTTACCCGTGACTCATCATAATCACGTGTGCAAAATTCAAACCCATTCACCTGATACCTCTTATATGATTGTACATCATATAATGGCCCATTTGCTATCCGCCAAAGTGCGGTATCAATCAATCCCACTTTTAATAACTACAAAAAAAGATTTCATAAGATGATTATATATATATATACACACACACACACACTTGAACAAATGTAAAATTTTATTATGTAGTTGAATTAAAAGCGAACCTCCTTAATCAACCATGGGATAAAACCCTCGGTCTTTTCCTTCAATGTAGTCGCTCTTCGATTACGCCCAAATGTGGATTCCCAATAAAGATCATATTTCCTACACCAATTCAATACCCCACACTTAGGCATCCTACTTCCTGCAACAATCTACATAAGCGGTATTTTTCAATTAAAAAATCTCAAATCATATTGATATACTTAATTTTGCCATTCCTCTACTTCATTTGATTGGTGTAACACCCACTCACGTTCTTGAGCAAATTGTAATGGAGTTAACTTCACATTCTTCCCCATGTACTCCATGCAATATAAGGTCGATTCTTCTACGATATATTTCTCTGCAATGCTCCCTTCAACATACCTCTTATTATTAGCATACTTCTTGTAATATTTCATCAAGCTACGCATAAAAAATATATTGATTACAAAAAAAATGTTTGTTGAAATAAAAAGGTTAAGCAAATCATTTACTATTTAATTACCTCTCATAAGGATACATCCACCTATATCTTACCGGCCCAAAAATCAACACTTCCTCTGCTAAGTGTATAACGAGGTGGACAGTAATAAAAAAAAATCCAGGCAGAAAATATTTCTCCAAAACACACATAGCATCAAATAATGCGTTCATTGCTGACTCCAAAACATCCCTCTTGATCACTTTGGAACATAATACATTGAAAAATAAGCTTAACCGTTGAATTGCTATTCGCAAGTCCTTGTTTTTGGATAAACATTTTTAAGCAGCAACGGCAACAAATATTGCATAATTACATGATAATCATGTGATTTGAGCCCCTTTAATCCAAGTGGTTGTAAACTCACACAATTACTCAAGTTAGAAGAAAAACCTCTTGGAACTTTTAGCTCCTTTAAAGTACGAAAAAACCATTCTTTTTCTTGTTTGTTTAGAGTGAATGTAGCCTTTGGTTTCAAAATTTTTCCTGAACTTTCGTCTGTTTCCATCCACATCTTCTTCTTGATCCCCATGGTCTTCATATCTTTACGGGAATTTTCGCTATCTTTCGTTTTGTCATTAACGTCTAGAATGGTTGACAAAAGATGATCGGTGACGTTCTTCTCAATGTGCATAACATCTAGATTATGACAAACACTATGCTCTTTCCAATAGGGCAAATAAAATAAAATAGACCTTCGATACCATGGAGTGGTAACATCACTAACCACATTCTTATCCCCTTTACGTTTTCTTTTTATTTTGGAAATCTGTTTACCAATTCTCATCTTGATGCATTTCACCTTCTTCTCAACCTCCGAACCAGATAACCTTCGTGGAGCTTTACGATGTTCAACCTTGTTGTTGAAATTTCGTTTATCGTCTCTGAACTTGTGATCATGAGGAAGGAATCTTCTATAACCACGATAACAAATTTTTCTACTACTCGTAAGTCGTTCAGATCCAGCTTCTTCCGCACAAACTGGGCACCCCTTATAACCATGAACCGTGCAACCCGATAAAGTTCCACATGCAGGAAAATCATGGACAACCCACAACAACATCGCCCTCAAAGAAAAAATTAGTTTTTGTATATGAGTCGTACGCCATTAAACCTTGAAATCGTAATTCCTTTAACTCATCTAGCAAGGGGGCCAGGTAAATGTCAATGTCTTTGCTCGGAGCATTCGGGCCGGATATTAAAATTGACATCATTGAAAATTCCATTTTTATGCATAAAGACGATCCCATATTAAGAGGAGTAACAATGATAGGCCAACAACTGTAACTAGAGCTGAGATTGCCGTATGGATTAAAACCATCAGTGGCTATACTAAGACGAACATTACGTTTTTTAGCCGCAAAGTCTGGCCACATCACATCAACAGATTTCCATATAGACGAATCAACAGGATGACGCATGATATTTATGCTACACTGTGCCCTAGCGTGCCAAGTCATCTCATTTGCAATCCATGGTATGGTGAATAATCTCTTCAACCTTGGAATCAGGGGGAAATGTCTAACTTACTTCAGAGGTACTTTACCCTCCCCATTTATTCCCAACCTATACCTGGGTAGGTTGCATACTTAACATTTTACCTTCATTGAATGTTATTTTCTATATAAAATACAATCATTTTTGCATGCATGAATTATATTATAATCCAGACCAACTTCTTTGATTATCTTCTTCATGTCTGGATACTTGGATGGTACTGTATTTCCTTTCGGCAAAAACTCTTTAAACACCCCCCAAATTTCCGTAACATTATTATCTAACAAACCATATCTTGTCTTAACATTACTCAATTTGATAAGAAAATATAGTGTCGTATGTTTCTCAGGACTTGACGGGTACAACGGTTCACTGGCCTTGTCACCTAACTTTTTGTATTTTAACTCCTCATTTGTCTCGTCACGATTGTCACCTCCCCCCATTCTAACATGCTCACTTGATAAATGATCTACTTAACGATTAAACATTTCGAATGTGTCGTAAACAAGCTCTTCCATTCTTGGATTGTCGAGGACAGGGTCATTACATTCAACACTTTCAGTGGGTTCTTTTTCTTTTCTTTTAACGACTTCCTTTTCACCATGAAAACGCCAAAACGTGTAAGACTTGGATATACCATAACGAAGCAAATGAAAATGGACATCTTCAAGCTCCAACAACTTTCCGTTTTCACATTTTATGCATGGACATGAAAATAAGGTTTCGCCACCACAATTATTCTTCACAAAATCAATGAACGTAGCAACCCCATTAATGTATTTTGCACTTCCTCTTTCACATTCCTTCATCCACTCTTTTTTAACGTCCGATGACATTCTGTATGTTGAGATACGTTAGTAAAAAATTAATATATACTATTTAATATCTAAGGGTCAGGCAACATGATCTTAAAATCTCATATAATTGAATTTATAACCAAATGAAATATAAATTAAATATTTTTATGGTTGAAACTAGAAATAATCTTCTCTATATTCGAAAGATAATATAAACACACCCAACCTGAAACCCAAACACGTCAAACCCCAACTCAACATTACTTCTTGGTTCGAAAAAAGAAAAGAAAACCAAATTTTAGTTTCGAGGAGTACTTACAGGGAGTTTGTATCACCCTGTGCATATTGAAGGTTTACCTTGTCAATGACTCTGAGTCTCCAAGTTTTTTTAATATTTTTTTTGAAATGTGGTTGACAGACCCAAATCTCTTTACAATTATTCAAAACCCAAATTTGGGAGACCCAAATCATTAATTTAACTGCTAATCCCCACTTGAGGTGAAAATCACAAATTAGACATACGCACTATTATTCCAAACCATTAATCGTGTATGAATAATACGCACCAAATATTTAACAGACAAGTATCAAATTAGACATACGCACCAAATAGAATAATACGCACCAACTATTTAATCGTGTATGAATAATACACACCAAATAAAACATACGCACCAAATATTTAACAGAATAAGACATATGCACAAAATGAAACCCTAAATCGTATCTTTAATAGAATAATACGCACCAAATATTTAACAGAATAAGACATACGCACCAAATAAAACCCTAAATCATATCTTTAACAGAATAATACGCACAAAATAAAACCCCTAATCGTATCTTTAACCCGTTGAAAGATGATCACATGAAAATATTTAACAGAATAATATTGATTGCATCTTTAAGCCTAAGCGAAGGCTAAGACGGTTGATTTGTTAAAACGTTAGAAATACTTAACAGAAAAAATACATTATGTATTTATGAATTTTTTTTATCTTCGAATTTAACAGAATAAATATTGAATGTATTTATGAAAATACATTCAATATTTAACAATATTGATCATGAAAATACATAACGATAGTTTTACCAAAATTTCGTTATGTATTTTCGTTACCAAAATTTCATTATGTATTTTTGTTACCAAAATTTTGATGAAAAAGTTTCAATCAGTAATTTCGTTATGTATTTTCGTTACTTTTGATGAAAAAATTTCAATAAGTAATTTCGTTACCAAAAATTTGATGAAAAAGTTTCAATCAGTAATTTTGTTAAAATTAAAAAGATATGAGATCGCACCTTCGAAGGTTTGGTTTGGAGAAGATCACACGAAGGTTTGGTTTGGAGAAGATCGCACGAAGGTCGGACTAAAAAGGAGAAGATCGCACGAAGATCGCACGAAGGTTTGGTTAGGAGAAGATCGCACGAAGTTTCAATCAGAAATTTCGTTTCCACGGTCCCACCTACAAATTTCATTTCAGAGGCAGAAATTTCGTTTCGTACTAAAAATTAATTTTTTTTTGTATGCAACCCATTTAGGTTATCCCACGAGCCCACCTACAAATTAAGTAACTATCACAAATTTTACAAGGGTTTTGAACACTTACAAAGTTCATAAGTGTTCAAAACCATTGTAAATTATGTAAGTGTTTTAAACACTTACAAATTAAATAATCAATTAGTTGCTAAATTGTCATTATGGTGTAGTGAATATAATACATGTATATGATTGTGAGATATCATATATATCTCTCTAGTGTAAAGAGATAAAAGAAGAATGATTGAATCTCATTCTGGATGATTTTATGTAGACTTAAATTGTGATGAGTATATTAAAGTGAATATGATAAGTATATATTTGTATAAGTATATATATTACGTTGGGTACCGAGGGCATAATGGACCCCAATGACCAACGTTGTCACGAAGTAGTGTATCGGGGGGTTCCTTATTTGAATTTTACTTTGTGAGACGTCCCACGCACGAAACACAGTTCAATGTTGGAAGTGGGGAGAAGTTTAGTCCATAGTGCTCAGATTTATATATTAGTATATCTCAACAATCGACAGTGTCAAGGAGAACTGTATCGGGGGGGTTCCTTATTTGGATTTTGCTTGCCAGATGTTCAACGCACGAAACGCAATGCACTGTTGAGAGTTGGGAATAGTTTAAATATATATATATCAAATAAGTAATTGGTGTTATATGCGTTGGACATTGAGGGAAAAATGAATCTCGGTAATCAATACTATCAAGTGGTAGTGTATCGGGGGGGGGGGGGGTTCTTTATTTGGATTTCGCTTGCGAGATGTCCCACGCACGAAACGCAGTGCAATATTGAGAATTGGGAGAAGTTTAGTCCTTACCATTATCTGAGAAATTCTAGTAAGAGAATATGTATATTTATAATTATATGTTAAGTAAGTGACGGACATTTGGGGATTATGGTAGAATTGGAAGTTGATGGTTAGGTTAGATGGAAGTTTACATGAGTATAAATTTTGGGTATAGGTTATATTTTTTTCCACCTAGATATTGTTGGGTAGACATTTGAGGATCATTTGCATACGTTAGGTGCGCGCTCTAGTTGAGAGGTTAGTTGGATTTTCTGGAGAGTGCGATTCCACCTTATTTATGATATATTGCATTTATAATTATTATGCATTTTAATGCACATGCTAAAATATTTTCACACCTCGGGCTCTGACCCGATTATATTTTTTTCTTTTTCTATATATATTGTATATTTTAGATGTTCCTCCGCAAGGATGCCATTGATGTTATCTATCCAGTGTATTCGAGGAAGTTGTGGCAGTAGCGAAATATTATAGGATTTTGATATAGTCGATTCCTATCTTTTGTATATCTAGATTATGATTCATTTTGTATATCGGGTTTACACCCAAGAGTTGTAGTTGTAACATTTTGTTTATATTTATTTTCTCAAGACTATTGTATTGTCTGTGACCCGACAGTATATTCGGGTATTTCCTTTTTATATATTTGTTTGTACTCTAATACTCTTGTAATACCCCGTATTTTTATGCTATATTAATTTGGGGATTTATTAAATTTGATGTGACGGTTTATTTAATAAAAATCCAGAAATTAATTATATAATAATTATTAACGTGACGAGAGTTAGTAATTATGGGAAACTTGTTGAATATTACTAATGAGCATAGTAATATATTATATTGGTTATATTGAATGTCATAAGTGAATTAAATGACTATTTTGGAAATTTAAGTCGGGACGTGCCCGTGTCACGTCAGGACTAATTTTGTTAAATAAAAAGTAAATATTTTATAAGTTGTTCCTATGTTCATTTTGAGTGCGCCAACGCGTCCAGAAGGGTCGAGATAGTTAGAAAAGTATACCCGGGGGTTTAGTTTGGGTCTCGGGGCGTTTTTAGGCCTAATTGGTGCCCCGGGAGGGCATTTTAGTCATTTTACATAAGTGGGTAATTAAACCCACGAATTTCAGCCAACCTATATTTGCCATTAGGTCAGCCTCTTAGGGTTAGAACATTCACAAATCAAGTGACGACCATTGGAGAAGAGAGGAGAGAGCTCCAAGGCAATCCAAGGCCAAAAAGCCACTGGTTTGCACCGCCACCACCACCACCGCGTAGATCACGAGTCGAGGAACGCAGCCATACCAAAATCAGTCGTGAATCTGCATACCAAAAACCCAGGCAAGTGTTTAAACTTGCTATTTTCGTTGATGCAATCTTCATGTTAGTTTAGGAATGAATTGTGATAAAAACTATGGAAGAAAACCCCATTTTTGATAGGAGAACACATGTAGTATTGATGTATATGTTAATTCTGGAAACCCTTGCCATGTAGAGGTAATAATCCACGAAATTTGGTGATCATAATAAAGAAATATTGGATAAAGATTCATTAGAAATCTGTTTAAGAAAATTCTATGGTTCTTGATGATTGGACATGATTTTAGGTTGAAAATCCATGTTGAATGATAGTTATACACATGCTTTACGTTATAAACACCTGGTATAATGTTATGATGATGATAGTAGGAGTTTTGGGACGATTAGAATGGAAAAACATAGTTTTGGATGAAGAAGTTTGATGAACCCCGTAACTGCATTCTGCAGAATTTTGCCCAGACCTACTTGATCGATCGATCGAGCCTAGAGCTTCGATCGATCGAAGGTTCGATCGATCGAGCCCCAAGCTTCGATAGATTGACCCCTCCTGTCAGACTCCTATTTCCCTTGTTTAATTAGTTAAATTAAGTTTATCGTGAAATAATTTTTGGGCATTCTAAATAAAATGATTTGGGAGACATTTAGGACCAGTAGGGTATATGAAATAATGTTGGAACCTTTAATATTCAACGAGAATGATATTTATGGGTATATTTACTTTAGGTTGTTAGATTTATGAATTTAAAGGGTGAGGTGCGTAAGAGAGTTACGTTGGAATCTAATAAACTCACTTACTGAATTTCAGATGTGTGGGGATATAATCCACGAGTGTTAGGTAATAAGTGAGAAAACCCCTTCGAGTTAAGGTTAGGAATAAAACCTTATACGTAATTCTATAACTGTGAAATTAAGGATAAATGGTATAATTACGGGTGATGAGAAGAACCTATATTAATATGATAAAGTGGTATATTTATATGATTGTGTGTACATATATTATATGCATGTGAAAAACATACCGCGCTACTTGCTATCCTTGAGGTTACCGCGCTGGGACAGCCTTATCTCGATGAGAACTTTATGGGGGATATTGACTTGTACCCTAGAAGATAGATATCCTTGGTACAAGCTATCGAATCGATAGTTCAGACGGTCCTAAGAGACGCGAGTATGTTCCATCCTCTTAGAGACTTGGAATCTATGATTCGCCTCGATATTTTTTGTGTATGTGTTAATACAATTCGAGAGTGATTCCGAATTTGTATTCCCCTTGATTTGAGTGGTATGGGGTTTGGATAGTGGAAGTATGCACGCACCATAGTTTTATTCGTGGTGCTGTTATATATATATATATTATACGAGTAGTTAATATATATATGAGATTATGAAATTTGAGACTGACTTCTGTGATTTGATAAGTAGGACATGGTTGTTGACTCATATTATAAATACTTGTTTTGAGAAAGTATAAAATGTCACGGGTACTTTATAAATTTTTACGAAGTTAGAAATAGAGAACTTTGGCTACAAATTGGAACATCTTTTTAAATTGAAATCGTGTATTGTAAATATTTCGAGTAATCTAAGTTAAGTTAAATCTTTTAGAAAGACTAGTATGATAAATGTTAAAAGAAACCGTTGGGAAGGTTAGTATGATAGGTGTGCACATTAGAAGAGAGGTGAGTATTTTCTCAAGATAGGGACGTACTAATATATTGTTACATTGGCCTGTATCAATTTAAATACTTGCTAAACGTATTTTAAATCAAACACACTTTCGGGCTCTGACCCATTTCTTTCTCTCTCTCTCTCTTGTATATATATGTATATTTCCAGGTGCCCAGCCACAGGGGCGTCTTGCTTAGGATCCCTTGAGAGGAACGAGCTGCATCTTAGGTGGGAGTTGCAAGTCACTTGAGTAGACGGCTTTCGTTATTGACTCCACTCCTAGTACTCTCATTTATTGGGCACGTGTCGCCCCTTTTCATCATTTCATTTGTTGTTGGGACATTTATATTTCAGTTATTTCGGTATTATTCTAAGGGATTTATTCAGGATGGATTTGTGATTTTAGTTTCTTATGTTGACATTCGATTGACGAATGTATTATGTTATTTGGATTTTTGTGGTGTGATTCTTAATTGTAGAAATTTTGTTTTAAGTAAATAAATCTTTTTCTTTAATTAAAATTTGGAAAGTTTGTATGAAAAATGTTTTTGACACTTAGCTTAATTATTTAGGGTGTTAAATTGGAAAATTTATTTTATCGACAGTGATGCTGAGAATGAACCAACTGTTAACCTTGATTTAATTTAATAAAGGAGTGATCGCCCGGTATTTAATTAGGCGGGGTGTCACAGGTGGTATCAGAGCATCAGGTTCTAGTGTCCATAGGATCTATAAGGCCTATTTCTCTTTCAGCGTAACTTTATTGCTATAGAGCCCTATTTTTAGGATTGTTGTATTATTGCTTTTATGCTTAAGTCTTCAGCTATTTGAGATGTGATAATAACTGTAGACTAATAAACTTGTTCACGTTTTTGATGCCTCCGAGACGTGCTCCGAAAGATAGGCGTGCCCAAGGCGAGAAGCAAGCAGCTCCGGCACCAAGCACAATGAATGCAAACGATGTAGCCGCCATTGTTGCTCAGGCGGTGAATGCCACGATAGCGGTGATTCAGCAGGCTCCACCCCAGGTTCAGGCAGTGGCGCCAGTACCAGCACAGCTTCCATCCGCATGGGAGAGGGTTCGGGATGCTTTTCAGAAAGTGCATCCCCCTAAATTTTCTGGTAGCTCCGATATTATTACAGTTAACCAATGGAAGAAAGACATCCAGCGGTACCTCCGTATGTATGAGTGCACTGACGTGCAAAAGAAGTTATTGGATTTCTTTAAACTAGTGGGAGACGCATTACAGTGTTGGGAGTCCACTACTCTTTGGAGGAGAGGGACACGATCCCTATTCAGTTGTTCTGGGAGCGGTTTGACCGAAAGTACTTTCCACCCGCAGTGCAGACTGAGATGAGGCAAAAATTACTAAATCTGAAGCAGGAGAACCTTACTATAGCTGAGTATGAGGAGGAGTTCACGAGACTTCTCACTATTGTGCCAGATGAGGCACCCATTGAGAGAAAAAATATTTTGCTGTTTATCGACGGGTTAGCTTGGAGGATCCGTCAGCACCTTATTGGAAATCTATCCCTGAGTACTTTCACTGATGTACTCAATGCAGCGTTACTACATTGCCAGGATCATCGCTTCCATCTTCAGGTAAGGAAGAGAGCAGGGGAGTCCAGCCAGCAGGGCAGGACCGGGGGTAATAGTGCCAGTGGGGCACAAACTCATGGACAGACTCGTCAGCACGAGCAGAGTTCCCATCAGGGGGATCCTACTAAGCGATTCCATTCAGGTGATTCTAGGCAGGGATTCGGGGGTTTCAGGTAGGGCCATCAGGGCCAGCCTAACCAACAGGGCCAACACCGACTGCAGGGACAGCAGCAGGGCCAGCAAGGCCAACAGCGTGCACATCAGGGCCAACAGGGCCACTGGCGTGGAGGTAATGGCCAGCAGGGCCGTGGATAGCAGGGTCAGAGGCCGATGCTTTGGGTGTGGTAAACATGTCCATAGGCGCCAGGATTTCCCAGAGGGCGATAGGGCCCCACAACAGTAGGGAGCCCGTAATGAGTCACATAGACCACTCTTTCCACCTACCTTCCCAGCTCCAGCCCAGGTACCATCCCTACCAGCCATTCCAGCAGCTCTAGTGCAGCAGGGGCAATTGCAGTATGGATGTGTCTATAACGTCCACCAGGCAGCAGCTCCACAAGCACAACCCACGATTGAGGGTATGTTTCCTATCCATGGTACTATGGGTCGAGTTTTGTTTGATACGGGGGCAACACATTGTTTTATAGCTATGCATTTCGCGAAGTCCTTAGGATTGCTAGCCACAACAGAGAGCACCGTGACGTGTGTCGACTCACCACTGGGGAGTGGGTCACTTATATTCTTTATATGCCGGGGAGTGGGGGTAGAGATTAGTAGCTTGGTATTACCTGCAGACATGTTAGCCTTAGACATGCACGAGCATGATGTGATTATTGGTATGGATTGGCTCGCATCTTATAGAGCCATGATTGATTTCTTCGGTGGGAGCATTGTTTTTGCCATTCCGGGGCAAGAGATGTTTGTAGTGGCGATGCCTCGCCCAGAGGGAGGCTCGACCTCTCATTTGTATTACATAGAGGAGGATACCTCTGAGGAGGTTGTGATTCCCTTAGATTCGATCACTATCGTCAGGGAGTATTTCGATGTATTTCAGGAGATACCAGGCCTACCGCCCATTCGTGAGATAGACTTTGTTATAGACCTATTGCCTGATACGAGACCTATAGCACGCGCACCATACCGTATGGCTCCAGAAGAGATGCAAGAGCTAAGAGATCAGATTGAACAGCTGTTAGGTCAGGTCTTCATTCGTAGGAGTACCTCACCTTGGGGCGCTCCAGTCTTGTTTGTGAAGAAGAGAGATGGTTCACTGAGATTGTGTGTGGAATACCAAGAATTGAATAAGGTCACGATACGGAATAAGTATTCGTTGCCTTGAATCGATGATCTGTTCGACCAGTTGAGGGGAGCAACTTTCTTTTCGAAGATAGATCTGAGGTCGGGGTACCATCAGTTATGTATTAGAGAGCAGGATGTTTCAAAGACTACCTTCTTGTCGAGATATGGGTCCTACGAGTTTAGGGTAATGCCGTTCGGACTCACCAACGCTCCAGCCGTTTTCATGGACTTAATGAATCAAGTATTCAGATAATTCTTGGATCAGTTTGTCATCGTCTTCATAGATGATATCTTCATATATTCACACTCCGAGGAGGAGCATGCCGAGCACTTGAGGCAAGTTCTTCAGACTCTACGAGAGCATCAGTTGTATGTTATGTACGAGAAGTGTAGATTCTGATTGCGAGAGGTACAGTTCTTGGGCCATGTTGTTTCTGAGCAAGGGATAGTAGTTAACCCGAGCAAAGTTTCAGCGGTGAGGGAGTGGGGACATCCCACGATACCTCCAGAAGTGCGTAGTTTCTTAGAATTAGCCGGATACTATAGGAGATTCATTCGGGGATTCTCCAAAATAGCGGGTCCATTGACGAATCTGACTCGCAAAGGGGTACCATATGTTTGGGATGACGCTTGTCCGTTGGCTTTCGACGAGCTGAAGGACAAGCTTACTTCAGCACCAGTCCTTGCCTTACCGAAACCGGGTGTGGAGTACCTGGTTTATACCGATGCGTCTTTACGGGGACTTGGAGGTGTACTCCAGCAGGAGGAGAACGCTATAGCTTTTGCTTCCCGTAAACTTAAGCCGCATGAGAAGAATTACCCCACCCACGACCTGGAGTTAGCAGTGGTCGTCTTTGCATTGAGGATTTGGAGGCACTACTTATTGGGTGGGAAATTCCGTTTGTTCATAGACCATAAGTCACTGCAGTACCTATTCACTCAGCGAGAGCTGAATATGCGTCAGCGCTGATGGATAGAGTTTGTGAAGGACTACCAGTTCGATATACAGTATCATCCATGGAAGGCCAACATAGTTGCTAATACATTGAGCCGTAGACCAGTAGTGATATAGCGGACGTCTGGAAAGCAAATTGGAAGGAATTGGGTCACCAAGACGCAGTGGCACGATCTTTCATATCCGTAATGTCGGTCACGCCCGAGATTGCTACGAGGGTAATACAGGCACAAACTACAGACCCGTTTTGCCAGGAGAAGATTGTGCGACTTCTAGCCGAGGGTGCTGAGTCATATTCTGTTAGTTTTGATGGAGGTTTGCGGTTTAATGGGAGATTGGTGGTTCCAGATGGCGCGGAGTTACGTCATGAAGTGATGACTCATTCTCACGGGTACCGATTTGCAGTACATCCAGGAGGTGATAAAATGTATCAGGACATGAGGCGTCAATACTAGTGGAGTGGGATGAAGAAGGACATCACCGAGTTTGTGTCCAAGTGTTCTACCTGCCAGCTGGTGAAGGTGGACCACCAGAAACCGTCAGGATTGCTTCAGTCGTTGGAAGTACGCGCGTGGAAGTGAGAGAGTATTTCCATGGATTTCATTACAGGGTTGCCTACATCATAGCGGGGCCATGATTCTATCTGGGTGATTGTAGACCGTTTGACCAAGGTGGCACATTTTCTGCCAGTGAGGATAGATTATACCATGGGTCAGTATGCTCAGTTGTTCATCGCTGAGATTGTCAGATTACATGGGGTGCCCCTGAATATTGTGTCAGATAGGGACAAGATTTTTGTGTCACGTTTCTGGGAAAGTTTTCAGGAGGCTATGGGTACTTAATTGAGGTTGAGTTCAGCTTACCACCCATAGACAGATGGACAGACATAGCGTACTAATCAGATTTAGAGGATATGCTACGCATGTGTGTTCTCGATTTTGGAGGAGGTTGGGAACCACATCTTCCACTGGTAGAGTTTGCTTATAATAACTCTTATCAGTTTACGATTGGCATGGCTCCATTTGAGGCTTTGTATGGCAGGCCTTGTCATTCTCCAACCTGTTGGCTCGAGGTGGGGGACAACAAGTTGCTTGGACCAGAAGTGATTCAAGAGACCTCCGCGAGGATTGAGAAAATCAGGAGTCGTATTCGGGTAGCCCAAGACAGGAAGAAGAGCTATGCCGATGCGAAACGATTCTTCCGGGAGTTTAATGTGGGAGATCAAGTGTTATTGCGTGTATCTCCTATGAAGGGAGTGATGAGGTTCGGGAAGAAGGGTAAGTTGGCTCCGAGGTACGTAGGACCATTTCCCATCATCGAGAGGATTGGGCCGGTAGCATACAGGTTGGGATTGCCATAACATTTACATCGCATCCACGATGTATTCCACATATCGTCGTTGAGACGATATCTTCGGGATGATATGGCCCATACTCACATTGCGATAGATGAGATTAACTTACAGTATGAGAGCTCTTACGAAGAGAGACCAGTGGCTATTCTAGACTATAGTGAGAGGAGATTGAGGTCGAAACTAGTCCCACTTGTGCGAGTCCAGTGGGAGCATCATAATGTGGAGGAATCCACTTGGGAGAGTGAGGCAGATATGCGCGAGAGATATTCAGAGTTGTTTTTACCAGGTATGCCTTATTTTCTGAATTTCGGGACGAAATTTCGTTATTAGGGGGGAAGTTTGTAATACCCCGTATTTTTATGCTATATTAATTTGGGGATTTATTAAATTTGATGTGACGGTTTATTTAATAAAAATCTGGAAATTAATTATGTAATAATTATTAACGTGACGAGAGTTAGTAATTATGGGAAACTTGTTGAATATTACTAATGAGCATAGTAATATATTATAATGGTTATATTTAATGTCATAAGTGAATTAAATGACTATTTCAGAAATTTAAGTCGGGACGTGCCCGTGTCACGTCAGGACTAATTTTGTTAAATAAAAAGTAAATATTTTATAAGTTGTTCATATGGTTGTTTTGAGTGTGCCAATGCGTCCAGAAGGGTCGAGATAGTCAGAAAAGTATACCCGGGGGTTTAGTTTGGGTCTCGAGGCGTTTTTAGGCCTAATTGGTGCCCCGGGAGGGCATTTTAGTCATTTTACATAAGTGGGTAATTAAACCCACGAATTTCAGCCAACCTATATCAGCCATTAGGTCAGCCTCTTAGGCTTAGAACATTCACAAATCAAGTGACAGCCATTGGAGAAGAGAGGAGAGAGCTCCAAGGAAATCCAAGGCCAAAAAGCCACCGATTTGCACTGCCACCACCACCACCGCGTAGATCACAAGTCGAGGAACGCAGCCATACCAAAATCAACCGTGAATCTACATACCAAAATCCCAGGCAAGTGTTTAAACTTGCTATTTTCGTTGATGCAATCTTCATGTTAGTTTAGGAATGAATTGTGATAAAAACTACGGAAGAAAACCCCATTTTTGATAGGAGAACCCATGTAGTATTGATGTATATGTTAATTCTGGAAACCCTTGACATGTAGAGGTAATAATCCACGAAATTTGGTGATCATAATAAAGAAATATTGGAGAAAGATTCATTAGAAATCTGTTTAAGAAAATTCTAGGGTTCTTGATTATTGTACATGATTTTAGGTTGAAAATACATGTTTAATGATAGTTATACACATGCTTTACGTTAAAAACACCTGGTATAATGTTATGATGATGATAGTAGGATTTTTGGGATGATTAGAATGGAAAAACGTAGTTTTGGATGAAGAAGTTTGATGAATCCCGTAACTGCATTCTGCAGAATTTTGCCCAGACCTGCTTGATCGATCGATCGAGCCTAGAGCTTCGATCGATCGAAGGTTTGATCGATCGATCCCCAAGATTCGATCGATCGACCCCTCCTGGCAGACTCCTATTTCCCTTGTTTAATTAGTTAAATTAAGTTTATCATGAAATAATTTTTGGGCATTCTAAATAAAATGATTTGGGAGACATTGAGGACCAGTAGGGTATATGAAATAATGTTGGAACCTTTAATATTCAACGAGAATGATATTTATGGGATATTTACTTTAGGTTGTTAGATTTATTAATTTAAAGGGTGAGGTGCGTAAGAGAGTTACATTGGAATCTCATAAAGTCACTTACTGAATTTCAGATGTGTGGGGATATAATCCATGAGTGTTAGGTAATAAGTGAGAAAACCCCTTCGAGTTAAGGTTAGGAATAAAACCTTATACGTAATTCTATAACTGTGAAATTAAGGATAAATGGTATAATTACGGGTGATGAGACGAACCTATATTAATATGATAAAGTGGTATATTTATATGATTGTGTGTACATATATTATATGCATGTGAAAAACATACCGCGCAACTTGCTATCCTTGAGGTTACCGCGCTGGGACAGTCTTATCTCGAGGGGACCTTTATGGGGGATATTGACTTGTACCCTAGAAGATAGATATCCTTGGTACAGTCTATCGAATGAATAGTTCAGATGGTCCTAAGAGACGCGAGTATGTTCCATCCTCTTAGAGACTTGGAATCTATGCTTCGCCTCGATATTGTTTGTGTATGTGTAAATACAATTCGAGAGTGATTCCTAATTTGTATTCCCCTTGATTTGTGTGGTATGGGGTTTGGATAGTGGAAGTATGCACGCACCATAGTTTTATTCAGGGTGCTGTTATATATATATATATATTATACGAGTAGTTAATATATATATATATGAGATTATGAAATTTGAGACTGACTACTGTGATTTGATAAGTAGGACATGGTTGTTGACTCATATTATAAATACTTGTTTTGAGAAAGTATAAAATGTCACGGGTACTTTATAAATTTTAACGAAGTTAAAAATAGAGAACTTTGGCTACAAATTGGAACATCTTTTTAAATTGAAATCGTGTATTGTAAATCTTTCGAGTAATCTAAGTTAAGTTAAATCTTTTAGAAAGACTAGTATGATAAATGTTAAAACAAACCATTGGGAAGGTTAGTACGATAGGTGTGCACATTAGAAGAGAGGTGAGTATTTTCTCAAGAGAGGGACGTAGTAATATGTTGTTGCATTGGCCTGTATCAATTTAAATACTTGCTAAACGTATTTTAAATCAAACACACTTTCGGGCTCTGACCCGTTTTTTTTTCTCTCTCCCTCTTTTATATATATGTATATTTCTAGGTGCCCAGCCACAGGGGCTTCTTGCTTAGGATCCCTTGAGAAGAATGAGCTGCAGCTTAGGTGGGAGTTGCAGGTCA
The DNA here is from genome assembly GCA_949130495.1 of Sambucus nigra. NCBI lineage: Eukaryota > Viridiplantae > Streptophyta > Magnoliopsida > Dipsacales > Adoxaceae > Sambucus > Sambucus nigra. The sequence goes on from OX422222.1 coordinate 255,874,203, forward strand.
CTTGAGTAGACGGCTTCCGTTATTGACTCCACTCCTAGTACTCTCATTTATTGGGCACGTGTCGCCCCTTTTCATCATTTCATTTGTTGTTGGGACATTTATATTTCAGTTATTTCGGTATTGTTCTATGGGATTTATTCAGGATGGATTTGTGATTTTAGTTTCTTATGTTGACATTCGATTGACGAATGTATTATGTTATTTGGCTTTTTGTGGTGTGATTCTTAATTGTAGAAATGTTGTTTTAAATAAATAAATCTTTTTCTTTAATTAAAATTTGGAAAGTTTGTATGAAAAATGTTTTTGACACTTAGCTTAATTATTTAGGGTGTTAAATTGGAAAATTTATTTTATCGATAGTGATGCTGAGAATGAACCAACTGTTAACCTTGATTTAATTTAATAAAGGAGTGATCGCTCGGTATTTAATTAGGCGGGGTGTCACAACTCTTTTCTTTTATATAGCATGTGTGTGTTCTTTATCATATTCACTAGCTGTTATGTTGTTAGTTGTGTATTTCTTTGTATGCTTTAATTTTTTTTTGGCACCCTCTTTTTGTAGTAATGGCTAGTTAGATATGTTTGTTTTAGTATTGTCACTAGATGCTGAGAATGACCCACATGAGATTCTTGATTATTTTAGTATAGGGTTTGCCCCCCGTTATTACTTTAAGCGAGGTGTCACAGGTGGTATCAAAGCATCAAGTTCTAGTGTCTTTGGGATCTTTGTGGGTTTTATCCGATCTTTCGTAAGCATTCTTGATGTAAAGCACTATTATTAGGATTTTTGTGTTCACACGTCTATATTTTCTTCAGCAATGTGAAATCATTTTAATGGCATTCTGATACACTTGTTCTTGTTTTAGATGCCACCGAAGAGAGGTCGTCCAGGCAGGGAAAATAAAGATGCTGAGAATATGGAACCCCAAATGCCCCAAGGGACTATGACCACAACTGAATCTACCAATATTGTGCCACAAGAAGTAACTGTTGCCATTTCTGCGATGGTGCATCAACCTTCAATTCAAGTAGCCCAAGCCTACTCAGGGTTGTCTACGTAGGAGAGAGTGCGGGAATATTTTAGGAAAGGGCATCCTGTGTAATTTTTAGGGGGAGCTGATGCGATGGCTGCAAATCATTGGAAGAATAGTATACAAAGGCACATTCCCATGGTTGAATGTAGCGAGGTACAGAAGCAATTTCTCGCCACCCTTAATTTAACAGGAGAAGCTCTCCATTGGTGGGAGTCATTCACCACATCGAAATAGAGAGATGCATTACCTATATCAGATTTTTGGGAAATTGTTGACCCAAAGTATTTTCCTTCCGCGATCCAAAAGCAAACGAGGAGGAAATTATTGTATCTGTTTCAAGGTGATAGAAGGGTGGCTGAGTACGAAGAAGAATTTACTCGATTGGAAAATTTAGTGTCCGATGAGGTAAATATGGATGAGAAGAGAGTAGCGTGGTTCGTGGGAAGTTTAGATTGGTGAATACGATAGCATTTGTTAGGGACTCGGCGTTAGTGACTTTCATCGAGGTAGTGAATGTGGCATTGTTATAGTGTCAGGAATATCGTCTTCATTAGCAAAGGGGTAAGAACTTTAGAGATTCGGGTTCATCTAGTAAGTATGGAGAATGCTAGTAAAGCAAAATGGTATGAACATGATTATCGAGGGTCGCAATAACATTTTGTTCCTCAATATAGGCAAGGAGGATTTATTGGGAGATATTTATCTTGTAAAGGGATAGGTCATAAGAAGAGAGATTGTCCTGAAAGAGGTAGAGGAACACGTTTTGAGGAAGTTTTGATGTGAAACCCCTACAACAGGTTCGAGGCCATTTTAGGTCGGGGGACTTTGAGTGGGAACCCATTGATGAAGAGATACAATTGGACTAGAGAGGTATGATGTAAATTATTTTCCTTTATGATTAGGATTATGCTTTATGAGGCTTTGGGAGTATCGTATGTAAGATTGAAATGAGTGGTTAGTGCTATAACCCTATTATGTATGGAATGACCCGGAATGGAGTATTGAGCAAGTAAAGCTATTATATGGTTATGTTTTAGGAGAATAGATTCTCTTGTATTATGCTAATTTTGTTTTGAACGTAGGAATTGTTGTAATGTCTTAAGTAGTAATGATAAAGCTATTGTTTTATAGTTGTGCTAGAGTTACATATTTGTTATATATTCCAGCTATGGAAGACCCTAGTGTATGGAAATATTTTATTATGATAGAAGAGATTATTGTTATTAAAATGATTAAGAATTTAGTGGATTGTTGTTGAGAGAGGGATTTAGCTCATAGTTATGCTAGTTTGAAGAACTATATGTTAGTAAGAGTATGATAATTATTAGCACCTTTTGTCTTGGGCATAATGTATTTAATTTGAATGTCTAAAGACATAAACTCTTTTCAAAATAAAATTTTATATAGGCCTTCGGGCAATATCAAAAAAGATTTAAGACAAAAAAATTTAAACTCTAGTCCCGATCTAACTAACTCTCAATTCCCGATAGAGCTACATAGTAGTGTATTGGGAGGGTTCCTTGTTTGAATTTCGCTTGCAAGACCTCCCCCGCATGAAAGTAGTGAATGTCAGGAATTGAGAGGAGTTAAATCTTTGGACATTTCAAAAAAAAAATCATATATTATTAGTATGTTAGTGTGATTTAATTTATTTCGAGTTATTATACAATTATGAGGGCTAAGTGATGTCGAATTATGTTTATATGAGTAAAGCTCGAATATAGGGTGTATGGGCGCCCTATTTGGCATATTTAGTTTTATAAATTAAAATGATTTGTCGTGAGAAGAGGGAGGAATATATATAGTGATAGTGAGGATAGGTGTCGTAGAAACTAGCTGAGGTTTGGAGTACTAGAATTAGATTAATTTTGAGGGATAAATTCTTGTAAGTGGGGAAGTCTGTAATACCCCGTGATTTTTGGACCAATAAATTAATTATTTTTTGGAGAAATAAATATTATTTTAATTGGAGAATAATTAAATTGGTAATGAGGTCAAAATTGGAGGATGTTAAAAAGTATTTTGAATGACGATTCTGAGGGTGCGCTTGATTCCGGATGGGTCGAAATAGTCGAAATGACTGTATATGGGTCTTATTTGGGTGTCAGAATATTTTAAGTTTGTTTGGCTCAAATTAGAGTAACCGAGTCATTTAAAGTGTGTATTATCATTTAAAGTTGGGTATTGTGGATTTAAGTCTTAAAAGCCTACGTGAGATGAAAATCTCATTAGAGAGAAAGAGAAAGCCCTAAAGATAGAGAGAGAAGAGGAAAGGAAGAAGAGAAAGAGGAGAAAAACTTGGAGATTCTGGCCAATTCGTGATTTCGATGAAGATTCAACCTCTACAACTTTGAGGCAAGTGATTAAACTTGCTAAATAATTCTTGTGCATCTTTTATTTCATTATTTGTGGATAAATTTATGGATTTTGGGTTTAAATGTCAAAACCTAGATTTTTGGTAAATCTTGCATTTGAGGTGTATATATGGATTTGAGGTATAAAATTAGTTGGGTTGAGTTATATAAGGAGTTTTGATGTTAGTTATATGTTTTGGTTGAAGAAAAATGGAGAGAAGATGATAAATAGGTTTTTGGGAATTTTTGGCTTTTCAGAAAAAAAAATTGCCATTTTCGTAGCTTCTGAATAGGCCGAATCTATTCGGCCTCTAACCCGAATTGATTAGGAATTTTCTAGATTTAAAGGTCTAAGATTTGTACCCAAAGATGAATCGATTCGTCCTAAGATAGTTACCCAGGTCTTTTGGACCGAATCAATTCGCATTGGAGGGTGAATCGATTCGCTGGGCCGAATCGATTCGGATTGGGCCCGAATTGGTTCTGAAATAGGGCCGTTTTGGGTGAGGTTTTTCTAGAGGGAGTTTTGTCCCGTTTCTTTTGGGTGTATCGATTGATAACCTCTATATAAATTATAAGAAGTATGCTTTGGAGACTTTTAGGGAGCTTCTCTTATGATAAATTGTTGCGGTCATATTGACTAATTCCGAGAGAATATCGATTGGAGATTATCGTACCGACTAGTGGGGAAGCCCACTATAATTGATATTTCTATTTGGATATAATTATGGTCTTATAAGTAAGAGGTAGGATGCACTTAGATATGTTGAATTTTGAATTGAATCACAAATGGGATAACGTTAAAGGTTCATATGATCGATTGAACCATAATATGGATTGGGAATAAGGAATGTTGATCGATGTGCATATGGATATAGGGAATATCCTCAACCTTAATTGTATTAGGATATTATTCATACAAATAGAAGTTAGGGTTGATTAAATTTCAAGTGCGGGATCGTATCATGTATATAAAGTGGGAAAGTGTGAGAGTTATAAACGGTTTGTATGTCGAGAGTAAAATATACTTATATAAACGAAATTATTTCATTTACGAATAAGAGCGTAAAAAGAGTATGTGTACTTATATGGTGTGATATATATAACTTGTGTGATGGTATACATTTATATTATGTGATGGTATATGTATATTTACTGTGTATGACATATATTTATGTGAAGCATACCCCTTTTATGCTATCATGGGAAGTTGAGCGATGTGGGTGAGGCCCCTAGCTTGAGGAGCAGGGAGTGTATAGTCCCCAAGTCATAGAGTCCATTATTATTGCTTGATTTTTATTAGGGGTGAGACGTGGTGGGTATATTTTGTCTCATATTCTGGGAGGAACTATGACCGCTTCCCATATGTTGTGATTTTTTTTACTAAGGCAGTGTGAGATTCCGACCGCTGGTACCCATGATGATATGTGAGCGATTCCCTGGAAGATGATAGCATTGAGAAACTGCGTCCTCGAGTTATATCTCACAGGGATGGTTATTATTATACTTGTGTGAATAGTATAGTACATGTATATGATTGTGAGATATCATATACCTGTCTCTAGTGTAAATAGATATAAGAATAATGATTGAATATCATTCCGGGAGATTTTATCTGGACTTAGATTGTGATTTGTATATTAAAGTGAATATGATACGTATATATTTATATGAGTATATATATTACGTTGGGTACCGAGGGCATAATGGACCCATACGACTAATTTTGTCAAGGAAGAGTGTATCCGGGGGGTTCCTTGTTTGGATTTCGCGTTGCGAGATGTACCACGCATGAAATGTAGTGCAATGTTAGAAGTGGTAATAAGTTTAGTCCTTATTAATCTGATTTATATATTAGTATATCTCAACGATCGACAGTGTCAAGGAGTAGTGTATCGGGGGGCTCCTTATTCGGATTTCGCTTGCGAGACGTCCCACGAATGAAACGCAGTGCATTCTTGAGAGTTGGAAATAGTTTAATTATATATATCAAATAAGTAATTGGGGTTATATGCATCGTTAATTGAGGGCATAATGAATCTCGATAATCAACACTGTCAAGGAGTAGTGTATTGGGAGGGTTCCTTGTTTGGATTTCGCTTACGAGACATCCCACACATGAAACACAATGCAGTATTGAGAATTGGGAGAACTTTAGTTCTCAATATTAAGATGATAATAACTCATTTATAATAATAACTAAGATCTGATAAATTCTAGTAAGAGAATATGTATATGTATAATTATATCTTAAGTAAGTGACGCACATTTGGGGATTATGGTAGAATCTGAAGTTGATGGTTACATTTGATGTAAGTTTAAACGAGTATAAATTTTGGGTGTAGGTTAGATTGTTTGTCCCCTAGATAGTGTTGGGAAGACATTTGAGGATCATGTGGATACATTAGGTGCGCTCTCTAGTTGAGAGGTGAGTTAGATTTTTTGGAGAGTGCGATTCCACCTTAATCAAGTTATATTGCATTTATAATTATTATGAATTTTAATGCACTTGCTAAAATATTTTCACACTTTGGGCTCTGAACCGTTTATATTTTTTCTCTTACTACATATATTGTATTATTTTAGGTGTTGCTCCGCAAGGATGCCATTGATGTTATCTATCTAGTGTATTTGAGGAAGTTTTGTCCGTAGCGTACTGTTGCAGGATTTTGATATAGCCGATTCCTATCTTTTGTATATGTAGATTATGATTCATTTTGTATATAGAGTTTACACCGCAGAGTTGTACTTGTAGCATTTTGTTTATATTTATTTCATCAAGACTGTTGTATTGTCTATGACCCGACAACATATACAGGTATTTCATTTTTGTATATTTTGTTGAACTCTAATACTCTTCTCTTTTATATAGCATGTGTTTGTTCTTTATCATATTAAGTAGTTGTTGTGTTGTTAGTTTGGTATTGCTTTGTATGTTTTAAATTTTTTTGACACCCTCTTTTTGTACTAATGGGTAGTTAGCTATGTTTGTTTTAGTATCGTTAGTGGATGCTGAGAATGATCCACTTGAGGTTCCTGATTATTTTAGTATAGGGCTAGTCACCCGTTATTATTTTAAGCAGGGTGTCACACATAGGTGAGAAGAAAAAATATCGTGACACGTATGAGTTTAAAGAAAATATAAACTCCCCCTTAATTTGTTCTCCCCCTCTTTTGCCCGTAATCGACAAATGGTAAGAAACTAAGCATTAATAATAAGAAATACATGAATCCAAATGAAATAACATCACAAATATATTCAATTAAGTAAACTTGATGAGATTTCAGATAAACATACCAACTATTTTTAAAATTTTAAATTTTCTCAAGTATAAAGACAAATTTATGTATAAAAAGTACATTTAGGTACAAATACATCACACAATGGAATAAAACAAAAAATATCTTAATTATGAAAGTGGAATGTAATTGTGTGAACATTTTTCACTAAAAACAATATAGGAATTCATAAATTAGCCACACGAAGTCAATGATATACTTCTAAATTAAAAACAAAAACTTAATTCCAACCTTAGGTGTAATAAAGTTGAACAAAATGAGACTGGCTCGACTTATTCAATATGCCATGAATTTAAATGCTTCTCAAATCAACAATTCCAAACTATTAAATGCTTTTCAAGAGGGTTCGTTGCGTGAATTAAGTGATCTTCTACTTTATAACACCGTCAAAATCTCACATATTTAAGGATTAACTCTCAAATTTTTTAATATATCATAATGCTCATTTGTAGCAAAGCATCAATGAAGTTAAAATATTTTTTTTTTGTCGTTAATGTTTTAGGATATTTTTGAAAATGGTGGATCTTAATGCAAATATAATTTTCTCCTTTGTATCCCATTTTCATTGTAAAATATAAAATAATTTTTTTTGAGGAACGAAATATGGACAATGGTTCTTATAAGCACAACTGATCTCTAGTACATTTGGTTTGTTATTAAACACTAATGACACGAGAATGCCATATTTGACATGGGATAAGAAAATAAAGTGTTCATTAAGTTCGTGCATGTGTGCAATAAATGTGATAAAACATCTAGCAAGAAGAAAGTAATCATCAATGAATTCAAAATGCTATCCACGCATTATTAAGCACACTAAACAAATGAAGACATGTCTCAAACACCATGAAAAATTCACATGAATGGATGTAATGAAGGGGTGATTCGAACATCTTAAATTCACATCCATATATAGTGAAAAAAAGAATACAAAAATCTGTTGTCTTTTTCAAAATTCTATCTAGAATAAAATCTTTTTGTAAGTTTTTCAACCTTTATCTTAAAAACTAAAAACCGTTTTGGAATTTTCAAAATAAATCAAAAGCATAAACATGTATAACTACAAAAATACATAGAAATACAATCTAACAATAGGGATAAATGATATGAACAAGATAATCACACTATACTAGATAAAGTAACTGAATTCAATCAATGGAAAAAATATTCAAAGACTTCCAAAGATTCTCGAATCTAAGTGAAATAAAGGTTTTCTGAAAGTATCGGCTAATTGGTGTTCAGTACTCACAAAGGTTAAGAACACGACATTCTCGTCAATTAGATCACGAATGAAGTGGTCACATATCCTAATTTTCTTCGTGTAGGAATGTTGAACCTGATTACGGGACACAGAAATTGCACTCGTATTATCACACAAAATAGTTATTCTGCCTTGGGTGATCCCGAAATATTCAAACATTTACTTCATCCATAAGAGTTTAATGCAACAATTCCCGACAACTATATATTCAGCCTCCGCCATGGACAAAGAAATGTAGTTTTGTTTCTTTCTCAACCAAGAGACAAGAGAACTCCCAAAGTAGAAACACCCACCCGAGGAGCTCCAATAACCATCATGTAAAGCTTGCATGGCTACCCTATTTAGATGGGATGGTTCGGAAATTTACACAAACCAAATTAATAAATTAATTCTCAAATTAATTTTTATTTAAACAAAATTCATTCCAAATTAAAGTAGAATAAACAAACTTACCCAACTTAATCTAGAACCAAATAAAAGTATTTTGTGATGAAACCATTTTTATAGTTTTAACCTAAGCAAGCATATATGTGTGAATTACAAGATAATATAAAAAATTACATGCCCGATGTGTGAGAAAAATCCAAATGGGAAAAATCTCAGACAACCCAACCACAAAGTCCACTAAGTACGAAATTATAAAAAGGACACAACAGAGGACTTACACAACGATTTTATGCCCTTACAAGACTGGAAGCTTTTCGTTCCTTCGACCTTTTTATAATGACATGTAGGAGTCAACCTACGCCTCGGAGTTCACTGATAGGGAACATCAACCTTCATGCATAAGGAGTCCACCGTATTTAAACCAGCGAGCACAAAATCCTCTACAAGAAATAATTCTCAATAATGTTGAGAATGAACACGGTGCCGAAAACTTGATCTCAAAACATATATGTATGTAGAATTTTGGATCTTAACTGATTGGGTGTAAACTTGAATTTTTGTTTTGAAAGATAAATCATGAATCATAAATAAAAACTCTCTTAGACTTTTGTAAAGTTATATCACTCTAAAAGGATGGAAAATTCACATTAAAAACTGATATCCAGCACTACTCACTGGATGGAAAGAAGTAGTGGGGAGTTAGGAAACGACTTCATTGAATAACGAAAAATTTTAAAATCCGCTCACGGTCGTTCGAATGACATATGCTTCTTGTTCAAACAAGAAATGAACGAGTTATCCGATGAGATTACAGAGAGGCCAACGGTTTTAAAAAATTTCCTCGTTGGATATATGATTTTAACAAGATATAAGCCTCATTCGAACAACATGGGTAAACAAGTTCTGAAGACCTACAAAAAATAAAATATGTTTCTCTAAAAAATAAAATTCATTTTAAAACCTTTTAAAATAATCCTTACACCCAAATTTAAAATATCCAAGAATGAACAGAAAATATGCATTCATACCTGAGAGATCCTTACAACGTTAATGACGAAACATGGCACGCAGTTTGTCATGGAGATGTATTCTCTTTGGCTTAATTGGTATGTCTTCAACAAACATATCATTGGCTTGAAAGGTCACAAACGAAACATCTACACCTATGGGACGTCGAGATCATCGAGAAGACTTAATCCCAACCCAAATGGAAAAAGTACATACGGTTAACTACTCACATACTCTCACTATCTTTTCTTTCATTAAACCTTTACCACGTAGTTGTAAACCTGAACACATAAACACACCATAAAATGCATAGAGAATATAACAATATAAATTGCATAAGAAAATCCTACCGTTTTTTCTAACAATATCTACCTAAGAAAGGGTGTCTCTCCCTAATTGATAGATCACCCCCAAATGAGAAGAGTTATCTACCATCTCACCCCCCTTTTGTTAAATAATTGTAATACTCTGTTATTTTGAGGGTTATTTATGAATATTATGCAAGATTTTAGTAATATTATTATTTTATTAATCGGGGATAAAATAATTTATTTTGGTTTGGAATTGAATCAAACATTTAAATTTAAATTATTTTTGAACATTTTGTAATGGTTTAAGTATGTAAAGTTGATAATTTTGAATTAAAGGGTAATACAGTAATATGCGTTAGCTTAGTCTCCAAGATAGGGTTTGAAAAAAAGACTATATAAGGAATATTAAGGGTGATTATAATGAAAAGGAGATGAAAAAGAGAAGCCAACAATGAAATCCAAAGAGGCAAAAACGAGTGGAATGAGAAGAGCCAATTTGAAATGTTTAGATCTTCTTTTTTAGTGCATTCAGATGAGATTTGAGAAAAACACAAAGCACATACCAGACTCAATTTTTTGTCTAGAATCCAAATCTAAAGTCAGATTGGCAATTCCAATAATTTTTGGATCTGAATTTTCCGGGTTTTAAAAATAGGGTTATTTGGGGTTATCTCGTATTGGCGCTAGAACATGATTTGATTATTTTTGCGAGATGAACGTGATGGTGCGTTCAAATTTTGAGGAAGATTTTTACGTGATGATTCATGAGATAATTTTGAGGTATGGGATTTTACACAATATGTTCCTTTAAATCTCAAGAGTTATTCCGTTGACTTCATGTTTAATTGAACTCATATTTCAATTTTTAAATTCTTTGAAATCTGCAAAAAATAATTATTGAATTATTTTGATTCATGTGATATCATTATATTGTTGTTAAGCATGTTTTCATGAGATTTTGATATGGCACGGAGGTTGGGCACCCGTCAAAATTCATGCTTCCTGGGGCTATGTCTTGATAAAGCATATGCGGATGGGGTGAGGCTTGGTGACCCATTGATGTGTTATTGAGAAATTTATTGATAAATGCTATTGAGATTTGCATTTGATTTGAATATTCGTACTCGTGTTGTTATGCTTTATTCATCGCTAACATATATTTGTTGAGCATCTTTCCTGTCATATTATGTACTTCCCCATATTTTCTTTTAGTTGGCAGGTTAGCGTGGATATGAACGCTGTGGAGCAATTGGGATGATTTTTAGCGTGGATTATTTGGGAAGAATTTTAATACAAGATGAGAAAATTTGTATTTATTTTCATGTATAGAGCATTGGCGATTTATATTCTTTCGAGATAGACAGTTGTATTATTTTGAGAGACTTTTGGTTGTATTTATTTTGAAGAAATTGAGATTAGTGATTTCGTTTATATTGTGGGATTTTTTTAGAGGCTCTATACAAATTGTTATACTGTGAAATTAGTTTAGTTTTATCATAATAGCACGCCGTGTGTCTTTTTCGGGCGCGCGGGGTGTTACAGATGGTATCAAATCTTAGGTATATGACAACCCTCGAGTCTTGGGTATTGGGTCTAGCATGCAGTTTAGACATGTTTTCTTTAGAGATAGAATTTTTTTTGAGTATGTGTTAGGCGTCATGGTGAGGATATTTAGAATTAATTTGAGGACTTTAGTGTGTGATTTTGGGAAATAGAATCGAGTAGCATTTTATTTCGAGTGTTAGGTTTCGTCAAATTTCGAGGACGAAATTCCTTTTCAAGGGGGGAGTATGTAATACTCCGTTATTTTGACGGTAATTTATGAATATTATGGAAGATTTCAGTAATATTATTATTTTATTAATCGGGGATAAAATAATTTATTTTGGTTTGGAATCGAATCAAACATTTAAATTTAAATTATTTTTGAACATTTGTTTATGGTTTAAGTATGTAAAGTTGATAATTTTGAATTAAAGGGCAATACAGTAATATGCGTTAGCTTAGTCTCCAAGATAGGGTTTGAGAGAGAGACAATATAAGGAATATTATGGGTGATTATAAGGAAAGGAATGTGAAAAATAGAGGCCAAAAATGAAATTCAAATAGGCAAAAACGAGTGGAATGAGAAGAGCCAATTTGAAATATTTTGATATTCCTTTTTAGTGCATTCGGATGAGATATGAGAAAAATACAAAGCACATACCTGACTCAATTTTTCGTCTAGAATCCAAATCTGAAGTCGGATTGTCAATTCGAATAATTTTTTGATCTTAATTTTCTGGGTTTTAAAAATAGAATTATTTGGGGTTATCTCGTGTTGGGGCTAGAACATGATTTGATTATTTTCATGAGAGGAACGTGATGGTGCGATCAGATTTTGAGGAAGATTTTTACGTGACGATTCATGCGATAATTTTGAGGTATGAGGTTTTACACAATACGCTCCTTTAAATCTCAAGAGTTATTCTGTTGATTTCATGTTCAATTGAACTCATATTTGAATTTTTAAATTCTTTGAAATCTGGAAAAATAATTGTTGAATTATTTTGATTCATGTGATATCATTATACTATTGTTAAGCACGTTGTCATGAGATTTTAATATGGCACGGAGGTTGGGCACCCTTCAAAATTCCTGCTTCCTAGGGCTATGTCTTGATAAAGCATATGCGGATGGGGTGAGGCTTGGTGACCCATTGATGTGTTGTTGAGAAATTTATTGATAAATGCTATTAAGATTTGCATTTTATTTGAATATTTGTACTCGGGTTTTTACGGTTTATTCATCACTAACATATATTTGTTGAGCATCTTTCCTTTCGTATTATGTACTTTCCCATATTTTCTTTTAGTTGGCAGGTTAGCGTGGATCTGAACGCGGTGGACCGATTGGGATGATTTTTAGCATGGATTAATTGGGAAGAATTTTAATACAAGATGAGAAGACTTGTATTTATTTCTTTTGATGTATAGAGCATTGGAGATTTACTTTAGTTGTATTTGATGGAGAGAATTTTTTTGTATTAATTTGAAGAGATTGAGATTAGTGGTTTCACTTATTTGTGGTATTTTATTTAGATGCTCTATACCTTGTTATTTGTGGGTTTGGTTAGTTTTATTGATAGTAGCGCTATGTTCGCTCTCCCCGGGTGGGCGGGGTGTTACAATAATAGACAAAGATAAATGTGCATCAAATATTTATTTTTTCTCAGTTTAACCAATTTTACTTTTAAATGAAATAAGGGATAAGAACCAAGGAAAAACAAGTATATTATGCAATGGTGTATAGTGATACAGTAAACCATAATGAAACTAGGTAATACAAGAACAACTAATCCATCTAAAGAACAATAGATACCAACTATGATGCGATAGCATAATGATACCAACTAGAATGTAATAGGATAAGCATGGGATACCAATGAAAAGTTGTAACAAGATAGATACTGTTATGAAAAATAGCATATAAGGATTATATGTAAAAGCAAAGACATAAAATAAATGATACCATATATATAAACATGAAAAACATATTAATGAAGCATAAGCACATATATAGGTATAAAAACCACACAAGACACTAAACTAGATAAGCTTTTCACACTAATTTGGCATAAATGTGTCTAAATAAACATGTGATAAATAGAGTGAAGGGATGTGTACTAAATATAAAAGAATTGTGTCCCAATCACTTAAACATATTCGAGGAGTTATATTTGATCGCAAAACATTATGAAACTTAGATTTAGCTATTGTGAACTCAAAGAACAAACAAGCACATTATGCACAAGCCTAGAATTTTGATGATTCAACAAATCAATTGTGTCATGACATTTAAGTATAACTAGGATTCATTGTGCAACTCCAATGATATTCAACTAAAACATCCTCAAAACATAATATATGTCATTTTTATCACAAATCCTATGAAGTTATCAATTTTGATTATCAATATTAAAACATGGCCTTGGCAATTTATTCTTTTCTTTCGCTGCTTAATTTTTTAGGCTCTTTCTAACGATGGTTTTATCACAAAGGAGATTTGCTCACTCCATAGCCCTTTCTCGTTCACACTCAATTTTTTTAATAAATAATAAACTCACGGGCAATGCTTCTTACATGCACATATCCTCATAGTCTAATGATATGTAGATGACAAGATTGATGGGAGAACATCACACTTAGCTTAAATATAACGTGTGAAGTTAAAGTTCAAAAAAGCTCGTGCATGTATGTGAGGAGGCACATACAAAGAGAATCCATTAAGAAAATCAAAGTCAATCTACTCTATGCAAGCATGATAAAGAATAAGTTAACTATTGAAATTAATAACCAAAAGTTCTAGCCACATGGATACGTGGAATGATAAAGGATTCAAACCCTAGGATATCCCACACAAAAATTTGTAAAACTAAAGTACACATAGATATCGGAAATCTTTTTGAGTTTTTCAATTTTTTAAAATAATCTTAAAACAAGGACAACTCAAAAGACAAACAAATCTTTTTGTATTTTTCAATAAGACTTAATGGAAAACAAAATACAAAAAAATCACAACAAATACTACTAGGAAACACATATATCAATGTTGATGTAAAGAACTAGATTACTCTAATTATTTAATCACAGATAAATAAATAAGACAAAAGATTTTAAAGTGGTTCATCCTTATATGAATGGCCTACGTCCACTGTTATGTTATTGTTGAGTGTTTGGGAATTCTCGATTACAAATGCTATCAAGAAATTCCGGTTTCCTTGAATGAGGGTGATGCAAGGTATTTATAGCCCTTAGGCTGTACATGAAAGGGTGTTACATTAAATGATACACATATGAAAGGGTAATTCACTTAATGTTCTTCAAACGTGCGCGTCAAGATGATAAGCATTCAATGAATAGTTGAACTGTTGATTATCTGGAAATTAATGTTGTGGTCGAGATGCAGTTCGAACCGCCTTAGTTGCTCGTCGTCTAAGAGTTCCTCGGAGCATTGGAGTTCCTCGGAGGGTTGGTGTTTCTCGGAAGACTGGCGTTCCTCGGAGTATACCTGTTGCTCGGAGTGAGTATGTTGGTCGAGGGAATAATTTTCCTCGTTGATACTGTGCCACATAGATTGACACATGTCTTCTTATTATTCGTCCACATCAACATACTAATTTTGGTATCAACAGAAGCCCCCAATGTTTCATATTTCGAACTTTGAGGAGTATGGGACATTCTTTCTCGGTATATGGCGATATTAAATGACCTTCCTGGGTTTTATGAGCCTTTTCTTCATATTTGAATTTCCTTCCTAATTCGCAGAATCCGCCTTTTTGCATTTTTATAGGTGCTTCGATCTTCGTGCCCTTTTTATCCTTTTAGCCGCCCGTAGCGTAATAGTTTCCTTTCTGTAATCATTTCTTTTGCCGTTTCCCAAGGCAAAGTATTTAAGCCTCAGTGGCAATCCCATCGTCTTCTACCTTTTCAATTTCTGCTTTCGAGTTTTCTATAGCTTTTCTCTCTCCTGTGCGTCCATCCTTTTCTTCGTTTGTTTGTCAACAGATCTCCTTTTTCCCTGTAAGCTCTTCTTCCTTCTTCTTTTATTCATCACGGTTTACATTATTGAGTCTCTTGAGAAATTCCGTTCTGATTTCTCTATTACATCTTGGGTAATTTTGGAGGTTCTTTCTGAGCCTTCAAGTTATTTCGATTTGGCTGAGGGACATTGGTTCCCTAGCCTCTTTATTGCTGAATATGGATTTTCTTTTCCACCAAACCCTTTATGCTTAAAATTATGTCAGTATTTCGACGTTGTCCCTGCAAAAATAGCCCCCTACACATGGAGAATAGTTAATGGGGTGTATAGGTTAAATCAAACTCATGGAACTCGTATAGGAATTCCTGAGATCATGTACTGTTATAGATGGGCTGTTTTAGACAATGTTTATTATTTAAAAACTAGATTTTTGAATAGGGCTCTAGTAGTCAATCTCCCTGATGCCAACAGGGATTATTTTGAACATGAAGTAGTTGTAAAAAATTGGCAACATGCCCCTTTGGTTGGAGACGAAGTATATAAGGGTCCCAAATGCCCTCCATATGGCAATGGGATAGGTTGTTTTCATCTTATTTTGTTTTTTGAAATTATGATTTCATTGTGTTTGACAAAATGTATGACTGATATTTCACTGTGTTTTTATTTGCAATTGACAACAGGAGAAAAACTCCAAAAGAAACAGAAGTTAATATCAAGCATTTAAAACATATCTGGAGTTTGCATCAGACGGTTGCAGACGAGCACATTAGGTCTGCTTCATACTTGCTTCAGTACAGGAGCTATACATCCTCTTATACTGCTCGTCCTGTGGCTAGCATTAGCGAACCATTTCCAGCTTCTAAAGACTCTTCACCAGACTCTCACATTCCTTTGAGTCAGAAGATGGGCAAGAGAAGAGTTCCTGCTCTCTTTGAAGAGACCTCCTCTGCTGGAGATGGAAAGAGAAATAAAGATGATGTCCCAAAGGGGACAAAGAAAATGGATGCTGCCCCTTCTGCTGCTCCTCAGAAGGTCGTCGAGAAGCCCCCAGTGGCTCCTGTACAGAAGGATGCGCCTGTGGAAGTAATCACTATCTCTCCAACCAAAAATTCTTCTTTGGTTGAGGTTGTTGAGAAGACACCAAGGAGATTGAAGAAGTCTTCCTTGGTTAGTTTTTCTGAAGTCATTCCCCAGCTCCAAACTAGCGGAGCTGGTGTTCCAACCATCATTCCCACGAGCTCTGCAATGAGCTCGGTAAAGACTTGGATTATTCCTGAAGTCCAAGGCATCGAGGAAAACATGCTTAGGGATATGCTGACATCCCTAGATACTCGTCACATTGCTTCAGTAAGTTTCTTCTTATTTTGAATTCTTATTTCCTTCTATCAATATATATATCTCGGCACTAACTCATCACTACCTTCTTTTTTCAGCTAGTGAGTTGCTTTAACACCATTATGAATAAAGATGAAGCGCTCAAAGCTTCAAGCTCCTCGTCTGGAGTAGAGGATGCATTCCAGGGTTTGGCCCAATCTCTGAAGGAATCCCGTCAGAAGTACGACGAGGATAAAGGTGAATGGGAGAAGAAACTGGTTGCATCTGAAGCAGAGAAAGTGCAGTTGGGAAATAAAGTGAAGGTCTTGGAGAGGGAGAATAAGAAATACTCCGAGAAGTTCACTACCTTCGGGGAGCTTGAAAATAAGCTGAAATCAGCTGAGGAAGAGCTGACCCTTCTGCGCGAAGAAAATTGTGAGAAGGAGGAGATGGAGGCCAAGCTGAAAGCCTCCGAGGACCTTCTATCTAAGAAGCTCTCCTCGAAAAAAATGAAAAGAAAGAAGGCAATAAAGAAGTCTTTCAGCACAGGTTAGGACAAAGGGTGGAACAAGGGAATAGCTGCTATGATGACTCAGGTGCAATATGGAAGTTTAAAATACTTCCGAGATGGCTGGGTTGCTTCTTTGCAAGAATTGAAGGTGAGCGAGGACTCCGAGCTATTTCAATAGCATCTCCCTGGTCCTCCCCCATCCATCGAGGATGAAGAAGAGGACGAAGCTATCTCAGAAGAATCTTCATTGGTAGTGCTTGATAGCATCCTTACCCAGCCTGCTGACGAGGAGCTTTCATCTCAGCCAGCTCCTTTAGAATAAGTTCCAGCTCCCGCCGACCAACTCATTATCTCCACCGAGCAACCAAGCTCCTCGTCCGAGCCTCCTGAGAATGTCTTAGGAGACAAGGAAAAGGTGTGAAGTTGTTCGGTATTCTCTTTCAAATTTTCTTTTACTTGTAGTTTGTATCCCAGATCTTTGTAACTTTGCCTTATGATCTAATAAAATTTGAGTTATTTTCTTCCATATGATTATCTCTTCTTTATCTGCACTCTGTCTTGATCTTCTTTTTCTTTCTCTGTTAGTTTCTGGCCAGGATGGATCTTTTGTCTGCTAATGACACAAAGTTGATGCAGCAATGCCATGAATATTATAAAGCTAGTCACACAGACCTCAGTGCATCAGAAGTTGCCGACATCCTTGGCCATGGTGGTTCAGAGCAGGCAGTAGAAGCTTATCAATATCTGAAGGGCTTACTTGATCGAGCTGTGGCCAATAACGTGGCTTACTATGATATGATCGAGGAGCTCCAATATACTTTAGAAGATCTTCAGACTCAGTACAAGGAGTCAAATGCCTTGTTACATGAGGGGTATGAAAATAAATATCAACATCTTTCTGCCGAGAAGGGCTACGATAAACTCCTCGCTGGGTATGATGTCAGGGAGAGGACCCTAAAGGGAGAAGTTGAAGCCTGTAGAAAAATTGTTGAACTGCTGGAGCAAGAGAATAATAATTTACAGAAAGAACTCGCATAATATAAGTCTGCAGCCTCTTCTTCAACAGCGGTAATCCCAGTGACCGATGAGGTATTTTCCTTCTTAGAGGTTGAGAATGTCAAATTAAGGCAAGAGTTGGATATCCTGCGAAGATCTGGTACTTCTACTTCTACTCGGGGACGAGGAAGAGGTTGTCGTGGGCGAGGAAGAGTTGCCCATGATGTTGTCGAGGAACGAAGTACTCCACCTGCTCGGGGTCGATCAAGAACTCCTCCTAGTATTGAAGAAGCTCGTACTCTATCAACATTAGAAACCCAAGCATACCAACTGAATGCAAAAGATAGGGCTTTGTCTGAAATGTCCAAGAAAATCCTAACTTTGGAGGATCAACTTACTGCGACGAAGTCTGCTTTATATAATAAGGACATTTTTGAAAAAATCCTTCACGAGCAGTTGGAGAGACTAACCTTCCAATTCCATAAGCAGCCCAGGGAATTTTGGATGGCTGGGTACAACGAGGCATTATTCCATTTAGATGCTCGTATCCAGAATGCCACTAATGAGGGCTATAAATAAGGCTGGTTAAATGCCTTATGCGTGTTGAAACTTGAACAGGGACATTACTTGGGGGACTATTATGACCCCGGGGTGCTTGACTTGCCTGTGACACCGTTCAATTTGGACAAGGAATGGATCCCAGCTCGTGCCATTCCTCGGAGCTTAATTGCACAATACCTCGGTGATTACAATCTTCATTCTCAGATCGAGGTATCTTGTCCCGAGTATCTTTTGGACACACCTTCAGCAATGAATGTCAGAATGCTGAAGGACTTGAATTTTATTAATTCTCCTCAGACCTTAAATGATCCTCCTGCTGGCGAGGAACCTATTTCAAAAGTTGAGGGAAAGAAACCAATAGAGTAGGGATTTCAATGTAATAGTTAGTATACATGTAATTTGTAGTTCGTTTTGAATTTTAATGACAGACTTTCATTTTCTATTTGCAAATCTGTATTGCTATTGTTTTGTACTTGTCTAACACTTTTATATTTGTGATTGCATAACAATACTTTGTGTTTCATCGACCAATCTAGTAATAAAAGGTTACAAGTATCAAAAATGTTGCTCGATCACTTAATAATAAAGTAATGAGTATAAAAATGTTTAAAATTTTTCCAACCAACCAAGGTTGTTAAATTGTGCTCGTCGACCAATTATAATTAGTGGATGTTTATCCCCGACCAACCATACTTGGTTCAGTTTGGAATATTTTATTCTTCGAGGAACTTTTATATTTTCTGTAATAATCTAACCTCCCGACCAACATAAGTTGGCATTTGAGAGCATATTTTGTTTAAAAGCCAACGGATATTGGCATTTTTAAGAATGTTGTTCTTGCCCTTTTACCAACCGGAGTTGGTCATGGGTTTGAACTATCATGTCCACTAAATCTTTTACCAACCGAAGTTGATCACATTAGTGTACACCTCCTATCCAAAGGAGTATAGTTTGTTCTCTTTATTTTACTAACAGAAGTTGATCACGCTCGAACTATCATGTCCACTAGTTATTTTACCAACCGGAGTTAATCACGCTAGTGTATGCCTCCTAACCAAAGGAGTATAGTTTGTTCTCTCCCTTTTACCAACCGGAGTTGGTCGTGGGTCTGAACTATCAGTGTCCACTAGTTATTTTACCAACCGTAGTTGGTCACGCTAGTCTATGCCTCTAACCAAATGAGTATAGTTTGTTCTCGCCCTTTTACCAACCGGAGTTGGTCGTGGGTCTGAACTATCGTCTTCTTTTTTCTGTCGAGCAGCGTAGTGTTATAAACTAGTATTCTCCGAAAAACTTTCAATAAAAGGAGAGAAGATGGTGAAACATCATCGTTTTATTCATATTGATAAAACTGCTTTACATTTTACATTATTGATAATACTTGCGTAGGTGTTCAGCATTCCATGCATTCTTGAATTCCTCTCCTTCTAGAGTTGTTATTCGGTAAGTTCCTAGTCTAACAACTTCTGTAACTCGGTAAGGTCCATGCCAATTTTCTTCCAATTTATTGTGCTTCTGAATGAACTTCTTTAGCACGTAATCTCCTTCTTTTAAATCGCATTTCTTCACCCTCTTGTTGTAGAACAGAGATGTTCGTTGTTGATATGCAGAATTCCTAATGGCTGCTTCTTCTCTAACCTCCTCGAGCATGTCCAAATCTAATCTTCTCATCAAGTCAATGACTGGGGAATTGAAATTCAGCACTCTGTGTGTTGGGAGACCCAACTCAGCAGGTATTACAGCCTCACTTCCAAATGCCAGCATATATGGTGATTCTCCAGTTGCTGCTCGGGGAGTTGTTCGGTAAGCCCACAATACTGATTGTATCTCATTAATCCAATTAGCTTTAGCCTCACTTAACCTCTTCTTCAAACCATTTAATAATGTTTTGTTCATCACTTCAGTCTGTTCATTGCTTTGAGGATGGCCTGGTGCTGAATGAACCTTCAAAATGTTTGACTGATGATAATAGGCGGCAAACTCCTCGTTATCAAACTGTGTTCCATAGTCTGTGATGAAGGCATGAGGGAGACCATATCGGCAGATGATATTCTTCCAAACGAATTGGTACACCTTCTCGTATGTTATATCAATCAGAGGCTCAGCTTCTACCCACTTAGTAAAATAATCCACTGTGACGACGAGGTACTTGAATCTTCCTCGGGTCGTTGGTAGTGGTCCAACCAAATCAATTCCCCACATGGAAAATGGCCAAGGGGAAGTTATGGGTGTCAAAAATGCTTGTGGATTACGTCGAATGGAAGAAAAACGTTGGCATTTATCACATTTTTTAGCATAGGCTATACAATCAGCCCTCATCGTTGGCCAGTAGTATCCTTGCGTCATCACCCTTTGCAAAAGTGTTCGACCTGCTACATGGGCTCCACAGGACCCTTCATAGATTTCTTCAATCAATTCTTTCACCTCGGTGGGATGTACACATCTTTGCAAACCTTCCATAATTCCTCGCCTATACAAAACACCATTAGTTAGTACATACCGAGTAGCTTTAAACTTCAATTTCTTGGCAGTGATCTTATCCTCCGGTAATTCTCCTTCCTCGACATATGCCCTGATGGGATCCATCCAAGATGGTCCTAAATCAAGGGAAATAACATTCATCGCCAGGCCTTCATCTAACACCTTAATTGGTATCGTTCTTCGTAACTCGGTACGAGTAGCTGATGCTAGTCGGGCCAGTGCGTCTTCTTGTGCATTATCCATTCTTGGTATTCTGATTAAATGGCATCAAATTATGCCAATAACTCCATCATCTTTGCATGATACTTGGCCATTAATTCTCCTTTAACTGCATACGTTCCCATCATCTGATTCACAATTAATTGAGAATCACTGAATACCATCACTTGTTGCGCTTCCATAATCTTTGCTAAATTAAGACCTGCTATCAAGGCTCATACTCAGCCTCATTATTGGAAGCTTTGAATTGGAATCGTAAGGCATATTCCACGTCAATCTCGTCTAGGGTGTTCAAAACAATCCCTGCCCCACAACCTGTTGTGCAAGATGACCCATCTACATATAATTTCCATATAGGTAACTCGTCTTCAAATTTCTTTTTGGACAGAGTTCCTCGGTAAAATATCTATTATTTCCTTTCATCCTCCCCTGGTATTTTTTGTTCTTCGTCGACCATCTCTTCTCACCCTTTTACCAACCGGAGTTGGTCTGGGTTTGAATTTGATGATCTTTCTACATCCACAAGCCCTTTTGCCAACCGGAGTTGATCTGGACTCATGTCTGTTGATCCTGTAACATCCACAGGTTGGTTAGCGAACAACTTTTGCTCCTCGGGGGTATCAGGATATGTAAATTCTGCTATAAAGTCTGCTACAGCCTGTCCTTTTAATGACGATATGGGTTCATATACAATATCATATTCACCAAGCTCTATTGCCCAATAGATCAGTCTTCCTAATTTTTCTGGCTTATGAAGAGCTTATCTTAATGTCATGTCGGTGTATACAACGATGGTATGGGCCTGGAAATAAGGACTCATTCTTCTACTTGCTTCAATTAATGCCAATGCCAATTTTTCCAACTTTGGGTACCTGATCTCTGCACCTCGGAAAGCCTTACTTGTGTAATAAATTGGCTTCTGGACTCCATTCTCCAATCTGATTAATGCCGACCTGACTGCATTTTCTGATACTGCCAGGTATAAGTACAACTTTTCTCCTATCACTGGTCTGGACAGCAATGGAGGTGTTCCCAGATATTTCTTCAAGTCTTGAAAGTCTTTTTCACATTCATCATTCCACTCGAAAGTTTTTCGAAGTGTTTTGAAGAATGGAAGGCACCTATCAGTTGCTCGAGATACAAATCTATTGAGTGCTGCAACTCGTCCTGTAAGACTCTGCACTTCTTTCTTCGTCGTTGGAGATCGCAACCCTAAAAGAGCTTTGATCAGTGCTGGATTTGCCTCAATGCCTCGCTGATTGACGATCTACCCGAGGAACATTCCTTCTCGTACTCCAAAGGTGCACTTCGTCGGGTTGAGCTTCATCTGGTATTTATCCAGTTGATCAAAGGTCTAACCTAAGTTAACTAGATGCTCAGTAGCTTTCTTGCTCTTTGTCAGCATATCGTCGATATAGACTTCCATGTTGCAACTGATTTGTTCGGCAAAAACCTTGTTGATCAGCCGTTGATATGTCGGTCCTGCATTTTTCAAACCAAAAGGAATAACATTATAACAATAAGTTCCCCTGGGGGTAATAAAAGAAGTGCTTTCCATGTCTTCAAGTTTCATTTTGATCTGGTTATAACCAGAGTAAGCATCCATGAAGCTGAGCAACTCGTGCCTCGAGGTAGAATCCACTAGTTGGTCAATTCTGGGCAATGGGAAGTGATCCTTTGGGCAGGCCTTGTTGAGATCAGTGAAATCAACACATATTCTCCATTTATTGTTTTTCTTCTTTACCATCACCACATTTTCCAACCAGTCCGGATACTTCACATCTTCAATGAATTGGGCTTTCTGGAGCTTGTCGACCTCCTCTTGAATAACTTGATTCTTCTCGGGGCTAAATACCCTTCTTCTCTGCTTTACAGGCTTGATCTCCTTATTCACATTGAGCTCATGACATAAGAAGTTTGGATCTATTCCTGGCATGTCATCATGACTCCACGCAAAAGTTTTCTTTCTTTTTCTCAAGAAAGTTATCAACTCCTGTTTTATTGAAGAATCCAACGACGAACCTATCTGGGTTACTCGTTCAGGGTGTTCGTCGTCAAGAATAACGTTTTTTGTAGATTCTACCACCTGTCCTTTTACAAGTTGGGATTCATCTCTCGGATCAAGTGTTTCAATTTCTGTACTTTCATCCACCTGGTAAGTAGTAGTCTTTTTCCTTGACTCTTCAAGCTCCTCTTGCCCTCTAGATGAATAATAGCATTCTCGAGCTATTTTTTTATCACCTTTCACCACTCCCACTCCGAAATTTGTTGGGAATTTTAAACATTGATGTATTGTAGATGGGACTGCTTCGAACTTCTTCAAACCCACTCTTCCCATGATGATGTTGTAGGCTGACTGCACATTCTTATCCATCACAAAGAAGCGTATTCTCTCTGTTTGAGAAGCAGGCCAAGTTCCAATGAATATATCCAACTTGATCGTCCCAAGTGGAAAAACTTTCTCACAAGCAAAACCTAGAAGAGGTCTGTGAAAAGGCTCAAATTGAGATAATTTCAAATTTAAACTGTCAAAGCATGAATAGTACATGATGTTTGCCGAAATGCCATTATCTACCAGCACCCTTGAAATCACTACTTCTTTCATCCTCATTTTGATCACCAAAGGGTCGTCGTGAGGGTAAAGAACACCTGCGAGGTCATTTTTTGAAAAGCCAATAACCAGTTTCTCTTTGTTTACCTTCCTCGGACGATCCTCCTCGGCCAAATTTATTCGCTGAATGTACGAGCAAGCTTGTGCCTCTCCGAGGTAAGATTTTCTTTCTGCAGTAAGATCTCCTCCTCCTGCATCTCCTCCTGTAAAAACATTACAATCAAATGACCCAAAACGTATGAAAAATACCTCTCGTTCTGGCTGCCTTGGTTTCTTGGGAAGATTGGGGTCATCCTCGGCATCATCTTCATGGCCTCTCTTCTATTTCTCCTCTGCTCGACGAGGAGATCTAGATCTTTCTCTAGTTCGATCATTATTTCTTTTTTCACCTCCCCGATCAACATACTTAGCTAGCTTTCCTCTTCGGATGAGTGTTTCAATCTCGTTCTGAAGAGCTATGCAATTTTTAGTCATATGGCCATGATCTTTATGGAACTCGTAACATTTAGACCTGTTCCTCACATCAGGATCTGACCTCAGTTTCTTCGGCCACTTTACCTCCTCGCTATTCTTGATTTCTTCCAAGACATGATTAATACCCATTTTCAAGGGAGTATAATTATCGAATTTCTTCTGGACTTCCCATGATGACTTATTATTTCTGGAATGCTTGCCACCGCCATTGCCCTTATGCTCTTTATTTTTAGACTTATCGACGTCCACCTTGGTGTCTTTATCCATATTCTTCTTTGCAGCCATAACTTCCTCGGCATTCATGATTTTTGCCGCTTTTGCCATCAACTCTGACATAGTTTTAGGTGGATCTTTCGCCAAGGTGTAATACAACTTATTAGGCAACAACCCACTCATCAAGGCGGTGATTGTTGCCTTCTCCTCGTAATCTATGACTTCCAGCTTCTCGTTATTGAAATGAGTTATGTAATCTCTAATACTCTCACCAGATTTTTGTCTAACATTTAACAAGTGTGCTACTCGTTTTACTGGCTTTGCTCCAAAATAGAAATTGCCGATGAACAACTCGGCCAACTGAAAGAAAGTTGAAATCTTACCCCGAGGAAGATTGTTGTACCATATATGGGCAGCTCCAGTAAGAGTTCCTGAGAATTCTCTGCATCTCATCGCGTCGAGGACCGCATAGATATCGGCGGCAGCTTGATATTGCTCTATATGAAGAACAAGATTTGTCTTTCCATCATATTTGGGGGTCACTACTGGTGCTTTAAACTTTGACGGTGTAGTAAAATTCACAATGGCCTGGACAAAAGGTGTCCCTTGAACAAAAGTTCGTTGTAGGGGATTCTTCGCCTTAGCCATTTCTCCCAATCTATCCTCCAACCGCTGAAGGGATCCTTTCCACGTTTCATTTCATTCCTCGGGCCTATTGGTTCGAGCAATAGATCGTTCTGAAGTAGCCTCCTGAGATCTATCTTGACGAGCAACTGGTCGTGATTGTGCTGATCCTTCTCTTAGATCTGATGGTTTTTGAAAACTCCTCAATATGGTCTTAGGTGGACTCCTATTCCTCCTAGGGCCTAATCGACTGAAAGGAGACACCCTACTCAGTCTTTCTAAGGCACTGGGTCTTTCTGGAGAGAGAGAGTGATACTTTTATCAGTATCTGTAGCCCTTATTGACGAAGTTCGCCTAGGTTGATAAGAGAAATCATCAGACTCCTCATTACGATATGACTCAGTACGCATGGATCATGAAGAAAGTAAATAAGTTTGCCTCTGAACACTTCATTGTCCTGAACGTGCAGGTGCACCGCCATGAAGGGTTTGTATGAATTCCCTCATTGTTTCTTGCATGGCGGTTTGTCCTTGAGCCATATTCGTCATAATCCCGGCCAGATCTGGAGGTGCAGAGGGATTTGGAGGATTTACAGCATTTCCAGCGTTTTGATTGCTAGATTCTGGATTATCCACCATTGATGATGAATGATTTTTGGTGAAAAACGATAATAACAATCGTTTCCCATAGAAGGCGCCAATCTGTTGATGTAAAAAACTAGATTACTCTAATTATTTAATCACAGATAAATAAATAAGACAAAAGATTTTATAGTGGTTCAGCCTTATATGAATGACCTACGTCCACTGTTATGTTATTGCTGAGTGTTTGGGAATTCTCGATTACAAATGCTATCAAGAAATTCCGATCCCCTTGAATGAGGGTGATACAAGGTATTTATATCCCTTAAGCTGTATATGAAAGGGTGTTACATTAAATGATACACATATAAAAGGGTAATTCACTTAATGTTCTTCAAACGTGCGCGTCAAGATGATAAGCATTCAATGAATAGTTGAACTGTTGATTATCTGGCAATTAATGTTGTGGTCGAGATGCAGTTCGAACCGCCTTAGTTGCTCGTCGTCCAAGAGTTCCTCGGAGCATTGGAGTTCCTCGTAGGATAAGAGTTCCTCGGAGGGTTGGTGTTTCTCGGAAGACTGGCGTTCCTCGGAGTATACCTGTTGCTCGGAGTGAGTATGTTGGTCGGGGGAATAATTTTCCTCATTGCTATTGTGCCACATAGATTGACACGTGTTTTCTTATTATTCGTCCACATCAGCATACTAATTTTGGTATCAACAATCATGAAGTTCAGAAGCTAGTGTATAAAGACATGGAAACACACTCAACCACTACATTTAGCATGGAATGTATCATATGAATGCATTCGAGAATCAAGAAGTATGTCGTGTAAAACCTTTAAATTGGATTTCTTAACCCACATAGGTGAAACGTGATGGTCCCGAGATTTGAAAAGTTTGATAACGCAAGGTTTAGACTTCTTAGTAGCATTTTGAAGATCGAAACAAAAACGCCTAATGTGACCATTCCTATGACAATGTGTGCAAGACACATGGAAGGTTACCTAAGGGTTGACCTCTTTGAACGTTCCTAGCAACGGTTGATTTTCTTGGTTTTGGCTTTATTAGCGAAAGAATTTTGAGTATCGAAGTAAATAACACACTTGTCATTTTTAGTTTGGATGGGTCATAACATCTTATCCAATTTTTTTGGACCTAAACTCCATATCAAACTTGACACGACTTGAGTCTCTCAATTTATCTTAAGGCTCCATTATCCTAGACTCAAGTAAATGCCTAGAATCCTCAAACTCAAGAATTTCTTTGTTATAGCATCCATTAAGCATCATAGACTCTCTCTCTCACCTTCAACATACTCTACCATATCTCAAAGAGTCCTCTTATGTGACCTAAATTTTTTATCTAAAGCACATTCATTATAACCTACGACACGTTCTTTCATCCTAGATTCCAACTTCAAATTTTCCTTTTTTAATTTCAACGATTCCATATATAACTCATGAGAGGCAACATGGAGCTCACTCACTTCCTCCTCCTCTTCTTCATTCTCACTCTTTATAATAACAAAACTTGGGATTCACAAACAATGGCCTTAGAAGTATCATGAAAAGAACTATCTTCTTGGGAATATTTCTCACTAAAACTCGCATGACTAGCCATGAACACGATGAAGTTGCGCTTTATGGGGGAATCGAGTCCCTCTTTCGATTTACTATCACTAAGGTTGGCATTATAAGCAATAGGTTTCTTGACCACATTCCTTAGTTTAGTAGGACACTCAACCGCCCTATGTCCATACCATTCGCACCTATAACACCTATTCTACTTATCCCTCTTAAGATTATCATTATGATTGCCAAAGACTTCATCATCCTTGTTATACTTAGACTTTTAAAATTTCTTATAATAATTTTTAAATCTCTCTTTATTAAACTTGAGAAAATTTTTGAACTTCTTAGCAAACATAGCCATATAATTGGAGTTGATGTCAGACTCATCATTTGACACTTAAGTTTCCTTGTTGTGAGATTTCAAAGTAATGCCCCTATCTTTTGTACTGTTTTTTAGGTAAAAATGTCGAGTTCATAGGTTTAAAAATCACCTACAAGTTTCTCAAATTGCGTAGAGTATAAGGTGCCTAAGGAGTTTAATACAATTACTTTAGGACAAAATCTTTCAGGTAAGGATCTTAAGATTTTCTTAATAAAACGGTTTTCGAGTATTTTCTCTCCAAATTTAAAATGCGAGTTCACAATATCAAACGATATAGCGTAAAAATCATCAAATGATTCACTCTCTGCGATTTTAATAGTTTCAAACTGAGTGATGTGATTTTGGAGTTTGGAAGCCTTAACAGTACTTGTAGCTTTATGGGAAAGTTGGAGTGTGTACTAAGACTCTTTAGATGTTTCAAAAGTCATAATACGGTGGAACTCCTTCGGTGTGAACGCAATAAAAAGTCCATTTCAATCCCGCAAATTCTAAATTTCTAACCTATGCTCATCCCCACTCTATCTTTCTATATGTTTAGGAACACTAGATTCTCCTACTAAACACGTTGGTAGGGACCACCCTCTAACAACCTCTTGACAAACCCGCTCATTTAACGACATAGGAGATGACCTCATACACGCTTTCCACTATACGTAGTTAGAACCATAAAAACGAGATTAAAAATTGATAATTTTTTTATATTCTAGACTAAAAAGTTCTAAAACGATAATTTAGTGCACCAGCTCTGATACCAAATTAGAGCCTAGAAGGTGACCTTATTTAGATGGAATGGTTCCAAAATTTTCATAGACCAAATTAATCAACCATTCTCAAATTAATTTTACTTAAACAAAATTAAATTAGACTAAAAAAAATTGCCCAACTTAATTATCGTGATTAAACCAATTTTATCTTTCAACATAATCATTCATATAAATGTGAAATGTAAGATAAAATAAACAACTACTATGCTCGATGTATGATGAAATCCTAAATGAGAAAAACCTCGGACGACCTAGACACAAACTCCACTAAGTATGAAATTACAACATGGACACGATAGAAGACTTGCACAATTACTCGACTCCCTCCCAAGACTTGAGGCTCTTCATTCCTTCAACCTCTTATTAATGACATACTTGAGTCCACCTATGCCTAAGAGTCTAAAAATAGGGCACAACAACCATCACGCATACGGAGTACACTATATATAAACTAATGATCATGAAATCCTTCGCAAGAAACAATTCTCAATAATGTAAAGAATGAACACGGTTCTAAAAACTTGATCTCAAAACGTATATGTATGTATAATATTGGATCTAAATTGTTTGGGTGTAAACTTGGTTTTTTTGTTTTGAAAAATAAATCACAAATCATAAACAAAAACTCTCTGGATTTTTGTAATGTTATCTCATTCTAAAAGGATGGAAAAATCACATTAGAAACTACTATCCCACACTACTTAAATGGATGGAAATAAGTAGTGGGGAAGTAGAAAAACACTATTTAGATAACTAAAAATTTTAAAATTCACGCCTGATTGTTCGAACGAGATATAAACCCGTTCAAACGACATAGTGTTCTTATTGGAACAACGAATAAATGAGTTATCTAATGAGATTCCGAAGAGGCCAAAGATTTCGAAAATTACGCTCGTTGGATATCTCATTTGAACGAGGTAGGAGCCTCATTCGAATGACATGGGTAAAGTCATTCCAACGACCTGAAAAAAATCATATGTTTTTCCCTAAATATTATAAAGTTATTTTAAAACCTTTTAAAATAATTATAAAACCCAAAATTAAAGTATACAAGCCTCAATATAAAGTATGCATTCATACTTGAGAGATCTTTGGAACGTTGATGATGAAACATGGTGCGAAACTCGACACGAATACATATCCTCTTCGCCTTGGCCGCTACATCCTCAACAAACATGTCATAGGCTTAAAAGATCATAAACAAAACTTCTACCCTATGAATCAAAGTATTTCATTTGGAACTAAGTCAATACATACAAATTGTGTCAATTGAAAATTTGTCTCTACACATCAACATCCCCGACCCAATTGACATCCGAATAGGTGGATAAATGATCATAAATATCAAATCAACACCAATTACCATAGGAAAGAGTGTCACTCGTGTATTTGATGATATATTTAATTACAAGGAAGTAATACTCTTTCGGGGATGCTTAGTAATGCACACAAACTCCAACATTAAAGGCAATGTCAGGATGACTAGCACTTAAGTAGAGAAGATTACCTATCATTATCCTATAAATGAATTGTTCAACGTCCTTTCCTAAAGTGATTTTGTTAAGCTTAGTTGATGTACAAATAGGTTGCATGAGTGCTTTGTGTAGTTTAAACAAAATTTCTTCACTAGTTCCCTAGCGTATTTGGATTCGGATATAAATATCCCATCCTCATGTTGATGCACTCTGAGACCTAAGGAGAATGTAAGCTCACCAACCATGATCATCTCAAAATCACTCGTCATATCCTCCTCAAACGTGTGAGAATGTTAGGAACATTTGGATCTAAATACTATGTCGTACACATAGACTTGGGCAACCAAGATAGCACCACTCTCTATTTTCAGAAACAACGTCTTATCCACTCCCCCTCTTTTGAAGCCACGAACAAAGAGATAAGAAGTGATCCTCTCGTACCAATCACACGATGCTTGCTTCAAGCCATACAATGCCTTATTATGATAAAAGATGTCTCCCGGGTGCTTTGGGTTTTAAAACCACTTTGGTTGTTCCATGTACACTACCTCCCATAGAATGCCATCAAGGAAGTCATTGTTGACATCCAATTAGTATAAATTGAACCGTAGATGACATGGTATGGCGAGTAGTAATAGGATGAACTCAAGACTAGAAATAGGAGAGAATGTCTTAGAAAATTCTACACTTTTAATCAATGTGTATCCTTGAGCAACCAACCTAAACTTATTGCAAACTGTGGCACCATTCTCATCCATCTTATTACTTTAAATCCACTTGAAACCAATCACATTAGTTTCTTTAGGACGACAGTCTAATTACCAGTCATCATTATTGCAAAAATAAAGCAACTCATCTTGCATATAACATATTCAATGCTTATCATTGAGTTATTCTTTCATATTCTTGGACATTGCTACGAAGGTGTATCAAAAATAACTAACCACATTCTCAAGTTGAGGGAGAGTCTTAACACCAAGTGTGAGATCAACAATTATAGCAGAAGGGTGATGACTCTTTCAAACATAAGAGCGTGGATCCTTTAAATCAAGAGCGAGGTCCACCAGGGTAGTATGAGGCACAATGTGATCATCATGGTGGTGCATCATTCTCACACTAGAAGTCAGGGTCATCAAATGTTGACAGCTTATCCTCCTTAATTGGGATATTTATTTACTCCATAAATATAGATCTTACAAGGTTAAACAAACTATAAGCTCTACTAGATGATGAATAGCCTAAAAATATCCTTTCATCGATTCGAGAGTCGAACTTTCCTAAGCTCTCTCTATCTCTCCATATGTAGCAAGGACTCCCAAAGACATAAAAATATGATAGGTTAGGTTTCTTCCCTATACACAATTCATAAAGCATGTATAACGTGTATAGACAAAGATATACTAGATTCACCGTATGGAATGCAATATTAACTTCCTCTACCCAAAAACGTCTAGGCATATTTCTCCCAAGAAGCATGTATCTAACCGTGTCTTGAATCTGGTTCTTCCTCTCAACTATCCCCTTTTTTACGAGTATGAAAGATAAAAAACTCATGTTTGATTCCCACACCATCACAATATCTATCCACAATGGCGTCTTTAAATTCGTAGTATCACCGATTAATACGCATCCGATTAATAGTGACATTATGTTGGTTTTGTGGGACACGACACTTAGTTGTTAAGAAATCAACCACATCAAACTTTTCTCTAAGATACCCCACGATATAATATCCTGAAAATTCATCGACCATCATAGGTATGTATCTCTTACCACAAATTATCTCTGTACATGTCAGACCCATAAGATCCATGTGCATCAGCTCAAACACATGAGAGGTGGTAATGGTATTCAACTTCTAATGGGTACTTTAAATTTTTCTCCTTATTGGAAAGAACCATAAATCGAGGAAGTTGGTTTCCTAAGTTATGATAAGCCACGAACTAGGCCTTTATTCATTAATCTTTCATGATCCCTAAAGTTCACATGACCTAGTTGTTGATGCCAAAGGTATATATAGGTGACCGTGGCATTATTGCACACAAAGGAGGACTTCAGAATGATCCCATAACAATTATCATTGGTCCTCACTAATTGAAGTAATAGTTCACCAGATTGATCATAAATATTTCACTAGAACCGATCGAACTTTACCGTAAAGTTTGCATCTCAAAGTTTTCTTGTGTTAATCAAGTTTGATTTTAATCCTTCGACGTACAACACATTGTCTAGGTTAGAAAATTAGGGTATCTCAACACAACCACATCCTAAAATGCTAGACTTACACCCATGTCCAACGGTGACTTTTCCTTCTTTGCAATCCGCAAGGTAGGTAAAATATTAATTGTCACCAATCATGTGGCTCGACCACCCATTATCAAAATACCATTAGGAGGTATTTTGAAACTTAATAGCAACATGAACAACAAGGTCATTGTCATCTTGCTTAGATACCCAAGTGGAGGTAATCTTTTGTTTGCCCTTATCATTGTTGGCTCTAGTCGCATCATTAAAAACATTCTCAAAAGGCATAGACAACCTTTGAAATTATTCCACTAAGCTTTAAAAAATGAGGATTAGGAACTCAACTTTCTCTTTAAGACTAGTAAAGTTACAATAGTAGTTATCGCGAATATGTGCTCATTGAGTTCTTCCTAACTTGCAGTAAAATTACCTAAGGTGAAATTTCCTTTTTACAGTGGGTGAAAACATAGACTTGTATAGGCGTATCGTGGTTCGCTCATTTAGGTTGAACTTTCTTTAGTGGTTTAGGTCGAGGCCCATAAGGATCTACCAAAAATTTAAGAACCGGCTCTGGTGCGGCATGGGAAGTGGATACACCATCATAACCTTGACCTTATAGGAGGATTCAAGTTCTTTATCAAGTTGGGATAAAAGGGCTTCAAGTTTCTCACGAGTCTCCAATAAATCTTGAATATCTCTCGTAAGACTATCCACTTTGCTGTCCAAGTCACCATTTTCCCTCTCTACTAAAATAACTCTCTCCTAAAGAAACTCTCATTCTTTCTCGACTCTTTTAACTCTTTCTCTAGAGATAACACTCTAAGCGCCAAGTCACCATTTTCTTTGGAAGTATTGTCTTTTCTTAGTTTGAGAAAAATTTTGAATTTTTTCGTAAAGAGAGAAAGATCACCAAGATTGAAATCAAATTAGGAGTCAGAAGAGACCCCCTCTTTCCTTTTAGATTGGGCTTTCATAGAAATCCCTTTTGTTTTGGCTTTTGGATTTTTGGCAACATATCAATTTCGTTAGTCATGCGAGTTCTTCTAACCTAAGCATATAAAAAAATTTCCAAAAAATTAAGAATCATGACTTTAGGGAGAAAATGGGATGACATGGATCTAAAAGCCTTTTTGACAACTATCATCTTTGGATTTCTCTCGTAAAAATTAAAACAAGAATTGACAATCTCAAATAATCTATGTAAAATTAGTTAAAGAGTCTCAAATTCTAGCATAGTGATAGTTTCAAACTCTATGGTGAGATTTTTTAGCTTAGAAACTTTCATAGTGTTGGTACCCATGTGAGTGAGTTAAAGAGTATCCCACGCTTGGCTAGATGTCGTACACTCATAATCTAACAAAACTCATCAGGGATGACTGCACTAGAAATTATGCTCAGGCCACATGATTTAAAGTTACTCCATTTAAAATAATCCTCTATCCAATCAGTGAATGATTTAAGACTTTCGACACTGTCATTAGTCACAGTGGGTGGTATCCACCCTCTTTCACAAATAATTCAGACTCTCTCGTCAATCGACTTCAGTGCCTACCTCATTCGATCATTCAAATAAGAATAATTTGACTAATAAAAAGAGGTAGCCTATTATACAAAGTATCCATATAATCCTAAATTAAATATCATGCAATAAATTAGGGTAACTAGCTCTGATACCAATTTGAGAAAGCAATGGTGGTTGTATGAATTTACCTATACCTTAGGCCAAACACACCAATTCACTTTTTATCAACATCTATCTATATTTAATTTAAAGTGAACATGCAATATAACACATGAAGACAAAATCCAATCAAAAACAGGAAGAAGAAGAAGAAGAAATTGAGGAAAAAACCCTTTCGAGCAAAACCTTTAATTCAACACTATATCAAAATTGACAAATACAAGACGACTTGCTGACCACTAAGAGATACACTAAGTATAATGCGTATAATGCAGAGATGTCTTCAAATCCTCCATAAAAAATAATACAGTCCAGCACCGCACAATGGAAGTAGATATTTCCTCGGTTTTCACCGATCAACCTTCAAAATATGCAATTTCATTCTTCTTCAGTTGTAGAGCATCGACTCCACAATTCAACGGATGTGTTTATGGTCAAAAACTATCTACGAGGGTTTAGAACTTTTGGATGTGTTTTTCCTGATTTGGAAAAATGATCCTAAAAGATCCAACGAGTTTTGATGGAAAAAATAAAGAGTTTGATAAAAAAAATAACTCTAAGAAGGCTTGTTCAAAAGTCTAATCTCGCATCTTTATTTGTAGGAAAATTTGTTGCAAAGAGATAGGGATTAAATATTAATCCAAAAAATAAAACACATGTACTTATTCGATTGAACCTCCACCTCATTTGAATAATGTACCCTACCTCATTAGAATGCTTCCAACGAAACTTCGAAAGTCATTCTAGAGTGAACTCAAAAGGCAACATTCCAGTTCTCATTCAAATGTGAAAACCTCATTCTAACGACTTGTCCAATCTCGTTTAAATGACATGACAAGTCCTTCTAACGAGATGGCGAGTTTTTTAAATATTTTTTTAATAACATTTGTTTAAAGATTTTGAAAACTTATAAATGCTAAATCTTTTAAAAACAACACTTGAAAGTTTAAGCCTTTACCAAACTACTTCATAACACTTCCAAGTGGCACCAACTTCTTCTCTTCGAATAATTGAAAGTGATCATGAAGGTATCGTGAGGAGTAATGGGATAAGCTAAATAAAAATAAAATGAGCAAATACAAAATTTTCTCTTATACGTTAAAAATTAAAACAAGAACTAGGTTTAAGGAATAACCCCAGGGCTTTGAATCACGATACCTTTGTAGATCTCGCAGGTGATGTGAACGAGGATAAATATATGGTGAAGATGATGATCTTAGTTCCCTCCTTGTGTCTCCAAAACCTTGCTCGAACACATCAAAATCCTCCCATCTTCTAGTATATGATACTCCCAAAGCATTTTATATGTATGGGCACTCTTAGATATGAATACATGAGGCTTTTAGTGATATATGACCCTCTCTCCTGTGTAAAAATGTGAATAGCATTATTCATTTCCCTATCTAACCCTCAATTATGGATCATCTAGCTTAAACCCCTAACTTACACATTTATATAAAGGTATAAGCCATAGTCTTGGCCTAAATAGGGTTTCTAGAGATTCTACTCCTACTATATGTGTAGTGGACTATAATAAGGATTTGGCACTAAATAATTAAATCATCTTCCAAATAGGTATTCAGGAATCCCAAATTATATCTTCATAATTTATTATCACTCTCCATTCAATCGCAATTAATTTCATTAAATATTATTGATTTCACTTCAATTTAATTATCTTAAAATCACTTGGAATAAAGATGTCTTTGTTTGAAATGTTTGTTATAGTACATAATATGATTTCCCACGTTAAGCAAACAACACCTGCTTGGTCAAATTTATTTTCTGGTAATCGATTTTAATTAGCTTATTAGTTTTCCTCGATTCTCATAATTAACATAATTGATACTCCACTGGATATAAATCCAGTGTACATGTTTTCTAGTAGTTACAAAACTTACAAGTTTATTATTGGGGTATCACAATCCAATATCATTCCTGAATGTGAATTCCTATGAATTATGAGCCCAACCCTAGTTACACAATGATTGTCCAACTTGTATAGATTTGGATATAATAATTTTGAATCACACCCATAACAATTAAAGAAAAGTCTTTCAATCATTCCAATCCTCATAACCTCCGAGATTGATAATCTATGAACCCTTTACCAACGAGTGAGATTCTGAAAGTGTAATATGGTTAGTACCTTGACTTGAATATAATTCTTGTTACTATTCAAAACATTCCTAAATGTTCTGGTAATAATCATGTTCAAACTATCAAATAAGTTCACATACCATCAGACAAGTTCCTGCAATTTGAGATAAACTCATAGGATTACACTCGCATCATTAATGATAGGATGTCAGTTCGCTATCTAGGGTACGGACTGTTCAATTATACTAGAACAGGATTTACAATGTCTCATGATGAGGCTAAACATATCTCATCGAAATTATTACTAAGTCCAATTGAATGAAACTACAAATAATATATTTAAAGCATAAATATAAGGCATTCTCACAAACATGATTCTAATTTTTTATGAACTAGAGAAATCTTTACTGAAAAGTAAACTCCATTCATGGTTTTAATAATTAAACCTCAACATACGTTTATGTGGATGACATGATTAAGTCAAAGTACCACAAAGGACATATCTCATCACTTTTGAAATTCTTCCAAAGGCTCTGCATTTTTAAGATGAGGTTGAATCCTCAGAAACTTTGCGCTCACTAATGAAAGAGTCATTGGATTCATCTTTAAGGTGGATGGAATGGAGGAAGATCCTACCAAGGTCAAGGTTGTACGATAAATTCCACCAGCAGAACATAGAAATAACTAACATGGTTTTTAGGTCATATCAAGTTCAAAAACCGATTCATGAACCTTATCAGGACCATCTACAAAGCCATCATTAGACTGCTAATGAAAGACTCTCCCAATAATTGGAATGCTCAATGTCAAGAAGAGTTTGTGAAAGTATAGTACTATCTCACTCATCTAGTGTTATTAGTGCCTCCTCAACAAGGGAAGCCCTTACTCATCTACATGACTATAACTAACACTTTCATTAAAGAGATGTTAAGAAAGTATCTGAAGACATCATAAAAGGAGTGTTTCATCTACTAAGTCAACTAAGAGTTGATATCTTATGAACTCAAGTACACTACCTTGGAAAAATCCTATGTAGTGTTAGTATGGATCGCCTTCAAGCTCCGTCATTATGTGATGTCATTCTTTATAGGAATCGTCTCTCAGATGGACCCTTTTAAAGTCCCTATTTAAGAAGACTTATCTCTCCAGTTCAATGGCCAAATATTTCCTATTACTAGTCTAATTCAAGACCATCTACTTCAAATAAAATTCCACTAAAGGGAGGTTCATCTCAGACTTTCTGTAAATTCATCGAATAACAAACGAGGAAGAAAATAATACATAGTTCCAAAATCAAGACCTCTTAGAAATTAGCAAAGAAAGGAAATGTGGGAGATCTACTTCGATGGGACCACCAATAAAAAAGTGTTTAAGCATATGGATACTCCTTATATTCGCAAACTCCCCTTCTATCCCCACATCTATTAAACTCACCTACAATTATACCAATAGAATGGCCGAATATGAGGCTTTCATGATGGGTCTTGACATCACCTTGAAGATGGAAATCATATAATTAAAAGGTTATGTAGACTCTAAACTAGTAATGAGTTAAATACTTGGAAAATGGATAATCGATGATGATAAGCTTGAACCCTTCCACTTCTACCTAGAGGAATAGCTTCGTAATATGAATGCCTCAAATTCAACTTTCTCCCTATTATAGAAAATAACTTAGCATATGCACTTTACATCCAAGAATCAATGATAGATGTACCACATGGAACCACAAAGATCACTTTCACCACAAAAATCGAAATCGAACCTGCAGTATGATACTTTGATATATTGAGCTTGCTAGAAAAAATTATTACCCACACAGTACCACTCCAACTAATATGATCACGCTAGGACTATTAGCTCCCCAATTCATCATTTATGGAGGAAAAGTATAAAAGTTTGAAAGGGTATACATAAGGTGTGTAACAAGAGGCAAGATAGTTGATATCATGGAAAACAATCAACAACGGCAAGCGTGGCACACATATGAGCAAACATGCCTTATCCACAAAGATACTCCGGCATACTTACTATTGGACAACAATGCAAAAATATTATATAAATTATGTTATAGATGCTTCAAATTCAAATAATATTCTCGTCAACAACATTTGCCTCCCAAAGAGCTATATTGCATGACCTCGATATGGACCTCTCAACCTGAGGGATATACATCATAGGCAAGGTAACTCCTATGGCCACAACTGAGCATGAATTCATCCTAATGTCCATTCAGTACTTCCCCAAATGGGTCCATGTTTAGTCATACGCCATCCTCAACACCAAAAAAGGGAAAATTATATATGCCGCAACATAATATAATGTTTCATTATAGCCCACGAGTTATTCTCCGACAATGGTTCCCATTTTGAAATGGATTTAACAAATCTCCTACACTAGAATGGGAGAAATTAAGAGAAGTTTTTCTCATACATTCCTTAGACCAACGGAGTCGTCGTGGCCACCAACAAAAATGTTAAAAATATCATCAGCAGGATAGCGAAGACTTACATCCATAGGGAAAACAACCTCCCAATGCCCTCCGGGGATACCACACTATATAAAGAAACTCAATACGGGATATCCTACCCATTTGTTTTTAGCATAGAAGTAGTACGACCCATAGAACTTAAGATACCTTCCCTGGTGGTCATGCCCAAAATCTAAGTAAAAGAGACTGAATGGGCATAAGCCTTATATGATGAATGAGCCCTACTTGGAGAGGGAAGGATTAATGATGCTTACACAACCATGGCTACCATGGAAGGATTGCACATGCATTCAATAAAAAGGTAAGAGGATGAAACATATAGGAAGGAGACATAGTCATTAATGAAAATCTCATACTTTCTTTTAC
Source organism: Sambucus nigra (assembly GCA_949130495.1). Lineage (NCBI taxonomy): Eukaryota > Viridiplantae > Streptophyta > Magnoliopsida > Dipsacales > Adoxaceae > Sambucus > Sambucus nigra. Next base: position 255,913,040 of record OX422222.1, read on the forward strand.
TCACCGAGGAAATTTTTTACTTAGATACCAAAATAAATATCTACGGAGAAGATACATTATCTTACCTAAATAGAGTAGCTAATCCTAACCTTTCAATCTTGATCGGTGAAACAAACTATTTCCCTAAGTTAGGGGAAGAAACAAACGACAAAAGGAAAAGGTCAGATCAGGAAGGGAGAACAACGTACCCCAAATATATTCCTATTTCACCAAAAAACAGCCCACTCGATTAACAATGCCTTTCACTTAAAGTTGGATAAAAAACTTTAGGCCCATAATGTTTCATTTAACATAATTATTTGGACCTGATTCATCGATATAAATATCTTTAAAAAACTCAACAAAACATAAATGTCATTGTCTTTGAATCATAGATATGTTAGAAACCCTATATATCACTTATGGCATGAACAAAATAAACAAAAAACACCGTGCTTGTCGAAACTCTAATTTAATGGTTATTGCGACTTAACTCATAAATATTAAATTGATTAAATAGAATAAAAGTTAAATAATAAAAATTACCCCAAAGCATTAATACTTCGTTCTGCTCTCATTATTTAACATATATATATATATATATATATATATATATATATGGGTACTCTAAAAGGAGATATTAAAAAAGTCCAAGTGGGAAGGACTCAATATGCACTCCATAAAAATCTCCCTATTTAAAAAATACCTAAATACCGTCCTCAAACACTCTCTCACCACAAAACTCCATCCTTCATGGGATAAGAGTCACCATTATAAAGAACCATAAAGCACCTCCATTAGATAAAAGCTATAAATTCAAAACGAGATCAATAACCTTGTTTGGAAGAAGTATCAACACCCCTAAGAAGACATTATCCACATACAAGTAAAAAAGAAGACCCCCCTCATCGATGTTACCTAACTAAGAGGGACCAAGCCTACAGAAGACGAGGCTACCTTTTCAAATCCTCACTAGTATAGGAATTGGTCACAAAGTGGGGGGGCGGGGGGACTCTTAGAAATAGTCATACCTATAAGAGATTCAGATCTTATTTCTAGTAAAAAAAAAATAACTTAGTCTTATTTTGTGTACATATGTCTCAAGACCATTTATTTACCTTTTAATTTAATAAAATGATTTATTTATATTATCTCTTTATCTAAAACCTTGCATGAACTATTCGTAAAAATTTTGAGTCTCGTGATGCATGATATGAGAAAGGCGCACATCTTGTGCCAACACCTGGTGAAAATAAGTCCACAACTACTACACCTCCCGCAGCTCAACAACCATCACCACGGCCTCCATAAAAAATGCATTTTGAAAAGGGTGAAAGTCATAAATAAAAGACTAAAAGAGTACGCAAGACGCACAAACTGAAATCTATACCTCTTCCCCCTACGAGATGAACATAAGCTCCTATTCAGCTAGTCAATCAAAAGCATATAACAATATACCAGAATGGGTATGGAGACCCCATCCCTCAATATCGACAAAGTGATGGGCAAAGAATGTAAGTAAACACTCCGAAGATGATCATCTCCTGATGTATTAACTCACTCCGGGACTCAAGCCTCAACTCTCCATCCTTTGCATGTTCCTCTACTTCCTTGGCTATATCCTCCTTGTCCACCTTTGTAGTCCTCATATGAGACTCCATATCCTCAAGAAGAACATTTGCATCATGATCTATGTGGAACACATCCTCTATCGTTCTCTCCTCCCTTGCCCCAGATATCATTGCATCGATCTTGTCCTGCGTCCATCATACCTCGATGAGAGAGAAATATCTACCCCCAAGCACCATCATGAGAAAACCTATGGCGCTATGTTCTCCCTCCCTTCCCATCGTCGTATGATTGTTCCCCTAAAGTCGAATCTCCACTAACCGAAAACATTATCATAAGATCCCCCATAATGGGGCCACCACTGAGATATTCTCCTATAAACCCCTAGAATCATGTTCTTCCCCCAAATGAACTCCCTTCTACCTCCGACATTGAACTTAAGTAAAGATCCACCCCAAGCACATAACAGTACCCAATTAACATCTCCTTTGTTCTCAGAATTAACACTGGAGGCGTCCTCTCACCAATAAGCCGATACGTCTCATCATCCTCATCGTATCCATCACCAACAACATTGTAATAAACTACCTCCACGTCACCCTAAAACTCCTTCTGAATATTTTCATCATCCTTCAAGATCACCAACGGATCCCCACTGACCCCATCCTACTCAGTAACTGAAAGCCTCGAGCACCTCCTTGGGTAATCACTCTATAAAAAAAGCCTCATGTATCCATCAAGAACCCCTTATGCTCCAATCGAGGCCTCATGTCCTCCCCTAGGTACATTTGTCAACCCATTACTAGAACTAATCCAGCGTTATAGTTTCCTTAAGATACATTAGGTACTCAATTGTCATCACCCGTATATCTATATATCCTTATATTTAAAATCCTTTAGGAGAAAATGGATGGTCACTGCTATCCCATAAACATAGCCATGAGGGGGTGAATTGGGTATTTTACACTAAATGGTTATTTATAACTTTTTCAGCTTATATCTTAACGATTAATTCCAATATGTTGATTCAATTTGTGATGCAACTATTAATTAATCAACAAGTAATTAGGATAGACATATATAATAATGAGATAATTATGAGAGATATTTCGAACCGAGATTTAAATGTCGTCTCAAGATAATAATCGAGAAACTTCACTATCTCTGATTCACTAGGTAAAACCAACAAGCACACAAGGATTTATCACACCCCATAAGATTTACTTCACCCGATTAGTATTTACCACACCTTAACAGGATTTACCGCACCCCTCTGGATTTATGACACCTTTTAGCATTTATCGCACCTCGACACTACCGGATGTGAAGATACAAGTGAGTTCACTCATAATAACAATTGAAAATATCTTAATCAATGTTTAAAACAAAGATTTCCTTAATAAGTAACAAATGGGAAATGGGTTTTACTTTCTCTCTCTCCAGAAAGTAAACTTTCAAATAAGCACAAGTACAATACTTGAGGGTAAAGATTTAGGATATTTAGCAGAAGTGGGTAAGGAATTGGGAAATTTCCTAAGAGGACTTTCAATAATAACTTTTCTTTAAGTGGGTTTTCTTGCAGCTTCTCTAATGGAGTTTTTGGACTTAAAACTACTAAATGGATTTTCTTGTTTTCTCTTCCTAGAATATCAAAGAATGGAATCACACAAGATCAATTATGGAACTTTCACGAGTGATATATTATTGTAATTTATTATGTGTTTTGGAATAAAATCAAAGGGTTCCTTTTATACACTTTTTTAAAACTAGGTGTTGGAGGCTAGTTTGCTATAATGAGAGAACTTGGGTATTTTGAAATTCAAAATAGTGTTCTTAAAAGTTATTGTCCAAGCTACCCTTGGAGTCATTTCAACACATATAGATTCAACTCTATATGCATGTGATGTTTTTGAGAACTTGCCTTTTGTTTTGGGTTCAATTAAAAAACGTCATAATCATATGGCCTGACATACTGTACGATGGAGTCAACTCAATAAGTAGAATTTTTTGGAGTTAACTCTAAAAGTAGGCCATCTTGGAGTAGACTCGAGAAGTAGGCCATTATAATTTTGTGGGCTTTAACTATCTTAGGTTTGGGAAGGTTTAGGAGAGTGGTTTTGGGTTTATACTTGTTTTTTTAGATTGTTTACTTCTTTACAATCACTTTTAATCCTTTAAAAATTAGGACGATTTTGCATTTCATCTCTTGATGCCTTGTCTTTGAGTAATGCTTCTTTAAATGATGTTTAAGATTTTATTGGTTGGATCATGGTATTTCTTGCTAAGATGACTTTCTTCTCATGAACATTGCTTTGTATGTTCTTTTAATGGATTTGTAGGTTTTCTTGATCTTCAGATTATGTTATTTTCTTTGATTGTGAACTCATGTTGTGTATGAACACTTTGATGATATGTTGCATATCTTGTCTTTCAGATTGAACAATTCTTCTTCATTGAATGGAAACTTGTTGTGCAAAGCTTGGTCTTAGAACAATATTTATTCAATGCATGGCTTAGCTTGGAACAAAACTCATTCCTTATGAATATAAATATACTATTCATGACTTGGGGTTGCTTCAACATTTATGGTTTGATATGGGATATGCTTCCTTTAATGATTTCATTCTTGAGTGACTCGTGTGCATATTGTTTGGTGTTGCAGAACATATATTCTTTTGCATGGATTCGTGGCTTATATCTTCATTTGCAATGCTTATAATCATTAGGTCTTCATTCATAGATTATATATATGATAATTATGTTATATCTCATCATGGATTTAGTGATTCCTTTTATCTCAAGTATATTATAGAGTAGATAGAGATGTATGATCACATATCAATTGTGATAAAATTATGCACTACACCAAAATAGGAAGATTGTCATAGTCAATTAGTCACGGTCCAGATTCGAATAAAGTCTCATTAATAAGGATGCAGGACTCTAAAAGACAATTAATGGCTCTTTAATAAAGAATTGATACTAGTATGAATCAAAGTAAAAAATCTCGGTGTAATTGTTCAAATGCTACACCAAAAACAAAACCGTGTATCAAAATTAGATGTATCGGTATTTATTATTGAAATTACCCAATGATAACTATTGACTCAGTGTTCTAATTATTTTAAAAATCTAAATAATAATTAATGGTTCACTAAAAATGCATTTACGCTTGCATGAATCAAACTAAAAAATGTCAGTGTATTTATTCAAACTCTAAACCAAAACCAAACCGCAAAAAAATGCAAATAAATACAATCAATTATAAATTACTAGGAATCTAATCTTCGATAAAAAGGTACTTGATCTTCCATAAAAATAATTGTATCTGATATGCCCAGATATAGCTATTGTTCTTTAATTAACAAGAACCCCAAAAATTTGGTATCTCGTATGCCCATAAATGATAATAAATTACAAGTTACCATGCACTAAATTTTGAGATAGATAATTCAAATATTGAGTTATCATTACGACTCCATACATTTATCTACATATGCATGCATTATAGACAAGGTCATTAATTATTATGTATCCAAATATAATTAAAATTTATTGAATAAAATATTAAAAGAGTTACACACAATAATTATCGAATAGCAAATTTATGTCATGAAATGGAACTGAAACATAGTTTGGTTGCCATTTTCGCTGTTGCTCCTAAAAGGTCACATTTGTATTTATTCTTGAAAAATGTACCGTTTATACACAACATTGGCCGATAATATGAAAACCAAACAATACATGTAGGGAACACAATAAATATCCTTTTAAGCTGATTAGTACCTGTTTCACACTCAATGACAAAATGCGACCTTGGGTTCGGTTCCAAGAGAAGGTCATTGTAAATACCCAACAATTTATAAGAAATTTTCTCGCGGTTCTGGTTCTGTCTCAACCGGGTTGGGAGAAATTTTGCCTAAAAGAAAGCGTTCCAAGAACGTGCCTTGCAGAAATTAATTATTATATTTCGTTCTTTCCATAAGAAAACTCCAACAGTTTTAGGCAAAAAAATATTTTATATTCTTATTACTCCACTCAAATGGAAGGAACTGTGGCACAATCTATCCAAGTCATGACTCAAGACTTAATTCGACTCGACCGTTTTGATGGCCGAAATTTCACCCGTTGGCAAGAGAAAGTCATGTTCTTCCTCACATCACTAAAACTTGCATACATTCTAGATGATAACCTTGAACAAATTCCCGAGCCCACACCCGAAGACACCGAAGGAATAAAGCAACAACGTGTTAAGAGGAAAGAAGACGAATTTATGTGTCGAGGACACATCCTCAATGCTTTGTCTCAAACTGTTTATAGCGCTCATAGAATGATTCCGACGGCAAAGGAATTATGGAAGGCTTTGGAGATAAAGTATCAAAACGAGGAAGCGAGCAATCGTAAGTTTCTAATTTCAAACTATATGAATTTTAGAATGAATAATGATAAATCTGTCGTTGCACAAGCCCATGAACTCCAACAAATTGTTGGTGACCTTAAAGCCGCTGGTATTAATCTTCAAGATGAATTTCAAGTAGGGGTGATTGTTTCAAAACTTCCATCATCTTGGAATGGCTTTAAGAAGAAAATTAATCATGATGAAAAGACTTATACTGTGGAATCCCTTCTTCGTCACCTTCGTATTGAAGATGATACTCGTATTCGAGAAAAGAAGGATGAACAAAGTGATATAAAGTTAATGATGCCGACAAATGTATATATAGTAAATTTGAAAATGGTGTTGGTGTTATTATATGCTTATATGTGGATGACATGTTAATATTTGGGTCTAATCTCAAATATGTTGAAGAAACCAAAAGGTTTCTTTCATCAAAATTTGATATGAAAGATCTTGGAGAAGCTGATGTGATTTTAGGAATCAAAATTGTGAGAAAGGATAATTCTTTAGCGTTATCTCAATCTCATTATATAGAAAAAGTTCTTAAAAGATATAATCATTTTGAACTTAAGCCAGCTGCTACACCAGTGGATCCTAGCATCAAATTAATGAAAAATACTTGGCGTGCTATGGACCAACTTAATTATGCTAGTATTATTGGGAGTCTAATGTATGCCATGCATTGCACTAGACCAGACATTGCTTATGCAGTGAGTGTATTGTGTAGATTTACAAGTAATCCAGGACAAGAGCACTGGAATGCAATTTCTAGGGTGCTTAGATATCTGAAGAGGACTTTGGATTATGGCTTACATTATGTAGGATATCCATCTGTTTTAGAAGGATATAGTGATTCAAGTTGGAATAATCTTGAATCAAAATCCAAGTCAACTACTGGTTGGATTTTTACGCTAGGAGGAGAAGCTATCTCTTGGGGATCCAAGAAACAAACATGTGTATCAGATTCAACAATGCAATCTGAATTTATAGCCCTAGCAGATGCATGTAAAGAAGCAGAATGGCTTAGAAATGTGTTGTATGATATTCCTTTATGGAAAAAGCCATCACCTTCTATTATGATAAGTTGTGATAACCAAGCCACAATTTATAAAGTTTCAAACAAAACTTACAACGGAAAATCTAGACACATTAGTCTAAGACATCAAATTATAAGAAAATTACTCAAGGAAGGAGTAATTACAGTCGACTATATTAAAACGAACAAGAATTTAGCAGATCCTCTGACTAAAGGTCTTGTAAGAGAGATGATATATATCACCTCAAAAGGAATGGGACTAAGGTCTATTAAAAAACACAACTATATTTAATGGGAACCCAACTCATATCTTGAAAATATAGATAGAGTTCAATGTGGTACAAACAAGTTAAATTATAGTTATGGAACACTAGGAATTTATACAAAAAGTTCCATTCCTATATGCCTAGTGTTGGTTTTCTGCATGTTAGAGGATGAAGGTTACTTCTTAATAAATCATATAAGTGTGACTCGCAGAATCACTAAAGTTGATTTACCTATTCGAGTGTCGAAAGTGTGGCCGCTTTCTATGAAATCAAGACCGATCCTAAAGCGCTCGTGAAATCAGGATTAGCACAAGGCCATAAAAGTGCATGCTAGAAGAACACTTATAAACTCAGAAATCGGTATGTGTGATAGTTCCGGCTAGTCTCAAAAGGTCCTTGGTTCAAGATACGTTCACCACAGCACCTTGATGAAGCTTTGAATTATTTTCACTATATGGAAGTTCAAGTTCGAAAGACACTTCTCATTTATGTACTAGATTTTAGCGATAATGCCAAAAGTTATTTATTGTCTTTTTTGCTTTGCTCTCTTGTGTATATTAAAATTGGTGGGAGAATGTTGGATTAATTCCAATATTTATTGAGTTTAATTTTTAGTTGTTAATATTTTATTATATTATTTGTGTTTTATTTTAAACATAGTTTGGGTTTTAATTTAGAAAGTAGAAACATGAGCAAATGGGTGTGAAAGATATGGGGAATGCTCAAAATCCCATATTGTCCCACATTGGAAGAATACTACAAAAGGTAGTGGTATATCAACTAAAGGACAACTAAGATTCTTAGTTGACAAGTCAAATAAGAGGCTATGATCCTACGTATCGCGGTGGTGCTTAAGCACCACCAATCGCGACACGCGTAAGCGCGACACGCGGCGCGCGAAAGGGCGATTGGGCGACTTAGGGCGCATTGCGCGCTTTGACGCGCACTTGGCACTTCGCACGTGCGCATCGTCGCTTGGAGCGTGGGAGCCTAAAGTTTTGACGAGGTAAAACAGATCAACGGTTGTGATTAAACGATCCGATCAAAGGGTTTAAAATCCGAAACGGCTTGATCTAAACCGTTAGATGAACTCGTAGCGTTTCGTGTAGGGGATGTCCATTCGCGTACGATGGGACGCCTAATCTGAACCGTTAGATCGTAGCTGTTCCAAACAGGCACGATCCAACGGTTGCTGAGTCACTCCATGAAGAGTTGTGACTGTTGAAGAACAGTCACAGAAATGGCTATAAAAAGAGTTCCAGACCTCTGTTTTGGACATCGAAAATTGCTAGTTTCTCCTCTCTCCGTCCTCTATACTTTGGCATTATCAAGTTACAAATTTAGAGTGTTCTCGGGTTTGATCAAACAGTACATAGTTTGAATCAAACAACTGTTCATACTGCATTGTATCCTGAAGGCAGGTTCTACTAAACCCATTGTGTACTCGCGGTTCTGGTTCTGTCTCAACCGGATTGGGAGAAATTTTGCCTAAAAGAAAGCGTTCCAAGAACGTGCCTTGCAGAAATTAATTATTATATTTCGTTCTTTCCATAAGAAAACTCCAACAGTTTTAGGCAAAAAAATATTTTATATTCTTATTACTCCACTCAAATGGAAGGAACTGTGGCACAATCTATCCAAGTCATGACTCAAGACTTAATTCGACTCGACCGTTTTGATGGCGGAAATTTCACCCGTTGGCAAGAGAAAGTTATGTTCTTCCTCATATCACTAAAACTTGCATACATTCTAGATGATAACCTTGAACAAATTCCCGAGCCCACACCCGAAGACACCGAAGGAATAAAGCAACAACGTGTTAAGAGGAAAGAAGACGAATTTATGTGTCGAGGACACATCCTCAATGCTTTGTCTCAAACTGTTTATAGCGCTCATAGAATGATTCCGACGGCAAAGGAATTATGGAAGGCTTTGGAGATAAAGTATCAAAACGAGGAAGCGAGCAATCGTAAGTTTCTAATTTCAAACTATATGAATTTTAGAATAAATAATGATAAATCTGTCGTTGCACAAGCCCATGAACTCCAACAAATTGTTGGTGACCTTAAAGCCGCTGGTATTAATCTTCAAGATGAATTTCAAGTAGGGGTGATTGTTTCAAAACTTCCATCCTCTTGGAATGGCTTTAAGAAGAAAATTAATCATGATGAAAAGACTTATACTGTGGAATCCCTTCTTCGTCACCTTCGTATTGAAGATGATACTCGTATTCGAGAAAAGAAGGATGAACAAAGTGATATAAAGTTAATGATGCCGACAAATGTATATATAGTAAATTTGAAAATGGTGTTGGTGTTATTATATGCTTATATGTGGATGACATGTTAATATTTGGGTCTAATCTCAAATATGTTGAAGAAACCAAAAGGTTTCTTTCATCAAAATTTGATATGAAAGATCTTGGAGAAGCTGATGTGATTTTAGGAATCAAAATTGTGAGAAAGGATAATTCTTTAGCGTTATCTCAATCTCATTATATAGAAAAAGTTCTTAAAAGATATAATCATTTTGAACTTAAGCCAGCTGCTACACCAGTGGATCCTAGCATCAAATTAATGAAAAATACTGGGCGTGCTATGGACCAACTTAAATATGCTAGTATTATTGGGAGTCTAATGTATGCCATGCATTGCACTAGACCAGACATTGCTTATGCAGTGAGTGTATTGTGTAGATTTACAAGTAATCCAGGACAAGAGCACTGGAATGCAATTTCTAGGGTGCTTAGATATCTGAAGAGGACTTTGGATTATGGCTTACATTATGTAGGATATCCATCTGTTTTAGAAGGATATAGTGATTCAAGTTGGAATAATCTTGAATCAAAATCCAAGTCAACTACTGGTTGTATTTTTACGCTAGGAGGAGCAGCTATCTCTTGGGGATCCAAGAAACAAACATGTGTATCAGATTCAACAATGCAATCTGAATTTATAGCCCTAGCAGATGCATGTAAAGAAGCAGAATGGCTTAGAAATGTGTTGTATGATATTCCTTTATGGAAAAAGCCATCACCTTCTATTATGATAAGTTGTGATAACCAAGCCACAATTTATAAAGTTTCAAACAAAACTTACAACGGAAAATCTAGACACATTAGTCTAAGACATCAAATTATAAGAAAATTACTCAAGGAAGGAGTAATTACAGTCGACTATATTAAAACGAACAAGAATTTAGCAGATCCTCTGACTAAAGGTCTTGTAAGAGAGATGATATATATCACCTCAAAAGGAATGGGACTAAGGTCTATTAAAAAACACAACTATATTTAATGGGAACCCAACTCATATCTTGAAAATATAGATAGAGTTCAATGTGGTACAAACAAGTTAAATTATAGTTATGGAACACTAGGAATTTATACAAAAAGTTCCATTCCTATATGCCTAGTGTTGGTTTTCTACATGTTAGAGGATGAAGGTTACTTCTTAATAAATCATATAAGTGTGACTCGCAGAATCACTAAAGTTGATTTACCTATTCGAGTGTCGAAAGTGTGGCCGCTTTCTATGAAATCAAGACCGATCCTAAAGCGCTCGTGAAATCAGGATTAGCACAAGGCCATAAAAGTGCATGCTAGAAGAACACTTATAAACTCAGAAATCGGTATGTGTGATAGTTCCGGCTAGTCTCAAAAGGTCCTTGGTTCAAGATACGTTCACCACAGCACCTTGATGAAGCTTTGAATTATTTTCACTATATGGAAGTTCAAGTTCGAAAGACACTTCTCATTTATGTACTAGATTTTAGCGATAATGCCAAAAGTTATTTATTGTCTTTTTTGCTTTGCTCTCTTGTGTATATTAAAATTGGTGGGAGAATGTTGGATTAATTCCAATATTTATTGAGTTTAATTTTTAGTTGTTAATATTTTATTATATTATTTGTGTTTTATTTTAAACATAGTTTGGGTTTTAATTTAGAAAGTAGAAACATGAGCAAATGGGTGTGAAAGATATGGGGAATGCTCAAAATCCCATATTGTCCCACATTGGAAGAATACTACAAAAGGTAGTGGTATATCAACTAAAGGACAACTAAGATTCTTAGTTGACAAGTCAAATAAGAGGCTATGATCCTACGCATCGCGGTGGTGCTTAAGCACCACCAATCGCGACACGCGTAAGCGCGACACGCGGCGCGCGAAAGGGCGATTGGGCGACTTAGGGCGCATTGCGCGCTTTGACGCGCACTTGGCACTTCGCACGTGCGCATCGTCGCTTGGAGCGTGGGAGCCTAAAGTTTTGACGAGGTAAAACAGATCAACGGTTGTGATTAAACGATCCGATCAAAGGGTTTAAAATCCGAAACGGCTTGATCTAAACCGTTAGATGAACTCGTAGCGTTTCGTGTAGGGGATGTCCATTCGCTTACGATGGGACGCCTAATCTGAACCGTTAGATCGTAGCTGTTCCAAACAGGCACGATCCAACGGTTGCTGAGTCACTCCATGAAGAGTTGTGACTGTTGAAGAACAGTCACAGAAATGGCTATAAAAAGAGTTCCAGACCTCTGTTTTGGACACCGAAAATTGCTAGTTTCTCCTCTCTCCGTCCTCTATACTTTGGCATTATCAAGTTACAAATTTAGAGTGTTCTCGGGTTTGATCAAACTGTACATAGTTTGAATCAAACAACTGTTCATACTGCATTGTATCCTGAAGCCAGGTTCTACTAAACCCATTGTGTACTCGCGGTTCTGGTTCTGTCTCAACTGGATTGGGAGAAATTTTGCCTAAAAGAAAGCGTTCCCAGAACGTGCCTTGCAGAAATTAATTATTATATTTCGTTCTTTCCATAAGAAAACTCCAACAGTTTTAGGCAAAAAAATATTTTATATTCTTATTACTCCACTCAAATGGAAGGAACTGTGGCACAATCTATCCAAGTCATGACTCAAGACTTAATTCGACTCGACCGTTTTGATGGCGGAAATTTCACCCGTTGGCAAGAGAAAGTTATGTTCTTCCTCACATCACTAAAACTTGCATACATTCTAGATGATAACCTTGAACAAATTCCCGAGCCCACACCCGAAGACACCGAAGGAATAAAGCAACAACGTGTTAAGAGGAAAGAAGACGAATTTATGTGTCGAGGACACATCCTCAATGCTTTGTCTCAAACTGTTTATAGCGCTCATAGAATGATTCCGACGGCAAAGGAATTATGGAAGGCTTTGGAGATAAAGTATCAAAACGAGGAAGCGAGCAATCATAAGTTTCTAATTTCAAACTATATGAATTTTAGAATGAATAATGATAAATCTGTCGTTGCACAAGCCCATGAACTCCAACAAATTGTTGGTGACCTTAAAGCCGCTGGTATTAATCTTCAAGATGAATTTCAAGTAGGGGTGATTGTTTCAAAACTTCCATCCTCTTGGAATGGCTTAAGGAAGAAAATTAATCATGATGAAAAGACTTATACTGTGGAATCCCTTCTTCGTCACCTTCGTATTGAAGATGATACTCGTATTCGAGAAAAGAAGGATGAACAAAGTGATATAAAGTTAATGATGCCGACAAATGTATATATAGTAAATTTGAAAATGGTGTTGGTGTTATTATATGCTTATATGTGGATGACATGTTAATATTTGGGTCTAATCTCAAATATGTTGAAGAAACCAAAAGGTTTCTTTCATCAAAATTTGATATGAAAGATCTTGGAGAAGCTGATGTGATTTTAGGAATCAAAATTGTGAGAAAGGATAATTCTTTAGCGTTATCTAAATCTCATTATATAGAAAAAGTTCTTAAAAGATATAATCATTTTGAACTTAAGCCAGCTGCTACACCAGTGGATCCTAGCATCAAATTAATGAAAAATACTGGGCGTGCTATGGACCAACTTAAATATGCTAGTATTATTGGGAGTCTAATGTATGCCATGCATTGCACTAGACCAGACATTGCTTATGCAGTGAGTGTATTGTGTAGATTTACAAGTAATCCAGGACAAGAGCACTGGAATGCAATTTCTAGGGTGCTTAGATATCTGAAGAGGACTTTGGATTATGGCTTACATTATGTAGGATATCCATCTGTTTTAGAAGGATATAGTGATTCAAGTTGGAATAATCTTGAATCAAAATCCAAGTCAACTACTGGTTGGATTTTTACGCTAGGAGGAGCAGCTATCTCTTGGGGATCCAAGAAACAAACATGTGTATCAGATTCAACAATGCAATCTGAATTTATAGCCCTAGCAGATGCATGTAAAGAAGCAGAATGGCTTAGAAATGTGTTGTATGATATTCCTTTATGGAAAAAGCCATCACCTTCTATTATGATAAGTTGTGATAACCAAGCCACAATTTATAAAGTTTCAAACAAAACTTACAACGGAAAATCTAGACACATTAGTCTAAGACATCAAATTATAAGAAAATTACTCAAGGAAGGAGTAATTACAGTCGACTATATTAAAACGAACAAGAATTTAGCAGATCCTCTGACTAAAGGTCTTGTAAGAGAGATGATATATATCACCTCAAAAGGAATGGGACTAAGGTCTATTAAAAAACACAACTATATTTAATGGGAACCCAACTCATATCTTGAAAATATAGATAGAGTTCAATGTGGTACAAACAAGTTAAATTATAGTTATGGAACACTAGGAATTTATACAAAAAGTTCCATTCCTATATGCCTAGTGTTGGTTTTCTGCATGTTAGAGGATGAAGGTTACTTCTTAATAAATCATATAAGTGTGACTCGCAGAATCACTAAAGTTGATTTACCTATTCGAGTGTCGAAAGTGTGGCCGCTTTCTATGAAATCAAGACCGATCCTAAAGCGCTCGTGAAATCAGGATTAACACAAGGCCATAAAAGTGCATGCTAGAAGAACACTTATAAACTCAGAAATCGGTATGTGTGATAGTTCCGGCTAGTCTCAAAAGGTCCTTGGTTCAAGATACGTTCACCACAGCACCTTGATGAAGCTTTGAATTATTTTCACTATATGGAAGTTCAAGTCCGAAAGACACTTCTCATTTATGTACTAGATTTTAGCGATAATGCCAAAAGTTATTTATTGTCTTTTTTGCTTTGCTCTCTTGTGTATATTGAAATTGGTGGGAGAATGTTGGATTAATTCCAATATTTATTGAGTTTAATTTTTAGTTGTTAATATTTTATTATATTATTTGTGTTTTATTTTAAACATAGTTTGGGTTTTAATTTAGAAAGTAGAAACATGAGCAAATGGGTGTGAAAGATATGGGGAATGCTCAAAATCCCATATTGTCCCACATTGGAAGAATACTACAAAAGGTAGTGGTATATCAACTAAAGGACAACTAAGATTCTTAGTTGACAAGTCAAATAAGAGGCTATGATCCTACGCATCGCGGTGGTGCTTAAGCACCACCAATCGCGACACGCGTAAGCGCAACACGCGGCGCGCGAAAGGGCGATTGGGCGACTTAGGGCGCATTGCGTGCTTTGACGCGCACTTGGCACTTCGCACGTGCGCATCGTCGCTTGGAGCGTGGGAGCCTAAAGTTTTGACGAGGTAAAACAGATCAACGGTTGTGATTAAACGATCCGATCAAAGGGTTTAAAATCCGAAACGGCTTGATCTAAACCGTTAGATGAACTCGTAGCGTTTCGTGTAGGGGATGTCCATTCGCTTACGATGGGACGCCTAATCTGAACCGTTAGATCGTAGCTGTACCAAACAGGCACGATCCAACGGTTGCTGAGTCACTCCATGAAGAGTTGTGACTGTTGAAGAACAGTCACATAAATGGCTATAAAAAGAGTTCCAGACCTCTGTTTTGGACACCGAAAATTGCTAGTTTCTCCTCTCTCCGTCCTCTATACTTTGGCATTATCAAGTTACAAATTCAGAGTGTTCTCGGGTTTGATCAAACAGTACATAGTTTGAATCAAACAACTGTTCATACTGCATTGTATTCTGAAGGCAGGTTCTACTAAACCCATTGTGTACTCGCGGTTCTGGTTCTGTCTCAACCGGATTGGGAGAAATTTTGCCTAAAAGAAAGCGTTCCAAGAACGTGCCTTGCAGAAATTAATTATTATATTTCGTTCTTTCCATAAGAAAACTCCAACAGTTTTAGGCAAAAAAATATTTTATATTCTTATTACTCCACTCAAATGGAAGGAACTGTGGCACAATCTATCCAAGTCATGACTCAAGACTTAATTCGACTCGACCGTTTTGATGGCGGAAATTTCACCCGTTGGCAAGAGAAAGTTATGTTCTTCCTCACATCACTAAAACTTGCATACATTCTAGATGATAACCTTGAATAAATTCCCGAGCCCACACCCGAAGACACCGAAGGAATAAAGCAACAACGTGTTAAGAGGAAAGAAGACGAATTTATGTGTCGAGGACACATCCTCAATGCTTTGTCTCAAACTGTTTATAGCGCTCATAGAATGATTCCGACGACAAATGAATTATGGAAGGCTTTGGAGATAAAGTATCAAAACGAGGAAGCGAGCAATCGTAAGTTTCTAATTTCAAACTATATGAATTTTAGAATGAATAATGATAAATCTGTCGTTGCACAAGCCCATGAACTCCAACAAATTGTTGGTGACCTTAAAGCCGCTGGTATTAATCTTCAAGATGAATTTCAAGTAGGGGTGATTGTTTCAAAACTTCCATCCTCTTGGAATGGCTTTAAGAAGAAAATTAATCATGATGAAAAGACTTATACTGTGGAATCCCTTCTTCGTCACCTTCGTATTGAAGATGATACTCGTATTCGAGAAAAGAAGGATGAACAAAGTGATATAAAGTTAATGATGCCGACAAATGTATATATAGTAAATTTGAAAATGGTGTTGGTGTTATTATATGCTTATATGTGGATGACATGTTAATATTTGGGTCTAATCTCAAATATGTTGAAGAAACCAAAAGGTTTCTTTCATCAAAATTTGATATGAAAGATCTTGGAGAAGCTGATGTGATTTTAGGAATCAAAATTGTGAGAAAGGATAATTCTTTAGCGTTATCTCAATCTCATTATATAGAAAAAGTTCTTAAAAGATATAATCATTTTGAACTTAAGCCAGCTGCTACACCAGTGGATCCTAGCATCAAATTAATGAAAAATACTGGGCGTGCTATGGACCAACTTAAATATGCTAGTATTATTGGGAGTCTAATGTATGCCATGCATTGCACTAGACCAGACATTGCTTATGCAGTGAGTGTATTGTGTAGATTTACAAGTAATCCAGGACAAGAGCACTGGAATGCAATTTCTAGGGTGCTTAGATATCTGAAGAGGACTTTGGATTATGGCTTACATTATGTAGGATATCCATCTGTTTTAGAAGGATATAGTGATTCAAGTTGGAATAATCTTGAATCAAAATCCAAGTCAACTACTGGTTGGATTTTTACGCTAGGAGGAGCAGCTATCTCTTGGGGATCCAAGAAACAAACATGTGTATCAGATTCAACAATGCAATCTGAATTTATAGCCCTAGCAGATGCATGTAAAGAAGCAGAATGGCTTAGAAATGTGTTGTATGATATTCCTTTATGGAAAAAGCCATCACCTTCTATTATGATAAGTTGTGATAACCAAGCCACAATTTATAAAGTTTCAAACAAAACTTACAACGGAAAATCTAGACACATTAGTCTAAGACATCAAATTATAAGAAAATTACTCAAGGAAGGAGTAATTACAGTCGACTATATTAAAACGAACAAGAATTTAGCAGATCCTCTGACTAAAGGTCTTGTAAGAGAGATGATATATATCACCTCAAAAGGAATGGGACTAAGGTCTATTAAAAAACACAACTATATTTAATGGGAACCCAACTCATATCTTGAAAATATAGATAGAGTTCAATGTGGTACAAACAAGTTAAATTATAGTTATGGAACACTAGGAATTTATACAAAAAGTTCCATTCCTATATGCCTAGTGTTGGTTTTCTGCATGTTAGAGGATGAAGGTTACTTCTTAATAAATCATATAAGTGTGACTCGCAGAATCACTAAAGTTGATTTACCTATTCGAGTGTCAAAAGTGTGGCCGCTTTCTATGAAATCAAGACCGATCCTAAAGCGCTCGTGAAATCAGGATTAACACAAGGCCATAAAAGTGCATGCTAGAAGAACACTTATAAACTCAGAAATCGGTATGTGTGATAGTTCCGGCTAGTCTCAAAAGGTCCTTGGTTCAAGATACGTTCACCACAGCACCTTGATGAAGCTTTGAATTATTTTCACTATATGGAAGTTCAAGTCCGAAAGACACTTCTCATTTATGTACTAGATTTTAGCGATAATGCCAAAAGTTATTTATTGTCTTTTTTGCTTTGCTCTCTTGTGTATATTGAAATTGGTGGGAGAATGTTGGATTAATTCCAATATTTATTGAGTTTAATTTTTAGTTGTTAATATTTTATTATATTATTTGTGTTTTATTTTAAACATAGTTTGGGTTTTAATTTAGAAAGTAGAAACATGAGCAAATGGGTGTGAAAGATATGGGGAATGCTCAAAATCCCATATTGTCCCACATTGGAAGAATACTACAAAAGGTAGTGGTATATCAACTAAAGGACAACTAAGATTCTTAGTTGACAAGTCAAATAAGAGGCTATGATCCTACGCATCGCGGTGGTGCTTAAGCACCACCAATCGCGACACGCGTAAGCGCGACACGCGGCGCGCGAAAGGGCGATTGGGCGACTTAGGGCGCATTGCGCGCTTTGACGCGCACTTGGCACTTCGCACGTGCGCATCTTCGCTTGGAGCGTGGGAGCCTAAAGTTTTGACGAGGTAAAACAGATCAACGGTTGTGATTAAACGATCCGATCAAAGGGTTTAAAATCCGAAACGGCTTGATCTAAACCGTTAGATGAACTCGTAGCGTTTCGTGTAGGGGATGTCCATTCGCTTACGATGGGACGCCTAATCTGAACCGTTAGATCGTAGCTGTACCAAACAGGCACGATCCAACGGTTGCTGAGTCACTCCATGAAGAGTTGTGACTGTTGAAGAACAGTCACATAAATGGCTATAAAAAGAGTTCCAGACCTCTGTTTTGGACACCGAAAATTGCTAGTTTCTCCTCTCTCCGTCCTCTATACTTTGGCATTATCAAGTTATAAATTCAGAGTGTTCTCGGGTTTGATCAAACAGTACATAGTTTGAATCAAACAACTGTTCATACTGCATTGTATCCTGAAGGCAGGTTCTACTAAACCCATTGTGTACTCGCGGTTCTGGTTCTGTCTCAACCGGATTGGGAGAAATTTTGCCTAAAAGAAAGCGTTCCAAGAACGTGCCTTGCAGAAATTAATTATTATATTTCGTTCTTTCCATAAGAAAACTCCAACAGTTTTAGGCAAAAAAATATTTTATATTCTTATTACTCCACTCAAATGGAAGGAACTGTGGCACAATCTATCCAAGTCATGACTCAAGACTTAATTCGACTCGACCGTTTTGATGGCGGAAATTTCACCCGTTGGCAAGAGAAAGTTATGTTCTTCCTCACATCACTAAAACTTGCATACATTCTAGATGATAACCTTGAACAAATTCTCGAGCCCACACCCGAAGACACCGAAGGAATAAAGCAACAACGTGTTAAGAGGAAAGAAGACGAATTTATGTGTCGAGGACACATCCTCAATGCTTTGTCTCAAACTGTTTATAGCGCTCATAGAATGATTCCGACGGCAAAGGAATTATGGAAGGCTTTGGAGATAAAGTATCAAAACGAGGAAGCGAGCAATCGTAATTTTCTAATTTCAAACTATATGAATTTTAGAATGAATAATGATAAATCTGTCGTTGCACAATCCCATGAACTCCAACAAATTGTTGGTGACCTTAAAGCCGCTGGTATTAATCTTCAAGATGAATTTCAAGTAGGGGTGATTGTTTCAAAACTTCCATCCTCTTGGAATGGCTTTAAGAAGAAAATTAATCATGATGAAAAGACTTATACTGTGGAATCCCTTCTTCGTCACCTTCGTATTGAAGATGATACTCGTATTCGAGAAAAGAAGGATGAACAAAGTGATATAAAGTTAATGATGCCGACAAATGTATATATATAGTAAATTTGAAAATGGTGTTGGTGTTATTATATGCTTATATGTGGATGACATGTTAATATTTGGGTCTAATCTCAAATATGTTGAAGAAACCAAAAGGTTTCTTTCATCAAAATTTGATATGAAAGATCTTGGAGAAGATGATGTGATTTTAGGAATCAAAATTGTGAGAAAGGATAATTCATTAGCGTTATCTCAATCTCATTATATAGAAAAAGTTCTTAAAAGATATAATCATTTTGAACTTAAGCCAGCTGCTACACCAGTGGATCCTAGCATCAAATTAATGAAAAATACTGGGCGTGCTATGGACCAACTTAAATATGCTAGTATTATTGGGAGTCTAATGTATGCCATGCATTGCACTAGACCAGACATTGCTTATGCAGTGAGTGTATTGTGTAGATTTACAAGTAATCCAGGACAAGAGCACTGGAATGCAATTTCTAGGGTGCTTAGATATCTGAAGAGGACTTTGGATTATGGCTTACATTATGTAGGATATCCATCTGTTTTAGAAGGATATAGTGATTCAAGTTGGAATAATCTTGAATCAAAATCCAAGTCAACTACTGGTTGGATTTTTACGCTAGGAGGAGCAGCTATCTCTTGGGGATCCAAGAAACAAACATGTGTATCAGATTCAACAATGCAATCTGAATTTATAGCCCTAGCAGATGCATGTAAAGAAGCAGAATGGCTTAGAAATGTGTTGTATGATATTTCTTTATGGAAAAAGCCATCACCTTCTATTATGATAATTTGTGATAACCAAGCCACAATTTATAAAGTTTCAAACAAAACTTACAACGGAAAATCTAGACACATTAGTCTAAGACATCAAATTATAAGAAAATTACTCAAGGAAGGAGTAATTACAGTCGACTATATTAAAACGAACAAGAATTTAGCAGATCCTCTGACTAAAGGTCTTGTAAGAGAGATGATATATATCACCTCAAAAGGAATGGGACTAAGGTCTATTAAAAAACACAACTATATTTAATGGGAACCCAACTCATATCTTGAAAATATAGATAGAGTTCAATGTGGTACAAACAAGTTAAATTATAGTTATGGAACACTAGGAATTTATACAAAAAGTTCCATTCCTATATGCCTAGTGTTGGTTTTCTGCATGTTAGAGGATGAAGGTTACTTCTTAATAAATCATATAAGTGTGACTCGCAGAATCACTAAAGTTGATTTACCTATTCGAGTGTCGAAAGTGTGGCCGCTTTCTATGAAATCAAGACCGATCCTAAAGCGCTCGTGAAATCAGGATTAGCACAAGGCCATAAAAGTGCATGCTAGAAGAACACTTATAAACTCAGAAATCGGTATGTGTGATAGTTCCGGCTAGTCTCAAAAGGTCCTTGGTTCAAGATACGTTCACCACAGCACCTTGATGAAGCTTTGAATTATTTTCACTATATGGAAGTTCAAGTCCGAAAGACACTTCTCATTTATGTACTAGATTTTAGCGATAATGCCAAAAGTTATTTATTGTCTTTTTTGCTTTGCTCTCTTGTGTATATTGAAATTGGTGGGAGAATGTTGGATTAATTCCAATATTTATTGAGTTTAATTTTTAGTTGTTAATATTTTATTATATTATTTGTGTTTTATTTTAAACATAGTTTGGGTTTTAATTTAGAAAGTAGAAACATGAGCAAATGGGTGTGAAAGATATGGGGAATGCTCAAAATCCCATATTGTCCCACATTGGAAGAATACTACAAAAGGTAGTGGTATATCAACTAAAGGACAACTAAGATTCTTAGTTGACAAGTCAAATAAGAGGCTATGATCCTACGCATCGCGGTGGTGCTTAAGCACCACCAATCGCGACACGCGTAAGCGCGACACGCGGCGCGCGAAAGGGCGATTGGGCGACTTAGGGCGCATTGCGCGCTTTGACGCGCACTTGGCACTTCGCACGTGCGCATCTTCGCTTGGAGCGTGGGAGCCTAAAGTTTTGACGAGGTAAAACAGATCAACGGTTGTGATTAAACGATCCGATCAAAGGGTTTAAAATCCGAAACGGCTTGATCTAAACCGTTAGATGAACTCGTAGCGTTTCGTGTAGGGGATGTCCATTCGCTTACGATGGGACGCCTAATCTGAACCGTTAGATCGTAGCTGTACCAAACAGGCACGATCCAACGGTTGCTGAGTCACTCCATGAAGAGTTGTGACTGTTGAAGAACAGTCACATAAATGGCTATAAAAAGAGTTCCAGACCTCTGTTTTGGACACCGAAAATTGCTAGTTTCTCCTCTCTCCGTCCTCTATACTTTGGCATTATCAAGTTACAAATTCAGAGTGTTCTCGGGTTTGATCAAACAGTACATAGTTTGAATCAAACAACTGTTCATACTGCATTGTATCCTGAAGGCAGGTTCTACTAAACCCATTGTGTACTCGCGGTTCTGGTTCTGTCTCAACCGGATTGGGAGAAATTTTGCCTAAAAGAAAGCGTTCCAAGAACGTGCCTTGCAGAAATTAATTATTATATTTCGTTCTTTCCATAAGAAAACTCCAACAGTTTTAGGCAAAAAAATATTTTATATTCTTATTACTCCACTCAAATGGAAGGAACTGTGGCACAATCTATCCAAGTCATGACTCAAGACTTAATTCGACTCGACCGTTTTGATGGCGGAAATTTCACCCGTTGGCAAGAGAAAGTTATGTTCTTCCTCACATCACTAAAACTTGCATACATTCTAGATGATAACCTTGAACAAATTCCCGAGCCCACACCCGAAGACACCGAAGGAATAAAGCAACAACGTGTTAAGAGGAAAGAAGACGAATTTATGTGTCGAGGACACATCCTCAATGCTTTGTCTCAAACTGTTTATAGCGCTCATAGAATGATTCCGACGGCAAAGGAATTATGGAAGGCTTTGGAGATAAAGTATCAAAATGAGGAAGCGAGCAATCGTAAGTTTCTAATTTCAAACTATATGAATTTTAGAATGAATAATGATAAATCTGTCGTTGCACAAGCCCATGAACTCCAACAAATTGTTGGTGACCTTAAAGCCGATGGTATTAATCTTCAAGATGAATTTCAAGTAGGGGTGATTGTTTCAAAACTTCCATCCTCTTGGAATGGCTTAAGGAAGAAAATTAATCATGATGAAAAGACTTATACTGTGGAATCCCTTCTTCGTCACCTTCGTATTGAAGATGATACTCGTATTCGAGAAAAGAAGGATGAACAAAGTGATATAAAGTTAATGATGCCGACAAATGTATATATAGTAAATTTGAAAATGGTGTTGGTGTTATTATATGCTTATATGTGGATGACATGTTAATATTTGGGTCTAATCTCAAATATGTTGAAGAAACCAAAAGGTTTCTTTCATCAAAATTTGATATGAAAGATCTTGGAGAAGCTGATGTGATTTTAGGAATCAAAATTGTGAGAAAGGATAATTCTTTAGCGTTATCTCAATCTCATTATATAGAAAAAGTTCTTCAAAGATATAATCATTTTGAACTTAAGCCAGCTGCTACACCAGTGGATCCTAGCATCAAATTAATGAAAAATACTGGGCGTGCTATGGACCAACTTAAATATGCTAGTATTATTGGGAGTCTAATGTATGCCATGCATTGCACTAGACCAGACATTGCTTATGCAGTGAGTGTATTGTGTAGATTTACAAGTAATCCAGGACAAGAGCACTGGAATGCAATTTCTAGGGTGCTTAGATATCTGAAGAGGACTTTGGATTATGGCTTACATTATGTAGGATATCCATCTGTTTTAGAAGGATATAGTGATTCAAGTTGGAATAATCTTGAATCAAAATCCAAGTCAACTACTGGTTGGATTTTTACGCTAGGAGGAGCAGCTATCTCTTGGGGATCCAAGAAACAAACATGTGTATCAGATTCAACAATGCAATCTGAATTTATAGCCCTAGCAGATGCATGTAAAGAAGCAGAATGGCTTAGAAATGTGTTGTATGATATTCCTTTATGGAAAAAGCCATCACCTTCTATTATGATAAGTTGTGATAACCAAGCCACAATTTATAAAGTTTCAAACAAAACTTACAACGGAAAATCTAGACACATTAGTCTAAGACATCAAATTATAAGAAAATTACTCAAGGAAGGAGTAATTACAGTCGACTATATTAAAACGAACAAGAATTTAGCAGATCCTCTGACTAAAGGTCTTGTAAGAGAGATGATATATATCACCTCAAAAGGAATGGGACTAAGGTCTATTAAAAAACACAACTATATTTAATGGGAACCCAACTCATATCTTGAAAATATAGATAGAGTTCAATGTGGTACAAACAAGTTAAATTATAGTTATGGAACACTAGGAATTTATACAAAAAGTTCCATTCCTATATGCCTAGTGTTGGTTTTCTGCATGTTAGAGGATGAAGGTTACTTCTTAATAAATCATATAAGTGTGACTCGCAGAATCACTAAAGTTGATTTACCTATTCGAGTGTCGAAAGTGTGGCCGCTTTCTATGAAATCAAGACCGATCCTAAAGCGCTCGTGAAATCAGGATTAGCACAAGGCCATAAAAGTGCATGCTAGAAGAACACTTATAAACTCAGAAATCGGTATGTGTGATAGTTCCGGCTAGTATCAAAAGGTCCTTTGTTCAAGATACGTTCACCACAGCACCTTGATGAAGCTTTGAATTATTTTCACTATATGGAAGTTCAAGTCCGAAAGACACTTCTCATTTATGTACTAGATTTTAGCGATAATGCCAAAAGTTATTTATTGTCTTTTTTGCTTTGCTCTCTTGTGTATATTGAAATTGGTGGGAGAATGTTGGATTAATTCCAATATTTATTGAGTTTAATTTTTAGTTGTTAATATTTTATTATATTATTTGTGTTTTATTTTAAACATAGTTTGGGTTTTAATTTAGAAAGTAGAAACATGAGCAAATGGGTGTGAAAGATATGGGGAATGCTCAAAATCCCATATTGTCCCACATTGGAAGAATACTACAAAAGCTAGTGGTATATCAACTAAAGGACAACTAAGATTCTTAGTTGACAAGTCAAATAAGAGGCTATGATCCTACGCATCGCGGTGGTGCTTAAGCACCACCAATCGCGACACGCGAAAGCGCGACACGCGGCGCGCGAAAAGGCGATTGGGCGACTTAAGGCGCATTGCGCGCTTTGACGAGCACTTGGCACTTCGCACGTGCGCATCGTCGCTTGGAGCGTGGGAGCCTAAAGTTTTGACGAGGTAAAACAGATCAACGGTTGTGATTAAACGATCCGATCAAAGGGTTTAAAATCCGAAACGGCTTGATCTAAACCGTTAGATGAACTCGTAGCGTTTCGTGTAGGGGATGTCCATTCGCTTACGATGGGACGCCTAATCTGAACCGTTAGATCGTAGCTGTACCAAACAGGCACGATCCAACGGTTGCTGAGTCACTCCATGAAGAGTTGTGACTGTTGAAGAACAGTCACATAAATGGCTATAAAAAGAGTTCCAGACCTCTGTTTTGGACACCGAAAATTGCTAGTTTCTCCTCTCTCCGTCCTCTATACTTTGGCATTATCAAGTTACAAATTCAGAGTGTTCTCGGGTTTGATCAAACAGTACATAGTTTGAATCAAACAACTGTTCATACTGCATTGTATCCTGAAGGCAGGTTCTACTAAACCCATTGTGTACTCGCGGTTCTGGTTCTGTCTCAACCGGATTGGGAGAAATTTTGCCTAAAAGAAAGCGTTCCAAGAACGTGCCTTGCAGAAATTAATTATTATATTTCGTTCTTTCCATAAGAAAACTCCAACAGTTTTAGGCAAAAAAATATTTTATATTCTTATTACTCCACTCAAATGGAAGGAACTGTGGCACAATCTATCCAAGTCATGACTCAAGACTTAATTCGACTCGACCGTTTTGATGGCGGAAATTTCACCCGTTGGCAAGAGAAAGTTATGTTCTTCCTCACATCACTAAAACTTGCATACATTCTAGATGATAACCTTGAACAAATTCCCGAGCCCACACCCGAAGACACCGAAGGAATAAAGCAACAACGTGTTAAGAGGAAAGAAGACGAATTTATGTGTCGAGGACACATCCTCAATGCTTTGTCTCAAACTGTTTATAGCGCTCATAGAATGATTCCGACGGCAAAGGAATTATGGAAGGCTTTGGAGATAAAGTATCAAAACGAGGAAGCGAGCAATCGTAATTTTCTAATTTCAAACTATATGAATTTTAGAATGAATAATGATAAATCTGTCGTTGCACAATCCCATGAACTCCAAAAAATTGTTGGTGACCTTAAAGCCGCTGGTATTAATCTTCAAGATGAATTTCAAGTAGGGGTGATTGTTTCAAAACTTCCATCCTCTTGGAATGGCTTTAAGAAGAAAATTAATCATGATGAAAAGACTTATACTGTGGAATCCCTTCTTCGTCACCTTCGTATTGAAGATGATACTCGTATTCGAGAAAAGAAGGATGAACAAAGTGATATAAAGTTAATGATGCCGACAAATGTATATATAGTAAATTTGAAAATGGTGTTGGTGTTATTATATGCTTATATGTGGATGACATGTTAATATTTGGGTCTAATCTCAAATATGTTGAAGAAACCAAAAGGTTTCTTTCATCAAAATTTGATATGAAAGATCTTGGAGAAGATGATGTGATTTTAGGAATCAAAATTGTGAGAAAGGATAATTCTTTAGCGTTATCTCAATCTCATTATATAGAAAAAGTTCTTAAAAGATATAATCATTTTGAACTTAAGCCAGCTGCTACACCAGTGGATCCTAGCATCAAATTAATGAAAAATACTGGGCGTGCTATGGACCAACTTAAATATGCTAGTATTATTGGGAGTCTAATGTATGCCATGCATTGCACTAGACCAGACATTGCTTATGCAGTGAGTGTATTGTGTAGATTTACAAGTAATCCAGGACAAGAGCACTGGAATGCAATTTCTAGGGTGCTTAGATATCTGAAGAGGACTTTGGATTATGGCTTACATTATGTAGGATATCCATCTGTTTTAGAAGGATATAGTGATTCAAGTTGGAATAATCTTGAATCAAAATCCAAGTCAACTACTGGTTGGATTTTTACGCTAGGAGGAGCAGCTATCTCTTGGGGATCCAAGAAACAAACATGTGTATCAGATTCAACAATGCAATCTGAATTTATAGCCCTAGCAGATGCATGTAAAGAAGCAGAATGGCTTAGAAATGTGTTGTATGATATTTCTTTATGGAAAAAGCCATCACCTTCTATTATGATAATTTGTGATAACCAAGCCACAATTTATAAAGTTTCAAACAAAACTTACAACGGAAAATCTAGACACATTAGTCTAAGACATCAAATTATAAGAAAATTACTCAAGGAAGGAGTAATTACAGTCGACTATATTAAAACGAACAAGAATTTAGCAGATCCTCTGACTAAAGGTCTTGTAAGAGAGATGATATATATCACCTCAAAAGGAATGGGCTAAGGTCTATTAAAAAACACAACTATATTTAATGGGAACCCAACTCATATCTTGAAAATATAGATAGAGTTCAATGTGGTACAAACAAGTTAAATTATAGTTATGGAACACTAGGAATTTATACAAAAAGTTCCATTCCTATATGCCTAGTGTTGGTTTTCTGCATGTTAGAGGATGAAGGTTACTTCTTAATAAATCATATAAGTGTGACTCGCAGAATCACTAAAGTTGATTTACCTATTCGAGTGTCGAAAGTGTGGCCGCTTTCTATGAAATCAAGACCGATCCTAAAGCGCTCGTGAAATCAGGATTAGCACAAGGCCATAAAAGTGCATGCTAGAAGAACACTTATAAACTCAGAAATCGGTATGTGTGATAGTTCCGGCTAGTCTCAAAAGGTCCTTGGTTCAAGATACGTTCACCACAGCACCTTGATGAAGCTTTGAATTATTTTCACTATATGGAAGTTCAAGTCCGAAAGACACTTCTCATTTATGTACTAGATTTTAGCGATAATGCCAAAAGTTATTTATTGTCTTTTTTGCTTTGCTCTCTTGTGTATATTGAAATTTGTGGGAGAATGTTGGATTAATTCCAATATTTATTGAGTTTAATTTTTAGTTGTTAATATTTTATTATATTATTTGTGTTTTATTTTAAACATAGTTTGGGTTTTAATTTAGAAAGTAGAAACATGAGCAAATGGGTGTGAAAGATATGGGGAATGCTCAAAATCCCATATTGTCCCACATTGGAAGAATACTACAAAAGGTAGTGGTATATCAACTAAAGGACAACTAAGATTCTTAGTTGACAAGTCAAATAAGAGGCTATGATCCTACGCATCGCGGTGGTGCTTAAGCACCACCAATCGCGACACGCGTAAGCGCGACACGCGGCGCGCGAAAGGGCGATTGGGCGACTTAGGGCGCATTGCGCGCTTTGACGCGCACTTGGCACTTCGCACGTGCGCATCTTCGCTTGGAGCGTGGGAGCCTAAAGTTTTGACGAGGTAAAACAGATCAACGGTTGTGATTAAACGATCCGATCAAAGGGTTTAAAATCCGAAACGGCTTGATCTAAACCGTTAGATGAACTCGTAGCGTTTCGTGTAGGGGATGTCCATTCGCTTACGATGGGACGCCTAATCTGAACCGTTAGATCGTAGCTGTACCAAACAGGCACGATCCAACGGTTGCTGAGTCACTCCATGAAGAGTTGTGACTGTTGAAGAACAGTCACATAAATGGCTATAAAAAGAGTTCCAGACCTCTGTTTTGGACACCGAAAATTGCTAGTTTCTCCTCTCTCCGTCCTCTATACTTTGGCATTATCAAGTTACAAATTCAGAGTGTTCTCGGGTTTGATCAAACAGTACATAGTTTGAATCAAACAACTGTTCATACTGCATTGTATCCTGAAGGCAGGTTCTACTAAACCCATTGTGTACTCGCGATTCTGGTTCTGTCTCAACCGGATTGGGAGAAATTTTGCCTAAAAGAAAGCGTTCCAAGAACGTGCCTTGCAGAAATTAATTATTATATTTCGTTCTTTCCATAAGAAAACTCCAACAGTTTTAGGCAAAAAAATATTTTATATTCTTATTACTCCACTCAAATGGAAGGAACTGTGGCACAATCTATCCAAGTCATGACTCAAGACTTAATTCGACTCGACCGTTTTGATGGCGGAAATTTCACCCGTTGGCAAGAGAAAGTTATGTTCTTCCTCACATCACTAAAACTTGCATACATTCTAGATGATAACCTTGAACAAATTCCCGAGCCCACACCCGAAGACACCGAAGGAATAAAGCAACAACGTGTTAAGAGGAAAGAAGACGAATTTATGTGTCGAGGACACATCCTCAATGCTTTGTCTCAAACTGTTTATAGCGCTCATAGAATGATTCCGACGGCAAAGGAATTATGGAAGGCTTTGGAGATAAAGTATCAAAATGAGGAAGCGAGCAATCGTAAGTTTCTAATTTCAAACTATATGAATTTTAGAATGAATAATGATAAATCTGTCGTTGCACAAGCCCATGAACTCCAACAAATTGTTGGTGACCTTAAAGCCGATGGTATTAATCTTCAAGATGAATTTCAAGTAGGGGTGATTGTTTCAAAACTTCCATCCTCTTGGAATGGCTTAAGGAAGAAAATTAATCATGATGAAAAGACTTATACTGTGGAATCCCTTCTTCGTCACCTTCGTATTGAAGATGATACTCGTATTCGAGAAAAGAAGGATGAACAAAGTGATATAAAGTTAATGATGCCGACAAATGTATATATAGTAAATTTGAAAATGGTGTTGGTGTTATTATATGCTTATATGTGGATGACATGTTAATATTTGGGTCTAATCTCAAATATGTTGAAGAAACCAAAAGGTTTCTTTCATCAAAATTTGATATGAAAGATCTTGGAGAAGATGATGTGATTTTAGGAATCAAAATTGTGAGAAAGGATAATTCTTTAGCGTTATCTCAATCTCATTATATAGAAAAAGTTCTTAAAAGATATAATCATTTTGAACTTAAGCCAGCTGCTACACCAGTGGATCCTAGCATCAAATTAATGAAAAATACTGGGCGTGCTATGGACCAACTTAAATATGCTAGTATTATTGGGAGTCTAATGTATGCCATGCATTGCACT
Organism: Sambucus nigra; assembly: GCA_949130495.1. Taxonomy (NCBI): domain Eukaryota; kingdom Viridiplantae; phylum Streptophyta; class Magnoliopsida; order Dipsacales; family Adoxaceae; genus Sambucus; species Sambucus nigra. Next base: position 255,942,567 of record OX422222.1, read on the forward strand.
AGACCAGACATTGCTTATGTAGTGAGTGTATTGTGTAGATTTACAAGTAATCCAGGACAAGAGCACTGGAATGCAATTTCTAGGGTGCTTAGATATCTGAAGAGGACTTTGGATTATGGCTTACATTATGTAGGATATCCATCTGTTTTAGAAGGATATAGTGATTCAAGTTGGAATAATCTTGAATCAAAATCCAAGTCAACTACTGGTTGGATTTTTACGCTAGGAGGAGCAGCTATCTCTTGGGGATCCAAGAAACAAACATGTGTATCAGATTCAACAATGCAATCTGAATTTATAGCCCTAGCAGATGCATGTAAAGAAGCAGAATGGCTTAGAAATGTGTTGTATGATATTCCTTTATGGAAAAAGCCATCACCTTCTATTATGATAAGTTGTGATAACCAAGCCACAATTTATAAAGTTTCAAACAAAACTTACAACGGAAAATCTAGACACATTAGTCTAAGACATCAAATTATAAGAAAATTACTCAAGGAAGGAGTAATTACAGTCGACTATATTAAAACGAACAAGAATTTAGCAGATCCTCTGACTAAAGGTCTTGTAAGAGAGATGATATATATCACCTCAAAAGGAATGGGACTAAGGTCTATTAAAAAACACAACTATATTTAATGGGAACCCAACTCATATCTTGAAAATATAGATAGAGTTCAATGTGGTACAAACAAGTTAAATTATAGTTATGGAACACTAGGAATTTATACAAAAAGTTCCATTCCTATATGCCTAGTGTTGGTTTTCTGCATGTTAAAGGATGAAGGTTACTTCTTAATAAATCATATAAGTGTGACTCGCAGAATCACTAAAGTTGATTTACCTATTCGAGTGTCGAAAGTGTGGCCGCTTTCTATGAAATCAAGACCGATCCTAAAGCGCTCGTGAAATCAGGATTAGCACAAGGCCATAAAAGTGCATGCTAGAAGAACACTTATAAACTCAGAAATCGGTATGTGTGATAGTTCCGGCTAGTATCAAAAGGTCCTTTGTTCAAGATACGTTCACCACAGCACCTTGATGAAGCTTTGAATTATTTTCACTATATGGAAGTTCAAGTCCGAAAGACACTTCTCATTTATGTACTAGATTTTAGCGATAATGCCAAAAGTTATTTATTGTCTTTTTTGCTTTGCTCTCTTGTGTATATTGAAATTGGTGGGAGAATGTTGGATTAATTCCAATATTTATTGAGTTTAATTTTTAGTTGTTAATATTTTATTATATTATTTGTGTTTTATTTTAAACATAGTTTGGGTTTTAATTTAGAAAGTAGAAACATGAGCAAATGGGTGTGAAAGATATGGGGAATGCTCAAAATCCCATATTGTCCCACATTGGAAGAATACTACAAAAGCTAGTGGTATATCAACTAAAGGACAACTAAGATTCTTAGTTGACAAGTCAAATAAGAGGCTATGATCCTACGCATCGCGGTGGTGCTTAAGCACCACCAATCGCGACACGCGTAAGCGCGACACGCGGCGCGCGAAAAGGCGATTGGGCGACTTAAGGCGCATTGCGCGCTTTGACGAGCACTTGGCACTTCGCACGTGCGCATCGTCGCTTGGAGCGTGGGAGCCTAAAGTTTTGACGAGGTAAAACAGATCAACGGTTGTGATTAAACGATCCGATCAAAGGGTTTAAAATCCGAAACGGCTTGATCTAAACCGTTAGATGAACTCGTAGCGTTTCGTGTAGGGGATGTCCATTCGCTTACGATGGGACGCCTAATCTGAACCGTTAGATCGTAGCTGTACCAAACAGGCACGATCCAACGGTTGCTGAGTCACTCCATGAAGAGTTGTGACTGTTGAAGAACAGTCACATAAATGGCTATAAAAAGAGTTCCAGACCTCTGTTTTGGACACCGAAAATTGCTAGTTTCTCCTCTCTCCGTCCTCTATACTTTGGCATTATCAAGTTACAAATTCAGAGTGTTCTCGGGTTTGATCAAACTGTACATAGTTTGAATCAAACAACTGTTCATACTGCATTGTATCCTGAAGGCAGGTTCTACTAAACCCATTGTGTACTCGCGGTTCTGGTTCTGTCTCAACCGGATTGGGAGAAATTTTGCCTAAAAGAAAGCGTTCCAAGAACGTGCCTTGCAGAAATTAATTATTATATTTCGTTCTTTCCATAAGAAAACTCCAACAGTTTTAGGCAAAAAAATATTTTATATTCTTATTACTCCACTCAAATGGAAGGAACTGTGGCACAATCTATCCAAGTCATGACTCAAGACTTAATTCGACTCGACCGTTTTGATGGCGGAAATTTCACCCGTTGGCAAGAGAAAGTTATGTTCTTCCTCACATCACTAAAACTTGCATACATTCTAGATGATAACCTTGAACAAATTCCCGAGCCCACACCCGAAGACACCGAAGGAATAAAGCAACAACGTGTTAAGAGGAAAGAAGACGAATTTATGTGTCGAGGACACATCCTCAATGCTTTGTCTCAAACTGTTTATAGCGCTCATAGAATGATTCCGACGGCAAAGGAATTATGGAAGGCTTTGGAGATAAAGTATCAAAACGAGGAAGCGAGCAATCGTAATTTTCTAATTTCAAACTATATGAATTTTAGAATGAATAATGATAAATCTGTCGTTGCACAATCCCATGAACTCCAACAAATTGTTGGTGACCTTAAAGCCGCTGGTATTAATCTTCAAGATGAATTTCAAGTAGGGGTGATTGTTTCAAAACTTCCATCCTCTTGGAATGGCTTTAAGAAGAAAATTAATCATGATGAAAAGACTTATACTGTGGAATCCCTTCTTCGTCACCTTCGTATTGAAGATGATACTCGTATTCGAGAAAAGAAGGATGAACAAAGTGATATAAAGTTAATGATGCCGACAAATGTATATATAGTAAATTTGAAAATGGTGTTGGTGTTATTATATGCTTATATGTGGATGACATGTTAATATTTGGGTCTAATCTCAAATATGTTGAAGAAACCAAAAGGTTTCTTTCATCAAAATTTGATATGAAAGATCTTGGAGAAGATGATGTGATTTTAGGAATCAAAATTGTGAGAAAGGATAATTCTTTAGCGTTATCTCAATCTCATTATATAGAAAAAGTTCTTAAAAGATATAATCATTTTGAACTTAAGCCAGCTGCTACACCAGTGGATCCTAGCATCAAATTAATGAAAAATACTGGGCGTGCTATGGACCAACTTAAATATGCTAGTATTATTGGGAGTCTAATGTATGCCATGCATTGCACTAGACCAGACATTGCTTATGCAGTGAGTGTATTGTGTAGATTTACAAGTAATCCAGGACAAGAGCACTGGAATGCAATTTCTAGGGTGCTTAGATATCTGAAGAGGACTTTGGATTATGGCTTACATTATGTAGGATATCCATCTGTTTTAGAAGGATATAGTGATTCAAGTTGGAATAATCTTGAATCAAAATCCAAGTCAACTACTGGTTGGATTTTTACGCTAGGAGGAGCAGCTATCTCTTGGGGATCCAAGAAACAAACATGTGTATCAGATTCAACAATGCAATCTGAATTTATAGCCCTAGCAGATGCATGTAAAGAAGCAGCTTAGAAATGTGTTGTATGATATTTCTTTATGGAAAAAGCCATCACCTTCTATTATGATAATTTGTGATAACCAAGCCACAATTTATAAAGTTTCAAACAAAACTTACAACGGAAAATCTAGACACATTAGTCTAAGACATCAAATTATAAGAAAATTACTCAAGGAAGGAGTAATTACAGTCGACTATATTAAAACGAACAAGAATTTAGCAGATCCTCTGACTAAAGGTCTTGTAAGAGAGATGATATATATCACCTCAAAAGGAATGGGACTAAGGTCTATTAAAAAACACAACTATATTTAATGGGAACCCAACTCATATCTTGAAAATATAGATAGAGTTCAATGTGGTACAAACAAGTTAAATTATAGTTATGGAACACTAGGAATTTATACAAAAAGTTCCATTCCTATATGCCTAGTGTTGGTTTTCTGCATGTTAGAGGATGAAGGTTACTTCTTAATAAATCATATAAGTGTGACTCGCAGAATCACTAAAGTTGATTTACCTATTCGAGTGTCGAAAGTGTGGCCGCTTTCTATGAAATCAAGACCGATCCTAAAGCGCTCGTGAAATCAGGATTAGCACAAGGCCATAAAAGTGCATGCTAGAAGAACACTTATAAACTCAGAAATCGGTATGTGTGATAGTTCCGGCTAGTCTCAAAAGGTCCTTGGTTCAAGATACGTTCACCACAGCACCTTGATGAAGCTTTGAATTATTTTCACTATATGGAAGTTCAAGTCCGAAAGACACTTCTCATTTATGTACTAGATTTTAGCGATAATGCCAAAAGTTATTTATTGTCTTTTTTGCTTTGCTCTCTTGTGTATATTGAAATTGGTGGGAGAATGTTGGATTAATTCCAATATTTATTGAGTTTAATTTTTAGTTGTTAATATTTTATTATATTATTTGTGTTTTATTTTAAACATAGTTTGGGTTTTAATTTAGAAAGTGGAAACATGAGCAAATGGGTGTGAAAGGTATGGGGAATGCTCAAAATCCCATATTGTCCCACATTGGAAGAATACTACAAAAGGTAGTGGTATATCAACTAAAGGACAACTAAGATTCTTAGTTGACAAGTCAAATAAGAGGCTATGATCCTACGCATCGCGGTGGTGCTTAAGCACCACCAATCGCGACACGCGTAAGCGCGACACGCGGCGCGCGAAAGGGCGATTGGGCGACTTAGGGCGCATTGCGCGCTTTGACGCGCACTTGGCACTTCGCACGTGCGCATCGTCGCTTGGAGCGTGGGAGCCTAAAGTTTTGACGAGGTAAAACAGATCAACGGTTGTGATTAAACGATCCGATCAAAGGGTTTAAAATTCGAAATGGCTTGATCTAAACCGTTAGATGAACTCGTAGCGTTTCGTGTAGGGGATGTCCATTCGCTTACGATGGGACGCCTAATCTGAACCGTTAGATCGTAGCTGTTCCAAACAAGCACAATCCAACGGTTGCTGAGTCACTCCATGAAGAGTTGTGACTGTTGAAGAACAGTCACAGAAATGGCTATAAAAAGAGTTCCAGACCTCTGTTTTGGACACCGAAAATTGCTAGTTTCTCCTCTCTCCGTCCTCTATACATTGGCATTATCAAGTTACAAATTCAGAGTGTTCTCGGGTTTGATCAAACAGTACATAGTTTGAATCAAACAACTGTTCATACTGCATTGTATCCTGAAGGCAGGTTCTACTAAACCCATTGTGTACTCGCGGTTCTGGTTCTGTCTTAACTGGATTGGGAGAAATTTTGCCTAAAAGAAAGCGTTCCAAGAACGTGCCTTGCAGAAATTAATTATTATATTTCGTTCTTTCCATAAGAAAACTCCAACACTATATACTTGAGTTAGTTTGTATGTTTATTTGATAACTGTTTTCTAGGGGCTTCCTTCGTAACTGGGTTCCAATATAGTATAAGAAATGAGTTTGTGTTAGCTTTTCTCGACATAGTGTGAAATGATTCCTACACCAAGAGAAAAAAAAGAAGAAAGAAGGCGCAATGTCATTTCGATTTCACATAGAGTAGTTGGCGTTAATCATTTACTCTAAAGATGGTTATGTTGTGTTCATCACTTGAGTTTAATGTTTAGTTTTGTTAGTTTTTATGTATTAATTAGTGTAGATATGTTCCATTATTTAGAATTTGTTGGATAGCTACACAGGGGACGCCTTGATAAGTTAATAATATGAGAAATTCTAAATATCCCAAATAACAACGATTTGGAATACACCCGAAAATGAGGTTATTTCTAACCCTTTTGGTTTAATACTATGTTTTGCTATCCATAAAAGTGTGTTGGTATATGTATAACATATTGTTCCTGTATACTTATGCTTCTATCTATTTTCGTATTTATAACAGGGTTTTTTTTCTTCTTTTTATCATTCTTTTTATATGTTGGTATGAAGATCAATTTATCTTTTTTTCTCTCTTCCATTTCCAATTTTTTAAATTTCCTTTTCGTATCCTTTTTTTTTCTAGGTTTGACGGTGCAACTCGGTTGCGTATTATTGTTTCCCCCCCGCTTACTAATTTCGTTAATATGTGTGCGTGGGTGAGATAGAGACAAAGAATATAATATTTTATTTCTTGATTTTTATAGTGAGCATTTTCACTCGGAGATATTCTTGGAAAAACAAATGGTGGTGTTAAAAGAAGATATCATATCAGGGTATAAATTTTAAAATGAATAAAACATTTGTTTTAGTTCTCGTGTTTTAATTTTTCCTTTTGTTTCTTTCTAATAAGATGTCTATGTTTGTGTTTTGAGGTTTTACATTCTTTTTCTCTTTCTCTCCCTCCTTTTTTCTAATGTTGTTTCGTTTTTAGTTTGTTTTTCTCCCTTAAAGAAAGATATAGATGGGTTATTACTTTTTGGCATGACCTCCTTATTATACTTCTAATAAGGTAGTATTTGAGGTTAATAATGCGCCTTTAATGCTCAAAGCCAATAAGGTAATCCACGTGGAATCTCATTTTCTACACAGTTTATTTTCCGATGGAGTTTTTATATTTCAGATTCATCGTATTTTACTTGACAATAAAAATAGACTTTTTGTAATTTTCTTTTTGTAGAAAAACTCTTTGTATCCATTCTAACTCATATTTCATTTTTAGACTTTTCAAACTCTTTCTTTAATTTTTATAGTACAAATAATAGGTATATGCAGTGGAATACATACAAATCTTTACGAGTCCTTTAAAGTGATGGTAGGCAGCATCTATGTAGGTTTAATTTATACCTGGGTAACAACAGTTATCAATTGTAAAGTTTTATAAGGGTTATTTATACTTTTTCCAATAATCAATCCAAACCATTCTTCTCTCCCAGGTATTTTTTTTCTTAATAATAAATGGTTCTCAAATTTTCATTATGTTGCCATAATTATTGATTTGTTTTTTGTTATTCATATGCAAATATGAGTTTATGACAACAAATTTGTTTTGCTCACTATTGGCTTTTCGATTTACTATTTAGGTGGTAATATCGCCAATATGCTAACATGTACCATTTTTGACAGTTTTGTTTTACATACAGCAAACAAGTATTTTTAGTAAAATTTATTTTCCTTATTCTTAGTCATCTAATTTTTAATAATTCATAGATACATGATTTTGGAATTCCATGGTGATTATTTTTCATATTAGTGTTTTTAATCATTTTTATGTCAAAAAATTGAGAGTTCATTGATGAGGCTTCTTTTACATCTTCATTTTTAACTTTTAGGAATCTATGATTATAAACAATTTTTAACTTTTAGGAATCATTTACTTATCAAAAAAAAAAAATGTTGCTTAATTAACTTTGAACCAACCAATTGAATATTCACCATAAAATATTAAGAGCAATATATTTAGAAATGCTATCAATTTTTATCATTCAAACTATTTTAAATTAATTGTACTAGTTGGATAAAAGTAACTTTCCCATTGAAGAAATGAAAATTTACATTACATTCTATCGGGCCACTCAAGTTTTTCTCATCTTTATTATACATCTAATATGATAGTATTAGATGAGTTAATGAGGCTTTAATACTTATTATATTTTTCTCTCTCATCTTGAACATTGTATTTTTTGAAACAAAAAAATGAATAAATTAAAAATCTCTTTGACACCCCAAAAATAAATAAATCAAAAGTTTCTTTAAAACTAAAAAGAAGATACATTCTAGAGTCCATTAATTAATCTTTGGATCCAATACAATCTAAATTCAATTAATATATTTTCATCATTCTCCACTCAATTTAGATAACACAATACTAATAATAATACTACATCTATATAGAGTTTTTATTTCTAGAAAAAAAAAAAGCTAAAAAAATAATTTTAAAATTTCAAATTATTTTTTATATAAATAAAAAAGTTTTGGGTTATAAATAAATTTTTATCGTTATATTCATAGAAAAAAATATAAAGTATTCATCTATAAATGACAAAAAAAATTTTAAATTAAAACAAATAAAAATATGTATAATTATATATATATATATAATATGAAGAGTTTTTTTGAAGTTTTTATTTATAAAAAAATCAATTTTAAGTTAAAAAAAAAAGGTTAAAAAAATTCTAAATTGTTTTTAATATATATATATATATAAATACATAATTGTTAAAAAAATATTTTTTAAATTTTATTAATAGAAAAACTTGACATACAAATTTTTAAACATAAAACAAATAAAAATATGTATAATTTTTATATATAATATATATAATTTTTTTGAAAATTTTTATTTGTAACAAATAGTTTTACATAATAAAAATATTAAAAAATAATAGACAAATTTTATTTATGAAAAGTATAACCTTTTATAGTGGGTTCAAATTTTTATAATTATCATTATATTTATTTATTGTACATCGCTCGAGAATCGCACGAGTTTTATGCTAGTTATATTCTACTCGATACTTCATTGCCGGTATATTAATGCCCTTTATGTTTTTTCTTTCCAAGTTAAAAGCATCATAGTCACTCATTATTACTACAAAATATCATCCAGTGATTATTAGTTTTTCAATCGCATCTGTGATCTTTCATCTCACTTAAAATCAATATGCTCTATCACAAAATTCGAAAAGAAAATAGGAAATAGAAAAAAAAAAAGTCTTCTTATTCAAAAACCGTTTTTCAAGAACAAATCAAGAATATGCTGATAAAAACGGACCACATATGCATTCCAAGGTACGGACTAAGGATGTGCTCAGAATATACTATTGAGCAAGGAATACGAGGTTTGTCCCAAGCCCTATAGATAGATCGTAGGTCTTAAAAACTGTTCAAGATTGGTGTAGTGAGTAAAGTGTACGGTTGCATATTACTGGGCAATTACTCCTTTGGCAGTAGGCCACTAGGCTGCTCATATGTGATTAATCACATCAAGTATAAGAGCGAGCTCACTGCCAAGGGAGATTTGCCCCGCAATTCAACTCAACAATCACAGGCCATTCACCTATTCAGAAACATTGGGGAAATACAGAAACAATTGTGTGAAAATTTCATTTTTTGCAGAATTGCCTCTTTTAACTTTTTGTGAGGTAAGAAACTCTCTCCACTATACTAGCTCTTGGAACATGTTACTTACGTATTAAGCAACACGTAAGCCTTTTTTTACAGCAAAATGAACTAATATTCTATTTACTTTGACCTCCTCAGGGGGGGGGTGTATATCCTAACTCAGGGCTGTGGAGCACCCTTTTCACTCTTCCGTCGTCCTTCGATTTTATAAGATATACTGTTGCTCTGCACCATGGTTTTTAGAAAGCTATTATATTAATGTAGGAACTTTCGACCTCGCATGTTACATTAGACGTCCATTTACATGGTCAGTAGTGGTATATGCGGGGATGGAAGTCCACACAATATTATATGGTTCATATATATATATATATATATATATATATATAGTATTGTTCTTGTAAGGATTAGTCCGTATTTTAAAAGTGTTGACCGGACATACGTTGCCTGTCGGTGATCCTTGCAATTATTGGCTAAATTATAGGAACACTCTCTCTCTCTTTTGCGATCACCGCCAGATGACAGATGTCTGGTCTGCACTCTTGAAATGCGGACTACTCCGCACAAGAGAATTACTATATATATATGCTCCTTTGCGGACTAGCCCGCATTTTAAGAATGCGGACCGGAGATGTGTCGTCTAACGGTGTGCCGAGAAATTATCGACTAAATTATAGGCACACTCTCTCTTTCTTAGGCTCACCGACAGGTAACACATGTCCGGTCCGCCTTATTAAAATGCGATCTAGTCCACACAAGAGCAGGACTGTATATATATATATATATATATATATATATATATATATATAGAGAGAGAGAGAGAGAGAGAGAGAGAGAGAGAGAGAGAGAGAGAGAGACTCGCCTACATCAAGACATCACACCCAGTTCTAGGTACTAAAAACTTTTTCTAAATTTTTTTAATTTTTCTCTTGAAATTAACCTTCCAATCAACTTTTATTCAAAAAATCAGGTCAAAATACATTTTGTACCTATTTGTAAAAAATAAGCAAAAAATTGCTGGCGCAAACAAACCCTTATAAATAAGGTATTTTGCGTAGTTTTTGTGATTTTTTGAAAAATAGATACAAAATGTATTTTGACCGAATTTTTTGAACATGGATTTATTGATAAGTTTATTTGAAGGAAAAAATAAAATAAAATTTTAAAAAAATTTAGGGCCTATAACTAGGTTTGATGTATTGATGAAATATATAGCATGATGTAGGTGCGATGTACGAATGCTTTATAAAGCATAATGTATGGATGATCTCTAGTGTTATTTAAGGTTTGGCCGACATTAATTATTCTTTATTGAATAAAACTCTCATAGTTTGCACTTCTTGAGATTGGTCCTCATTTTGACGAATTCCGTCATTTGATCGCTAACTAACTCATTTTGAAGCCTAAATTGTCTAATATAGACAAATAATTTTTTTAAAAATGCTCTTTTCACATTAAAAAAAAAAACTGTTTAATTGTACAGTTTTTTATATTTATAGAGGGAGAAAAACAGTTTTTTTGTAATAAAATGCATAACATATTAAAACAGTCAACAGTTTTTTCTTTTCTTATTTTTTTGATACATTTTTTTAAATAAGAAAGTTCATTTTATATATAGTAATCGTTAGGTAATAAATGAGTATATTGAACAAATTAAATTAATAGTTAAAGGTTATCTCACGGAATTTGTCACGAGCCAACCACCAAGAAGTGAACTCATTATCTCTAAACATTGCTCCGACGAAGTACTTGCATGGTCTATCGCTTATAGGATAATATTATACTGATTTTTATGATGTAAAGGCATTTATTTCATGCACAACTATCTCTGTAAACATCTGCATTAACCTAATTCATACACACCTTTTTGGATCAATTATCATGAGTTTCATTTGGTAGAATTCAGTGATAAACTTGAAATATATTAGATGTGACACCAAGCATTCAGCACACCGCATAATTATTTTTTATTTAATCTTTCAATTTTAACTACTCGGCAAATTTATGTCTGAAGTATTGATGCTTGGTAAGTAGTGAAGTCAAAAGGCCAAACTAAATAGACTATGGGCGAAGATGTCTTGTGATAATTTATATTTTCAACATGGCCTTTACTTATGACGTGACTTGAGCAGACGCGGCGATTGGGCTTTAGGCAAACTCGTTAAAGTGTATGTTTTATCACATGATATAGGTTAATATTATAGTATAATACTAACACCAAGATCACAGGATGCGTGATTGAATATATATATATATATATATATATATATATATATATATATATATATATATATATATTTACTAGCGAATACCCGTGCCTGAAGGCACGGTGAAAATTTTCAAAGTACATAATCACGACACGGTGAAAATTTCAAAAAGTAAAGCTCATTTTGGCTTGTCAATAGCTACTACTACTGCCTTCTTAAATTGCAGTTAATACACAACTCAGCTATTCTATAAATTTTGGGTGACACAATGCCACCGAATGCACCTCAAAAGATTCTAAAAAAATGGAAAATCAAGATAGAATAGTTGAGACAACAAACTAACAATATTATTTCCCGATTTTGTTGAATTACCACTTTCATAAACTTCAATAATCATCTTGATTTTTGACTTGTCATTCTCATAATGTTTTTCTTAGATATCAAGTCATTGTACTCATCTTCTGATATCTCAAACATGGACACGACTTTCTTGTTCACCCTTTTCTCCAGGCCTAATTGTTCAGCCTGAAGCTTTTCAAACTCGTCCCTTGACTTGCGGAGATCACGGGATTCAAAATCATAATCAGAGAAGATTGTGTTGAGATCAACTCAGATTAATACCAAAGCATAAAGCTAAGACAAACCACATCCCTGTGTCACGCTCAAGACCCTCACATGATTATAACAGTAGTTCTCAACTGCGATAAAAAAAAATAATAGTTAGGTTTCATCAACATTTAAACAAACCAAAATTGGAAATTAAAGGTATAGTCAACCTTAGATAGAGAACCTTTTTAGTGATCCTGGAGTCGCTAGATCTTGTGTCGAGAGACAATGGCATAAAATAAGTGGTTAATAAACCAAAAATTGCAATATCATCAACCAAAAATTGCAAATAACTTACGACCACGCTGACTGCAACAAAGTATCTGAAGCAATATATTAAATTGAAATTCAAGTCATTGTACTCATCTTTATTTTGGATGTGTGCTGTGACTTTTGGAATTTAAACAAAAAATATATTAAACTGAAATTCATTTTTTGGTTATTATGATATGAGATCTCAACTGATAAAAAAAATTCTCACAACGAACAGTAAATAACAAAGACAGGAAAAAACAGAGAAGATAGGAAAAAAGGCAGATAAAAAGAGAAGAAGAAAGACAGAAAAAAGAAAAGGAAAAAAGGCCTTAAAAGGCAGAGCCCGAGAAGAAAAAGGGGGCCGGAGAAGAAATAGGCAGAAAAAAGGAAAAAAGGTAGAAGAAAAGATAAGTCTGAGAAGAAACAAAGCAATTTGGAGTTTTTTGTTAGAAGAGAAGGAAAAAAAATAAAAAATTAAGAAGAAGAGTAGTTTTCTCGAGAATATACAGAAAAAAGGAGAAAAAAATACCTGAAGCGCGCCTAGCACCTGACTGTGTGCTATCACCCTCTTTGTTGCTGCTGCTACCGCAGGTGTTGTGGCAGTTTCCGCTGCAGGTAGTGTGGCAGTTACTGCAGGTGGTCCTCGAAATCAACACTAAATGAAGTATGCAATGGTCCAATTACCATTATTAAAATCAAGTGATGGCGACTCTCAGATCAAAACAATAGCAAATAAATGTCACATATCATCCCAGATCTGTTCTACAATTCACTAAATAAAAATAGAAATACAACATATGAACTAAAAGGGAAATGAAGTAGAATGTAACATGAAGTCAACATTAAAAAATCAGATATGAAACTTTGGTACCCTGTGATACTAACATGTCCATCCCAAAAACCATGGCTTTCAAAAATCAGATCTTTGGCACCCTCTAGTCACTATATTTAGCAGCAGACTGTGATATCAAGATTGGAAACAAATCAAGAATAAATAAATCCACATCAAAACTAATGCCACAAACCAAGTAAATAATAAAACATTGATTCGAAGGGGAGATAGCCCTTTTGAGGCAACACCGGACACACATCGCTAGCGGAAAAAATCCTCATCAACACATATGTCATTTTTTCCCTTTGTTTGCTTCTTCACTAAGCCCTCACAACACAAAATTTAGCCACTTTATACCTGTCAAACAACACATGAGTGATACAAAAACCAAACAATCCAAAAAAAGGGGGAAAATGCTAATAAAGTAGAGAGATAAAGAGAGAGTAAACCAAACAGTCCGAAAAAAGGAAAAAATGGGACTGTCTTTGTTTTTTCCCAAGTGGGATCATAGTTACGGTATGTCAGCACATATAAAACCACCTTTTACATATCACTTGTTCGAGTAGGCTAAATCGATGAGGTAAGGATCATCTACAGTGTAACCTGAAAAATATTCATGTCAAATACCGTGGGGCAACTTCACTGAATTGAACAATAAAATGAATCAAATATGCATTTTTCGGTTGAATGAAAGGCCGGGAAAGAACATATTTGCACGACTAAGGTTTCTAATAACAAAAGTTAACATATTCTGCCAATAGGCATCTATTAAATAATCAATAGTATCTATTACACTTGAGATTCTTAACACCTCCTTTTTTATTCATCTAAGTGAGGGGAGTTTAATTCAAATAAAAGGAATGAGTTAATTGAGTCAAATAAAAATGAGGGGAGCTCATTGTTGCCTTCTACCACTTTTTGCGACTTTTCAAATTACTGTGAGTTTCAGGGAGCTCATGAATAGCATCTTGTGGAACCTTAAAATCATAAAATTTATCCAAAATGAACCCAACAATAACACGTGAACAATTTTTTAATTGTTATGCTTTATTTTTTTACTCAAATATGCAACAATTTAACAGTGAATTGGTGATTATCAAATAAAAAATAATTGAAATAGGATAAGAACATATAAAATGGGCAGGAGAAATACACTCCCGCCGTCAATCGCTACCGGTATCACCATTAATGGCCATCAACACGGGTATACATACATAAAACAACCTCACCACCATCTGCTTAAATTAACTACGGAAAAACCTTAACACAGACCCTATTACAGAACCCCAAACCAATATCTTAAAACCAAGCACACAACAAAACATAACTAAAAGATAGCACTGTCATAAGTTGTTATTGTGCAGATTGCAATAGTAGTGAATTTAGAGTCTACTTCACACTTGTGATGTGAATAAAACATTGAAAGCATATATAAATCCTAGACAGACCTTCATCCAATTTAGTATTTCTATTTAGTGAAAAAGGTTAGTAATCTATTAGGTAAGAATAAAATAAACATGATCTTATATACTAACTGAAAAAGAGAATCAAGCAAGTTGAATTAAGAAAAAACAAACGTATTAGCTTATCATTTGAAACAAACAAAAGAAATGATAGTGAATACAAATACCAACAAAAAATGGTTTAATGTACATGATCCTTCCAAAATTCCCGATATAGATGATGAAGAAGAAAACCTTAACTTGCCCCTTACTCCTTGGTCGTGTGAAATCTCTTTTCTGAGACCTACATTCAAGAAGTACAAACAATCATCTTCCTTAACATAGTATTAGACATCAGAAAAATCAGTTACAAATCATATTCAAACTTAGACAACATAAGAAGATTATGTGCTTTATGAAGAAGACAAAAAAAAGTGATCAAGATGGGAAATATAACATAAGTGTTTGCTTTAGCATTTTGTCAAGAATATAAGATGCCATTTGTTTTCAAGATACCGTTTCTTTTAACATGCCATAATAATTGAATCGAAATCAAGATAGCATGTCTTTTATTTTTATCATGCATAATGAAATCAAATAGTAAAGAACAAAATCAAAAACATAGACAAAGTTGTTCAAGCAAGCAATTATTTAACAATAAAACCAATGCTCTTATATTAAAACTAAGAAATCATATCACAAAACATCTACACACAGTAAAAAATCAATTTTTTAGTAAAGGGAAATGTGTTCACACATTCATAAAGACTTAAACTCAAATCCAATGAAATGGAGAAATCTTATTTTTATCATAAATTCCACATTAAAAAAAATCTATGTTGGACCAAACATCCACATTGATAATCCTTTATTTTAAAGTAAATATACCATTCTAAAATCTGAAACCCCTTTTGAAACAAAAACGATCAAAATAAAAAATTCAGTTCACAAACCCAAATCAAAACATAAGTATCCACATGATGAGGCACAAAATAAACTTAGATACCCACAACCTAACTCTAATCGTAAAAATCCTTATAAGGCAAAAAATATAACCTTGAATTTGAATTGTTTAAGATCAGCACTTGAAAGGAATAGAAAGAAATGAATTCAATGTATGTACCTGACATTTTCACTTTGTTCCTCCACAAAATTCGAAGTTCAATTTGTCCATTTTTGGATCTAATTTGTGTAAAGCTTAGTTGATTCAAGCGCTTGGGCATTTGTTTAAACACAAACGCCCCTTTCTTTGTCTTAACCCTGTTTCCATCATAAACAATAAAGACAAATTAATATCACAGTTCTAACATAAACATGAGAGAGAATGGGTAAAATAATAATAGATTCGGGCGGCTTTGGAAAGAGAGAGAGAGAGAGGGTAGTGTTGCTGTCATGCAACTCTCCCGTTGGTTTCTGCATGATGGTAGAGGAATGGAGGGGATTTGTGAGAAATGCAATCACAGTGATGGGTAGTGTTGGAAAGAGAGAGAGAGGGTAGTCTTTTGTTTGGGGAAAGAATAGTCAGAGAGAGGTTACATCATTTGGGGAAAAAAGAAACATGTTTGGATTAACGGTGAAAATGCGTGTGAAATGTTTGAGCGGGATAGCTAAAATATATGGGCGGGATAATTGATTTTGAGAGTGAATCACAACCATTGAATTGATGAGTGGAGATGTGGCAAAATCATGATCGTTATTGTGCTCATACATTTTTGGTTATTCAAAAACCATTCCATCTTATTATATGGATATATATATATACTATAGAAGAGTAGGATTAATTCACCTTGGCTTGGTCCAGTGGTAAGGATGGGCTTTACTCTGACCATGGGTCTTGAGTTCGATCCCTCCCCACGGATACCTACTCCGGTTGTAGGGCTTCCTCAGGGCTGTGTGGTTAGGAGCACGATCGTGGGTTCGATCCCTCGCAGGGTTTACCAGTATTTAAGCGGCGCTCGTGTGTGAGGTGGACATGCGCAGTGTCACCCCTGTTTAGCTTGCACGAGGGAGTACAAATGGCGCGTTCGTGTGGAGGTTCAGGATTATCAAAAAAAAAAAAAAAAAAAGAGTAGGAATATAAAAAACAGAAATTAATCATTAGCAAATCTGTCTATTTTTTTATTTTGTCGAAGCGGGACATTACTCGTGAGATTTTATTAGGTAAGCCAAAATAGGGATCCTTTTCTAGTTGCTATGTTGGAACTACTCCTACACAATGAAGTGCTACCAAATGGAGATGACAGGTGAAGATCTAAATTCATCATGTTTTCCCAAAAGGAGATGAGTGGTCAAGATATAAATTCACCTAAATAAATAAATAAAATAAAAAGATAAATATGCACACGCCAAACGATAGTGCATAATGAACCGAAAGTGTATAGTATGTGTATTCCATACTAACCATATGTGTTTGTATCATTGTTCAAAATGAAAAATGTAAATACGAACCTTAGAATGAAAAGCTACTAAAAGAGTACAGACTCATTTCATCCTGCTATATTAGTGATGCTATAGCTCAATAACATTAGTAATGCAAGAAACCTGCATGAAATATTCATTTCGTTACACAACGCCCTATGTGTTGGTCAAGGGGGAGAACTTTAGCCTAATATTAATATGATGAGTGAGACCTACTAACTCAATAACTCAGTAGACAACTCACCACCAACATAAATTAGTAATCAATAAAAGTGCTCAAATAATCATCTCATTTTGTTTCCTAAAAGGAAAACACAATACATGAGAAAGAAAAAGTGCCTGCTCAAGATCAATCATTGACTCAATCTCGAACATTTAGTTTGGCTCGAACCGGCGTAGCCTCCCACAAAGGCACGCACAAATGCTATAAAAGTGGCACTCATGGCAAACCCAATCAATGGAGTAATCAAATTCATACCTGAACCAAGCATCTACTAATTTCCAACTACCCCAACAGAGAAGATTAACGCCAAAGAAGATGGAAAAAAAATAATACTTAACAGAACCCCAGATGACAAATTAAGAAATGGAAAAATATCCAATACATGTTTGGTGGAAACAACCGGCATAACAAATAACTATGTGTATACTCAGTTACACAACAGGGGAGAAAAGCTCTTTACATCGGAAAAAGGGCTAGTTTTAAATTGTCTCTACTTTTATCCAAGCCAAAGGGTTCCAGCTTTTGAGGGGAGAGATGAGGTAACACAGGCAGATTTTGTGACAGAGCTTCCGCGTCAGAAATTTTATATGGGGAGAGAGAGGTTGTTGAAAGGGAGAAATTCTATTCATTTATTCAATAGGACGTGAAGTGGCCATGAGATTAAAGAGGGAGGGGAATCAGTGGTGTTGGATTCCCCATTTTCAATGAAGGCAACATAACAGTCATGCCTCTTGATTTCACCCACTTGTCTCTTCATTTCACCTACTGTACAAATATCCATGCTACATAAACGTATATGGGACTGCAATCTTATGGAGGTGTACCGCTTAATCATATTTAATACATCTGTCATGTGTGAGTCCTATATGATTTGGAGTAATAATTTTTATATAATTATAAAGATTAATATTTTAAATATACAATTATATTACTAGTGATGATCCGTGCGATGTACGGTCGGATGTAGCGTGTTTTGAAATATATTGTTCTAATATATAATTTTATTAGTATTTAGAAAAATGACCGTAGCCATAACCATGAACATATAAATTTAAGTAATATTGTGGAAACGCATATGAATTGAAAAGAATCTGAGAAAATGAATGTCAGGAATCATATTATCATAAAACATAACATAGTCTGAAAATCCAAATTATTGAAAAAAATAAATATCAAACTTAATTTTAAAATAAATTAGTAGTTTAAATAGGTAAAAACTACTTTTTGAAAAAATGACAACGATACTCGATTCTTTGAGCCCCATCAAAAAATCTATCTTTACTTGTGAAGAAATTATTTTACCAACTTCACACTATCATTTCATTATTTTTTTAGTTTTATTAATGTTTCAATTGTTTGAAACCAATATTAGCAACAATTTACTACTTTGAACATTTCACAAACTACTATGAAGCTCTCTCCATATTCTTCCGCATTCATTTATGTCCATATCTAATACATTTTACATGATTTTTTTGACTACGTTATTATAATTTTTTTATATCGTATTTATATTAATTGAAGTTACAATTACTACGATTAGGTTACATATTATAATTAATACTTAACATGAATTTACATTTTATATATTAATATAACATAGCACATCTCTACTTTCATGGAAGTAATTCTATCGAATATAATTTTTTATTTATTAATTTTTATTTTTTACGGAATATATTTAGCTATAATAGTTGTTTAGACAATTATTGAATGAGTACAAATTGATTAATATAATTATTATAAATAGTAGAAATTATACAATTTTTTCCAATTGTTATATTATAGATATCTTATTAATATATATTCGTACATATTGAAGTTTAAATTGTTGTTTAAATTTGTTTTACATACTAATATTGGAATGGATAATATTAATTATTGCGTTGTGAATTATCTTATAAATGTTGTAGTAACAATTTGAAGTGCGTGTTATTCAAACTTGTTAATACTCGAATTTTAGTTCTAAAAATTCAATTATTTTCCACAAATAAAATTCATGTAGATGAATTGTAACAAAATAGTTATTTTCATCTGCACAAATGCACTGTCAAAGAAAGAGTTCTAACAATTCATGTACAACGGTTTTAACAATATTATTATTTGTAGTTCAAACAATATCATTGTTTGCATCTGGGGGGTGGGTTGTGTGAATTGGGGGGGGGGGGGGTTCTAATAAAGGAGATGCACACTGACTCTCCGTGAGGCCTTTTAAAAAAAAAATCTTTTTATTATTTTAGGATGTTAAACATTTCGCGTTACTCCTAAAAGACCAACTCGAAATTAATTTTTTTTTTATTTTTAAAAAAATGGTTCATTATTTGACAGGTTTTTTAGTAGACTAAAATTGCTTAAAACTAACAAATATTGACACATTTATTTAAAATAACAAAAAAAACTGATGTACAAATTAAATACAAATTCATTCTAACAAATACAAATACGAATTTCAAGAAACTGTAATACCCCGTAAATTTATGGCTTTTAATTATGAGATTAATTAAATGTAATTGCTTTTAATTATGGGATTAAATAAATTAATTTGGGATAATTAATTCGAGATTAATTCAGATTTAAATAACAAGCGAGACGAGAGTTAGTATTTAAATATGATGATAATGTTGAATATTACTGAGTGATTATGGTAATGTGTAATTATTGAATTTATTAAAATTTTCGTGACTTTAAAATACAACAGTTTCGGTAATTAAGTTGCGACGCGCGTGTGAGTCGTGTCAGGACCAAATTTAATGGATTTAAAAGTATTATATTTTTATGTAATTCGTATGATCATTTTGAGTGTGCCAACTTGTCTGAAAGGGTCGAGATAGTCAGAAAACACTATCCGAGGGTTTAGTTTGGGTCCCGAGGCATTTTTAGGCCTAACTGGCAACCCGTGACGGTATTTTAGTCATTCCTATTTTTGGTGAATAGTGACCTACAAAAATTAGGAGATATTAATCAGCGGAAACTTATGTTTATTAGGGAAATTATTTGTTAAAAACAAGAGAGAGTAATGTGAGAAGAAAGAAAAGGGTTTCAGGAGAATTCCAAGGGTTTCCATGGCAAACCAACCACCACCTTCACCGCATTTGTGACCGGAAAGAGAGGGAGAACCAACAAATACTGTCATCAACGGATCAAAACTTCTAATCAGAGGCAAGTGATTTATCTTGAAAATATTCAAAGCATATACTTTACATGATAGTGTAGATTTGAAGATTTATCATGAACAATGAAATAAATTGTGAAATGGGAGAATTGAACTTTTAATCCGAGTAGGATTACATGTAGTTAAAACTTCTGACCATATATTAGATACGAAAGCATGCTTCATGTGTAGGAAATTATGAAATTTAATAAGGTTTTATGATGTTCTTGAAGAAATTTGGAAGAACTAGGTTTAGAGGAATAATTATTACTTTTGATATAAGAAACTGTTATTTGAGGATGATTTAATGACTCTAATAATGTTAGAAATTATGTAAACATGTTGGTATGATGATTAGTATACTTGGTTGAGAATTTTGAACGTTGAAATGAAGAATTATAGTTGTAAAAAGAGGAAACCCGTAACTCTTTAAGAAAATGGGCAAATACCTACTTGATCGATCGATCGATCCTTTTTGTTGATCAATCGACCTCTTCTAATTTTTGGCAATTGTTTTCCCTTAAGATTTAATAAATCCCAAGGCCGATGATGATTCTTAGGATGATTAATTTGATATTGTGGACGTAGTTAGGGTCAGTAGGGTCTTAGTTGCTGCTCGGAAAAATGGTTTATCTTATGGAATTGAATGCGATTGCTTACAAGGGTTATCGAGTGAGGTTCGGTTACAAATCATTCGAATTGAAACTAAATGGGAATGAAGGATGATGTATGGATAAGAACAGTAACGGAGGGACTTTAAGTTACTGAGATAAATTAGAATTTAATAGGAGACCTAGTAACCTTTTGGGATAGGTTTAAGTACCCAAATTGATATGACGAGATAATTATCAAGTTAAATATATATTACATATGATGTTCGGGATAAACTTGCTACATACGAGACTTACTATATGGAATGTGTGAATACCTATATTGATATATGATACTTAGGTTGTGTGAATACCTAATGTATGTATTTATTATATGTATGACATATCTACCATACTTGCTATCACGGGAGGTTGATGTTCGGGAAAAGGGCCACCTTATCTTTGTGTGGCTTTTGGGGAATTTAGATTGGTACCTTAAGGACAAACGACTGTGAATGACTTATTTGTGAGTTGATAAATTAGCTGACCATGGGAGCGTAGGTATGTGCGTGACCCATGGCTATGTGAACTATGTTTGCCTCCAATATGAGTGATTTTATGGAGACGGTTCCTGAGTGATTCGGAACACGTGATCCTCACGTACGTGATGTACATAGATTTGATAGCAGAGTAAGCGCACACTGCAGCTTAGCCTAGGGGTGCCTTATATGTATATATGTACTGAGAGTGATTTATATATATATACTTGTGACTGATACTGTTGCTTAGTAGATGTGAATAACTAAGATGTTTGAGTGGGCTAAGAATGTGAGAATTTAATTAACACTTGAGGTAAGTAATTTAATGAATTTGAATATGGGTTATGAATATCACTTGTTGGGGGTTAAGAGTAGATACCCTATGTTAGAATGTGAAAGCGGAGTCGTTTAGACTAGTTAGTTAATGGCATAACTAGGACGGGTTAAGGGCATACGTTAGGCGTGCACATTAGTTAAGAGGTGAGAAACTCATGTGAGAGTACGCAACTAACATGTTTATAATATGTGTTGTTTAATTGCAATTTAAAAACTTGCTATATTTTAAACTATTTTCTCCTCGAGCTCTGACCCGTTCTTTCCAAATCTATTTTGTATTGTAAAAATATTTTTAGGTGCCCAACCACAGGGACGCCAAGCATAGGATATACATTCGGATGATGAGTTGTAGATGCTATGGAAGCTACATGATCTTAACATTAAACGACTCCATATTTATCATTGATTCCTTAAGAAGCATTTGTATCAGTTAGGGCATGTCGCTCATTCCTTCTGAGAGGTTGTAGCTACAGAACTTTATTATTTCAAATATTGGTTTATTCAGACTCTTAAGTTGGGACTTTACTTACTCTGGTATTATTATTGTGGGAGAGTTTACTCCAGACTCAGTTTATTTCATTTCGTTGGTTATTCATATGAGATTTTTTATGTGATTGATGGTTGATTATTTAATTACTTGGGTAATTGTTAATTTAATTAATAAAATTTGACATCTCTCTTTTTAAATATTAGGTGGTTAGTAATTAACTAATTATTTTTTACAGTGATGCTAAGACTGAACCAACTTGATATTCTG
This sequence comes from Sambucus nigra, assembly GCA_949130495.1. Taxonomy (NCBI): domain Eukaryota; kingdom Viridiplantae; phylum Streptophyta; class Magnoliopsida; order Dipsacales; family Adoxaceae; genus Sambucus; species Sambucus nigra. Next base: position 255,965,055 of record OX422222.1, read on the forward strand.
TATTAATTTAATAAAGGAGTAGCTATCCGATATTTAATTAGACAAGGTGTCACAGGTGGTATCAAAGCATCAGGTTCTAGTGTCTTAGGATCTGTGCGGCTTATTATGCGTCCAACGTAACTTTCTTTAATACAGAGCCCTATGATTAGGATTGTTGATTTCTTTGGTGAGGTTTCGCTCGCCTGCTATAATGTATATGATAGTGAATCTTATTTGCATTCGGGTATGTTCGTGTGCCGAAAAATGCAGTGTGTCGTGCGAGTTGGGCGGACATCATGAGGCAAAGCTCAGTTGAGGTTATAAAGTATATTCAAGAATGATGACCGTAGTTGAGGTCGCCCCTATTATGGTACAAAAATCCAGAATGGTAAAGACGGATAAGGCATAACATATGACTTTTAGGAACCCTTATAGTAAATAGTGGGGTCAAATTTGACTCACCCAGCAAGGTTGGAATGGGAGAGAGTCAGACGAAATATTGAAGAAAACCAGTAGTGGAAATTCTATAAATGCAAAAATGGCGTGTGTTATCCAACGAAGGTAAAATATCCAAAGGTTTGGGAATATGTCGGGGTACGGAAAATTGGGAGTGAAAATTTGGGGTAAAATTTTTCTTAGCTCGTAAGAGCAGATTTACAATGGTGAGAGGCAACCACAACACTTAGAAGTGGAATGTTTTATCAAAAGAAGGCGCATATGTACGGTTTGACCATAAGTTCCTTCATCAGATGTTCAGGATCAGATGGGAAGTTGTTCTGAACTCACACAAGAGGGTCGGACAGAGGTCAATTTGTGAAAAGAAATTTATTTAATTAGCGAACCTTACACCGGATGAAGTAGGTGCAATGGAGAAGAGGACATCAAAGGGGAAAACTAACTTACAAGAAGAATTATTAGCACTTCTGGGGAATTCTACTTGGACGACCAACGCAGATGGTAAAAATGTCGTGTTTTGTTAATATGGAGGTAAACGTTTCCTCGTGTGGGAGCTAAAAGAGTCGAAGAATTTAGATAGAGTAAGACTGGGGGAAACGGTGACCCATGGGGGGACACGTTTAAATGATTCGAATAGCTGAATTATTACCGAGCAATGGTAATTTGAATAAGATTTTTCGATGTCAGTAGTGTGTTCCTTGGGGCCATCAAATCTAAGGGAACAATAGAGGTAGTCATCTGAGTCTAGACTACCAACGTCCGAGAGAAGGACAACCCTAACATGGTCAGTGTGACCGGAGATAAGTGGAGTATGTGTAGAGATATTTTATGGGGAGTGAAACCAATGCGTTAAAATTTTTCCTGAAGCAAGTATAGGAATAAGGGTATGGTGCCTAGAAAGGGCAATAGTTATGGAAATTTGCAGTTTAGTACGGGCAGGTGTGTTAAGTCCAGGAACCATTTGAGCAGTCAGGGCAATTGGCAAGGTAGAAGTATGAGTTATATCCTCAGATGATGATACATGTTGAATGTTACAGGAATGAGTTACTACATTTTTTTATCGCTATATTCCCATGAGAGATGAGTTTATTGTGTATATCGACAATGCTATTATTTATGTGAATATTTTCCCTAGTATAGTGGTGTTACCTTAGTGTTATCCGCAGAGGATGAATGGGTGTATCGATAGTGGTATATACCTTATTAAAATTTCTCGTTTTAGTGTTGTGATATACGAGTATGATATTATCCTAATTATGGTTTTATAATATGCTTAAACCGACAGTGTGAGGATATTGCAAGTCTATTGGGGTTACTACCTTGGTGTAGAATGTTTTGTTCTGGCGAGGCCCCATTAACGAGAGGGTCGGGCTCGCGTTTATATATTTTTATATATGTATATATGTATTATTGAGACTTCGAAAAGTATAATGGCCTGGGATAATTGTTCCCAGTCTATGTAGGTACTTTATTAATATAAATCGGAGTGTATTTGGTTTACTGTTCAGCGAACAAATTGAGCTGGTTATTATAATTAATGCTCAGGATGTGGTAATAAGAAGAGTGCATTGTTATATCACCCTTTAGAGACGTGGAAATTAATACCCATAGTTATATGTCTAGGGACGGGATTTTGAGAGCCCCGATTATATTTGCATGATGTTTATGGAATGTGATTACCATAAATGTTAAGAGAGAGTGTCTTTCGGAAGAAATTCCTTGTTTAAGTGTAATTGTTAAAGGAGATGTAACTTTTATGTCAAGAGAGGGGAATATATGGGTACATGTTATGGACTGAGGGTCTAACGGATTTCAATGACCGATAATGCTAGGAAGTAGTGTATCGGGGGGGTTCCTTATTTGGATTTCGCTTTGCGAGACATCCCATGCATGAAACTTAGCGTAAGGTTTGTAGTAAGGAGATGTTTGGACATTCGTCCATGATTTAAGTACCTCGATCGTTATGGAAGTATATAGTTATAATTGGGAGTTAAAGGGGTAAATTACGATATAAGGCCAGTAGAGACAATTATTAGTGAGGAAGTACTGATAAATTTGTTTTATTTTGGCGGCTTGAAGGATGAAATAATGTTAGGAGGATTTAGAATTTCAAATTTGGGGGTGATTGAGAATGCCCAAGTGGTATATATATGTTGCAAATATAGGGAAAATAAAGTGTTTGGAGTACTTATGAAGTGTATGCGATGTTTAGACCTGTATGTATGGGTTACAAGGGGTGTAGACACCCTGGTTTGCTGATGTGATAATCGCCAGAAGAAGAGTCATAGAGATGAGTGAGATTTATACTTGTGAGACCGATATTACAAAATAATAAAGGTAGAATGGATTAAGCGTCGTAAGAGAAGGATGATAATCTTTATATTCATGTAAGATCGGAGTAGCACGTCCAAAATTGGTTGAAGGCAGTGGAAGTCATTTAAAAAGGGGGTATCCCTTGAGAAGACAAATATTTAACTATTATGGACAACTTTGGAGCGGAGTTCCACCCAATCGAATGTTAAGGGTGGCTTAAGCATAAATAGAGTGAGGACGTCAATAAGGTATAAAGAGTCCGGATGTGCACAACGTGGTAAAAAAAAGTGCACGAGTTAGAACTTTCGGTATACGCTGAGGGAAGAAGAGGGTTATTAAGTACCATTTAATGGGAGAATTTATAAGTGAAAGTCGGTATTGAAAGTGGTATAGTAAGTAGTATATCGGTCGGGGTGAGATGATCAGCCATATAATTTTGTATCAAGCCGACGATTCCAGTGATGGAAGAGTCAAGTTGGTAAATTTCTTTGAGGGGTTTCCAACTTATAGATAAGTAACAAGTTCCTTAACATGTGTGGAACGGGTTTTGAAGAAGGAAATAAATTGTTATATCCTTGGGTGATTTACACTATTAGATAGTGACCGCGTCGGTATGTGGTCCTACCAGTATTATTCTGAACTAGGATGAGATCCTTGAAATCCACCTTCAACATGGGGAATAAGGAAGTAGTGGGAAAAGTTTCGTTTTGATAAAGTTGTATCACCTATATCCCGAGGAATAGGCGAAAGGTGATTGGAGTATGGTGAAATTGTATGAAAGTAATTTTGAACTCATTGCAATCATTTCATTTCCACAACGGATATACCTAGTAAGTGAAGTATAATATGGTAATGGGGAGAGGATATTACCTAATAGTAAATTTGTGTGAAAGCACCCGTACCTAGTTATAGTGGACAAAGGCGCTTATTGAGGTTTGTGTGGATAAACCTTACTATCATCCCGCTGGATGCTTAGAGGTGAGCGAATTATCTGAGTTTTCGATCAGTCAGAAGTTGGAGTTCGATGATTATAATGGGTTAACCACATACTATGTGAAGTGGATTTCCCTTGTGTAAAAGTCACAACATTGGGAACAGAGACTCAAAGAACGGAAAAGAGGAGTCTGATGTTTTGTGGTTGCTCCCAGGAGGCGGTGTTTTGTGTTTAAATAAATGCAGGAATTGATACGAAGTGAGGTGCGAACTCATAATAATTTTGAGATAATGCGGCCAATGATGTATATGCAATTATTATTCGAATGTTGTTTAGTAAGAGCACAACGTGAGGTGCATTTATTGAAGTGTAACCCGATAACTGATAAAGTGTCAAGAGTGTTCAACAAGCTTGTTGTGAAGCGAGGGTTGTAGTGATTAAGCCTTTCTTTATATTTTGTTTTGGGTATTGGAGGATACCTAATTTTTCCAGGTATGCCTACTTTTTCTGAATTTCGGGATGAAATTCCATTATTAGGGGGAAGTATGTAATACCCCATAATTTTATGGCTTTTAATTATGAGATTAATTAAATTAAATTGCTTCTAATTGTGGGATTAATTAAATTAATTTAGGATAATTAATTAGAAATTAATTCGGATTTAAATAACTAGAGTTAGTATTTAAATATCATGACAATGATGAATATTACTGAGTGATTATGGTAATATGTGATTATTGAATTCATTAAAATTATCGTGAGTTGAAAATATGGCAGTTTTGGTAATTAAGTTAGGTCGCGCGTGTTAGTCGTGTTAGGACCAAATTTAATAGATTTAAAAGTATTTTATTTTTATGTCATCTGTATGATCATTTTGAGTCTGCCAACATGACCGAAAGGGTCGAGATGCTCAGAAAACACTATCTGAGGGTTTAGTTTGGGTCCCGAGGTATTTTTAGGCCTAACTGGCAACCCGTGACGGTATTTTAGTCATTCCTATTTTTGGTGAATAGTGACCTACAAAAATTAGGAGATATTAATCAGCCGACACTTATGGTTATTAGGAAAATTATTTGTTAAAAACAAGAGAGAGTAATGTGAGAAGAAAGAAAAGGGTTTCAAGAGAATTCCAAAGGTTTCCATGGCAAACCAACCACCACCTTCACCGCATTTGTGACCCGAAAGAGAGGGAGAACCAACAAATATTGTCATCAACGGATCAAAACTTCTAATCAGAGGCAAGTGATTTATCTTGCAAAGATTCAAAGCATATAATTTACATGATAGTGTAAATTTGAATATTTATCATGAACAATGAAATAAATTGTGAAATGGGATAATTAAACATTTAATCCGGGTAGGATTGCATGTAGTTAAAACTTCTAGCCGTATATTAGATACGAAATCATGCTTCATGTGTATGGAATTATGAAATTTAATCAGTATTTATGATGTTCTTGAAGAAATTTGGAAGAAGTAGGTTTAGAGGAATAATTATGACTTTTGATCCAAGAAACTGTTGATTGAGGATGATTTAATGACTCTAATAATGTTAGAAATTATGTAAACATGTTGGTATGATGATTAGTATACTTGGTTGAGAGTTTTGAACGTTGAAGTGAAGAATTAGAGGTGTAAAAAGAGTAAACTCATAACTGTTTAAGAAATTTGGGCAAATACCTACTTGATCGATCGATCGATCGACCTCTCCTAATTTTTGGCAATTGTTTTCCCTTAAGGTTTAATAAATCCCAAGGCCAATGATGATTCTTAGGATGATTAATTTGATATTGTGGGACTTAGTTGAGGTTAATAGGGTCTTATTTGATGCCCGAAAAAATGGTTTATCTTATGGAATTAAATGCGATTGCTTACGAGGGTTACCGAGTGAGGTATGGTTAGAAGTCGTTCGAATTGAAACTAAAATGGGAATGAAGGATGATGTATGGATAAAAACAATAACAGAGGGACTTTAAGTTACTAAGGTAGCATTAGAAATTAATAGGAGACATACTAACCTTTTGGGATAGGTTTAAGTACTAAAATTGATACGACGAGAGAATTATCAAGTTAAATATATATTACGTATGATGTTCGGGATAAAATTGCTACATACGAGACTTACTATATGGAATGTGTGAATACCAATATTGATATATGATTACTTAGGTTGTGTGAATGCGTAATGTATGGATTTCTTATGTGTATGACATACCTACCATACCTGCTATCACGGGAGGTTAGTTTTCGGGAAAAGGGCCATCTTATCTTTGTGTGCCTTCGGGAGAATTCAGATTGGTACCTTCAGGACATAGGACTCTGAATGACTTATCTATGAGTTGATAAGTCGGCTGACCATGGGAGCGTAGGTATGTGCGTGACCCATTGGTATGTGAACTATGTTCGCCTCTAATATGTGTGATTTGTATTAAGACGGTTCCTGAGTGATTCGAACATGTGATCCTTACGTACGTGATGTACATGGATAATATGTGAGAGTGCACAAATAACATCTTTATAATATGTGTTATTTAATTGTAATTTAAACACTTGCTATATTTTAAACTGTTTTCCCCTCAGGATCTGACCCGTTTTCTTCCAAATCTATTTTGTATTGTAAAAACATTGTTAGGTTCCCAACCACAGGGACGCCAAGCATAGGAGATTCATTCTGATGACGTGTTTTAGCTGCTATGGAAGATACAAGATCTTAAAATTATATGACTCCATATTTATCATTGATTCCTTCAAAAGCATTTGTATCAGTTAGGGCATGTCGCCCATTCCTTCTTAGAGGTTGTAGTTACATACTTTCTTTATTTTAGATATTGATTCATTCAAACTCTTTTGTTGGGACTTTACTTACTCTGGTATTATTATTATGGGAGTGTTTACTCCAGACTTAATTTATTTCATTTCGTTGGTTATTCATATGAGATTGTTTATGCGATTGATGGTTGATGATTTCATTACTTGGGTAATTGTTAATTTAATTAATAAAATTTGACATCTCTCTTTTTAAATATCAGGTGGCTAGTAATTAACTAATTGTTTTCAACAGTGATGCTAAGACTAAACCAACTTGATATTATGTATTAATTTAGTAAAGGAGTAGCTACCCGGTATTTAATTAGACGGGGTCTCACAGAAACCTACTATCGAAGTTAAGTATCGAAAAAAATAAGAATATAATATGTTGAGTTCAAAAACATAACTCAAGCAAGCAATCTTCACATTTTTTCTTCAAAATGATATAACACCAGCACCTTAGGCACATCTATTCATTTACAGTAGGTCACCATACATAAGTATTTGAAAACTAAATTAGATCATAAGAGAAATAACCGACTTTTTTTTTACTTGTAATATGTAAAAAGTTGTATAAGTGGTGATCGCTTAAATAAGCTCTGATACCAATTTGTAAAAAGTATATGACTATTTGATAATTGATTAAATTCAAAAATTTCTACTTTGGCACACTTATTTAATTCGCAAATGCTAAATGAACCTTTCGTAGCCCTTCCCCGTTTTCAAATAAAGCACACAAACTCACAAATGGTTCTTATATGCACAGTTTTCTTATCAAGTTTTATCGCGCTTGGTTCATTTTAAAGATGGGATGAAGTGAAAATACCCAACTAACATGTGATAAGACAAGAACAATAATCAAACAAATCCATGCATGTGTGCAATAAAGGAGATTATGATTCAAATATGTAGGAAGTGACACTTAATTACATCTTAATGACTCCAAACATTATAAAGCACATGGATGAATTGACACATTGTCTCAAAACACTATCAATTAGGCACACGAAAAATGGAGGAATGTTGTGATTTGGTCATCCTAAGTGTTTATCCATAAATGGTGCAAACAAAATACAAAAATCTTTTAGGATTTTTCAAAAATTTTATCAAAATAAAATCTTTTTGTATTTTTCAAAAATTTTCAATAACAAAAATCGAATACAAAAAGTACATGTCATTACACTAGCAAATATATATTATGAAACCACGACTAGTGTATGAAAAATATGCAAACACAATCATCTATATGTGCAATCTCACATGAAACAACTTATTACATGCATGGTCAATTTTCCTCAATTCTTCATCATCACTCTCATTATGTGCAATCTCACAATTAGACTAACTCGATGTAAGTATTATGTTCTTAGCTCACGAAGAATATGATTATGAATTAAAATTATCCAAACTCACATTAAATGTAAACATGTCCGCAATATCCATGAAAACACACAACACAATCAAATAGGCAAAAGAAACACACAAATACGATCTAACTATGAAACTAAAGCATGTTAATGGTAATACAAATGACCACCAAAGCTCTGATATCAATTGAGAATAATGTGTGACTGTCTAAAACCAATCTAGACGGGGTGAATATGTTTGTTAAGACATTGTGCCCAAATTTTAAGTTTCCAAAAACTTCTTCCATAATTTTAATTCCATAAAACTCAAGTAATGCAAATGTCCTGTTAAAACCAAATACATAAGAAAAAATAATTATATCTAGATGAATATGTTCAAACAACCACACCTAAGACAAATTAATTCTAATAAGAGAGATCTAAACACACACACACACACACACACACACACACACATATATATATATATATATATATATATATATTAAGCATCATAATGCCAACATCATCCATAGAAAGTTACAAGATTGAAGATATATTTACAAACTACACAAACTCAAACTATACAAAATACACAAGAGGGACAAAACCTAGCACATTCCATTCTAACCATGCGTGTCACCTTCAACATAAAAATTAGCCCCACCAGTGAAGCTCCAAAAGCCCTATCATCCCCCTTTAAATGGGTATATCAAGTGACTCGCAATAATCATCCCAGTTTACCTGAAATATGGTGTCGTTTGGGTGCTCGTTCTTCGTCATCCCAACTGCTAACGCAATCATTGATTCATCTGAGATGAGGGTGTTATCAGTATCAGGTTGCAGTGTCACATGACAGTCACCATCTGTTAGTGAAGGCTTTGCAAAGTCCATTTTTGATTTTTTAGTGATTCGTGTATTCGGTATTTTTGAGTTTTATTTGTTCTTATTCTCCTTGTAGACAGCCATCTCTCGGTTGAATCTTTCCTTGTCCTTCTTGCTTGCCTCAATATATGGTTGTCGATCACTCTCAGAGAGAAGTCCCCATAACTTAATTGCCATGCCTCACATTTGGCCACGAGAGCTTTCTCCGTAAATAATTTTTAATCGATCACATTCCATCTTGACAAAGATATGTTATGGGTTTCTCATTCCCTACGGAGCATTTAGGTCTTTCTTTGCATCCATAACTTTTGATGGTGTCTGCAAGGGTCGTTTCTTCCTTTTTATCCCAAACACTGCTTCAATTCCAAATTCATGAGTGATAACTAAGGATAAACTCATTGCTACTACAAGGAAAATCATTTAGTTTCTTCCACCGAAGAAAATTAAAGTAAAATTTTCTCACGTAGATACCGCAATAAGTGACATAATTAGAGTAGGAGTCTTTTTTTATTTTATTTTTATTTTTTTTCAAGAAAAAATAAAATTTATTGAATTAAGGGAGAAAAAACCTCTCAAGTGGCATACCAAAAGATAAAAAGGCCTATATATAAAAAAAAACCTTGTAACATCTAGACCAATAGCTTTCTTTATGAATGTTCGAATGTCTTCAAGATGATGAAAGGTATAAAAACCTTTATGAATGATAGCAAAAAGAAGATAAAGCCACTACTTCTTTGTTCAATTATCTAGGACACAAATTGATTGATGTTTGGAGATGTTGACAAAGGTCTTAAATTTCTTTGAGATCTTATTTATATTGCCAAGGAATAAATATGAGATATCAAGAGAGGCCATTGAAGATAAGACTGGAATTAGTTTCAATTTCAATTTAAGGAATATTAGTTTCTGAACAAAACTTTAGACTTTCCTTGAGAACCTAAATTTGAGCTTCTATAAGAGAACCTTGTTGACCATACATGGATGTAGCCCTTAACAGTCTACCTTTATCATCTCTCATTAATGCACCTGCTCCATAACTGTTACTAACCTCCTCTGTTCCAGCACAATTGATTTTAATACTACCAGAATTAGGAGGGACCCATCTTTTGAAAACCTTATTTCTATCAGGATGCCACTTTAGAGTAACATTAAAAATATTCAAAGTATCCTGATCAAATTCTCTAGGACCTCCTTTCAAGATAACTCTTTGATCATAATCTCAAATTCTATGAATAACCTTCTCAATAATGATGAAGTGTTTCATAGGTTTTGAATCAAAATTAGTCGAATTTCTTCTTAACCAGATTTTCCAGATAATACTAAGTGGGACAAACCTATAAAACCATTTAGAAAAATCAGAAGTACCTGTCTGTAACCACCATTTTATTATAGAGCCATGAATTGTCGCTGGTAATTGATTGATCCCTAAAACTCCATTGAAATAATACCACACCTCTGAGGCCACTGGACTAGTTCTGAAATGATGGTTTAAGGATTTTGTATTAGAATGGCAACAATGACATCTTGAAGATAATCTTATCCCAACTGATTTCACCTTTTTTTCTATTGTAACACACTTGGAAAGAATTTATCAAACAAAAGCTTATATATTTGCAGGGATTTTTGGGTGCCAAATAGATTTAATCCATGTTGAGTTTTCCTCCACTACTGTCCAAGTTGATTGAATTCTCTTGAAACATTTAGATCCATTTGAGACTTACATATTAGAGTATTTAGCATTCAAAAATTGATCCCATAGATTTGATCCCTCTTTACAATTCCAAGAAGTTTGATATTTGAAGCAGTAATAACTGTATCAAATTTCTAACACCTAACCCACCTTCTTCTTTCGAAAGTCATATAGATTCCCAGTTTAACCAGTGAAATTTACTCCCATAATCTTTGTTTACCCCCTAAAATAAGGAACTGAGGAACTGATTAATGGATTTTAAAACCAGTTTGGGAGGGTTTAAAACCAACAGAATATATAAAGGCACATAAGAGAGAACATATTGGATTAGAGTAATTCTACCTTCCAAAGTTAAGAGCTTGGATTTCCAACTCTGAAGTTTAGAAGATATAGAGTGGACAATAGAATCAAAGTATGTATACTTAATTCTACCCGTAAAGAGAGGGAAACCCAAGTAGGTGAGGTTACCATTTACACTTTTGAAACCAGTAACTTCTGCTACTTTACTTTTTGTGGCTGCTAATGGCATGCAGATAATTTTAAAGAAACTTTTGTCATGACTGATTAACTGCCCTGTTCCCTTCTCATAATATCTCAAGAACCTCATCAAATGCTTCAAACTCCTCTTCCATACATTAGTGAATATAATCAGATCATTTGTGTAGCCTAAATGACTTATCAAAGGGCAATTTCTTGGAGGAGACAAATGACTAATTGTACCATTAGACATTCTGGAGTTCAAACCTCTACTAAAAACTTCATCAACAATAATAAATAAGTTTGGGGATATTGGATCCCCTTACCTAATACCTCTTTAAGGTTGAAAGAAACCCATAGATTGACCATTTATTAAAATAGAGAACCAAGTGGATGAGATGAATCTCCATATTAATTCTATAAAAGTTTCTGAGAATCCAAAAGCTCTTAAAGATTTAATAATGAAGATCCAAGAATCTCTATCATATGCCTTATCCATGTCTAGCTTTATAGCAACATTACTACCAGGAAGTTTTCTATCCAATAAATGATACACCTCCTGAGCCAATAACATATTATTTTGAATGCATCTCCCCTTCATAAAACCTAATTGATTCCGTGATATCAAATTTGAAAGAATAGGACCTACTCTTGAGTTAATAATCTTAGTAATTACCTTATAGCTAAAGTTACATAGACTAATTGGTCTGAAATCCTTGCAAAAGGATCATCTATTAACTTTGGGAATAAGATAAATTTGAGTAAAACTCCAAGATTTAGGAATTTTATCTCTCAAAACGAATGATTGAATTTCCTTTTTGAAGTCCTCCTTTATAATCTCCCAACATTTGACATAAAAAGTACCATTATAACCATCTGATCCAGCAGTACTATTGAGGTTCATCTCCTTAATAGACTTCAAAATTTTATCCTCTTCTGAAATGGTTGATAAATTGAAATTATTTTCTTCATAAATGAGCTCTGGGATATTGAGCATCAATCCTTTCTCTTCAAGATCACCTGCGGAAAATAAAGAAGAAAAATAAGATGTAAATATGTTAGCAATCTCTTCTTGATCATCTTGACTTCTACCTTGCTCATCTTTTATTGAATGCATCCACATTCTTCTTGTTTGTTACTGAACTTGAGAATTATAAAATTTAGTATTTCTATCTCAATTACCTATCCACTCTCCTCTATATTTTTGAAACCAATATTTCTCTTCTTTAGCTAAAGCTGAGATTAATTCAGCTCTAACTTTTGAACATTACTCCCTTTGCTCAATACATGGCATCTGCACCAGAATCAATTCTTCTTCTACTAGCTAATCTTCTAGACACTTTATATCTTCAAATAAATATTTGAATTTAACTTTACTCCTCTCTTTTAATCTGCCTTTCAGTCTTTTCAATTTGTAAGCAAAGATGTCCATAGGTCTACCTATTGAATATTCATCCCAGGAGCTTTTGACAGTTAATTTGAAATCACCATGTTCACTCAAAAAATTTAGAAACCTAAAAGGTTTGGGAACTTTAACAATAAGGCGAGGGATAGAAATTAAAAAGGGGCTATGATCAGAGCAGTTTCTGTTTAGATGTTTTAAAGTTTAATTAGGGAAATAATTGATCCAATTGCAATTAATTAAACCTCTATCCATTATTTCAAACATCATCGAACCATGTCTTGAAGAGAACTACTTGCTATACAAGCATTGAAATCAGATGCACTGCCCAAGTTAATTGGTCTTCCTCCAATTCTTTCAGCACCATTGCAAACAATATTGAAATCCCTCACAACTAACAAAGGAGTCTGGTTGCACCTAATTGAGCTATCAGCAATATAATCCTAAAGACTTAATGTTTCTTATCTTGTGCATTTGGCATATAACACATTAATACCAATCTTCGATTTTAACTATGGATGATCTACTTTAAGAAGCATATTTTGAATTCCATCATAAAGAACTTCACTTGATATTCCACGTCTCCATAAAAACCATATCTTATTTACATGATTAAAAGAGAATCCTTCAAACTTAATAAGTATCCTAATGTATTCAATCTTTGAGCTATCAATCATTAGTTCAAGAATTGCTAAGAAAGAAACACTGTGATACCTGCACAATTTCTTCAATGTCCTTTTCGTTGCTTTGTTTCCAACTCCTCTAGCATTCCAAATAATACCATTAATCACTGAGAATTCATAGGGGAGACTTGTTTGTTGATTTTCGCTACTGATTTGGTAATTCTCACTTTGCTAGAAAAACCTTTTGTCTTCCCCTTCTTGGTTTTCTTTAAAGGATTAACTTCCTGTCTAGGCAGTATAACCTTAGATTCAGAGTTATTCAAATATTATTGGTTTATTTTCCTTTGGTAATCTACAATCTTATGTGAAAGAATATTTGAGAAATGAATAAGATCATCCCAAACTGATAATTCTATATGATCCTTTTTATCATTATCTGAGAAATAACCTTTTTTATTAGGCCTGCTCTTCTTGCTAGTGCTATCTTCTTTGAAATCTGAGCTATATTATTTATTAGCATCTTCAATCACTTTCTTCTTACTATTAAGAAGTTCTTTAATATTTAGTTCATCCTCAGGTACTGCTTTCCACTCACCGTCCTCAATTTCCTCCTAGATACCATGTTGAATATTTTCTTTACGAATCTTTTCACCATCATAAATTATGACTTCTTTGGATGAATTGTATTCCTAGATATTCTTGTTAAAGTCTCTCCACTCCGTCCTTTTTTATACTGATTATAATTTGTTCCGTCTGGTTCTTCTTAGTTCTATATACTTGCATGGGTTTTTTACTTGCGATTTGATTCTTACTAGGGATATCTTCTTGCACCACTATTGATTTACCTATGTTTGTTTCTTTTTTGTAGGGGCTTGCTTTATATTATAAGCATTTATCTTCACGGTGTCCTAATTTTTTGCAGGAGGAGAAATAACCTTGTAGATTTTCAAATTCAATACTTTGCCAAAATCCTTCATCACTGTAACAACCCTTGTTTTTAGGAGGCTAATTTTATATTAATTTATCATATGAGGTAATTATATAAAATGTTGGAACTGGAGTAAATATTAAATTTATGAATTGGAAGTTAATATTTACTAGATTATTGCATATTTACTGTATGTGAAAGTAAATATGATTCGGTTGTATGTTGTATGGTGTCATATGATTTAAATGACACTGTGGTTTAAATGAAAACGGAACTTGAAATAATTTATAAAATTACCGGATGCCATTTTAGTGGGTGTAGTTAGTCCCGGAATGTGCGAGACAGTCAAAATAAATGCCATATTGTATTTTTGTATTTCAGGCACTTTTACATGATTTTGACTTATATGCGTATTTGCGAGTCGTTTTAATGTGGTATTAACCACTTAAGTTGGGAACCTTAGACTTAAGCCACGATTTTAGTCTTCCAAATTCCCTAATTTCCTCATTTTATGTCTTACACTTAGAGAGAAAAGGAGAGAAAAAGAGAGGAAGAGAAAAGTGGAGAAAGAAGAGAGAATTGGAGATTGAAGATTGGGATTTCCTCTACCACAAAGAAATATGAGATTTTAACACTAAGTCAAGTTTTCTACTTGCTAATATATGGTTTAAGATGATAAATTTGTATGATAGTTGTGTATTGCACTTTTGGATCAAAATGGAATTTATGGGATTTAAACCATAATCTTAGTTTTTGATGATAAAAATTATAGAATATATTGGTTATAAATCATGTAGGATAAACTTTGGGTAGATAAATGTTGTTGGTTGTGCTTAAAATGGAAGAGATTTGAGGTTGGGAAAATTTAGGGTTCATAACCAATATCCCCATTCTTAGCCAAATCGCAGGGGTGAATTGATTCGGCCTTAGGGAGAATCGATTCTCTAAGGGGTCATCCTACAGGTCTGAAAACCCGAATCGATTCGGGTTAAGAGCGAATCGATTCGGTTGAAGCAGAATGTTGGATTTGTCATTCAAATCGATTCGCTTTTGGGCGAATCGATTCGCTCCCTGGGGCGAATCAATTCAGAATCAGGTTGTTTTTGAGTTATTTTTCTAACTCAACTTTTATCCTTTCTCTTTATGTTTAGGACCTAAGAACCTTCTTGTATGAAGTAAATTTAGTGTCCTAGAGTCCTAAATGAGTTATTTAACCACCCTAGATTAGAAATGTGTTATGTGGGGGTTTTTCCGGGGATATGCCGATTGATGTTAGGGCAATCTTTCTTCAAGTTGATTTTTATTAAACTAGGAGTCTTAGTGTTATATTTGGGAGACTTTAGAAGCTCAATTGAGCTATGTTAGTCTTGATGGTTTACAATAACACCACATACGAACCTTTGGAGAATAAATTGAAAGTTTAATTATTCATGGAAGTTACAATGATAAGATGTATTAAGTATGGCTCCGGGTATAATATGAGGTATTTACAAAAATGTAAATGATTGTAGTTTCGGATAAAATGAAACATATATATGGAAAGGAAATGAAATGGAATTAGTAATAATGATGGTAAATGATAATTTACTTAATCATGAAAACAGTAAATGATAATTTACTTGATTTTGAAAATGGTAAAATAAATGGTTTAAACACACCTCTCCAAATGACATTATAAGGGAAGTTCGCGCGCTTGATGATGCCACCTGGCTAATGAATGGAGGGTGGATATAGTTCTAGGGCATATGCGTGGTTATGTTATGTTTTCTGCGCTGGTGAGGAGATTCCGGGTGTGGTCTTGACTCTCCCACAGGCATATGGCCGCTTCCCAACGTCTTGCGTTATAGGTGACCTGACTGACTTGTTTGATAGGCCCCTGGAAGATGATGGTCATTTAGGGGCGCACCCAGTGGGGAAACTCGGAGGGGCGTTCTTATAATCGTTATATATATATAAAAATATAACTATTCTGTATCGAGTGGGACTTGATGAATTATATATGCCACAAAGAGCATAGTGGAAGTGCCACAAAGAGCACATATAAATGCCACAAAGAGCACTTGAAAATGACTATTTTCCTGATAAGGAAAGGATTTTTACAAAATGTAGAATGGGGATAATAATGCCACAAAGTGCATAAAATTGTGATTATATATTTCCTGTTAAGGAGTAGATATATGAATTGAATCAAGGTATATGATGAAAGTTTTAATTTATGTTATTCATTCTTATTTTTCCTGCTTAGCTAAATTAGATTTATGATTGATTAAATTGTCTTAGCTTATGCATTTGATTTGTGAAGGTAGATCCTTATTCCTGTTAGTCATGATTACCGTTCATAACTATCATACTCTTTATTCATCTGGTGATCATATAAATATCGGGCCTGACCCGTTCATATTTGTTGTTGTGTATGCATCTTGTATCCGCTCAGGTGCTTCGCCGTAAGGACGCCTATTTTGACTCTCTTATTCCGATGTTTCTGGGAGCCGTGAGGCTTTGCGGGTATTACGGGACATTTTGAAATAGACGCTATCATTCTTGTACTATAGTTATGTTCAAGTCTATTATTCGGGCGTGAGGCCCAAGCCTTTGTAATTGTTTAAAGTAATGTATTATATAAGTTATTAAAATTGTTCAACATTGGTGTAGAGACTGTGGACCGACAACATATTCAGTCCTTTTTCTGTATACTCGTTGTTATCATAGTATATATACATTCTTGGGGTTTACCCTATCTTTTCAGGATTGGGTTGTTTAAATTCTTTCGTTAACTTTAAAATAAAAAATTTTGGCAACCCGTTTTCTGAAATATTGGGTGCTTATCCTGAATACTCTATATTTTGTTGTGATGCTGAGAATGATTCCATCCGGGACTCTTGTTATATTGGAGTATTGGGCCGGCTACCCCTTATTTTTGTGAGCGGGTTGTCACTGATGGTATCAGAGCATCAGGTTCGAGAGTCCTTAGGAATCGGTGTAGTTGCGTTACATTTTTAGCGTTGCTTTTGATTTGACATAGAGCCTTAGGATTAAGATCATTGAATTCTCTTGTGAGATTTCATTTTTCTGCCATGAGGTAGGACCCATAGAATCTTTTACGCATTCGTGTGAGATTCGTAGGTCGATTGAAGAAGGGCGCCAGAGAAGGTTGTCGCAAAGGCGTCATGGGAAGGATTACTAAGAACTGTAAATTGTGGTTGGGGATGAGGACTACTTTGGAGGTTGTTCCCATTTTGTAACACTTCCTTATCTTTCTATTGCGATTACTAATTACAGTGGATGTAGTTTTCCCAGTACCTCTAGGAGTAGAGAGTGGTACTAAGATTGGGACTCCAAGCAACGTTAGATTAAAGTGGATAGGAGCCCCCTGATGAGGGACACATACTGAAGTAAGATGGAAGAGATGCGTCCTCATTTGGTGGATGCATGAGGTCCAAGAGATTTGACCCTGAGGAAGGGGTATTGAAGTGCCCAGATGAAAATGGTGGAGTAAAATCTTTCACCCGTAGGAGTATTGTTGAAATGGTGGGAACGTAGTTGCAATAATTGTGGGTACAAGAAGTTCTGCCCATAAAGAAGCTCGGTGGGCACTTGCGACAACGAGATTCTCTGGGATAATTGGACTGAGGAGAAGGTGGATTCTCAAACGTTCACATGAGGTTCGGTCAGAGGCCGATAGTGAATAAAGTGTTATACGGTTAGGGACACCATGCACCATAAAATGATAGGTTCCAGAATAAGTGTCGTTAACACTTCTGAATGAACAACGTTCATGAAACCCCTTTGGTGGATATCCTCTATCCGCCCGGGGAGGATTCATTGAAATAAGGAAAGGGGAGGCCGGTAGCGTGCTCTATTTTATTGAAGAAGAAAAGGGGACTACGTGGACAATTGTTGTCAGCCAGAGCCGGAACAATGGCTATGATGTGGAGTGTAGAACCACTCACTTTAAATTCTGTTGATTTGGGGATCAAGGGCAAAGATAAGGTGCCTAGTGGGGAGTTGATGGAAGTAATTTGGTCAGAATAAGACTCGATTACGGTGTCTGAGAACAGTTAGTATTAACCCAGGGTGATTGGTATAAGTGTTGGTAGGAATTCCACCTTTGTAGTGGGTGGTACATGTCCCATGATAAGATAGAGTAGTATTGTGTTTACTCTAGATTCGGGTGTGCTTATCGAGCTTGTAATAGTATTGAAGCTATTATAAAAAGGGTTATTATATGAGTTCCATGGTATGGAAGTTTTATATTTTCCTTCACTCATTATAAGGCGAGTGATGATATTTAAAGATATTTTCCTTCACACACAAAAGATAATTTTGTGTGTTATATGTTACTTGTATTATTTGTATTATATAAGTAAATATGTTGGGGTTTGATTGGGATGATAGCATGCAAATAAAGTTGCGAGGCTATCCTACTTCTAGTTTCAGAATGAAACTAGTTGTTCTACAATTTCTCTCCTGGATACAGGTTGAGACTTTATAGAGGTGGTTTGAGGTAAGTAGGAGATTTTTATTTCTTGTTGTGTTATTTTGTTTGAGTGTTTGAATGTTTGTTTTCTTTGGTTGTTCTTGTTATTCCTTATCTCCATGACCAACTAGTTAAGTAGGCATGTGTCAGAGGGGTTACTTATTTTGATTTCACTTTGCGAGACACTCCGTCGCATGAACACTTAACGATGTTGGGAGTGGAGAGATGCTATTCTTTTTTCTTTCTTTTATTTTATTTTACTTTACTGTTAGAAGTTGGGTTGGAAGATTTAGCCTAGAATCACGTGAATGAGTGATTAAGGGGCTACTAAAGTGCGAGATATAAGCACTAGATATAGTTATATCCTCTGATCGATGTGAGGGAGGCTGAGGTATGAAGTCGAATTGAGACTTCTGGATTATGCCTTGATGAGAAGGCCATGTTTATATAATGGGATATATATTTGAAAGACTTTACAGAAAGTAAATGTCTAATAAATTGAAATCTTTAATTATGTGAATGGTAAGACGTAGAAGTAAAATCTTGTTAGTAGAGTTGTAAATTAAAATTTTACTGTCCCAATCATGTTTCTTACACCGTCATATCTTGATGACCGACGATGCGAGGTAGTAGTGTAACGGGAGGGTTCCTTCTTTGGATTTCTCTTCGGCGAGACGTCCCACGCATGAAACCAAGCGAATGTTGGGAGTTGAGATAGGTCTGGGGCACTAGGGATATATTTAGAATAATACGTCTATTACTTAAATAGGATATATGTATAGATTGATTTTAGGATTATCAGTACATAACGCCTTTAAGTCATGTGACGTTGATGTAGGAAGGCTGTAGGGAGTTGACCACATATAGGGTGTGGGTTAACTTTCAGAGGGATTAGGTCCCTAGAAACAAGAGGTACATAAAATTCAAGTGATTTGGAAGGGTAGGCCAAAGGAGATGAGGCCTCTCCGAGATAGAGAATTATTCGTAACTTAACTTTCGGGGAATTAAGAGGATGAGTTGATTTTCACTCCTGAGCCCATTGTGTTAAACTCGAGAGAGAATTTAATGAACAAGTCTCTGCCAGGAATGGGGAGTAATGATACTGGAGCATGGACCCATTGCTTGTGCGTATTACAAGCTTAAACTTTGTGGGAAGTATTATTCCACGCTTTATTTGAAATTCATAGCGGTAGTGATCGCCTTTAAGAAATGAGGCACTACTTCCTGAGCAGGAGATTTGGTCCTTTTCGCGAGCAACAAATTCTTGCAAGGTGTAGTGGGAGGAATCGAGTTGGTGTATGAAACTCATAAAGGACTATCAATTGGAAAATTTCATTTCGCTAAGGTAATGCGATTAGGATAGTAGATGCGTCGAGAAGAAAAACCCGTCGGAGTTATTAGGGAAGGCATGGAAAGCGAAGTAGAACGGGCATAACTCAGAGGACCTTGTAGCAAAAGTATTCACGTATATGACTGACCCTTTCGCCTTCTCATGTGAAAAAGAGTAGTAGTGGAAAGAAGAATGGTATAATCGTAGTCGTCTTCATGGAATTTTCCGTTACCGAACTGGTCATGATCCTAATTTAGAAAATTGTTGATCGTTTGACCAAATTGTTGCTTTTTCGGCTGTTATGGGTGGACTATATTTAGAAGAGTACACCGCACTCTATATGGGGAAATGGTAGAACCGTATGAAGTGCCCATCACTGGTGGAAAATCGAGATTAAATAGTCATGTCGAAGGTTTGGTAAAGTTTCCATGAAGGTATGTGAAACTTATTAAAATGGAGTATATCTTACCACCCTAAAGTGGATGGATGAATGGAGGAAGTTAATCTAATGCCGAAATGCGTAGCTAGAATGTGCGCCTTAGGATACATGGACCGAGGGGAGCAATAGTTGTGTGGATGGAAATTCTCGTACAATAATTCGGATCTTTCCTATGCTAGGGCACCGTGAGTGGCCTAGTGTGTCCGTTTGAGAAATTCGCATACTCGTTGGATGGAACCAGCGGAACATTTGTTCCTTGGACTTCGATTAGTTACGAAATAATTCTTTAAGGATTTGTCTTTTGAGTTATATGCTTTGAAGGAATACGCCTATGCTAAGAGAAGTTGGTTAGTGTTGGGGTTAAGACTTTTAGCGTTGGTGTAAGTATTCTCGAGGAAGGATGTAAAGAGATTTATACCGAGTTGTGTGGGTATATACTTCCGTTGTAAGACAGTAGGATTGATAGTTCGTGGGAAACGATCGGTTCATTTCTTGAGCACAAAGAGTGTGGACTGAGATCGATGGTGACGATCTTAGTCCGAGTCCATTTGGGATGCCACAATGACGGGGTGTGTGTTAAGGGTGGTAGAATGTTGGTTTAGAATAATATACCCTTTAAATGATTAGAGTACGCTTGAATTTTGATGGAAAAATTCCCTCATAAGGGGGAGCATATAACAACCCTCGTTTTTAGGAGGCTAATTTTATATTAATTTATCGTATGAGGTAAAATATAAAATGTTGGAACAGGAGTAAATATTAATTTTATGAGTTGGAAGTTAATATTTACTAGATTGTTGCATATTTACTATATGTGAAAGTAAATATCATTCGGTTGTATGTTGTATGGTGTCATATGATTTAAATGAAATTGTGGTTTGAATGAAAACGAAACTTGAAATAATTTATAAAATTACCGAATGCCATTTTAGTGGGCGTAGTTAGCCCCGGAATGTGCGAGACAGTCAAAATAAATGCCATATTGTATTTTTGTATTTCGGGCACTTTTACCTGATTTTGACTTATATGCGTATTTGCGAGTCATTTTAATGTGGTATTAACCACTTAAGTTGGGAACCTTAGACTTAAGCCCCGATTTTAGTCTTCCAAATCCCCTAATTTCCTCATTTTATGTCTTACACTTAGAGAGAAAAGGAGAGAAAGAGAGAGGAAGAGAAAAGTGGAGAAAGAAGAGAGAATTGGAGATTGAAGATTGGGATTGCCTCTACCACAAAGAAATATGAGATTTCAACACTAAGGCAAGTTTTCTACTTGCTAATATATGGTTTAAGATGATAAATTTGTATGATAGTTGTGTATTGCAATTTTGGATCAAAATGGAATTTATGGGATTTAAACCCTAATCTTAGTTTTTAATGATAAGAATTATAGATTATATTTGTTATAAATCATGTAGGATAAATTTTGGGTAGATAAATGTTGTTGGTTGTGCTTAAAATAGAAGAGATTTGAGGTTGGGAAAATTTAGGGTTCATAACCAGTATCCCCATTTTTGGCCAAATCGCAGGGCCGAATCGATTCGGCCCTAGGGCGAATCGATTCGGAATTAGGCTGTTTTTGAGTTGTTTTTCTAACTCAATTTTTATCCTTTCGGTTTAAGTTTAGAACCTAAGAACCTTCTTGTATGAAGTAAATTTAGTGTCCTAGAGTCCTAGATGAGTTATTTAACCACCCTAGATTAGAAATGTGTTATGTGGGGGTTTTTCCGGGGATATGCCGATTGATGTAAGGACATTCTTTCTTCTAGTTGATTTTTAATAAACTAGGAGTCTTAGTGTTACATTCGGGAGACTTTAGAAGCTCAATTGAGCTATGTTAGTCTTGATGGTTTACAATAACACCACATACGAACCTTTGGAGAATAAATTGAAAGTTTAATTATTCAACGAGGTTACAACGATAAGATGTATTAAGTATGTCTCTGGGTATAATATGAGGTATTTACAAAAATGTAAATGATTATGGTTTCGTATAAAATGAAACATATATATGGAAAGGAAATGAAATGGAATTAGTAATAATGATGGTAAATGAAAATTTACTTAATCATGAAAACAGTAAATGATAATTTACTTGATTTTGAAAATGGTAAAATAAATGGTTTAAACACACCTCTCTAAATGACATCATAAGGGAAGTTCGCGCGCTTGGTGATGCCCCCTGGCTAATGAATGCAGTGATCATTTGCATGACTGAATGGTGACAATTCTCCCTCCCAAAATTCCACTAAAGTGGATCACAGCCCAAAAATGTGACCATATGCGTGACAAATATAATGGGTATAGTTAAGCGTTATCATGGCCTATGACCATGACCATTTTGAAATAGTCACGGTTTCTTGTCACGATTATGTATCGTGACCCAAGGATGTGTCCATGAACTTTTTTAGATGTAACCAACACGGTTATGGTCTTGTTCCCTAATCATGTTGGTGACGTGCAAAAAAATAAATGGTCACATACTGGGGTCACGATCCAGGACTGTTTCCAGCCCCAGTACATATAAACATCCTAGGCTCTTTTTTCATTTCAGGATCTCTCTCTATCTCTCTAATCCCTCCCTACTACCTATCTCTCCTTTAACCACTGCCACTGCCATTGCTTATCTCTCCTCTGGCCACCACATATCTTTGTCTCTCTCTCTCCCTCTCTAGACATCATTATTTTAATCGTAAGGTGTGTGTATTTTGGGTCTATATATGTGTGTATTATGTTTTATGTGTGTGTATTTTTTGTTTAACGTGTGTGTAATTTTACATTGAATTAGTGTATGTATTCAAGTATTTGTGTTTGTATAAGTGTTTTTTTTTTGTTAAATGTGTGCGTATTTGAAAATATACACATTTATGTGTTCATTTGTTATATGAGTGTGTATATAAAAAATTACACATTAATGTGTGTGTATTTTGTTATATGTGTATGTATATTATAAATTACATGTGTGTGTATTTAAAATGATAGATTTAAATCAAATTAGTGGTAAGAGAAACGATAACACAATACTATAACACGATGACACAACATTAAATTTGCCGAATAAATTGAGTTTGTGTTGTGAGTATGAATTAATTAAAATAAAGAGAGGGTGAGAGATGGATTACACACACACGCCCATGTATAACATCCACACATGTATATGTATAACATACACATGTGCACACATGTAACACACACACACACACACACATGTGCACATGCATAACACACACTCACACTCACACTCACACTCACAAGCACATTTGTAAAAAAATCACACACGCATACATGTAGAATACACATGCGCACATGTATAACACATACACACGAGCACACATTTATAACACATACACACACTAAGGACATGAATAAGATATACACATATGCACAAATGCATAACACATATATGTATACGCACACGCGTAACACATACACATACGCACACACACATTTATATAATTACACGTGTTTTCTCCTCGTTTCAAGTCCATAAGAAATTAAAGAACAATAACTGAAGTTCAACTTATTATAGGCGCTTATTTTATTGTGGTAACATTACTTATTTTTTTCTTACAGGTAACGTAGTCTTATTACTATTTTGTTGACTATTATAACTATGTATACATGTATAATTCTTATAACTCCCCTTGTACATATCTTGAGTTGCTTGTTATAACTATGTATACCCGTAATACTGTATAATCCAACATGTAAATATCTTTGGTTGATTGTTATAACATACATGATTTCTAGGTGTTTTCTTTTACATAACACAAGCACACGTGTATAAATCACACATTTGGTGGACATATAGTAATTTTAGGATCAATTTAAAGGAAATAGACTTTATTTGGACTTGATGATATTGTGCAGGTGAATAATATGGATAATACTTTATGATAGACTATTGTGGTCATGTTTACCCCTCTGTAAGTGGTTGTTGTTTAGGTTAACACCAAATGGTAGAAGGGGTTGCACATTTTGTGGACATATAGTAATTTTATGATTAATTTAAATGAAATAAACTTAATTTGGAATTGTTTATTTAGGTAAGGTAAATGCAAATACGAGGAAGAACGCATAACAACATTAGGATTAGATAAAATAAGATAAACTTAAATTGAAGGGGCTTTGTAAATTTTGGACCTATTGTAGTATGTATTTTGGAAATAGGACAACAAATATTTTTTTTGTAGTTTTAATCCCTATTTTTGAATATAGCCGCTGGCGCGTACCCATATTCATAAAGGTCAAACAATCATAGCATGCCACGTGTCCCTTTAATTTGAAAATAGGGACTAAAAATTGAAATGAAATGTTTGTTGTCCTATATCCATAATCAATATTATTTTAAGTCCTAAAAATACATAATCTATAAATTGAATTAGTTAAAAAATAATAACTAGGTAATTCTCACTCGAAACAATTACTTATAGGAATCATATTCACAGCCTCATATATTTTTTTCGGGAAAAATGTGGCACGATGATTATCATGAGAAATAAGAGTACGACGAGTATTAATTGGAATTCGCTTATACATCTTCTATTAGTGCACCCTATATACAGGGTACTGTTATTTACATGTATGAGATTAAGAAGATTGAATAGTTTGTCTACCTTAAAAATCATGGAGTTTATCTGTCGTAAGCATACATGTTCGATCATATTCAGTCTACTCTACTAGAAAGCTGGGATGAGGCAGTAGTGAAAATATATCTCCTATATAATCCTGACATATCCCTGATGTTACTGAGACTTTTAGATACGGTAGATAAAACATTCACCCATTATGAATATAACTATATAAAGAGATCATTGACTAAGGCTGTGATGTCTCCTAACGTAGGCATATTAAATTGAATCTTTCCAATAGTTGATAACGAAAGAATTATGGGTTGACGCCATGGACATCTATACATCAATCATAGATACGCTTCCTCCTAGATGGAGATCAAACACATTGAACATATTTTAAAATCTTATGATGAAAAGGTTTATACATTTATATAGTCGGAAACATCATTAGTTATTTGTAAACATGTTAGTATAATGAATTCGTCACCCATTTTATTTTATTTTAGGTAATATCTAACACCAATAGAGATAATGTATCAAATGATGATGGGATATCTCTTGGATTCTCATCTCCTATGCCCCAACTGATATTCTGATCACCACTGGGTGAACAATACACTTATCCACCAATTATTCACTCTACCATTCCATCTATGAGTAGGCGACTAACATTTAATAATCTAAAATCCTCACCCTCACTACTAACAACTCTCGAGAAAATGAGAAAAATTCTATTGGGACTAAAAATGATGTCCAGATCTTTAAATTCCAGTGTTTTTCGCTTAGCAAAAAGCATGTGGGAGTCTGGACAGTAGATAACTGGAACGAAGTTGATCAAGCCATCAAGGATGAATTTTTGAACAACTTTGTAAGAGTTTTTCATTCCCTGACAGTTCAAAGAAAAGAGTTCTTTATCGAGATGCTGAAGAAATCAGAATATATCGAATGAACCTTCGACAAAGACATTTCCCAAAGAGGGCATCAAGCTACGAAATTTTGGCTATAAAAGATAGATTCCATCTGAATATTGAAATGTCGGTCGATTAATGGAATAACTTTTTGGGAAATGAGGAGATGACCAAAAAGTTGGTCTAGAGCGAGTAAAAAGACAAAGCAGAGCTAAGAATGTTGATGTCCACAGACTAGGGTCTAAATCGTATTAAGATTTGAGGAGTGAATGGTCAAAGAGGACAAAGGGCGGTGTAGATGCTGGTAAAATAACTAATCAGGGAACCTTGTACATGGATTCTTGACGCCAAAAAGATAATAAATTCCCACCACAGATGCTTTAGACTCTGGCCAGTATGGATAGTTATTTATTTATATGTATACACATTATATAAAATAATGTTAAAATCATAAGACTAAATATAATTTCACACTACAAGAATCGATCGAAGACATTAGCGAGCAATTCGCTTCAAGCCCTTACGATGATATTGAAGATGATGCCCTGACCCGGACCTTTGGAAAGAACAAAAGAGGGAGGACGAGAGGTTTTATATCAAATATACCAAAAACCAATTGACAACACACTTTCCTTTTCGTGAACGATCTCTTTTTAGTGAGGAATTGCATATCGAGCCAAAAGGCAAGTTTGTCCAAGATAGATGGGGATGTGCAAGAAATATTAAGAGTAACTTGGGTGTAAGGACAATTTGTCCATCTTTATGTATATGTTATGTCATACGCCGTTACAAAGATTGATGGTTGAAAAGATCACATCGTCTTCAACGAAATCCGAAATTCGAAGATCAAAAGAAGAAGGAATTTGGGAATCAGACCTGACCGGACCGATCTGGCTCAGATAAAAGAACCGATCCGGTTCAACGGACCGATCCGGCTAAAGGGACCAGACCGATCCGCTTGCTGAGTTGAGACCAGTACACCCCGAATCCATAACGAACCGATGAAGGCAAAAAGGCCGAACCGATCCGACTGCTACCGGACCGATCCGCCTCTGTTAAAAAGAACCGATCCGGAATATCGGACCGATCCGCCTAAGGCCCGGACCGGTCCGCCCTGGATAACCACGAACAGATCGTGTGGAGATTTTTAAGGCAAATGAATTCTTATTTATACCACGATCGGGGAGCTGGTTTTCTGAAGACTTACACACGATTTTCCGAGTTCCATAACTCTTAAGTCTTCATGGTATTTGAGTCCATTGATTCATACCCTTGATTCAAACAAATTTCATACATTTGTGAGTTACTTTTGGTAACCCTAGAACACCATTGATGTTGTTCAACCCTTGTGAAGTGGACCGCTTCTTCCTCTTCATTGCAGCCC
The DNA here is from genome assembly GCA_949130495.1 of Sambucus nigra. NCBI lineage: Eukaryota > Viridiplantae > Streptophyta > Magnoliopsida > Dipsacales > Adoxaceae > Sambucus > Sambucus nigra. The sequence continues at coordinate 255,992,007 of OX422222.1, forward strand.
TACTGGACAGGGATAGTTCCAGCCACCAACCCTACTGGAAAGGGATATTCCAGCCGCGACTACAGAATCCGATACCCGAGGGTAATTCTTAGTCAACCATTATTTCATTGTAATTCGATTGTAAACCGTCTTTTACAAATTATAGTGATATACAAATGGTTTTGCCCCTGTGGGGGATTTTTCCTTAAACTTTGTGTGTTGAATATTTATTGCATGATTTCATATTGTTTCAATCACACCTAGTTCCATGCTTAGGGTTAATATGGGTTAAAAATGGTATTTATTATATTATTTCTTAAATGAACGCAAGCGCCAACTCTTTCAAATTGGTATCAGAGCAGGTTACGCCATTCTATCGCATATTCCTTACTTCCGCAAAATTTTTCTAAAGATATCAATTTTTGAAATAAATTGATTTTTGAAAAGAGCGTGTTCATATGGAGAAGTCATATTATAAAATGCCTATTTTTGACGGGTCAAATTATGCTTATTGGAATGCCCGTATGAGGTCGGCTTTAAAAGCCATTGATGAACGTGTCTAGATTTTGGTTGAACGAGGGTGGACTCCTCCCACCGTGACTGTTGATAACGTGACCAACTTGAAACCTGACATTTCTTGGACTGATGAAGAATTTAAATGATTTTCTTTTAATTCTAAGGGTCTAAGTGCTATTTCTGGGTCTATCACACCTGATGAGTTCAAACGCATAATGACGTGCACCACATCAAAGGAGGCATGGGATATTTTGCAACTTACCCATGAAGGAACAAATGCTGTTAAAGAGTAAAAATTGCAAAATTTAACAACTCAATTTGAAACCATCACCATGCATGAAAATGAATGTTTTGATGAATTTTATGCTAGGCTTTCTGACATTGTTAATACTAGCTATAATCTTGGTGAACATATTCCAAATACTAGAGTTGTTAAAAAGATTCTTCGTTCCCTTCCTAAGCGTTTTATACCTAAAGTCGCTGTGCTAAATTCCTTGGGTAATTTAAATACAGTAAAATTGGAAGAACAGGTAGGAGATTTACCAACTTATGAAATATACATGTTTCCTAAATCTGCCAAGCCAAAAGATAAGGGAATTGCCCTTAAAGCCCAAGAGAGAAAAAGTGAGGGGCCGGCAAGAAAGAGATTCGAGTCATCTAGAAAGATAGAAACTTCTGATTCTGAATGTGAGTTTGACATAGATGATTTGGCATTATTTGCTAAAAACTTCAAGAAAATTCTAAAATTTAAGAAAAATGGGAACTTCAAAGATAAAAAGAATTTTCAGAAAAATAAGGTTGAAAAGAAAGATTTCAAAGATCCCCCTAAAGACAGTGAGAGGTGTTTTGAGTGCGACGGTAAGGGACACAAAGCGTTTGAGTGTGCCACTCGTCTAAATAGGGAAAAGGGTAAAGATGTCCTAAATGCTACCCTTAGTGACGACAGTGAGGTCGAGTCGGTGGACTCGGCAAATGAGTCACCGCATGAGGGTAACTTCACCGCGTTCATGGCTAGTCATGTGAGTACTCCTAGTGCATCTCACAACGATGAGGATGCTACTTCACAGGGACACCTCGACAGCGAGAGCGAAGAGAGTGAGGGAGAGGAGGAAGGTAGTGAGGAAGAGAGTAACCTTCAGCGCGCCTACGCCGAGTTATATAATGAGTCTTTTAAAACTAAAAAACGTAACAAGGAGTTAGTTCTTAGGATCACCGCGTTAGAAGAAGAGTTAGAAGAGACGAGAGAGAGAGAGTCCTCCACCTGCACCTCCATGAGAGAGAGAGAGTCTGCCTGGGTTTGTAAAGAGAATTTGCTTAGAGAGAGAGAGAGAGCAGTTTTAAGAAAGAGAAAGAGGAATTGACTAAACAAGTGGCTAGTCTTACTAGTGAGCTCCATTCCTCCATGGAGACTAGGAAGAAACTTGAAGCCCTTGTTTCTCAGCTCACTCATGACCTTGAGAGATCTAGGAAAGTCAAGGTACAAATCGAGGACAGATCTGGGAAGATGGGAAAGATGCTCCTCGGTCCTGCTTTAGGTTTTGGTGACAGCCAAGGAATAGGTTTTGATGGTGCCTCCACGTCCCAAATTGCACCCGGACCAATTCCTGAGTTTACTACGACTCCTTATGGCCGTCATAAAAAACCAAGAAGGAGAGTTCGACCAAGAAAAGCAAACCAAGGTCCTCCTAATACTGTGCCCTTTTGCTCCCATTGCAAAAGAAATGGACACCTTAGGGAGTTTTGCTATAGATTTGGTCAGACACGACCTATTTTTGCTCCTGCACATCATACTAATGAGTTTGCTAGTCTGAGAGAGCAAGTTGAGTTTCTAGCCGCCACATCACAGAGTTTGATGGAGGAATTCAGACGAATGTCCTCACCGTCAATGAAAGCTTCCCGCATTCCGGCTAAAACCAACAACAACAACGGTAAACAAAAGGTTACCTATTCTTGGGTTCCTAAGAAAGAGAAAAAGTCCCTTGTTGTTCATGTTGCTCTCAAAGCACATAATACCTCTCAGTGGTATTTTGACAGTGGATGCTCCAGACACATGACAGGTGATGTCTCCCTTTTTACTCAGATTGAGGATTATGATGATGGTAGAGTTACTTTTGGAGATGGGAGTAAATCTAGCATTGTAGGACGAGGTACTGTAGAGTTACCAGGACTTCCTAAGCTAGAAAATGTCTTGTACGTCAAAGGTTTAAAAGTAAACCTTCTCAGCATCAGCCAGCTGTGCGACGATGACTTTGCGGTAAAGTTTGACCGGGAAGCTTGTAAGGTCTATAATCAAGCCGGTACAGAGGATAACTGTTATGGGACTGAGCCCAAATCCTCACATGTTTGCAATAGCGCCATGATCACTCCTATGGATCAGTGGCATCAATGTCTGGGTCATGTGAACGTTAGAGACTTATCTCGTTTAGTCAAAAAGGACCTAGTACGTTGCTTACCATCACTTGAAAAGCCAACTTCCATGATTTGTGGACCCTGTCAGTTGGGAAAACAAATCCGTAGCCCTCATAGGAAGTTGAATTCCATTACGACCTCCCGTGCTCTTGAGTTGATTCACATGGATCTTATGGGTCCTACTCGCACGGAGAGTCTAGGTGGTAAGAGATACATTCTCATGATGGTAGACGATTTCTCTAGATACTCTATTGTAGGTTTTCTAAGAGAGAAATTTGATGCTATAGAATTTTTAACGACCAAGTGCCGTGTCCTGCAAAATCAACACGGGGTCACTATTAACAGAATACGTAGTGACAACGGCACTGAATTTAAGGAAGCAAAGGTGGATTTGTACTGTGATAGCCTTGGGATCAAACATGAGTTTTCTGCTGTGAGAACTCCTCAGCAAAATGGGATTGTTGAGAGGAAGAATATAACGATCCAAGAGATGGCTAGATCTATGCTTCTAGGTCGTAAAGTTTCTAGGAGATTTTGGGCAGAGGCAGTGTCTACTGCATGCCATACGGTGAATAGGGTTTATCTTCGTCCACACACACTTAAGCCGCCTTATGAATTGTGGACTGGAAAGAAAACCAACTTGGCATATTTCTGTGTTTTTGGGAGTAAATGCTACATTTTACGGGATAGAGAGCAATTAGGAAAGTTTGACTCCTGGAGCGACGAGGGAATATTGCTAGGATATTCATCGAACAGTAGAGCGTACCGGGTTTTTAACCTGAAGATCTCTAAGGTTATGGAATCAGTAAACGTCATTGTGCAAGATGACGAACCTCCGACGATTATTGATCCCAACCTTCAGTGTGAGGATGAGGATTGTTCTAACAGTGATTTTCCTGTTCCTCTCCCACACTCTGTGGACCCTATTCCTGTGTTAGGGGACACACCTGCTTGGGTTCGCAAGAGTCATGATCCTTCAGCCATTGTTGGCGATCCCACTCTAGGGGTCAAGACTCGTGCTCAACTAGAGAACGTTGTTAGTCATCATTGCTACACGTCCAAAGTCGAGCCCAAAAACAAGAAAGAAGCACTCAAAGATGAACACTGGATATCTGCTATGCAGGATGAGTTGCTTCAGTTTAAGAAGAACAATGTCTGGGAACTTGTCCCCCGACCTAGTGATACTAATGTTATTGGTACCCGGTTGATTTTCAAGAATAAAATGGATGAAAATGGTACCATAACCAGAAATAAGGCTAGGTTGGTCGCTCAAGGCTACACATGGATAGAGGGTGTAGACTTTGGGGAGACATTTGCTCCTGTTACAAGGCTTGAGTCCGTTCGTCTTCTGCTCGCCATCGCATGTCATCTGCACTTCAAGGTATATCAGATGGATGTCAAGAGTGCCTTTCTGAATGGCATTCTACAGGAAGAAGTTTATGTGGAACAACCAAAAGGGTTTGAAGAACCTAAGCACCCTGATCACGTCTACTATCTGAGGAAAGCCTTGTATGGTTTGAAGCAAGCACCCCGCGCTTGGTACGAGAGGCTTACTTCCTATCTCTAACCCGTGGTTTCAAGAGAGGGGGAGTTGATATGACGTTGTTCGTCAAAAGAGATGACGGTTCTATCTTGGTTGCCCAAGTCTATGTGGACGACATAGTCTTTGGATCCACATGCTCCCATCATGCTCACCACTTTGAGGAGGAGATGAATAGTGAGTTTGAGATGAGCATGGTTGGTGAGCTTACATTCTTCCTTGGTCTCCAGGTTCATCAGCTAGAGGATGGGATGTTCATCTCTCAATCCAAGTATGCTAGAGACCTAGTGAAGAAATATGGTTTAGACTCCGCTAAGAATGCACGTACACCTATGAGTACTTTTACCAAGCTTAGTAAGGACACTTCAGGCAAGGACGTAGAGCAAACCTTGTATCGGAGTATGATAGGCAGTCTTCTCTACTTGACTGCTAGTCGTCCCGACATTGCCTTTAGTGTTGGAGTCTGTGCGCGTTATCAGGCGTCTCCTAAAGAGTCACACTTACTCTCTCTAAAACGTATTATCAAATACGTGAGTGGGACTCTCTCATACGGTATTTGGTATTCCTTTGATACCGATGACCGTTTGTCCGCCTATTCGGATGCCGATTGGGCCGGGGACGTAGATGGATGTAAGAGCACTTCGGGTGGGTCTTTCCACTTTGGTTCTGCTCTTGTCTCTTGGTTGAGCAATAAGCAAAACTCCATCTCTTTGTCCACTGCGCAGGCTGAGTACATCGCCGCCGGGAGTTGTTGCACGCAACTCATGTGGATGAAGAAAATGTTGGAGGATTATGGGATTTCACAGGACACCATGTTCATTTCCTGTGATAACACGAGCGTGATACACATATCCCGCAATCCTATCCCACATTCGCGCACAAAGCACATCAGGTTACGCGAGCACTTTATACGTGAGTTAATTGAGGAGAAGGTCGTAACCCTGAGTTTTGTTCCCACGGACCGTCGGTTAGCCGATATTTTCATGAAACCTTTAGATGCCCTTAGATTTGAGAGTCTTAGGAAGTCTTTGGGGATTTGTACAGTTGACTGAGGGGTTGGTCCATGTCTAGCGTAGGTTGCATTGTCATTTTCATATCCTCTGATGCCTATTTCTAGATTGTACTATTAGTGTGTTTTATTTTTTTTTGCTTTTCATTATTCTTTGAAAAATACAAAAAGATTTTCTTTAAAGAAAAATTTTGAGAAAAAGCACAAAAAGATTTTATTTTGATAAAATTTTTGAAAAATTCAAAAAGAGATTTGCCTTTTATGGATGAGCATTTAAGATAGCCAAGTCACAACTTCATTCCATATATCCATGTGACTGTTTGATAGAGATTTGAGAGGCTACATCATTTCATCCACGTGCTTAACATTGATTGGAGTCCTTGAGATGTAATTAGTGATATTTCCTACATGCTTGACTCCTATATCCTTTATTGCACACATGCACGGCTATATTTGATTGTTGCACTTATCAATCTCATGTTGGCTTAAGTGTTTCCATCTCAATCCTGTCTATACAATGTATAAAATGCGATAAAACTTGACAAGATTGGATTGCATGTAAAAACCGTTTTGGTGAGACTGTGTGTTAAATTGTAAAATGGGGAGGGGCTGCGAAAATTGATTTTTATCCTTTGCGCAAAAGCCACCGTTTAAAAGGATCTAAAAAATGGAGGAATTTTAATATCTGAGGTCCTAAGAGGTTAAAAGAGCCCGAAAAAAATTGAAAAGGCAATAAAAAACAATACATGCCATATATGGGCCATTTAGATTTTCAACATCAATTCTCCAAAGTTTGAGAATTTAGTATACCTCTATTAAAAATATAAATCTGAGGGAGTTTGGTTGGAGATTGAAAAACGGGTTTGCACTTCCTTGAAAGTCCTGATAAAGCATGAAAATCATTTTGGACGTTATTGGTGTAGAAATCACTTTGAGCTTTGATTTGTAGAATTGATATAGTCAATGTCTTATATTTCCAATCTTTTACACCAAAGGAAGCATTTGAGTTCATTCGTTAGGAATATCCAATATTCATCGTGCACATATGTCATGTTTGTATGCATTGATTTTCCTATCGAATTTTGTTCACACCCATTCTTTTATGCTATCACCGACTTGGTTGTTTTATGTTCATTCATGGTGTGATTTTATGCCTTGTTTCACCTCGGTACTTGATTGCTTGATTTATTTCTCTCATTTGTCTATTTGGGGACATCATAAAAAGGGGGAGAATGAATTATCTGATTATGGGGGAGTTTTGAAATTCTGAGAATATCATCTTAAATTGATATATATGCTTATGTTTATCTCATTTCAAACTGGATACGTCACATGGTATTTTGCTTTGTCTCATGTGTGTAGGTACTACTTTGATAACTGCATTGCACACCCTTATGAGAAAAGCGTTGAGATTCCTGAAGAAATTGAAGAACAAACGATGCAGCCTTAGTCATATGTACCTCTTTCAGTTTTGGGTTCATGGAAGGGTAGATTTGAATAGGAATTGTTCATACTTGATAATTCGGATTTTTTATGTTTGTTCCGGCATAGACATAGGGGGAGATTTGTAAGGACAATTTGTCCATCTTTATGTATATGTTATGTCATACGCCGCTACAAAGATTGATGGTTGAAAAGATCACATCGTCTTCAACGAAATCCGAAATTTGAAGATCAAAAGAAGAAGGAATTTGGGAATCAGACCTGACCGGACCGATCCGGCTTAGATAAAAGAACCGATCTGGTTCACCGGACCGATCCGGCTAAAGGGACCGGACCGATCCGCTTGCTGAGTTGAGACCAGTACACCCCGGATCCATAACGAACCGATGAAGGCAAAAAGGCCGAACCGATCCGACTGCTACTGGACCGATCCGCCTCTGTTAAAAAGAATCGATCCGGAATATCAGACCGATCCGCCTAAGGCCCGGACCGGTCCGCCCTGGATAACTACGAACAGATCGTGTGGAGATTTTTAAGGCAAATGAATTCTTATTTATACCACGATCGGGGAGTTGGTTTTCTGAAGACTTACACACGATTTTCTGAGTTCCATAACTCTTAAGTCTTCATGGTATTTGAGTCCATTGATTCATACCCTTGATTCACAAAATTTTCATACATTTGTGAGTCACTTTTGGTAACCCTAGAACACCATTGATGTTGTTCAACCCTTGTTAAGTGGACCGCTTCTTCCTCTTCATTGCAGCCCTACTGGACTGGGATAGTTCCAGCCGCCAACCCTACTGGAAAGGGATATTCCAGCCGCGACTACAGAATCCGATACCCGAGGGTAATTCTTAGTCAACCTGTATTTCATTGTAATCCGATTGTAAACCGTCTTTTACAAATTATAGTGATATACAAATGGTTTTGCCCCTGTGGGGGATTTTTCCTTAAACTTTGTATGTTGAATATTTATTGCATGATTTCATATTGTTTCAATCACACCTAGTTGCATGCTTAGGGTTAATATGGGTTAAAATGGTATTTATTATATTATTTCTTAATTGAACGCAAGCGCCAACTCTTTCATTGGGAGTTTAGAAAAGTCAAATCAAACTACCTCTGTCCTTATTTACTTAAGGTTTTTGTCCCTATATTCCTCCTCAAGGTTACCCCTACCTTCCTTCTGAAGGTACCCCCTATCTTACGTTTCATGGTTTCCCATCCCAAATTCTACCTCCTACAACATTCCCCCTAGTTCCTCCTCCTATCACATTTCTCTCCACAATGCCACCTCCTTCCACAATATATGGATCTTGTCATCCATTCATAAAGACTATGGAGATATGTACTATATAAGGGTCTTGTCCAATACTAGGATTATTTCCTAATGCGCACTCATTTCCCTGAATGTCGGAACTCTAGTTCACAATTGCCATCAGCAGATGGGTGAGGCTCAAATACGGGTTGATAACATATACATCAGTTGCAAAAATCCTATTCACATTGATAGCAGAGAAGGTTTCTTCCTGAAATACTATCAGAATTGTTTTATCAATTGGCTAATTTATTTGTTGGTCAAGATTAGGCGATGAACAGTTTTTAATTTGATAAATTGTAATATTTTATTTATTCGAGTTAATTTATGTCCGTGGGTCATTTGTGAACAATTTTAGTCTATGAAACATAAATTTATGTTTAAATTGTTCAATTTGAGTTATAAGTTAGTCACATTTGTTTCGAATAATTTGAATGAATTATGAATTGTGCATTCTTATTTGCAACATGATTTGTTTCAACCTATTAATAAAGATGAATTGAATTTTGAAGAGAATTTAATGGGTTTCCAATAATAAAAAGAATGTTGGTGGGGTGGGGTGGGGTGGGGGGGGGGGGGGGGGGAGTAACATAATATATAATAATCACGTAAAGATCACTTAAACTTTTGTTAAATACGCACATAAAAATCTTAAAAGTGACAAAATTCCTTGTCCACGCACCCATTTTATGAACGAAAAATATATGTATTTAGAAGACATTGAGTTAAATTTAATATAGTGGGGAATTTTGCAAGACTATAAGATATGGACATACCCTAGTGAAAAGATCATGCCTTATATTTCAAAAGAATTACCGGTGCTCAACTACGTAACAAAATCCCATCGAATGGAAGTGGTACATGATTCACAAAAACATCATTCTTTGAGTGAACAAAATGATGATGCTTGTGGAGTACAACACCATTAAAACCACTAAGCTATGGATACAAACAATGTGCATTATGACCAAGTCATGAACAAGTTAATGCTGAATTACTAAATGATCGAGAATACATACAGTTCAAAGCCAACGCGGCTAGATCATTATGTGAATATTGTGATAAATATCACTTGGTATTATATCCAATGATTGGTTTGCATAATTTGAAGAGTAAATTTGGGTTCTCTAGAAACAGTATAACCATATTTCTTAAGTGGGTTAAATACACTCTCCTAAAAGACAACATGTTACCAGAAAATTATTTTTGCATGGAGAAGAGCTGGAAGGGTTTGGGTGTGAGAAACCAGATATTATTAGGATATTTATAATCTTTTATTAATATATAATAGTAGGATATTATATTTAGATTAATCCTACATTCAAAAATCATGAAATATCGAGTTGGTTGCAAACATAAGATTTTGAAGTTTTTGGTAGGAATGCCCATGTTGGAGATTAGTTTTGACCATTATAATATACCAATTGAGTCAAGATGAAAACTATATAGTTGTATAAATATGATTTAGGTTTATAACAAAAAAATGGTGAGTTAAACGGATGTCCGACTAAGAAGTTATGCTGAAATTACGAGATAAGGGGAAATATGTCCATCCTACAAGTAGTATTTCATGCTTTAGTACACCAAATGTATTGTTTTGGGAAGTTATGGTGAGTGGATCCCTTAGCCCAACCTTTTCAGATAATATCCTCCTTTATTATTCATTTTTAACACACATTTTTTCCATGAGAGATCTTTGGCTCGATGGGAGAGAATAGTGAAGTTTAGGAGAAGAGTGTGAGGAGAAAAATTGGGAAAATCCATAGAAAACTACATAAAAGTCCATGTTATACCCATATAATACCAAAACATAATAAGTTATGAATGGCTAAAGGAATTAGCATGTGTACTCGGATTTACTATAGATGGAGGTCTTCTTAATGTGAATTTTCTCGGCCGACCTATCTAAATAAGATTGGACACGTCTACATTCCTGTGAGCGCATACACGCAAGACATCCCATATTCACCACGTGGGAATATACGCCATATCTGTTACCTCATAGTTATTCAGGAACTTATCATTAGGGCTAGTTCGTAATTCAAGGCGCCCACATTTATTGTGATTAACTTGAATCTAGGTGTAACTGTCTGACTTATAAGGGAAATCCACCTGTCCTCTTATAAATATTCGCAAATCACATATAAATAGTGCATGATCCCACGAAACAACAGGGCCCCACTGATATCTTCTCAAGCTAGGAGTTGTATCAGGAACCCTAATTATAAACTGTGTCAATAAGTGCAATATCAAATCAGCAACACCGTGGATGTAGGTTTCCTTAAAGCACTGAACCACGTAAAAATAATTATGTACTCTCTATCTCTCATCCACATTCACTATTATTATTGTCTCTCTCAGATTATCTATTTTATTATTTGTTGATTTCATCTTTTGATATTAAGAAATTGGCGCCGTATGTGGGAACGTCGTAATAAGCCGTTACAGCTCCTACCCAAAACCACTTATTTTAGATACTTAATCAAGAAAATCTGAAATGAAGAATAACCCCAAGAGAAGTCGTATAGCAGAGGTTCAGACACCACCTTCCACTACCTACAAAGTATACTAATGAAGCTCATTAAAAGGTAAAAAGCGATGCAATAAAGTGTTAAGCAATTGACAAATACCTTGTAGATGAGGCAAGTGCACTCAAGACAAATAACGTGACTCCCAGACTCGAGATATTGAGTATCGGCAATAGGTGGCTTCCTATAGTGAGTCATAAGGAACGATAACAACAATACCATATGATAGCGGTGGAGAATCGTAAGAGGATAAAATTAGGATACTGTGGAAATGCTAGTTTGTCTCGATGAATCGGGTCGTAATGGGACCAGACGTACCGCCCCAGAGCAACCTCCTCCATTCAGTCACCTAGCCACTTTGATAACCAGTCATATTCATAAGAGTGCCCCAATGTTCTTAAAAACCTAAGCATAGGCTCAACATTTGATAGACTAGGCCGATGTTGCAATTACTGGCAAGTGCCAGAAGTCTCACGCGAATACTCTCGGAGGAGCGTGTCAGGCTGGTTTACCACCAGAGGCTCCCATTACTCCGCCTGAGTGTCGACCTAAGCCGAGTAGACCTATCAGGAAGAGATCTCGGTCAAAAGACGAGGACAAGCACGAAAGCCAGTTGAAGGAGGTACCCAAGGCGATAACCATCCATGGAAGGGCTCCATCCAAGGCCTAGAATACCGCTTAGGAGAGATGGACAAGTTAAGGAACCCCCTTCAGTGGGATTTCACAAAAGGATCCCCCTTTATCTCCTTTGTCATGGTGTATCCCACTCTGGTGAAATTCAAGCCCTCGATTATCACCCCAAAATACGATGGGAAGACAAATCCCATTTTGCATATCGAACAATACCAAGAATCTGCAAAAATTTATTCCATTCCGGACGATATGAGGTGGTGAGAATTCTCTAGCACCATAACCGAATCTATCTAAATCTGGTACAACCGTCTTCCAAGGGAGATGATAATTTGTTTTAATAATAAGCCGACCTATTTTTCATTTATTTTAATTTGGCACCAAGTAAGGGAATCAAGCTTCCCATCTACTCGGCGTTCACCATGGGGCAGATGAGAGAACCCACGATTATATTACCCGGTTCAATATCAAATAGCTGGAGGTGGTAGATTACAATGATCCAATCACCATCATGACCCTAATGAGTGGATTACGACCAGGAATAATGTTATCGGAATTAGCCAAGGAGATGCCCAAAACTATGACCGAATTAATGTCCAAAATAAGAAAAATCATGAATGCCGAAGAGGCAAGGGTTCTAAAGAATCTGACGACTCAAAGTCATTGGCTAGCAAGAATAATGGCAAGTAGCAGTGAAAGGACAAAAAGGGCTATAAGGCAAGAAATTATTACGAGTACGCAATCCTCACGCTTGCCGTCCACCACATCTTGGAGGAAATTCGAGAAAATAAAGACCTCCAATGGCTAGGAAAGCTGAAAATGCCAGCAAATAAGAGGGATAGAAGAAAGTATTACAAATTTCATAAGGACCATAGTCAAAATACAGACCATTGTATAGCTATAAAGAATGATATTGAAGTCTTAATAGGGAGGGGCAAGCCATCCAAGTATGTGGATTGCAGTAGCCGATCAAATCCCAAATAAGACAAAGATAAGAAATGGTATGAATCGCCCTGTTGGAGGATAGCCGATCCGAAAAGGGTGAGGGAGGATGACTCAAATGACGATTTAGATCTTCCTTAAAAACCTAAAGAACCTATACATGACATCAGAATAATAGACTTCGACTGTCATTTCATTATCGAAGGTAGAGCCAGTGGGGGAGACTATCTCGCAAAAAGGAAATCCTATCTCAACGAGGCCTAATATTATGAGAAAACAATAATAAACCTGACGAAGAATTCAAATAAGAGACCATGCAAGGTGAATAAGGATAATTTAATCATCGACTTCTCAAAAGTTGACCTATTTTTCGTATTATAACCCCACAACGGTCCTTTAGTCGCCACAATGGTCATCCAGGAAGGTCGGGTAGCCAGGATCCTGATAGATAGTGGAAGCTTTGCAGACATGATGTTTTATAATTATTACAAAAAATTTAAGCTCGAGGACACAATACTCACACCTTATCATCAGCCTCTAATCTAGTTTTCAGGAGAAAGGTTGTACCCCCTGGGAACGGTAGAACTGGAAGATGTGGTAAGCACCTGTCTGATGAACAAAAATAGAGAAAATATGGTTCTTCATCCTTAATAAGAACGTTTTTTCAACCTATAATGTGATGTTTAGGAGGATCGACCTAATTTTTTTTAAAGCTATCCGATTTATAGTACATTACTGCTTGAAGTTTCCACCTCACTTTGAACTAGACGTTGCCAAAGGAAATAAAATGGTGGCACATGAATGATATTTCATTTAAGTGGAGAAGGAATAACGAAAGAAGTTCATGACCATCTATCATATCGAAGACATCGATCCCATAGATGAAAAAAACTAGTCAATGGGCATCTTATTAAAGAAATCGAGACAGTCTCACTTGATGCTGGACATCTAGAGCTAAAAATACAAGTTGGATAGTCATTAGATCTTATTTTAACGAAAAAACTTATAAAAATTTTACAACAATGTATAAACGTGTTCGTATGGAGCCATGAGGACATGCTGGGAATAGATCCTGACTTCATGTGTCGCGAATTCAATGTGATGCAGGGGGCGAAGCCAATCAAGAAGAAAGGGAAATTGTTTTATGCCGATAAGAACCTCACTGTTCAGGAAGAAGTTCTCAAACTACAAAAAGCTGACTTCATCGATGAAGTCACGTACCAAGAATGGTGGGCTAATGTGGCACTGGTGCGTAAGAAAAATAACAAGTAGAGGATGTACGGCCAATTTATCGAACTAAATAAAGCATTCCTAAAAGATTGTTTCTCTCTACCATGGATTGACCAGTTGGTTAACGCCATGACGACCATGAGCTCAGTAATTTCACGGACGCATATTCGATTACAACCAGATCAGGATGAAGACCTCCGATAGAGAAAAAACATCATTTATAACTCATTGAGGTACCTACTATTAAAATGCTAAGCTGTTTAGTCTTAAAAATGACGGAGCCATCTTCCAATGGCTAGTGTAAAGAATTTTTGAGGACGATATCAGGGATAACATGGAAGTTTATGTATACTATATGCTCACCAAAATCAAGGTGTCTGTCGACCACATTAAAGACCTCCGCCAAACATTAGATAAATTGGAGAAGTATCACATGAAGTTGAATCTTTCCAAGTGTGTGTTTGGGGTAAAGGAAGGAATGTTCCTTAGTTTTTTCACAAATTAGTGAGGAATCAAAGCTAATCCTGATAAGATCCAGGATCTTCTTAACATGAAGTCTCTAACGATTAAGAAGGAAGTGAAGAAACTAATTCAAAGAGGAGTTGTGTTAACCCGGTTAATTTCTAGAGCCACTGATAAGTTCTTAGCCTTCTTTTATTTGTTGGAAATGTCATTTAAATGGAATGAGGAATGTGATAATGCATTCATAGAACTGAAGCATTACATAGTTCACTTGCGACGAGAAACCATCTGAAAAGACTCCTCTAAAATAGTGTTTACTCCCCAGTAGTGAACTGCCACACCAAGATGAGACCATGTGCCCAGGAAATACTGAACAGACTTCGTTGGGAGAGAGATCCCTCAAAGAAGATAAGGGACAACGTGATGAGTCCCATCGCGAACAATTTAATTTTAATAAAAGAGAAGAAGAACATTTATACCAAGATTGTACGATCTAGAAATTATATGTTGATGGATCATCTTGTTTGGTGAAAAGAGATGTCAGCATTATAATCGCCACATCTGAAGATGTAGATATGGAATATGCCAAGCCGTTTATAGTTTGAAGCATCCAATAATCAGGTAGAATACTAGGACCTTATGGATGCTCTCGGCCTAGCCTTTTCCATTGGCGTTAAACATATTTCGGCATATAGCGATCCCCACCTAGTTGTTAATCAGATATTAAGAGTTTACTAATCTAAAGAGGATTATATGGCGGAGTACTTGGCCTTCATTCAAAAAAAGTTAATAAGATTCGTGGACGCAAAAATAATAAGAATCCCTAGATTGGAGAGCATCCGAGTAGATGCCTTAGACAGGTTGGTCTCGGCAATAAGAACATATTTAAGAAGAACTATACCAATTGAAGTGCTTGCGTAGAGGAGAACTCGTGAAGATCCACACAAACTGCTGGAGGTCAATCTGGGAACCTACTGGATGGACCCCATATGAGCATATATCGAGGATGGTAAGCTCCCTACAGACTGGAATGAGGCCAGGAAGTTATGCTATAAGGGAACCGATAATGTCATGGAAGCTTGAATACTATACAGGAGAGGATACACCGTCTGGCTGCCGAAGTGTGTTCACCTGACAGAAGTCAAAAATATCGTCAAAGAGGTACATGAGGGATGTTATAGAGCCCATTATACCAGAAGATCATTGGAAAAGATAATAGAAATCCAAGGATATTATTGGTCGACCATGAAGGCTAATTATGCAGATTATGGAAGGAAATATGATAACTGGCAGATATTTTCAAAGATCCACCATTCCCTAGGGTCCCCATTAACTCTAATTGTGTCATATTGTCCATTATCTATATGGGGAATAAACATGGTCGGTAGATTACAAAGGACAAAAGGAATGTACAAGTACCTCATAATGGTAGTGGATTATTTTGTAAAGTGGTTGGTAGCTGAACCCTTAGTGTAGATGCCTTACGAAAGGGTATTCTAATTTATTTAGAAAGTGATCATATGACGCTACGGCATGCCCTTCCGGTCCATCACTGATGATGAATGATATTTGACAATAAATATTTTGAAGATTACTGAACTAGGTTTAAGATTCAGAAACTACACTCAGTACCAGGGCACCCATAATGCATTGTCCAAATTAATGTCACTAATAGGTTGATCTTTGAAGGGATCAAAAAGAGACTCGATGATGCAAGGGGAAACTGGATTAATGAACTCCATAATGTGCTCTGGGCATACCGGAGCACCCCACAAATAGCCACTAGAGAAACTCCGTATTTTCTCTCCTTTGGCATATAAGCGATCGTCCTTACATATATAGGACCCCTTAGCCAATGACTCCTCAATTTTGATTCACCAAGAAGTCATTTGGCGAGAAGAATGGATTTTGATCTAGTGGAAAAGGTGAGAGAGAATGTGGCATTGCGCGTGGACGCCTACCAGCAAAGGGTTTCATGCTATTATAACCTTCGAGTGAAGACGAGCATCTTGAAATAAGGGGACTACATCCTCAAGAAAGTAATACAGAAGAACAACAAGCTCGAAATCAATTGGCACGGGCCATACATGGTAACTAGCATCGTGAGGCCAAGGACTTATCGAATTAAAACTTTGGAGGGTGAATAGTTCAAGAACCCCTAGAATTTAGAGCATCTTAGGAAATATTATCAGTAGCTTGTTAATCATTTTATTTACGTAGCTAAAACCATTATGATTAATAAAATGATGTTTTATCCTCTTATTTCCTTGATTTTTCTGAGTATGAGATACGGTAAACATATCTAAATGGCGGTGCCAAAACTAATAACGTCAAAATAAAAATAGCAAATCACACTATATGACTTCATAGTTCACGAATATTCATACTTGTAAGAAGTCATTTTCACAACTTTACAAATCCCTTATACGACCGAAAAAGTCACGAATGAGGTTGTTGGCTACATCCATAATATGACCTCATTGGTCACGAACAATGTGCTCGTCCAAGAAATATGTATGACCTCATGGCTGACGAATAGTTATACAACTTGTCTTATCAAGTTTTACCAAACCCTTGTATGACCTCACACATCACGAACTAGGTGGTAGGATACGTCCATTATACAACATCATTGGTCGAGAATAATTTGGTCGACTAAAAAGTTGTACGACCTCATAGGTCGCGACTAGTTATACTTGTAGCAATTTACTATTATATGTGTACTACGTGAATGATTTATACGACCTCACGGATTATGAACAGAAGAACCAAATATTATTTCCAACAAGCAATAAGATGCAAACAAGCAAATTAACAAAGCCTTGTTTAAAGAAGTTGAAATGCAGTCAAATTGATGCCATAGATGGCGTGTCCAAAATTACAAAAATGTTTTTAAATCAAAACATGAAAAAAAAATACATAGAAGTTTATCTATCTTAGGCATCAGTTGGAAGGTAATCACCTTCTTCCCAAGCCAAGTTTGCGTCCCACTTATCACCTCCTTGCCCTCCGTTCACAGTTTTTGCAATATCGGGGAAATGAGTGGCCATTCTTTTCTTTAGATCTTCATATACATCCAAAAAATATCCCAAGCATTTGGTGTTGTCGAAGAAGCGAAAACTTTAAAAGAAGCAGTACCAACAGAGTCTAGGATGTCCTGATAAACTTGTATCTCTGAACCAAGAGTATACTTCTTTCTTTTAAAACTTTTCTCTTTCAACTGTAAGAACAATATTTAAGCTCTGAATTTTGGCATCATCGGTGTTAGACTTCTCTTTGAGAGTAACGTTTTCACCATCCACCTTACTTAACTCTTCTATCCTAGTCATCAGTTGCTCACCCCTCTTCTTCAAATAATCAGAAAAATTATCATACCCATCGTTTAATATCTATTTCTCCTCAGCAAGCTCATTATCGACCACGCGGTTTACCAAGGATTCTCTCACAGAATAGTACAAACCATGGATGCGTTGACAACAAACAGTAGAGCATAGTCAAGATACGGTAATCATGCGTTAAAAGATTATAACGTAAGATGGATAAGAGATACATACCACCAAAAATCGATGCTGAGCCAATTTTCACCATGAGTCTGGATCAGAACATCACAAAAATTTGAAATTCTTCATTTGGACCCAATAATCGAGAAGATCCAAAGCATTCTTAGCATGATAAAGATAGAGTCTTGCTCAGATTTAGGGTCAAACTAAGTAACCTTATACTCAAGGTCAAAGGCAAACTCTAGAACCTTATCGTAATGAGAAATATAACAAGGCATGATTCAAATTTGGGATCAGATGAGCAACCAATTCCTCTCAGATGTTCGGAAAAAGGTTGCATATTTTCCTCATCCTCCCTAAGACTCTTATACCTTATTAAAAGATCCATGGGGGCTTTCCCATTAGCCTTAATGGCAGCTAGAAACTCCTATTGATGAGAAGCTTGGTCGGCTACCCTATAAATAGGAGCCTTCTCTTCTCCCGTTTGTTTGTGGATAAGACCAACTATCTTTTGGCAAGCTTCAGGTAATTCCTTGCGATTGATAAAATGAGGAGTCGTACACAAGGTTTCTTTAGAGGGATGCTCTTCTAACCCTTACAAAAAAATAAACTTATACATAACTATGTCAAATTAAAGTGGAAAATAATAATAAGTGAAGACCAGAATAATTTACCTGCTTCAAAATTACTCTCCCTACCTACAGACTGGTCACCGGTGTTAAAATGGGGTTCCTTTGCCACCTAAACTCTTGGGGAACCTCAAACTCCAAATAAAATCGTACCGTCAGGTGGAGAATGGTACCCAATGGCAATGAACTTTTCCACAACAAATAGATCCTTGCATTTTGGGGCCATCTTTTCATAATAAGAAATAACCAGGTCAACCATAGACTTGGGTAGCTTGGGGGATCACTTCACTGAAAAACAAAGAACATAACAATAATGTCAACACAATAAGATAACCAAAATGAGTAAACAAGATATAAAATGATAGAAAAGGATTTACCTACGTCATTGGGCCTATTATATTCCATAGGGACTTTATACAACCTATCCCGCTCATGGGACTTAAACTCATAATTTCCTTTTATGAACACGTATAGATCCTTCCAGCTAAGATTACTATACTGGACCACAATAGCTATCCTATACTGGGGTTTTCGAGCAAAAAAATAATAGTATTTAGGAGTTTTGGCACTATCCTTTAAACTGTACACATACCTGAAGATATCCATCATCGAATCAAATCATGTCCTATTTTTCCAATACAGCATTGCCCTTGTATAGTCCTATATGAGTTTGGAAGCCGTTTGGTTAGATTCACTCCATAACCCCTCAAAATAGAGTGGATGGTGGGAGGAAGTGGTAGCCTCAACCCTACTTATAGAACCCATAAGGGGATGAAAATTTTCTCATAATCTCTTACAGAGTAACATCTCTCAGACACGATGGGAATTATAGTTTGGATAATTATGGGAAGGGAACATGTCTTTCTTATGGCATTAAGTTCTTCCTCAGTTACTGTACATTGGTACCAGCGCGAATCAATTTTAGTTGGGTTACAGTATTAGAAAATAGAGCAGAGCCCTCTTCTTCTTCTTCTTCTTCTTCTTCTTCTTCTTCTTCTTCTTCTTCTTCTTCTTCTCCTTCATCAGAAGTCTCAGAATGAGAGCCCTCAATAGAAAGGTGGGGGCCCACTCTTTCTAGTCTAATATCTTTTGTCCTATAAATAGTGAGATCCTAAAAAAGAGAATCAGGATTTATTATCCATAGACATAGTATTGATGAAGTTTTCCTCCCCGGAAGGAGGTATCATAAGGACAGTATTAGAAATTCCTATAATGGGGGAAGAAATATAAGGAACACTAGGGTTAATGGAAGAACCATAACTAGAGGGAGTGTTTGGAGTATAAAAAGGGTGACCGGGATCCTCCTCTAGTCTAATCACTCAAAGAAGATGGGGAAACTGCATCTCTGTAATCCCAGAGTGCTATGGTTCATGACCACGAATAAAATTGTAAATCCTTTGGACGTGAGGGGTAAAACTAACGTGTCCTCTTATTTTCATTATATTAAACTTAAGCTAACCAACTCAATGGTTGTTTAACATCGCAATCACTAGAAAACAACAAAAAACCTAGCCAACAAATAACTGGAATGAAGAAACCCTAACTAAAGTAAGGAGGGAGTACCTGATAAAGTAAGTTAATGGCGAGTTAAGCTATCATGAGCAAAGAAGGAGGCACTAAAATATTTTTGGCGGAAAAAAGATTAATCTCTCACGAACGATTGAAATAACGCTTGGAAATTTCTCTCTTGTTAGCTCTATGGTAATCTCCAAGGTGATGAAAATAAGATAAGTGGCGTGTATTTATACTCTTTGATGAAAGACTAAAAAGGCGCAGTATGCCTAATGTCATCAAATCTACATAATTGAAATTGAGTTAAAGAGTATCGGTGTGCATGTCCAGTCCCTATCATTACAAAGAATACTTTTTGGTTGCTTGTCACATGTCATTGAAATATCATAGGAAAACCATAAGGAAATTTTCTCGGCTTAGGCCTATCAAGGTGAGTTGACCACAAATGATTCAGTACGAGAATAACATAAAACCTCCTCCACACACTCAACCTCAAGTTGGAGAGTTTGTGTAAGATGACTTGGAGGCCTTTTGTTATTCCCATATATTCCCAAAAGAGAATAATTTTTGAATGTCCAGAGGAATTAGCAAGTGTGCTCTACTTTACTTCAAAGGGAGGTCGTCTCAGTGTCAATCTGCTCAACCAACCTGTTTAAATAAGATTGGATACGTGTATATTCATGTGAGTGCATACACACAAGACATCCCTTATTCACCACGTGGGACTATAACACCATATACATTACCTCATAGTTATTCGGGCGCTTATCATTAGGGATTGTTCATAATTCAAGGCATCCATATTTATTACGATAAACTTATATCTAGGTATAATTTCCCAAATTAGATGGGAAATCCACTTGTCCTCTTAAAAATACCCTTAAATCATAAATAAATAGTGCATGAGCCTACAAAACAGAGGGACCTCACTTATATCTCCTCAATCCAAGAGTTATATTAGGAACCCTAATTGTAAACTCTGTCAATAAGTGCAATAAAAAATCGTAATAATGTGGACATAGGTTCCTCAAAGGGCTGAACCATGGAAAAATCATTGTGTTCTCGTGCTATATCATCCCCATTCACTCTAATTATTATTTCTCTCGAATTATCAATTTTATTATTTGTTTCTTACCTATTTGGACGTTAACAGTTCCTAAGGTAATTCTATCCATAAATCTTGTTATTGTTTTTTGTATTACTGATTAAAATGATAGAAACCATCAATTATTTACTGAACCTTCATGCCTTGGTTTATTTTATGGATAGACACAATTTTGAAGAAAATTGAAGATTTAAACCCTTTTTATTGCTTTGTTTAGAACCTTTGTATATTAAAACTTTCATAAGGTTTTATATACTTACGAGACTTAAGAAATTCTAGATGGATATGAAACTAGATTCACATATGTAAAGCATATCCCATATTCCATGCCTTAGTTTATATGTTTGTTGAAAATTAGTGGAAAATCATTGAAATTTATAATGTACAAAAATTATGAAAATTCTTGGAAGTTGACTGAATGATAGAGGAGCTTATAGGACAAATTTTCTATGTAATGCAAAAAGGAGAATATCTTGCTCTAGAAAACTTGAAATAATGTATCGTCTATTGGATTGGAAACCTAATATATTAAGGATTGAATTCCTAAGAAGGAATTAAAGTATGTATGGACCATCAAATGAACATACAAAAGCATAAAATGAGAAAAACTATGCTAAGTATGAATTGTTTATGCTTTCAACCATATTTCCATATATATATATATATATATATATATATATATATATATATATATATATATATATATATATATATATATATATATATATACAGTAGCATATGCCCGTGATTAAAGCCACGAAAAGAATTTTCCAACCTACATAACCGCATAGCAGAAAAAGTTTTCAAAGTATGTTCAACAAATATTTTGTTTCCCGAGAAAACAAAGTGTAATTTAAAAAAAATGGGGCCATAATATCTTTTATTTATATGACTATCCACCATGTTTAACAAATTATAAATTGTGTAACATTAATGAGCACCCTAAATAATATGATCCATTCCAACTACAACGATAAAATAAAGTCTACAACACGTGGAGGTGTCAAGTTTGAGAAACTAATACATATGTAAACACTTCTCAACACCCAAAGAGATGTTAACAAGAAAAATTTATATTGAAAAAAGTACCAAGTTGCCACAAACGTACACAATTCTAAACACACTAATGCATATGTAAAGTATCATTGGCCAAGATGTTGTTGTAAATGATCAAGATTGTGGTCAAATCATAAATATTTTGTATTATAGTATCAATCGTGGTCAACTTTCTCGAAGGCACGCGTAGTGTTCTAATGTGTAACGTAGTGTATAATAAAACATTGCTCAAGTTCCATTCATAATACAAATATTTTATAAAAATTGAGAAAAGTTTCATCTTTTTATATGATTATCTAACATGTATAAACAATACAAAATACCACAATAACAATAATAACAGTTCATCTCGAACCTCGCTTATAGCATCAACTATTTAACTCAGAAGATATCATGTATCGCAATAGACAATTCAAAATTTTGAAGAAAAATATTTTTACACCCGTTCATTGATTTGCTGGATTGTAGGTGAAAATGGAACTGGGGTTCGCACCATGAGTAACATTTGGCAGGGCATTTGGAGTAGATGACTCAATAGTCTTCAACATCAACATGTTCAACGACATAGCTACACACATCTGAAAAGAAATATACTTCGAATAAATATATATAGAAATAAATAATCAAGAATATATAATAGGTGTATGGAAAAATAGATTTTCCAGCTTGTTGGCAGAACTCGTGTGTGCATGTCCACTGGGCATTTTATCACACAGTAGGGGGATCATCCCA
Organism: Sambucus nigra; assembly: GCA_949130495.1. Taxonomy (NCBI): domain Eukaryota; kingdom Viridiplantae; phylum Streptophyta; class Magnoliopsida; order Dipsacales; family Adoxaceae; genus Sambucus; species Sambucus nigra. Next base: position 256,014,550 of record OX422222.1, read on the forward strand.
TTATATTTGTAATTTACACTTTTTCTACTTCCAATTTGGGAAAGATTTTTCATATTTGTCCCTAAAAAGCAAAATGGAAAAAAGAAAAAAATCAGTAAACATTTCACCTCAACAGTTATATGTTTATAGTTTAAAATGTCAAAACTTTGCGTCAACAGTTCTCAATTTCACACATTTCCTCTTTGTGGCATGAAATTCTCTTTTCGGTTCTCCTTCACCTTGCCCATGTTAATTAATGCATCCCAAATTCATCCCATAAACTTTGGAAGAAAATAAGATACAAATCACAACCAAAGAAGGAAGAAGGAATATCATACAAAAGACTCAGATTAAAAAGCATGTCATTAAAAAAACTCTTAGGACCTAAAAGAAGGAAGATGATACAAAAGTCTCAGATTCTAAGTTGTAATTCGGGATCAACGAAGCATCTATAGAAAGAAAAATTTTCATTTCATTCATACTGTCGGCCCTAAAAATTTACCTCAAATCCCATCTCAGAATTGATAGCGGTTCATTAATGGTACATAATTGAATTGAATTGAGTTTGTTTTATTGATAACTTCCTATATTATGTTCATATAAAGTTGGTATTGAATCATCAATGAGTCATTCCTGCTGGTTTTGTCCCCTTTCGGACATGAAGCACAATCAAAATTCCCCTACTATTTGGTTAAGTTTCTCTTATTAACTAGTTTTTATAAAGAAAAGAAAATAAATAAATATATATCACCATACTCAAAATAAATAACAGAACTATATGTATAGAACCACACCACCTCAAAAGCTCTCACCAATCATTGATACCTGTTGCTAATTATCAACAATGGACCTTCTTAAGATCTTCGTCATAATCGTTGATGTTAAAATTTATATCTGCGTCAAATCCTCAAAAATTAATTGCAGCTCGATCAAATGCCCTGACAACATAAGCAAATTCAAATATAAGTCTTCAATTAAAAATTTAGTTTCTTACAAATAACTAAGTTTATTACCTACCAGCGGCAAGTGCATCTTTCTAACTGAATTAAATGAAGTCATATTTTGTTAGCCAAATAAGAATTTAATTGAATAAAAACATCTTACAAACCATCATTATGAAACTAACCGATTTCTATAAGTTCAACAAATTCTACTGATGAAAACGAAATTAATAAAAAATCATATTAAAGACTTGCGTTCAACAATATGACGTGGATTCGATGAAAGCCGTTAACACAATTTGTCTAGCTATAAACAACATCGTTAACATCAAAATATACTAATATGGATTGTGATTTCCAGCTCTATATATTCCATTTCTAACTAAAAATGATTATACACATAAATATATGTGATCACCACCATAAAGGACTTTTTTAGAGAAGACAAATATTGATTATGATTTTCAACTCGATAGGAAGTTTCGTAATAACCCCGAGGAGGAACTGGAGCTGGTTCTTGTGTTGGCATAGGGGTTGATGATACTGTTTGTGATTAACCCTAATGCGGGGAAGGTTTGGTGGATATGATATCTAGGAGGATAAGCACCGTAACTAGGTGGTCTTTTCCAAGCACTTGATATAGGAACTCTCAAGATTTATAGTAGAAAATTTTTATTCACCTCCCACCAGATTAATCATGATATAAACCATGTCAACATTAGACAAATATCCAGCATCAACTGACTATAGTCCCAACACTAAAATCCAATATAGAAAATTTTGCTAATAATTTTTTCCACTCTAAACTAAACCAACATTTTTTCCACTCAACTCCAAACCAAACCAACATTTTTTTATAAATTCGAACCAGTTATAGAGATATTATAATCAACTCACCCCATCATACATAGGAATTCTCTCGTGGCCATTGAGAACTGATACATTGGTTCCGGCTAGAATCAAACTCTTGATAACCTCAATGTGTCAATTCAGGTAAGCCCAGTGAATATCCTCTCCGTTACTGATAAGATAGTCAACAATGTGAATAATCCCATTAGATGAAGCCATGTGAAGTGTTGTGCATCCTTCTGAATCAAGACAAACTCCCACTGAAGCAAAGCTTATAACATCATCAATATCATCATATCTGGCAGCCTCAAGCGATGCGTCGTCGAACTGTGATGTCTCTTCGAGTGTCTGTTGTGGTCACTTTTGCTCCCATTGTAATTCTCTTACATATAGGAAGACTAATTTCATATAAATTTCAATTATTGAAAATTCCATAAATAATTTGCAAATTTTAACAAACCTTGTATCCAAGTTCATCTGATAAGAGGTGATGACCTTATATCCAAACTTCTTCCCTTCAACTTCTAAGATAAGATGTTCTTGCGTTATCATGAAAATTATGCAACTTCTCTAATGAATTTTCAGTGGCTCATGAATTTTGTAAATATGAAAGTTTTGTTTATCATTACTGAATTCATCCTAATGGTAGGGTCATAGTAATGAAAATTGTAGAAAAATTCCACACATAAAATTGTAGCAAAAATCCATTTCAATTGTAGAAATTCTCATAAACCAACATCCCCAGTTAGGTAACCTATTGAACACATTAATAACCCAAATTACATGGGACAAATAATATGAGAGTAAGCATGGAGAACAATATTAATAAAATCAAACTCTATGAAGAAATTGTAGGGTTGAAATGATTTTTTTTCGATATTATAAACAATTGAGCCGTGAGTAACTATACAGTAATGTTGTACCAAAAATTTCTTCTAATCAAGAACTCCAACATTTTTTTATGATCAAGAAACTCTAACAACACCAATGTTGAACTCAAAATGCGCTCTAACTAATGATAAAAAATTCTAACTTTACCACACTACATGTAATAACCTAAACTAACTTCTAGTACCAAGAACATGTACCCAATAAGAACTGAACTGGTATAATTCCACTTTTATTTTCTTATTTGTTTGGCAATGATTTTATGTGGTATAACTCAATTCTATTAATTTATTTAATTAGGATGGTTCTTTGTCTAAAAAAATGGTATAATTACATTTGCTCAATGAACCTATAAAAATAAGTAAGAAGAGATGAAAAAATATATGTGTAAAGGACATACACTCAATACTTACACAAGAATCTTATGATTTTTTTTTATCAAACATGTAAAGGACACTCACAACCTGCATTTTCTGTATAAGATAGATAGGAACAAATATCAATGTGATCAAAACATGATTTCTCTAATTTTATTTCTTCACAACCCATCTTGTAAACCCAACCAAAGACCCTACAAAATCCATCTAACGAACCTAATAAACTCAGATAGTGTTATATGGAAACTATTTAGTGCTTAAGTTAAACATTTATGACTAAATCTAAATGTAAATAAGTATATAACCATAAAAAGATCAAATAATATCTCAGTTTGCCAAGAAAAACCTCTGAAATGTTCCATGTCCATGAAACTCAACTTGTCAATAAAAAATAAACAAAATCCAAAAATCGATTGAAGAAACCAAAAACTGAGCAAAGAAGCCAAATCCAAAACCTAATAACATTAATATATAAAAGACTAGATGATCGATTTGTCAAGAAAAAATCACTAAAATCCAAAACCTGAAGCAAGAAGCAAATCGGCACAACAAAAATTAAGCCAACAGATCAAGCCAACGAATTAAGCTAAAAAATGGGGCAAGAGACCAAATTCGAAACCAAAAATCCGGCTAAAAACATAAATGAGTAAGAATACCTAATTAAGAAATCAAACCTTATGTATAAACCCATTCTAGCACCCCCTGACCTCTCCTTAGGTCCATAGCACCTCCCTTTATCACTACAAACCTAACTCATACCCCAGGTACTGACCTAGAGTCCATCAAGCACTCCCAAGCTCCATTTGACCAAAAGATAAACTCTTCAGCTCAACTAAAACTGAATGAATCTTTGAAAGGATATGAAACCCTATTCTAACGGTCCATCGCATATGCGATTCTGACTTACGATGCGAACGAATAACTCGTTTTCCCTCAAAACCTAACCTAGAGACCACTGGATGCTCCCAATCTCCATTTGACCAAAGTCAACTATTTAACTCAATTGATACTGAATGAATATTCAAAAGGAGCTGGAACCTCTTTCCAACGGTTCGCTCCAAGCCCAATTATGGCTTACAATACGAACGAAAGACCCATTTTACTCCGAAAGGACACATGACACTTCCAGGCTCCTATTGAACAAAGTTAACTCCCTAAACTGAGTCAAACTCTTTGGAATGTCAAAGTACATATCATAACCTTTCCAATGGTCCACCCCGTGCACGATTCTGACTTGCCATGCGGACGAACAATCTGTTTGCGTCCGACGATCCCCCGTCCAACAGACCGACGAGCATTTCCAAGCCACATTTGTCACAAAGACAACTCTTAGACCCGGGAGTAGTCCAAAGGAATTTTGAAGGTATCTAAAGTACCTTTATAGTGGTTCATGCCGTGCACGATTCAGATCAACAGTTTGCATTTTATGACCACTTTTTCAAAGGAACCTAAAAGAGACTGTCAAACGGTAGTTTCCAAATCCTACCTATCGGTAGTGTGCCTAAAAGCACCCGTCGATTGGAAGGACCGGGCCTATGCCGATCAAAAATGTTCTGGGCCTATAAAAAGCAGGGCCTGAACTCAGTGAAAAGGACCCAAGATCTGAGATCGGTCACTCTCAGCGAACTCAGAAAACCTCTCTCGAAGTCAGCGTGATTTCTACATCCAAATCCCTTTCTAACCCTCATTTTTCATCAGTTTTTCATCAAACTACGCTTCATCACCATTCAAGTATAAGGTATTCTCTCCATCATTCAAGATTAAGCTCAAGATCTTCAAGAATGTCCAACTTTCTCAACTCTCTCTTTAAATTCTCCTATATTCGCATTAACTTGTTTTATTACTTAGCACTTTTTATCCCCATCTCACATATCCTAATTTACTTTTTTTAATTAGTATTATTGAACATCTCTTATTTTCATATAAATAAAACCCCAAAAATAAGAAAAATAGGGTGTGCTCGTAAATTCCAAATGGGAATTCTCACACTTTTCCCACAACTACAACACTTTTTTACACACACACACACACACACACACATAGGAGAAGTCCCCGGTTAGATTTATGGGATAAATCCCACCCTTCGTTTTGCATATGAACCACGTGGACCTTTATGCCTCTATAGGCTACGTAGGCGTCTCGAGGTAAAACCCGAGACTCGAGTCCTACGCTTTCCCATTTTTTTAATTATTTTTCTAAATTCTTTAACTTAATTCCCTTAGATTTTATATATTTACATATACATATATGTTTGTTCTTAGTGGCGTATTATTCCACATGCATTATCGTTCCATTATAACGATCAACGCAAGGATAATCACGTAAATCCTATTTCTAATATTACTTTTAGGAATATTCCTATGGATGACTCTTTTTATCTCTTTCATGATACAAGTCGATGATTCCTATCTCCACTACATATACACAAGCACCCATATCATGGAGAAATAGAGGAAAATAATAACAATCTATGAGAGACTGCAAGGGAGGAATGGGTGCCTAACACCTTCCCATTCCGTAACTTAGCCTCCGAACCCTTCTCGAATCATTTTTGGTTTCGTATGTATCACTATGTCTTTCGATTCTCTCCATCAAGATGGTTCCACCTTCTTTTGCGTGTTTTGAGTAAAATAGACTGGTGACTCCATATCTCTACATTTTTCACCTCACACATCTCCAACAACGGCCGAAGCTCTCCCGAGAGGGATGCGCGGGACGAAGATCCTCTCACCATGGAGATGACCCTATTCTCTCCCTCTCTGCGAGGATCGAAGATGGCCACAATGGCGACTCTACGGGGGAATTTTTCTTAAGAGGGCTAGAATCTATTTACATGGGTGCTTTATTTTCTTATATACTCCCCGAAGTTAGCATGTTCCCATTTTCATGTGTACCTCATTCTTATGCTTCTATTCACACACTTATAGAAAATTCTCCATGTAAACTTCGTGCCACATGCACCTAGGATTACATGTGTCCACATGGTGCACTCATCACTTATCCATGCATGGTATACTATTAGTACTTGGAATTTTATCCCTATTTGCCATGATCAACAAAGATAATATCATCATAAGATACTAATAAGAGAATCATGCATGATTCACACGACATCACCAAAGAGCATTGTGATTTACTAAATTTTGTCCTGTAACTAGAGGGTCACTTCGTGATGGGCTCTGGTCTGGCAGGGCGCAGTTAGCCTAAGCGATATGACTCTCACCTTCCATTGGCCAAGTACCTTCGATGTATATCGAACGATTACCCAGCATCGTACCGCTTGACCGAAGTCATGACGAGAGGTATATCGCAGGGAACACGTTCATATATGCTGAGTATATCGAATTCGCTCTCACACGTACCATCCCCAAGAGGAATAGTGAGGTAATTCATGTACATTCAGTTATATCAAATGGCTTGTCAACACATACCGATTGCCCTCAAAAGCAAGACGTGTATCGTGAATGTCACGCCAAAGGGGGGAACCCTTTCAGATTCAACCAACCAACTACATACCCACATATAGATGTCATGCCTAGGACGCACATTAGATTACCGGTTTTGAACCGACAATTTACCGAAATTTTGGGTCGGCCTACCGCCCAAATTTTTTCGCATTTTTAAATTGGTACCCTACCCGTGAGACTAGTTACAAGTCCAGCCATAGTTTTACGTATGTTACAAACCCAACTTTTCCAAGCTCGGGTCTCGTCTGACATTTCATTTTGCATTTAGGAGAATTTAATACAAGTGGGAACATAATAATTATACTAATCATGCGGAGACCCGTCTTCCAAAAATATTTCTCCTTTCTTTATCAAAAATCCAAAAATATTTCCCCCTTCTTTATTGAAAATCCAAAAACATTTCTCCTTTCTTTATAAAACAAAATTCAAAAATATTTCTCCTTTCTTTATAAAAAAAATAAAAAATCAAAAAACATTTCTTCTCTCTTTATCAAAAAGATTTTATCTTTCAACCTCAAAAAGAAAAAGAAAATGTCAAAAAAAAATCATTCTTTTTTTCAAAAATTAATCCCATTTTACTCCTTCTCAGGTCTATTGCATGCCCTTGGCCTGGCCCCTTATTGGCTTTGGTCTTTAGTCAAATCACCCCAAAATTCCATTTAATCCCCTGCTACTTCTTTCGAGTCCGAAATCCATCCGCTTTCCACGGAGAACACAGATCAAGTACCAATCGTACAGTCAGATCTGGCGGCTGTCTTAGCTCAGCTCGTGTCCAAAATTGACAACCTTAAGAATGAGATCCGAGAGATGCAAAGAAATAAGGTTCGTGTTCCTTAAGAGCCTGAGGACCTATTCGCTCATCTATGGGTCCACCCGAACCAATTTGGGTTCCCGAAAAGTATCAACACGCTCCATGTGCCCCTCCTGCTAATGGGTCGCCGCCTGCTTAGCTTCCTATGCCAAACCTTTCCCAGCTCGGGGCTAACTTGTCTATGATCATTGATCCAAACGGGGAAGAGTTGAACAAGGTCAAAGAAGATCTCAAGATTCTAACTAAGAAGTTCGACCAAGTCACAATTTCTGGGAATTACATGGACTACACCTACATGTCTCCTTATTCTAAAATGAGGTTACCCGAGAAGTTTAAGATGCCAACTATCGAGAAATTTGGAGGAAGTGGACCCTCGATTGTTCATCTTTGTAGTTATCCCCGTTCTATGACTCTCGTAGGGGATTCTAAAGAAGTGATAGACCAATTATTTCAGCAAGCTTTCAAGAATAGTGCCCTCTGATGGTTTTTGTCTCTCGAAGAATCCAAAATTCGTAGCCGGGAGGATATAGCCCGATAATTCATGTCATAGTACAAAGATAGCGAAGAGCTTGAGGTCACCCGTCATGATTTATAACTGCTCAAATAGAACTTTGGTGAATCAGTCAGTAACTTCACAACCCGATGGAGGGAAAAAGCATCCACCATAACCAATTAGCCATTCGAAGAAGTTCAAGTCAGCATAGTGAAGAATAATTTCTAACCCCATGTCCAAGCAACAATGGAAGGACAATAATATCCCCATTTTCGAGCTCTCAGAGAAACATGAGTATAAATCGAGGGAGGTCTTGCTAAAACATAAGTTGAACCCAATAAAATGTCCGTGCACTTCACTCCCAGAAAATATGTTAAACCTGTCAATGTTGTAGTCTCAACCATCAATAACATCTCTCAACCCACCACCTCGTGGGAACCCGAAATCCACCTTGTACCGATCCGAAAGGAATACACTGAGCTCCATGCACCTCTATCCAAATTTTATCAAGCCCTGTTAATCCAAAGCCTTATCAAACCCTTGGAACCCATCCGTTGCCAAATCAACTCCCAAGAAACTACAAGACAGATGCCCACTTCTCCTTTCATCAAACTTCTAGCCATACGACCGACCAATGCTTTCACCTTCGAAACATAATCCAAGGTCTAATTTACTGGGGTACCACTTCCCCACTATCCAAACACTACTCACAACCCACTCCCAAAACATGCCAATGCCATCTTCTTAGAAAAGAACCCATAATTTGATCCCTCAACTCAAATCACACCCACAAACTCTCCCAAACCTCTCCAAATTTGCCCATATTTCCTCCTACACCGTGCTAGCCTCTTTGATCAGGCACTATCACTCCTTACCAGAGCATGCATTGCTCACTACACCAAATCTGCCTAATTGTCACGGTCATTGACCTTAACAAGTTCAACTTGTTCAGGTCAATGACCATGACAATTGGGGGTGAGACAACTTTTTTTTGTCATGGACATGTCACGGTCATTGACCGTGACAAGTTCGTTAGAATTTTCACGGTCGTGTCACGGTCCCTGATAGTGACAAGTTTAGTCATGGGTTATAACCGTGACAAAGCCTTGACCCTAAGTAAAAAATTATCACGGTCAATGATCGTAACAATTCTGGGCAGAATTTAAAAAAAATGTGCTAGGCAGTATGGCCACTTCCACTGCCCAGTAGTATATTTGTACCTGTTATATCAACGTTGTACCTGTTCAAACATCATATATCCAAATAAAGCCTTTATAATGCAAATATACATTCAAAATAAAAACTATTTAAGAAGAAACAACATCACCATCAATTATCTCAGATCTAAAACTATTTAGCTGGAAAAGAGATTTTGTACCGCGACCCTTGGGGACACATCCTTATCCTTCCCTTCTCGTCCGAAGAACCACATAAGTATCAGTAATATGTGGCCTTCCCCCAGGGTCACTCCCTGCCCCATGAAATAAAATAAAGTAAAATTAGTGTCTACTAACTTGAAATATAAATCTAAATCGAAATTGAAATGGAAATTGATATTGAAATATTCATATTCATATAAATATAAATACATTACCTATAGTTCCACCCAAACAACTAACTTGAGCTCATATGTCACCTCCTTCCAACTAATGTACCCCGGGTAATCGTGTCAAATATAATTCCCTTCATATCTGAACACTAAGAAATACCATAATCCTATGGAGTTATGCTCTGCCAATTCCTTCCAATTATTGTGTAGCTAAAAATCACCAGTTGAGGTTGTCAATTCCACCTTCCATATTTTCCCATGTTTTTCTAGAGGTTCCAAGTGGTGGACTTGAAAACTTCAACTGGTGATGTTTGGATACACAACGGTTGGGAGGAATTTGCAGAGCATCACTCCATAGGATTATGGCATTTCTTAGTGTTCAGATAGACGAAGAGATTCAGTCTCCTCTCCACAAATAGGACACCCAAAATAACTATGTACTAATCACCAACTAAAGGTAAGAAGCGTATATTCATGGATTAGTATAAACAAAACTTAGATGTAGTTGGAATATTTATGTATTAATCTCCTCTCCACACACGCACACTACACAAGAGTGAAAATGATAAAGTGCAAATCAATTAAAATCATTAAAAATGGTTGTTTCGGTACAAATAGGAATATTTATTACAAATTGAAAAATTGTTTCAAATTCGGGTTATCATAAAAAATGGATTGATATTTGGTAGGAGCATCCAAGTCATCCACACTACTATTTAGACGCTTTGACGCATGTTGGACAATTGATCACGGCTCATTATTGATATACTTCGAGTAAAACACTTCCTTAACCTTTTAAAATGCACAAACAAATGGCTCATCGCTCACGTAGTCGTTGCTCTTCAGCTTGGACAACTCAACCATAATCTAATTGGTGACATGATCAACTTTACAAGAATTTTTATCTTCAACTCTTACCCAGTCACAGTAAAATACAACCTCTTTGAAGCCTATATAGTCCAATTCAAATATATTTTGGATTACACCATAATAAGTCATTTCATCTTCAACGAGGTTTTTTATCTTTTGTGTTCGCTCAAAAGAAAGTAAGAGTCTTGTATGAAATTTCCGAGTTCTGTACATTTGTAGTTTCCTCGTACAGTTTAGCGCCGAAAATGTAACCGTTCAATCGATAATTTTTTTACTCTTGTGCCACGAATAAGGGTCCAATGGCTAGACGAGCAAGCCTTGATGTCTCATCATCCGTCTTTAAGAGCTGAGAATATAGATAAATTAATTATATTAGTTGTAAAATTTGAGTGTAATATAACGTTATATAACGACTATTTTCATTATAATTACCTCTTGTGTCAACCACAACCTAAATTCGTTGTTTGATTGTACCATTATTTTTCGTCTTTTATTGTTCTCACATGCTTCATATTTTCTGCATATCACAAAATTAATCATGTATAAAATAATCTAAAATAATGTTAAACATTATAATAATTGAAACTTAATTTTTCCATTCTTCGACATCTTCATGCGTGTCAAATAGATAACGAGCTACTTGTTTATGTTGCAAACTCGTTAATGTCACTCGTTTTCCCATCACATGACCACCATCATCGACGAACTCATCAGTGTCATCAACGCTGGACGAGTCAGGCATATATTCCCGAGTATATATTAATGACTCCACAGTGATGTATTCCTCTCCAATTGATCCTGCAATGTATCGCATATTCTTGACGTAATCTTTAAAAACTTTCGTCAATATTTCGAACGGATACATCTACCGATATCTAACTGGACCACAAAGAAGTGACTCGTCACATAGGTGTACCAACAAGTGAACACTTATGTAAGAGAATGTTGGGGGAAAGTACTTCTCCAATACACAAATCTCTTCGGTCATTGCCAATTTTGCGACCACTATATGTTCTCGATTGACTATCTTCTCACACAAGAGGGAGAAGGTAATACTAATTTGCATAATATCCCTACGCAAATCCTTGTGCTTGGAGAAACAGTGCTTAAACAATAGAGGAACCAATTTCATGGTCACATTCCAATCATGGGACTTACACTTATGTAAATCATGAGTAGCATAATTCACAATCCTTTGCAAGTTGGATGAAAAACTAGATGGAACCTTCAAATTATATATTGTGTCTAGAAGCACCTTTCTTTTCCCACTCGTCAAAGTAAACGCACCAGGGGGAATTATTTCCCTTCCCTTACTATCTTCTTTCAAGCATAGTTGTGGCTTAAGTTTTAACGATTTAAGGTCTTTTCGTGCATTTTCTCCATCCTTCGAATGACTCCCCCAAGGCAAGTGCCCACAATATGTTCAACGAAGTTCTTCTCTACATGCATCACATCCAATACATAGTGCACCGGGTTATTCTTCTAATAAGGTAAGTCAAATAAAATTGACCTCCGAGACCATGCCTTTCTTATCTCAGTTTTATTCCCAGTTGGGGTCTTCTTATGCTTGATGTTCTTAAATTTGGGATTCTTACCTGGGATATTAGGTCCACATTCAGAATATTTACTTTCAATTTCTGAACCCAAAAGTTGTCTCGGCGGTAGCTTATGTTCAACCCCTCCCAATAAAAAATTGGAACCTTTCTCAGATCTGAAACTATGAGCTTGGGGTAAAAACCTCCTGTGGCGATGGTATACAATTTTTAAGCTAGAGTATAGATGAAGAGATTTAGTCTCCTCTCCACAAATAGGACACCCCAAATAACCATGTACTACACAACCGGATAATGTCCCATAAGCTAGAAAATCATGAATATTTCCCCCTACTTCTGCCCTAGCATGACAAGTCATTGCCTCTTCAATCCATGGTACTATAAAAATTTTCTTTAATCTAGGCCCAACGGGAAAATATTTCCATACTTTTTGAGGCACTTTTAAGGTTGTGCCTTCCTTATTAGTAGATTGGACATATCAAGGTTCATCGCATACCGGACAACGATCGAGATTTTCATACACCTTTCGGTATAGTATGCAGTCATACACACAATCATGAATCGATTTATAATTCATTCTTAAACCTTTCAAACTATTCTTCATAACAGGATAGCTATTTGGAAGTGTATTTACCTTGGGTAATAAGCCCTTCACCCATTTCAGAATTCCCGTCACGCTATTCCCAGAAAAACCGTACTACGTCTTCAAATTGTGCAAACCAACCATGGCATGTAAAGTTATTTGATCTTTCTCACAGCCGGAGTATAACGGTTGGGTCGCCTTAAATTTTAAACTTTGGTAGTCATCGTCAAGTTTTATCGTGTTATCTTCACGAGCACTTGAATCTTCTATATCATTAGTAACCTCATTCTCCTCTTCTTCATAAACTCCGTACACATCATCAACTAAATCCTCTAACATATTATGATCTACGTCGTCCCCTTGTACATCTATTCTACTTGTTGAAGGTTGTTCTGAAGGTTGGTCGGGGACAAAAGGAACTTTCAATTCACCGTGAAAACTCCAAAATTGATAACTATCTTTCATACCCGATCTTAAAAAATGTAGTTAAACTCTTTTCCACTCAAACACCTTACCATTCTTACACCTAGAACATGGACACGAAAACTCTTCATCATTATGACATCTCTTTGCATATTTCACAAATTCTTTAGCACCTCTGCGAAACACATCCCCCATTCTATTTGTCTTACCCATCCACTCTTTGTATTTCGGATATCCCAACACAGCTACCATAACTGATCACCTATTATAGGTAAACAAAACTTAGATATAGAGTATGTTTCATTTAATTATGTCTTATTTATATTCAAATTCAATTTATAATAGAAATTTCTATTTCCTCCATCTCCTCTAAAGGGTGAGTGGTCCTATCACATTCAAGACAACGTTTTTCTGTAATATACTTAACAACTCATGCACATTATTACGATTTGAAAAAAATTGGATAGCATATCCCCATAGTTCTCCAAGTACACGACATAGATTGACAAGTGTGAGTGTTATTTCAATTGATCAATTGAAATAACAGTCACACTTGTCAATCTAGTATGTACCCAGAGAACATTAAGATATGATTGCAGAACTTCCTCCAAAAGTAACAACTTTAAGCCACTAAGAATATTATACATAAATTATACAGTCTCAAACTGTCCAAATGGGACAATTCGAGAGATCTCATTACAGGGGTAATGACTCTCGAACGGGTCTAAGGGCTATTGAATGCGTATGCATAAGAATTAGAAGGCTAGTATCTATGCGCACTATATTTAATTTCAAGTATGTTTCATTTAATTATCATACTATATATATATATATTGTTCGATATACAAAGTAATATTAAAAAAAAGTTGAAAAATATCACCCCTATATGGACAATAATCCAGTGGTGATGCCACTTTTAAAACTAACCAACCCAACATTTACTAAACAAAACAATCCAACAACAATGTCAACAACAAATGTGTATCCCGTACTCCTTCTAATTCATCTACTCAATTAATTCATTTCATCAATTATTCATTTACTAATTTACAATAAGGGGCAATCCTACTTTCATATGAAATGGGAACTAATTATTAATTTTCTTTCATCTAAAGCTATACAATTAAAATTACAATTAAATCTATCCAATTTATTAATTAAAGCTATACAATTGTTAAGATTGCCCCACCACACACACACACACACCCACCACCACCACCCACCCCTTGCCCCCTCCCCCCGCCACACACACACACACACACCTGCACACACACACCCCACCCCTGCCCCCTCCCCCCACAACACCCCCTACCCCCTCCCCTCCCCCCACCCCATCCCAGCCTCACCACACCTGCACACACACACACACGTACACAAATAGCCCACCCCCACCACCCCCTACCCCACCACACACCACCAAACACATATATACACACACATACACATATACACATACATACACACACATATGTATACACACATACACACACACATAGAAATGAAAGAGAAAGAGAGGAAAAAACATACCTTAGAGAGAGAGAGAGCTGAAATCCCTTAGAGAGAGAGAGAGAGGGAAAACCAAAAAACGGTGGGAAAAAAGAAGCCTAGGGATTTTTTACTGAAGACATTGTCACGGTTGTGTCAATGTCCTTGACCATGCCAATTATTTTAAGAATTGTCACGGTCATTGACCGTGAAACAAAATGCTTGTTTGTTGTCACGGTCATTGACCGTGACAAGGGTGGCCGGCTAAAAGGTGACATTTTGACCATTTTTGTGTAGTGGTTGTCCGCACCCATTCTGAAAATGGAAGAATGGAATTATCAGAAGTATTAAACCAACTCTTAGAGTTCGGGTTGAAATTTCCCTCACAGATGATCATTGATTTCCAGAGGTTTAGTACGCTATTATTGGAAGAACGGAAATGGGTTCGAGAGTCACACATTTGGGTGTCCAGATCACGGAAGAATTATTCAGGCAAAACCAACAATATTTGTTGTATGATCGAGTTACTCGATACTCTGAAGTTACAAGGTCACATGGTCCCTTCACCCTTACACCTCCTCACAGAATGGGAGGACTTGTACGAAGAAGACATTGAAGTCATGGAATACATTGACTTTACATGGAAAGACAAAATTTTTGCCACCGGATGGGTGGAAGAATTCAAATATCCAAATGGAGAGCAAGCTTCAGAGAAAATTGGCCCGGTAGCCGACAAGCGTGGGATGATATCATTTGAAAAACTCATAGGAGAAATAAGAAAAGTAGCAGAACAACCTGAGATTGACGAAAAAATTGGGTTCATGTTTTTCCCTTCTTCAGTAAATCACATGACCAGATCATGAAGGCATTACCAGATCCCAAGCTTACTACCAGCCAATGAAAATGGGAATGGTTTTGAAAACCTTCCTATGCCATAGCTTACCCTTGAGGAGAGAAAGATCATCGATCAACTAAAGAAAAATCAAGCTAACATCACTCAATTGGGGCTTTTCATATCTTCCTAGCTACACATAAATTCTCCGATCAAGTTTCTCAAAGGAACCACAGTTCCTCCTTCTACCACACTAGAAGAAGTGATAAATTTAGTCAGATCCCTGACCTCTACCCCAATACTATCCTTTTCTAAAGATGAAATCCCCAAAATTGGGAGAAACCACCATCATGCACTCAACATCTCTGTCAAAATTATGGGGAAGATCGTACCCTCTCTCTTATCGATAATGGATCCGCCTTAAATGTCTGTCCATTAAGAACTAGGACGGAAGGGAAGTGACCTCCCTCCAACCTCCGTCTCTGTATGTGCCAATGATAATACCCATTGAGAGGTGATGGGATCCATAAAACTTGTAATAGGGGCGGGCCCTATAAACCCTATCGTTGAATTCCAAGTTATTGACATCCCATCTTATTTCAACCGGTTTCTCAGGCAACCTTGGCTCCAAAGTATCAAGGGTGTGTCTTCTTCACTCCATAAAAAATTGAAGTTCTTCGCTGACGGATAAGTCATCACCATTTTGGGCGACGATGACAATATCGAGGGTGCAAGTACCAGCAATCCAAACTTGAGATACAACACGGGTCAAATGATATGCTCCTATTAGGATTCCGAGTCGAGCTACTTTTACTCCCAGCAGGGGACGATTTTAGAGAAAGTTTTTTTCCAGAATATGACCCTCATGGCAATGTCAATGTGATTCAGATGTTCTGAAACTTGCAATTCATTCTCGGACTAGGGCTAGGACAAAGACACCGAGGGGTAATTGAGCCCATTGTACTGAAAAAATCTTTCCCTCCTTGTGGTTTGTGGTATTAACCATCAGAACAAGATCTTAGAATGATCCGCCAATATCGACCAAAGACAATATTAGAATGTATCCAGACTATTCCACGGTATTATTTGAATGGAAGATTCATTAAAGAGGGCGAAGAATTCCCCTTTTGCGACTTTTCGGAACCATGGTA
The DNA here is from genome assembly GCA_949130495.1 of Sambucus nigra. Lineage (NCBI taxonomy): Eukaryota > Viridiplantae > Streptophyta > Magnoliopsida > Dipsacales > Adoxaceae > Sambucus > Sambucus nigra. The sequence goes on from OX422222.1 coordinate 256,030,801, forward strand.
TGAGCATACAAACCTAGAATGAAGATCTTTTTCTAAGATAGCTACCCATGGGCCGAAATTTCCAAACACCATGTACAACCGTTCATCAAAGATATCGAAGATTCAGAGGCAAGTGACTCTGAGGATTCGTTTAACTTACAGACACTGGGCCGACACTCTGCATATGGTTCATTCAAGCACTACATCACTGCATCCATCCCACCTGATTAAATTTGCTGATCCACCTCTCATGAACTGGCTTCTACCTGTTGAAATACCACCTAACCACAATATTTACCCCATCTCTTATTCTGTTGTCTATCCTTGCTCTAACGTAATCGATACCTCCTCTGATAAGGTTCTCAATGTTGTTTTTCCTACTAATGAAATAAATGAAGATTTTGAGTATCTTGTTGTGCCTTAAATTAATTGTTTTGATTCTATTCAAACTTTTCATGGTGATGATTTTGCAAATGAATAATTATTAACTAATCTAAATAAGTTTAATAACAAACAACATAACCTCGTTCAAGTTAATGAACAAGAAATTGTTATTGTTAACCTTGGTTATAGTAGCCAATTGTGCAAGATTAGGATAGGGGATACCCTCAATGTGCATGAGCGTGTACAACTCAAAGATTTACTGAAGGAATTCATGGATGTCTTTGCAAGATCCTATGACGATATGCCCGACATTTATCCTAAAATAGCTCAACATGAGATCCCCACTCACCCAGGTTACAAGACGATTAAACAAAAGTTGAGAAAGCTCTACACCGAGTGGTCACTCAAAGTCAAAGAAGAAGTGGTCAAAAAGTTGAATGTAGGCTTCATTTGTTTAATCGAATGTACCACATGGCTAGCCAACATAGTGCCTATCCCCAAATCAGGAGGGTAAGTTCGGATGTATGTAGACTATTGGAACTTAAACAAAGCCTCTCCAAAGGATTATTATTCATTACCCAATTGTTGATGTAAAAAATTAGATCACCCTAATTATTCAATCACAGATAAATAAAATGAACAAGGATTTTTAAAGTGGTTCAGCCTTATAAGAATGGCCTACGTCCACTGTTATGTTATTGCTGAGTGTTTGGGAATTCTCGATTATCAGTTCAATCCATAAATTTCGGTCCCCCTTTGAATGAGGATGATACAAGGTATTTATAGCCCTTAGGCTGTACATGAAAGGTTCGATACATTAAATTATATACATATGAAAGGGTAATACATTTAATGCAGCGTGTGCGTCAAGAATATAAACATTCAATGAATAGTTGAACTATTGTCTATCTGGTAATTAATGCTACGGCCGAGATGCGGCTCGGACCGCCTTAGTTGCTCGTTGATTAAGAGTTCCTCGGAGCGCTTAGAGTATCTCGGGATGATGGACTTCCTCGGGGTGTCCTCCTCGTTGCTCGGAGAGAATATGAAATGGTTAAAGGAATGAACTTCCTCGCCGCTATTGTGCCACGTAGATTGACACGTGTCTTCGTATTATTCGTCCACATCAGCATATTAATTTTGGTATCAACAGAAGCCCCCAATGTTTCATATTTCGAACTTTGAGGAGTATGGAATATTCTTTCTCGGTATGTAGCAATATTGAATGATCTTCCTGGGTTTTAGGAGTATCGTATTTGAATTTATTTCCAGCTTCAAAGAATCCGCCTTTTTTTTTCGAACTTTTAAGAGAACTTCGATCTTTGTGCCCTTTTTGTCCTTTTAGCCGCCGGAAGTTCAATAGTTTCTTTTGTGTAATCATTTCTTTCTCCGCTTCCCAAGGCAAAGTATTTAAACTTCTTGGGTAACCATACCGTCTTCTTCTTTTCCAATTTCCTGCATTCAAGCTTTCTATTCTCTCTTTCTCTCTTGTGCGTTCATCTTTTCCTTCGCTAGTTGTTAGCAGATCTTCTTCCTTCCTATAAGATTTTCTTCCTTCTTCTTTTATTCATCATGGTTTACATTATTGAATCTCTCGAAAAATTCCGTTCTGACTTTTCCATCCCATCTTGGGTAATTTTGGAGGAGCTTTCTGAACCTCAAAATTACTTTCGTTTGGCTGAGGGACATTGGTTCCCCAGTCTTTTTATTGCTGAATGTGGTTTTTCCTTTCCACTGAACCCATTGTGTCTCGAGTTTTGTCAGTATTTTGATCTTGTCCCTGCAAAAATAGCCCCCAATTCATGGAGAATAATTAATGGGGTGCACAAATTAAATCTAACTCATGGGACTAGTATAGGGATCCCTGAAATTATGTATTGTTATAAATGGGCCACTCTAGATAATATTTATTAGTTAAAAACTAGGTTTCTGAATAGGGCTCTTGTAGTTAACCTCCCTGACTCAAATAGAGATTGTTTTGAACATGGGTTGGTTATTAAAAATTGGCAATATGCCCCTTTAGTTGGAGATGGAGTATACAACGGTCCCAGATGCCCCCCATATGGCAATGGGATAGGTTTATTTTTCATTTTATTTTACTTATGAAGTTATGCTTTTATCATGTTTGACAAAATGTATGACATATATTTCATTATGTGTTTGTTTGCAGTTGATAGTAAAAGAAAAACTCCAAAAGAATCAGAGGTTAATATTAAGCATCTGAAACTTATCTGGGGTTTGCATAAGAACGTTGCAGACGAGCACATCAGGTCTGCATTATATTTGCTACAGTATAAGAGCTATATAACCTCTTATACTTCTCGCCCTATTGAGCCTGCTTCCACTCCAGAGGATTCTTCTTCAGATTCTCATCTTCCTTTAAGTCAAAGAATGGGCAAAAAAAGAGCTCCTCCTGCTCTTTTTGATGACATTACTTCTGCTGTTAGGGCTAAGAAAAGCAAAACTGATGTCCCAGAGGGGACTAAGAAGGTGGATGTTGCCCCTTTAAAAACTACCGAGAAGCCCCCAGTGGCCCCGAGCAAGAAAGTTGCTCCTGTGGAAGTGATTAATATCTCTCCGACCAAGAGTTCTTCCTTGGTTGAAGCTGCTGAGGTCCCTTTGAGGAGATTGAGGAAATCATCCTCAGTCAATCTGGCTGAAACTGCCTCCTCTTTACCTGCTGGTGGTGTTGGTGTTCCAACCATCATTCCTCCGAGTTCTGCAATGAGCTAGGTTAAAACTTGGATCATACCCGAGGTCCAAGGAATTGATGAAAAAATTTCTAGGGATATGCTGACATCCCTAGCCACTCGTCATCTTGCTTCGGTAAATTTCTCATACTCTGAATTTCCTTTCTTTCTTTGAATACTTGTCTTTTTGCACTGACTTACTGTTTTTCCCATCTTTCAGCTGGTGAACTGTTTTAATAACATCGTGAAGAAGGACGAGATAATTAAAGCCTCTAGCTCCTCGTCTGGTGTAGAGGATGCTCTGTTGGGTTTGACCCAATCCTTGAAGGAATCTCGCCAACAGTACAATGAGGACAAGACTGCTTGGGAGAAAAAGTTGTCAATAGTTGAAGCCGAGAAAGTGAAGTTGGCTGAGATCTCCAAAGGTTTGGAGAATAAAGTGAAAAGTTTGGAAATTGAGCATAAGAAATATGACGACAAGCTTAAGAATTTTGGAGAGCTTGAGGATAAACTGAAGTAGGCAGAGGAAGAATTGTCCGCCCTACGAGATATTAAAAGTAAAAAAGAAGAATTGGACGTGAAGCTCTCCTCGGAGAAACTGAGAAGAAAAGTCGCAGTCAAAAAATCCTTCAGCGCTGGATGGGATAAAGGATGGGATAAGGGGATTGCTGCAATGACATCCCAAGTTCAACACGGGAAGTTGAAATACTTCCACGATGGCTGGGTAGCTGCTCTTCAGGAACTGAAGATCAAGGACGACTCTGAGTTATTCCAACTACACCTCCCTGGTCCTCCTCCACCAATTGTGGAAGAAGAAGAAGATGAGCCTGTCTCTGATGAATCTTCTATGGCCATAGGAGATCAAGTCCCTGCATCTCTATCCTCTACCAACGAGGACATTTCTTCCATGCCTCCTCCTCCTGAAAAAATTTCAACTCCTGCAGACCAAGTCGCCATTACCACCGAGCAACCGAGCTCCTCATCCTAGCCTCCCGAGAAAGTCTTGGGAGACAAGGAAAAGGTGTGAAGTTGTTCGATATCATTTCTATCTTTCATTATTTGTAATCAAACAATGTAATCTTTTGATGATCTAATAAAATACATCTTCGTTCCTCTTCATTGTTGATACTCTGTCTGCTTTTATTTATTAACTCCTGGATTCTTCTTTATTAGTTTTTGGCCAGAATGGAATTGATATCTGCCCCTGATACCGAGTTGATGGAACAATGCAATGGATATTATAAAGCTGGTCATACAGACTTGAGTGTATCAGAGATTGTCGACATCCTTGGCCACGATGCCTCAGAGCAAGCAGTTGAGGCTTACCGGTACTAGAAGGATCTACTTGATAGATCTGTGGCCAATAATGTGGCATACTATGAATTGATCGAGGAACTTCATTGTTCCTTAGAAGATCTTCAGAATCAACATAATGAATCAAATGCTTTGATGCACAAGGAGTATGAAAATAGATATCAACAGCTTTCTTCTGAAACAGGCCATAAAAAGATCCTCGCTGGATATGATGCTAGGGAAAGGACTCTAAAAGGTGAGGTTGAGGCTTGCAGGCAGATTGCTGAGTTGCTGGAACAAGAGAATAATAATTTACAGAAAAAGTTGGCACAGTATGAATCTGCAGCATCATCTTCCACTGCTTTAGTACCAGTTACTGATGAAGGTTTCTCGTTCTTAGAGGTTGAAAATGCCAAATTAAGGCAAGAACTAGATAACTTAAGAAGATCTGGCGTTTCTGCCACTACTCGGGGACGAGGAAAAGGTTCTCGGGGATGAGGAAGAATTGTTCAAAATGTTGTCGAGGAGCAAAGTTCTCCAGTCGCTTCTCGGAGCCGATCAAGAGTTCTTAGTCGCAATGTTGAAGAGGCTCGCACTGAGTGTACTTTGGAAACTCAAGCGTTCCAATTGAATGCCAAAGATCGTGCTCTATCTAAAATGTCCAAGAAAAACCTATCCTTGGAAGATCAACTCACTGCGACAAAGTCTGCTTTACATTCCAAAGAACTTTTTGCCAAAAATCTTCGTGAACAATTGGATAGACTAACCTTCCAATTCCATAAGCAACTTCGTGAGTTCTGGATGGGAGGTTATAATGAGGCCCTTTGTCACTTGGATGCTCACATTGAAAATGCCAATAATGAAGGTTATAAACAGGGATGGTTGAACACCCTTGGAGTGCTGAAGCTCGAACAGGGGCATTACTTATGGGATTATCATAGCCCTGGGTTATTAGACTTGCCCGTATCACCTTATAAATTGGATATGGAATGGATTCCAGCTCACGCCATTCCTCGGAGCTTAATTTCAAGATATCTTGGTGACTATAATCTTCATTCTCAAGTTGACATATCTCGCCCTGAGCATCTTTTGGATACACCTTCAATAATGAATGTCAGAATGCTGAAGGACTTGAATTTTATTAATTCTCCTCTTTGCCTGGAAGATCCTCCTGCTGGCTAAGAGCCTATCTCAAAAGCAAAGGGCAAGAAACCAATAGAATAGGAATATTAATGTAATGTTTAGCACATACATGTAACCTGTAACTTATTTTAAATTTTTAATGAAAAACTTTCATTTTTGTTTGTAAATCTGTATTGCTATTTTCTTGTAAATATCAAACACTTTATATTTATGCATATGTATCTATTCAAAAGATAACAATATTGTGTTGTTCATCGACCAACTTAGTAATAAAAAGTTACAAGTATTAGAAATGTTGCTCGATCACTTAATAATAAAGTAATGAGTATAAAAATGTTTAAAAATTTGCCAACCAACCAAGGTTGTTAAATTGCGCTCGCCGACCAAATATAATTAGTGATAGTTTATCCCCGACCAACTATACTTGGTAAATTTTTGACTTTATACAATGTACCCGACCAACCGAGGTCAATAAATTCTTCTTGTTGACCAACTATAGTTGGTAGTTTTTTATTCCTGACCAACCATACTTGGTGTATTTTGTAATATTTTGCTCTTCAAAGAACTTTTTCTAATAATCTTACCTCCCGACCAACATAAGTTGGAATGTGAGAGTATATTTTCAAATCCAATCAACCAAAATTGGCGTTTGTGATAGTTTTGTCCACCAGTTATCCTACCAAACGTAGTTGATCACGCTAGTATCACCTCCTAACCAAAGGAGTATTTTTTTGGTTCTTTCGAACTGTCCTCTAGTTATCTTACCAACCGTAGTTGATCACGCTAGTGTCACCTCCTAACCAAAGGAGTGTTTTTTTGGTTCTTTCGAACTGTCCACTAGTTATCTTACCAACCGTAGTTGATCACGCTAGTGTCACCTCCTAACCAAAGGAGTATTTTTTTGGTTCTTTCGAACTATAAGCGTAGTGTATTACACTAGTAAATGTCATGTTTGTTCCTTTCGAAAGTTCTTCGAGCGATTGTGACGGTATTAGATGTGACTCAATCCACAAAAATGCATCTTCGGCGTTACAAAGGGAAAACGCTTGGGATTCATGGTCAGCGAGAAGGGGATAAAAGCAGATCCTGCCAAGAAGAAAGCCATACTTGAGATGCCACCTCCCTGAATGGAGAAACAAGTCTGTGGATTCCTTCAAAAATTACAATACATCAGCCAGTTCATCAGCCAACTAACTTCAATTTGCGAACCTATTTTCAAACTCCTCCGAAAGGATTCAACTAAGGTTTGGAAGGAGGTCTGCCAAGAATTTTTTGACCGAATTAAATAATACCTAACCCAACCTCTAGTACTCATGCCACCAAAGCCTGGTCTCCCCTTACTCATATACCTAAACATAACCAACACTACAGCTGGGGCTTTGCTAGCCCAATAGCTTGAAGATTCTTCGAAAGAAAGAGCCATCCATTATGCCAGTCACAAATTAAATAAATATAAAGTCAATAACATTTCTTTGTACAAGGCATGTGTTGCACTTGTTTGGGTTAACAAAATGTTGTGACACTACAAGCTCGCCTTCCCCATCAAACTTGTACCCCGAATGGACCCCATCAAATACCTTCTTGAGAAACCCACCTTATCCAACTGAATGGCCCAATGGTTGATGCTCCTGGTCGAGTTTGATATCTTGTACCTCACGAAGAAAGATATGAAAATCAAAGCCATCCCTGACTACCTCGCTGACTACCCCATAAAAGAAGCTGATGTTTGGATATCCGAATTCCCAGATGAAAACATCCTCTGCGCTGCTCAAGACAACCTTAGATGGAAAATGATATTTGATGGCGCTGCCAACAAAAAGGTATATGGCATTGGGATACTTGTGATCGCCCCAGATGACTCCTATAGCTATCAAATTGGAATTTCTCTGCACTAACAACATGACTGAATACAAGGCGTGTATAGTAGGCCTCAAAGTTTCCCTAAAAAAGGTATTTAATGCCTATATTTCTACGAAGATTCCGTCCTCATCATCGGTCAAGTGCTCAGGAAATGGAAAGTTAGGGACGAGAAACTTGAACCCTTCCATGCCCCCTTAGAAGAACTAGCCTCCCAATTCAATGATATCACCTTACACAACTTACCTTGAGAAAAGAATAACCTAACTGACGCCCTTGCTACCTTGGCCTCCATGATCGATATGCCCAAAGTAATAACAATGACCCCTTCCTAGTTCAAAAGAAAGATAAACAAACCTACTCCTACCATAATGCGCTCATCACCAAAGAAGATCCCGAGCTAGCCAATTACTGGTACTATGATATTGTGTACCTCCTCAATCATGGTAGGTATACCGAAGTTTCCAATAAGGAAGACCGAGCAACCCTCCGGAGATTGTCTACCCAGTACATCATCTGTCATAAAGCGCTGTTAAAAAGAAACTTCAATGGAACCCATCTACACTGCCTCGCATGGGCCAACATTAAAGAAATAATGCAGAAGATCCACTATGGGGAATGCGTGCCCACATGAATGGTCACATGCTTGCTAATAAGATCATCCGACAAGGCTACTACTGGACCACCATGATCCAGGATTACACCACTTATGTCTAGAGATGCCTCAAATGCCAACAGTTTTCCAACCTTCAACACCTGCCTTCGCGAGAATTATACAACATGACTTCTCCCTAGCCATTCTCCACCTGGGGCATTGACATGATAGGGAAGGTTACACCCAAGGCTTCCAACATGAATGAATTCATACTAGTTGCTATTTATTACTTCACCAAATGGGTCAAAGAAGTGTCATACGTAGTTTTGAACGCCAAGAAAGTGGCCATAATTATCAGGAAGAACATCATCTGCCGATATGGGGTCCCGCACGAGCTAGTGTGAGATAACAAGTTGAACTTTGAGGAATAAGTCACAGAAGTGGTCAATGAATATGGGATTTAGAGACACAAATCCTCTCCTTACTGACCTCAGACCAATGGTGCGATCGAAGAAGCCAATAAGAACCTCTAAGCCATTATCAGTAAGATGATCGAAAGCTATCGAGATTGGGCCGACGCCGACCGAATACCATACGCCCTCTGGGGATATTGAACCTCAATCCAAACCTCTACTGGGGCTACCCCTTACTCTCTAGTCTGTGACATGGAAGCATTCCTACTCGTGGAGCTAGAAATACCCTCGTTGTGCATTATGCTTGAAAGCTAGGTCAGCGAAGAAGACTGGTACCAAAGTCGTCTTGACGATTTGACCCTCCTAGATGAAAGGAGATTGAAAGCTCTATATCATATACAAGGATACTATCCCCATATAGCGTGATCATTAAATATGACAGTCAAGGAGCACGGTGTCTGAGAGGGGGATTTAGCCCTCAAAGAAATAGTAGAGCCCATTTGGGACCCTAGAGGAAAATTCAAGACCAATTGGAGCGGCCCCTACATTGTGAAGAAGATCTTGTCAGGAGGTACCATCATGATCACCGACCTTGATGGAGAAGAGATGGCTCTTCCAGTCAACATGGACCATCTTAAGAAATTCTACCCATAGTCTTAAATCTTGGCGTGCTATGACTCTTCTTATCTCCATTCTATTAAAAAAAATATTTATTTCCCTCTACCCAGAACTTTGTGGGGCTGATCCTCTACAAAAACCATTTCCAGAAAAATTAAAACTTTTCAAAAAAAAAAAAGAAAGGTATGTAGGCAGCTCATACAGCTTACATGAGCATAACCCTTTCTTTTTCACAAAAAAACTATTCTTTTCTTATCTCCGAAAATGACATCTCAGTCTAACATATACTTGAACAAAAGGATTATGCATGCCTTAGCGATCGGTATAGATAATTCAAAATACAAAATTCCTCAAAAGACGTAGCTTGTTTATTGCAGTAATAAGAAATTACAGTGCAATTACTTAAGAAAAGGAATGGATAACTTCCTCCCACTACCTTCCTAAGAATCCAAATAAATTATCAAATTTATTCCCCATTACAAAACAAACACCCCCAATAATCTTACCCACAGCTACCAGAGGAACACGCTCCATCATCATCATCATCATCATCATCATCTACATTGTGGGATCCCCAAACTTCCCTTTCCTGAATAGAGTGCCGAAGACTCTCCATAGACCGACAAGATCGAACCAACCTCGAAAAAACCACAACACCTCCCTCCATGGTATCAGATAAGAGAAGACACATTTTTCCAGTATCCACTACCAATATCTTGTTGACTACTCTTCTCCACAACAACTTCATATAATCCCCGATGATGTGCCAGACTCTCCCAATGGACAGAGAAGGATGGGTTGACGGATGCCTACTCTCCCATAAAGACCCAAGCTGCATTCATAGACGCTCTGTCAGATCTTTTACCGAAAGAAATCTAGTGTTCGAGGTGGCACGATCGGCTCCCAACAAAACTGGCGCAAAAGTCTCTAAGGGGAATAGAAAGAGGTCAGTCTGCGATCAACCAGCTGAACATACGGGTATCCCCCCTGCTCCAAAATAGGCAGCCTCTGTCCCCACCAAGGCACTGAGTAGTGATGATTTAGAACCCCATACTCCATAAACCAGTTCTCCCAGTTCTTGATTTCTAGGACAACACTGATGAATTGGTTGGAAAATAAGTTGGGTACAATCGACAAAGGATATTCTGGAGGATTCACCTGGCGGAAGATTTCAGACAACCACTTGAAAAACATCACAGGGCTACCCATCAGAAAGTCAGAATGACCTTCTCGCTAGGCATCAAGGCCATTCAATGTCTCCACTAGTGTCATCGCTGCTGGATTATGACGGTATGACATCCATGAAGTAATGGCTACAAGTTGTGGGTCCACCAGTAGTTACCCAGTCATTAGTAGTAATTTTAAAACGAATCCCAGAATGACGGCTCTGGCATATCAAACATCACCAACCTCCTGCAAATGCACATACCGCAGCACTGTCGGCAGTGAAATCATTCTTCCAATAACCAAAGATCTACCCACTGAGGGCGAGACGCAGAGAAGTACGACCAGTAACTCCGGGGGAAATCAAGAAAACTCTAGCATAACAGCTGCCACACTAGGATTTACTCCTAACAAGGTAGAAATTACTCATAAGTAGGACATACTTCTTCCAATCCAAATCGTAATACATGGTATTCGGGGTACCAAAATTGTACCACCACCATCAACATGTTCCACTCTATGGGACGATTATGCCATAAAGAGACTCGACACATGTTGAAAGCATCGTAGTAAACGTCGTAGGAGCACATCGCCTCTAAAGTCTCGAGTTAGTCGGCAAACTCAACACTACCAGGGAGAGCAATCTCATAGAATTAGAAAGTTAGAATGTGAAGGTGTAATGAAAACACTCCACCCTTACCCCTTTTGATACTTGGAAACCCTCACAAAAGACACAATCCTTGCATAAATCGGAGGGAATCCTGCCCCACAAGGTACCAAAGGCTAAAAAGGGTACCAATAAAAGACTCGAATTGATGGGACTAGACCGACCTACCGATAGGCAGGACAAGCGGCTTGTCGATCGACAACCTCTTTTTCTAGAAAGTCCCCTTTTTTCTCTTTTGTCAAAATCAGAAAATCAATAAAAATAAATTGATATTCTCAACATAATTTCAAAATCCCCTTCCATATTTATGTAATTTCCCATTGTGAATAAATATTTCTTTCAAAGTTCCAAAAATATTTCTTTTTACGATCTCAACAGCAAAGTAAAAACGCATATGCATTCATTCATTCATTATTAACATAAGATAATAAAAAACTCCATTGCCTTGCATATATATTTTTTTGTGTTACATAAATTTTGAAGGAAATGAAGAAAAGAAAAAAAACAACGGGACTTAGCTCGACCCCACATTTTATCTCTCACCTACCCTTACCCTCTCTCTCTAAGAGCTCCCATCCCTACGATGCGTTATCTTTCCCCTGCGGAAAGATGACGCACTATCGCTACTTGAACCAGACTCCCCCTGGATGAGGCAGACGACATCAAGCAAAAAGGAATAGGAACCACATCCCGAATATGGGTAGTCGCCGAAGATATCCAATCCCCAATGTCCCTCAGCCAAGTGGTGGACACCCGGACTTGCTGTAAGAAAATGTCGAATTAGTATCAGGCAAATAAGATCAAAAGAAACAAGAAAAGAAAGAAGAAAATACCAGAAAGGTTTAAAACATGACAAAGACCCCCTCTGTCAAGATCAATTCCTCCGGGTCCATCGCATGAGGTTGATGCATACTAGGCACAATCCTTCCATCAGCCCACCGAATGTTGTAGGAAGGAGTATGCAACCGTATAAAGGGAACCTCTGAAGTTGCCACTACAGCAGATGATGATGGACCACCATCATTATGGGAGGACTCCATTGGATGACTTGAACCTGTAAGAGGGAAGGGCAGCGCGTCATATATGCTAGGTGCCATCAGCTAACTCATCACGATGTCCATATAATCATACGGCACAGCCGTGCCGATATACAATAGATTAGACTCACCAATCATCGCTGTAATCCTTGTGTCCTCTAGCAACATCCGTTCTCGCCTCATAGACATAGGGGGCCTCGAAGGTGGCACAACCACCTCCTCCTCAACAATCTGTCGAACCACCTTCTCCCTAAGATATCAGGAGTGGCCAAACTTATGCGCCAACAAACGTCTCATCAGCGTGTTCACCCCAATCGACCCCTTGTTCTGAATAACCTTACCCTAAGGGTAAAAGGTCACCTGCAAAATCCCCAGTAGATATAAGTCAATATGGAATCAGAGCACACGAAGACCCAGACTGAAAATGAAAAAAGTCTTACTCTAGCACTGGTCAGGCCATTCAAAACCTGACGCACCGCCTCCAGAGAAAGATACTTCCTTGATTGCCGATTGGGCTTACACCATAGATACAACCAACAAAAGTCCCCAAAGGTCTCATCCTTCAAATAAATCATCTAAGTATTACACCCAATCACCTTATAGAACCACACCCGCTGAAGATAAGAATCAACGATCAAAAGAGACGCATAAGGAAAATGTGAATGCATGAAAGGAAAATGCGTAAACTAAATAATACCTCGAGAAGATATGTGGATCCAGTTAAAGACTACCGGTAGGACCGGATAAATGCATTCAGATAAAAATAAAGGGTCGCCAAAGTCAGGCTCCCCCAATCATAGAGAGGGATGTTAAAAAAATCCTCAAGTATGGCAAAAACCACAAGTGGACAACGTCGCTGCTCGACGCCACTAGAAGAACTACGAGATCACCCCTTTCATTCTGGGGGGTATTGTTCATCTACACCTATCCCAATGAGCCGTCTATCGAATCGTTGCAATTGATGTTCGATCCCGAAGAGAAGGAAGAGATCTTCGGAAAGTGGGTTTTTATGATCCGATAAAGAATGAAACTTATTTAAATGTTCCTGCTATTATATATTTCCTTGAAAAAGGTGCTCTCCGAAGAAATGATTCATCGAAATAATGAGTCACCATTGATATCGACACATCTGAGATCGCCAAATGTTCGGGAGTTCCTCTATTCAATCCTTTTCCTTCTTCTTGTTGCTGGATATCTCGTTCGTACACATCTTCTCTTTGTTTCCCGGGCCTCTAGTCCAATATCAATAGGTTGATTGTTTCGCTCCTGTATCTTCCAAAAGGAAAAAAGATTTCGGCCGTTTTGATCCTTTGGAACAACTCGACGAATTTAGTAGATCTTTTTAGGAGGCCCCAATGACCATTCCCCCCAACATAACCAAAATAAAAGTCGGGCCATCTGTCTTACCTGCATCCCGTCATCCACCTTAATCACCCTGCCTAGGAAAACATCCCTCAGTAGTGACAAATGGTTAGAGTGCCCAAGTGATATCCTCCCCACATCACCAACTGCCACCCACACCTCCTCCGTCCTCACCTGCAAAAAGAGATCCACCTCTATCTCCTCTCTATCGCAATCCATCCCAGTAACTATTTCACATCTATGGGAGTCACAGTCATCTCCCCAAATCCAAAATGGAACGTGTGGGTCGTGTCCCATCACCTCTCCCCCTGAGCGCATTAAATCACTGTCAAACAAGGTGTCTCATCCAGCACAGATGACAGCCTCCAAAAGCCTGTTGACAATACTACCCAACGTACCACAGGTGGAAGGTGCTCCCTAACATCCTTAAGCCCCGTCATCCCGTGGGAACGGATACTCATCAAAGAAACATTAGACTATCAAAGGAAAACCTCGTCAAAATCCTCGAAAAAGGAAATAAAAAAAAGGAATGATAAAATTCATTCTGTACTTACATAACCACCAGGGTTCACCACCCTAGAATAGAGATGATGCGATGGCTCCCACAGTAAAGTTCGCACATCCATAACCAGCTCAAATGCATCAAACGAATTCTCACTCCCTAAAGAAAGAGGGTCCCTGTCCCTCCACTCGACATTTGCCCAGTCATCAATAGCCAACAAATCCGTGTGTACCGTAGTTCTCACAAAAGTGTCCATTTTTTAGGTTGCAAATTCTTAGAACGATTGGTATAAAAAAATCGCAGAAATAGAGACGGCAAGAAGACGTGAAAAATGAGGGGAACCCGACCCCTTTTTATAGGAAGCCAAGGGTCATGTCGATCGGCACTGTGCCACCATATATCGATCATTACTAACCTTCCACCTTCTCGAGGCAGACCAAACGTGCATGCCACTGCCGAATGGAACTCTCCACACAATGCGGATCGGAACCTCCCTTAAATTTTCATAGGAAAACTCCCAAAAAATACCAGAAACCCCTGAAAAATCTTCAAAAAATTCCTAAAAATACCGGGGAGGATTTAGAACATTTTCACCAAGAAAATTTCACACTCCCTCAAGTGAAAATCCTATTTCCCCATTGTAACTCTCAAAAGACAATTGAATCTCCCCTCAAAAACGTCCTAGAGGACCCTTAAACTATCCTAAACCTCAGGTCTCAAATTTCCCCGAGCGAAACATCCAAAACCTGGACCACGTAATCACTTCCCCATTGGAATTTACAACATCAAATTGGTTATTACCCCACAAAGTCTCCAAATGATAGAAAATTTTCTCCAGCAATCAGCTCCCCAGCTAAAATCAAAATCACGAGGAAATTTCCTCGATAGAGTTCCCCAAGAACATCACAATTTAAGCCCTCAGAATTGGCTTTGACCCACAGAATTGGTCATCTCAATTTAAGCCCTCGGAATGGGATTCGAATCGTAGAATTGGTCATCTCAATTTAAGCCCTCAGAATTGGCTTCGACCCGTAGAATCGGTCATCTTAATTTAAGCCCTCATAGTTTGCTTCGACCCATAGAATTGGTCATTTCAATTTAATCCCTCAGAATTAGTTTCTACCTGTAGAATTGGTCATCACAATTTAAGCCCTCAGAATTGTCTTTGACCTGCAAAATTGGTCATCACAATTTAAACCCTCGAAATTGGCTCCAACCCGCAGAATTGGTCATCTCAATTTGAGACCTCAGAATTGGCTTTGACCCGCAGAACTAGTTATCACAATTTAAGCCCTCCGAATTGGATTCGACCCACATAATTGGTCATCTCGATTTAATCCCTCAGAATTGGCTTCGACCCACAACATCGGTCATCCCTAGCATTGCTTTAGGCCCTTAGAATTGACCTAAATCTTTGATCATCACTTCCTTTAGACCATCTCCAGTATTCCCCTTAGGTCCTCAAAATTGTCCTCGACCCTCTGAATCAGCCATCCTCATCCCTAAGTCCTCAGAATCGGCCTCGACCCTTTGAATTGGTCATCCTCTTTCAAAGGCATCATGCGGTGTCTATTCAATGACTATAATTTTGTCCAAACTCACCTATCGAGGGGCTCTGTAGACACCCCATTCTAGCAACCCCTAACCTCTCCATAGGCCCCTAGCACCTCCCTTCATCACTACAAACCTAAGTCATACCTCAGGTACTAACCTAGAGGCCATCGAGCACTCCCAGGTTTCATTTGACCAAAAGTCAAACTCTTCATCTCGAACAAGACTGAATGAATCTTCAAAGGGAGTTTCAAACCCCTTTCCAATGGTCCCTAATTTACGCGATTCAGACTTACAGTGCAGTTGAACGACCCATTTTCCCTCGAAACTTGACCTAGAGATCACTAGATGCTGCTTTATTTGACTAAAATCAACTCTTCATCTTGACCAAGACTGAATGAATCTTCAAAGGGGGATGAAACCCCTTTCCAATGACCCGCTTTGTGCCCAATTCTGACTTACGGTACGAACGAATGATCAGTTTTACACCGAAAGGCCACCAGACACTTTCGGGCCCGAGTTGACCAAAGTCAACTCCCCAAACCGAGTCAAAATATTTGTAATGTTTAATTAAATATCATAACCTTTCCAATGATCTCTCTTTGTGCATGATTTCGACTTGCCATGCACACGAACAATCCGTTTGCGTCTGATGATCCCCCATCTAAAGGAGCGACGAGCGTTTCCAAGCCACATTTGTCCCAAAGACAACTCCCTGACCCGGGATCAGTCCAAAGGAATTTTGAAGGTCTTTGAAGTACCTTTCCAGTGGTTCACCCCATGCGTGATTCAGATCAACGATTTTCATTTTATGACCATTTTTTTTAAGTAACTTGAAAGACAATGCCAAACGGTAGGTTCCAAATCCTACCTATCGGTAGTGTGCCTAAAACACCTGCCGATTGTCAAGACCAGGCCTATGCCAATCGGCAATGACCCGGGCCTATGAGAAGGAGGGACTGTCCTCATTATAAAGGACCCAAGATCTGAGATCCATCACTCTCAGTGAACTCAGAAAATCTCTCTCGAAGTCTGCGTGATTTCTACATCCAAATCCCTTTCCAACCCTCACTTTTCATCATTTTTTTCATAAAATTTAGCAAATTAACTATCCTTAATCATCATCCAATTGTAAGTTCTGCTCTCCAACATTCAAGATCAAGCTAAAGATCTTCAAGAAGGTCCAAAATTCACAACTCTCTCTTTAAATTCTCCTAAATGCACATTAACTTGTTTTTATTACTTAGCAGTTTTTCTCCCCATCTCACATATCCTAATATATTTTTTTATTTAGTATTATTACACATCTCTTATTTTCATATAAATAAAACCCCAAAAATAAGAAGTAGAGGGTTTCCTCATAAATTCCAAACGGGAATTCTCACACTTTTGTCACACTTTTTCCACAACTAAAACCCTTTTTTACACACACACACACACATAAGAGAAGTCCCCGGATGGATTTATGGGATAAATCCCACCCCTCATTTTGCATACAAACTACGTGGACTGTGATGCCTCTATGGGCTACGTAGGTGTCTTGGGGTAAAACTCGAGACTCGAGTCCTACTCTTTCCCATTTTTTTTTTTTATTTTTCTAAATTCTTTAGCTTAATTCTCTTAGATTTTATATATTTACATATAGATATATTTGTTCTTAGCGGCATCTTATTCCACATGCGTCATCGATCCATTATAACGATCAACGCAAGGATAATCGCATAAATCCTATTTTCTAATATTACTTTTAGTAACATTCCTATGGATGACTTGCTGTATCTCTTCCATGATACAAGTAGATGATTCCTATCACCACTACATATATACATGCACACATATTACGGGCAAATGGAGGAAAATAACAACAATCCATGAGAGACCGCTAGGGAGGAATGGGTGCCTAACACCGTCCCATTCTGTAACATAGACTCCGAACCCTACTCGAATCATTTTTGGTTTCGTATGTATCAGTATGCCTTTAGATGTTGTCCTTTGGGATGGATCTACATTTTTTGTCTGTTTGAGTAAAATAGACTGGCGACTCCATGTCCCTACAGTTTTCACCTCACACATCGCCGACGACGGCCGAGGTGCTCCTGAGAGGGATGCGCAGGACCAAGATCCTCTCACCACGGAGATGACCCTCTTCTCTCTCTCACCATGAGGATCGGATATGGACACACCTTGCTAAAAATACATCTAAGAATGTAAATAAGTAAGAATACCTGAGAGGTGAGAGAAGAGTGAGTGAGAGCGTTTGTGAGGTTTTTGTAAGTAGAGAGGAAATGACACGAGGAAGGAATTAAAATTTTGGGAAAAATAAATAAAATATGGTATCGAGAGAAAAAAAAAAGAAGAAAATGAATGGGGGGAAACCAAAAACAAATTTCAATTTGAAATTAAGGGTGGGAATTGATCTCAACCCTTCATTTCGGCAAAATATGAAGGAGGTTGCATCAATTCGCACTATTAAAATGTGCATCAACAATCGACATATATATATATATATATATATATATATATATAGAGAGAGAGAGAGAGAGAGAGAGAGAGAGCCAAGCTCACCTACATCATGCTCTATACATCACCCATGCATCACGCCTAATTCTAAGCCCAAAAAACTTGTTTTTTTTCAAATTTTATATTTTTCCCCTTGAAATTAACGTTCCAATCAACCCATATGCAAAAAATTAGGTCAAAATACATTTTGTAGCTATTTTTGAAAAAAGCACAAAAACTGCTAAAAATACCTTATTTATAAGGGTCTGTGCCAGCAGTTTTTTGTGGATTTTTTTATAAATAGCTACAAAATGGATTTTGACCTAATTTTTTTCATATGGGTTGATTGGAAGGTTAATTTCAAGGAAAAAATATAAAATTTGAAAAAATATTTTTCTATGGCCTAGAATTAGGTGTGATGTACGGTGTGATGTATAAAGCATGATGTAGGTGATATATATATATATATATATAATAAGATAGGAAATTTTTTGAATTGTATACACAATTTAACGGTCAAGATGTGTGCCACCTCCTTACACATTTTTACACATTTTAAGGGTTCAGATCACCTCCATTTCTTTTTTACCAACCTACCCCTCACTTTTTTGATTTCCCCCTTTTTTTTACTCAAAAATATTAGACTTCAATTAAAAAATGAGGGCACTTTAGTAACCCTCTCTCCATCACACTCTTAAACACGCACACCCTCACCTCTCTCCCTCATTCTCTTGCTCCAAACCCCACAAACCCACCCCCGTCGTCCTCACCTCTCTCTCTCATTCTCTCACTCCATACCCCCAAACCCACACGCACACACAAATGCACACACACACACACACACACACACACAGGGAAATCCAGACAGATCCCCCTCCCGCCCCCGCCCCTAGTAAACCCCCTCCCCCTTCCCCACTCACACATATGCACACACATACGAACATACGCACACAAAATCATACATAAACATGCACACAAACACACACACACACACATAAACACACACACATGTACGCAATTTGTCACACGCAAATGCACACACACAGCGTTTTGGGATCTATTTTTAAATTTTTTTTTTGCTAATTTGTTCTTCAACGATTTGGGGATGATTTGGGGTGATCTGATTTTTTTAGCTTCTTCTTCAACAGGTATTCGGGGATGATGGTATTCTTCGACATGTATTCTGCGATTTGGGGATCTGATTTTTTGTGGTTTGTTGTTCATCAATTACCTTTTTATTTCTTAATTTGTTGACGATATGCTTGCGTGTTTGTTTGTCGTAAACCAGGGTGTTGAGAAACTCTAAAAAATGCTAACAAAGTGAAAACAAGTTTCTGAGAGGTATTTGGGGATCTGATTTTTTGTTTGTGGTTTATTGTTTATTGTTGCTTTATTGATATGATTTTTTTCTTGCAGTTTATTGTTTATTATTTTTTTATTGATCAAATTTTTGTTTGCGCTTTATTGTTTATTGTAGTTTTTTTTATTTGTGGTTTGTTGTTTGAATAGTGTCATCCATTAATTAATTTTTTATTTGTTAGTTTGTTGACTATATGCTAGCGTGCTTGTTTATCGTAAACTAGGGTCTTGAGAAACTTTCAAAAATGCTAAGAAAGTGTAAACAAGTTCCTAAGAAAAAATGGTTTCATATCTAAAATGAGTTTTGAAGTTTTTTTCTTTAAGCGATATTTTTTCAATTTGGTAATATATACCATCGGTTTTGAATGTTTGTGTAAAACTTTAATGTTCACAATCTTACACTTTGAAAGCATGAAATTGATTATAATATGATTTGTATTTTTTGTAGTTTATATTTAATAGGTTTTAGTACATTTATAGTTTATATTATTTCTATATTTTGCACAAAGTTGAAATATAATTATGTTTGCACCATAAGTTTACGTTTTTATACAATTTGTGTTTTGGGCAAATGATGTCTCTATTGTGGATTATTAGGAGTTTTTAATAAGCTAAATTATGTGAACTTTATCTAATATCTGTCAGTGATGTATATGATGAACGATCTTCAGATGATGCAGTTCGAAGGGCCGCCGACTTTGTATTTAGTGGACTAAAGTAATAATGTGGCATTAGGTGCCCTGACATCATTAAGGTCATTCCCATCTTTTCATATATTTGGTCAATTTGCAATCTATTTCATAGATTTTTTTTATTTCATTCATCTCCATAGTTTTGTCCGTTCATTCGTGAATTAAAAAATTAGTTTTGATTCCATTAATAATTAGTTTTAATACTCGGTATTGTATTTAACTCCCAGTATCACTCGATGTTGTATTTAACTTTTATGCATGAATTTTCAAAATTGGTTTCGTATGCTTAGAATTCAAACTTCGTTGAACATACTTCTAGCATGGAAGAGCACTGATATACTCTTATAGCAAGACTGTCTATATGTAAGTATCGATCCATTTTTTTATGTATGAAGAGTTTTTCTTAGTGTTTCACTTTTAGAAATTTGTATGGAACCAATTTAATGAAATTTTTTACTGATTGCATGGCTTTACATATCAGATGGTTTTTGAGATGTCAGAGTTAAACATTCCTAAGTTTATGAACTCAATTGATTTTAACCATTATCTTCTATTCTAACATCATTGTTTTTTCCTCCATGTACTTTTTTGGGAACTTCCATATTATGAGAGATGGCTTCATTTGATTGAAATAAAGGTAATACATTCACTCTAATATTCCTAAATTTTCTTTTAAAGTAAATTTAGAAATCATGAAATGCTAACCCAAGTTACAAAATTAGTACTTATACTTATAGTTGAGTTATTTGATATCTTTTGATTCATACTTATACACATACTTTCGATTCATGTTACGGTGGTCTATGCATATTGGAAAATGAAATAAATAAAACTATAGTTACTAAATTAGTACAGAGAAAACAAGGCTTATGCTCAAGAGGTTTCTTATGAAAATATTGCCTTGGAAGTGTAATTATTGACATTAAATATACAATCGGTGCAATTTAGAGTAAATGATGTGCTTATCTATATTTAGGCCTTTTCTATCACTTTTGTTTGGAAGCCCCATCCTATTTCTTGGGGTTATGCTTTTCTACTTTGTGCCTTTGACGTTATGTTGTTTTAAGACAGATTTCCCATTTATGTATGTTGTTGTGTGTGTAATCTAAAATTTTAAACCTCTGATTTCAGACATTTATAGTTGTGTATGTTTTTTAAACCTCTGATTTTCCATTTATAGTTGTGTAAACTTTTTAGACATATTTATGATTTTAAACCTCTATGTGTGTTGTGAGTGTACTCTGAAATTTTGTATGGAACCACAAATGGGGGATTAAATAATTAAGGATTGGTGTTGGATGAAAGTTATAGTTATGTTTTTGGTTAAAGCTCAATGCCTACTCCAAAAGTGTGTTTATACGTTACCCAATGCCCTGGGCATGATATATGAACTTATTTGTCAATTTCGGATCAGTTATTACCTATGATGATAACTGATCTGCTATGATCAAGCATTACCTATGATCTATGATCCGATATGATCAGTTTCTACCTATGATCTGCTATGATCGGTTTACCTATTATTATAACTGATCTTATATGATCAGCTATTCCATTGCATACTGCATTTTTATTAGTTGTTTACATTATAGCATAGTCATTTTTTTTGATTTTGTGCCTCAATTCGAATACTCATTTTGTTTGCATAGTCATTAAATTACCATCGCACAATGCATTTTTGCTCTAACATAGTAATTTTAATGATGTACGTTGGCTTTGTTTCAGCTCACAGATACAATTTGAGGTGGGGGGGGGGGGGGGGAGGCAGCACCAGTGGGGGGGGGGGGGCAGCACGAGTTGGGGTGGGGGGGGGAGGCAGCAGTAGTGGGGGCTCGGGGGAGGCAGCATCAACAACAGTGGAAAGGGTTGGGGGGTGCGGGGGAGGCAACAATAGTTGGGGGGAGGCAACAGCAGTGGGTGGGTGGGGGGTGGGGGGAGGCAGCAATAGTTTGGGTGGGGGGAGGCAACAACAGTGGGGGGTGGGGGTGGAATTAATCTCTATATTTCTATATTTGCAGGTTATATTTGAATTGTTTGTGTTGTTGTGCACCAAGCTTTACCGATTGGATATGAGAAGAAAGAAATGCGAGGTGTATGTATTTTGGTTATTCACTAATTTTATGTAGGGTAAAATATAGTTTCCTAATTTAAAAACTCCCTTAAATTATATGCCTTTTAGATCTGCAGCTTAGGGAAAGAAATTTTAGATCGGTATATTGAAGTTGTTTTGAAGGGAAATAGAGATGGGGGAAACAGAGAGGGGATGAAGGTAACATCTAAACTCCATGGGTGCGTGTTGAAAAGAAACTAAACTACATTGAAGAACATATGATTTTAGCCAGAAAATACATATAATGAATCAGGAATTCATCTGTACTCTGTTATTAATTCATTTATTGGTCATGTTCTTCTACTATTGTGGTTTAATAGAAATTGCGGTTGCTGATTGAGGATTCGCTATGGAGGAAGCATATGGTATACCTTGAAGGTGCAGTTCTTGCAGGATTCGCCATGGAGGAAGCATATGGTATACCTTTTAAGTTATATACATTTATTCTATTATATTGTTATTGATCAGGACCTTTTAAGTTTTGTTTATAATTTAAATTTTTTCTAAATAAAATGATTTTTGACTTCTAGTATTACATTGATAGCATTTTCTAAAATTTTTGTTGTGTTGTTGGCATTCATAAATTCGAGGTTGGGAGCTCTAATTTTGTCCATCCTGCTTATAAATTTGAGGTTGGTGCGAGGACGATGAAGGTGTTTAAGGTATGGGTTCAATTCATATCTTTGAAATTTATATTTCCAGGGTTAGAGTTCCTTGATTCAAAGCATGTTTTTTTAGGGATATTTATGATTTTCATGGGATACTTCAATTGATAAGATTTCAAACTGTTGTGGGCCTCCGTAAGAAGGAATGCGAAATTCAATATGACAAGGTATGGGGTTGAAAATAATATTAGGATGAAAAAAGATTAGGATGAATCTTCTTTTCCTTGGATGAAGCTTAAGATGAAAAAAAGATTACTATCAATCTTCTTTTCCTTGAATGCAAGTAAGATTAGGATGAAAAACATCTCATGTATGTTACTGATGGTATATTTACTTACGTGATTGTATCTTTGTTTGAGAAACTGATTAATTATGTTTATTGTTTGTCAAATTGTACAAAAAACCGAGAGGGAGAGAGTGATAATGGCGAGAGGTGGGAAGAAGGATAAGAAGATAAGAGTAGTAGCACCTAATCCCAGAAGCAGATGATTGCAAAAGACTTAAAAGAATTGCAACTTCCAGAAGCATGCTTTTCGAAAGGTCTGCTCAGTTTTTCTTGCCCCATCCAAGATGGTGGTCAAACACCACGGCACAAACATTTTGAGGAAGTCCCATAGAAAGAATAAATTCATATTCTCCCTTCTTGGCCTTCTAGCTCCCATCTTCGAATTTGGGATTTTTTTTATTGTTGGATTTGTTGTTACCTCTTAAATAGGGGGGATAGTCCAATAAACAAAGGAGACTATGCCCATTTTTAAAAAAAAAATTGATTGATGAATATTGTATATTTCATTTTATATGTGAATTTGTTTAATGAATTTAGACAATTTGGATGTGGTACTATTTTTTATTTGTTAATAGGGTGAATTGTTCCATAAACAAAGGATACTATGCCCAATTTTTTAAAAAATTTGACACTTTGTCTTTTTGAGACACAATGTGAATTCGATGGATGAATATTGTATATTTCGTATTATATGTGAATTTATTTGATGAATTTAGACTATTTGAATGTTAGTGGACTATTTGTTGTTTGTTAAGCATGGTGAATAGTCCTATAAATAAAGTATATTACGACCCATTGTTTTAAAATTAAACTTCAAAATTTTTGCGTTTCGCTATTACGTACTTTGAAAAATTGTCGCCATTTCGCGATTACGTACTACAGAAAATTTCGTCGTCCCTTCAGGCACGGGCATATGCTACTGTATATATATATATATATATATATATATTATATGAGATAGGGGTGTTTTGCTGTTCCAAAAAATTAACGGTTGAGATCGAATTTTTTGGGTCGATCTAAGGGTTCCAGATTGTGCCATGTCAGATTGTATCATTGTGACATGGAAAATTGGAAAAAAACACGCGTGAGCACAAAGACAAACCCTAACCCCCCCCCCCCCCCATTCTATTCTATCTCACTCATCTCTTCTCTACACAAACAACGAAATCCTCCAACCCAATCTTCTGCCGTCGCCCTATCCTCTCTCTCCCTCTCCGATTGCTGCCGTCGACGTATCCCCTCTCTCCCTCCGATTGATGCCACCTCCCTATCCACATCTTCTCCGGTTGCTGCCTCCTACCCACGCTGCCTCCTACTCTTCCCTATCCTTTCTCTCCCTTTCCGGTTGCTGCTGCCGCCGCCCTATTCGCCACCTTCTCCTCTTGCTGCCTCCTACTCCGAAAACGTCAGACTCTCTCCGGTCTCCTAGGTATAAGATAGGGGCCCCATTTTGGTTTATTTGTTTCTTTTTTCTAGGGTTTCTATTCCTATTGTTTGATGCCAAGATATTGATTAGTTAGATCTTCTCACCAATAGGAATCGCTGCATCATTTTTGTTGTTAGATCTTCTTCAAGTGACCATTTTTCTCCAAATCAGGTCTGAGGAGGTTTGGTTTCTGGTGTACTCTGTATTTTCTGTTTGGATATATGGAATTCCATATTTGTATCTTCTTCAGTTGACCATACAAAGGCTATTTTTTTTCAACTCCGAAAAATATGAATTGATAATTAAATTTTTATATACAAATTTTTGTAGCTTCTCTATATTTGAATTCTTAATTTAATATGTGAATTCTTAATTTGTCTTCATGTTTGAAAGAATTAGGTTGTTTGGTATTAGTTTTTTTCCCCATTTGAACCTTTGTAATATGAATAAAAAGGCCAGCTTCAGGTATTCTCTCAACTTAGTCATCTCAACCTTTGTTTATTTGTAATTTATTTTAGTTTCTTTGTTAGTTATTTGTTGTTAGTTAGTTTTACATTGTTAAAGTTTTAATATTTTAGATGTTATTGTTGTTTTGAGTTGAGCAATCATGAACATTATTTTAACTGTTAATTTATTTTTTAATTTGTTAGTTTATTTATTGACTTTTCATTTATTCTTTTTTCGCAATGTTTATGTTGTTTTATTATACAACCTTGGTATAAATATCTCTCCAAAATTTGTTATTTGTGTTAGGGAGGACTCTAAAGGGCGAGATGCCGAAGAAGAACAACGAAGCCATAACATCTAAAAAGAATGTCGATAAGAAAGAATGGCAAATTAGTATGAGGTATAAATAGCAGCAACTCTAATATTGATAGAGCCGATATTAATAGCAACAGCAGCTAAATTGATGCACACACACGCATATACACATGAACACACACACACACACACACACACACACACACACACACACACACAGATCTGTCACGCACACACACGTGCACAAAGACACACACGCACAAGTTTGTTTTTGTCACACACGAACATATCTGTCTCTCACACACAAGTATAAATCTGATGATGCGGATTAAAGCTTCAATTGGAGATTTTGAAT
The DNA here is from genome assembly GCA_949130495.1 of Sambucus nigra. Lineage (NCBI taxonomy): Eukaryota > Viridiplantae > Streptophyta > Magnoliopsida > Dipsacales > Adoxaceae > Sambucus > Sambucus nigra. The sequence continues at coordinate 256,056,210 of OX422222.1, forward strand.
GCAGACTGAATCTTACAAAGTGCTTAATTTTTCATTTAATTTTTTTCTCATTACGTGTTCTGTAGATATAATGTGTGCAAGTGATTTTTTCTCATTTGTTGTTTTTACAACCTGTGATTATATAAGTGAGAAACTTGACAGTTCACTTGGATATGGAAGGTAGACCAGAGGTTGCGACATATTTTTGTTAGAGCATAATCATTATATTCAGGTAAGTTGAGTCATTTGGTAATTTTTTGAAAAACAATTGTAGAAACTTTGGATTACAATAGTTTTACACATTTTAGTAAGTTGGTTTCACTTATGATTTGAATTAGGAATTTAAGGTCTTTTGCTTTTATGTCATTACATGAAATTTTCAAGATTCCGAAATTAATGTTATGACTCTATCATAGATATTTAAATCCTCAAAACTTATAGAATTACTAGCATTCATTTTAACCAACACCATTACACTGATCCAAATGAACGTATAAATATATTATAATAACAGTAAAATATAAAAACTATTAAATATATTATAATGATGTGATTAGAGAGGGCACCATTGGTTGAGGCCAACCTCCCAGCATAGTAGACCTTATGTGATGAATGTCACCCATTTTCCAAGTAAGCCACCAATGTCATTTGTGTTTGCTTGAAAATTTGAAAGGAGATTTTAGTTTTTTGCAGTTTTGAAATCGATTGAAATTTGTAAGACTTGGTATTTATTATATTGTGTTACTTTTTGACTTATTTGGCATCCACGAGCGACTTGAAGGTATGAAGCATGTATTTTACTTTAAGTTATCAACTAGATTGCTTTTTTTTATATTGCTGGATAGTCCCTTGAGAAGGATGGATAGTCCAATATACAAAGGAGACTTTGCCCAATTTTTTAAAAGTTTGACACTTTATTTTTTTAAAGAAAAGAAATGTTCTCGCTAAATAGTATTTGCCTTTTTTTTCTTTTCATTTTGTCATATTTTTTTTGATAGAGATGAAGTCTTATTTACCTAAGATTGTCAACTCAGTATAAAAAATAATAAGCATAATTAAGCTCACTCCCATCTCTTCATATATTTTGCAATCTATTTCATAGAATTTTTTTTATTTCATTCATCTACATATTTTTGTTCGTTTATATGTCAATTACAACCTTTTTTTTATTCCATTAATGATTAGTTTTATTGCTATAATGTTTTAATGATATATGTGAATTAATGAATAGTTTTAAGGCTATATGTGAATTAAAACCTTCATATGTGAATTCATCCCTCCTTATGGGATTAAATGTCATCCCTAACATGATAAAAGTATCAGCAAGACTGTAACATCAATACCAATCTACCTATATTGCAAATTGTACCTTCTTCTATTTTACATCGGTTAGTAATTTAGATCTTTTAGTCTTCTAATATTCACTGTGACGTTTCATATTGCAAATGGCAGTGATGTTTCAAATATTTGACAGTGGTATTTCAATTATGTAGGTTTCTCTGTTTTCATATGTGTAGGTTCAACCAATTAATAGCGATAACCATGTAAATCAACATACGAAGGGATAAGAAAACGTGCCACTGACTGAGGTATTATTTGATTGCATCCCATTGTATTGTGCAGTTATATCTTCACAGGTTGTGGGGAAACCAAACATTTAATAGACATGACCTACAAAATTTAATTGATTCTGGAATGCCATTCACTTAAAATCTATGAGTTGGGTTTCAAAAATATTGTGCTTTTGGGGTGTGTTGAGTTAACTAAATTGTCAATAGGCCTCCTCCACTACCACATGTCAAGTTAGTTTAAATCTTTGTTACTTCTCTCCTCCTTTATGGGATAATTTATTGGATTTCTGATGGTCAATTAATATATGGTTGCAACGATGCTAAACTCCGATTATTTTAGTATATTTGATTGGTTGAAAGCTAAACTTTATTTTGCAGATAGAAAAAGAAAGGATAGGCTCATAATAGCAAGTACAATTTTATATTTTTTCCCTTTCTCACTCTACTCTATAGTATACAATACACATGTAATCTATATTTTAGGGTTTGTTTATGAGGTTTTTTTTGTCTTTTGTATAAGATAGTTTGATCAACAAGTGTTTTTCACTATTATCGTAGTTTTACATTTTTTTTGCGTATGTTATTGACAAAGATTTATTTAAGGTGGTTGCTTGCCCATATTGGTCTCTCATATGTTGCAACATTTTTTTATAGAATATGTCTTCTATATTGATTTACTCAACTTTGTTTGTTTCTAACCAAGGTGAATAAATCCCACATATAGGAAGATGGGATGAGCACGAGAGTGCGCGAATAAATACCACATGTAGGCTCTATAGCAGCAGTTAACTCTATAGCAGGCCCTATAGCATACCAAGAAGTAGCCATTGATTTATTTGATTCGAGTTCAACTTCAATCGTGATCATTGTAGGTTCTTAGCTACTCCATATGCTATTGTTGCAAGTCTAACATCGCTTCTTGAAGCCACTGCTTCCCTCATCCCGCTTCCGCAAAAAAGGTAATCTCTCCCACACATGTTCTCACCTACAATTTTTTGGGCAAAATTAATTTTTTCTTGGTTTTGCTGTTGCACTTTAAGTTTTTGTTGTTTTGATTCTTCATCTTTGGTAGAATATCTCAATATTGCATTGCATGTTTCTCGAGCTCAAGAGGTGGGCTGATTTAAATTTTGTTGGCTATTAATTGCATCAGGTATGCAGTAGTAGCAGGTGGGCATTTGGGGTGGGGGGGGGGGTGGGGAACAACATGCAGGGGGTGATTTGGGGGGGGGGGGGGCTGACTACTGATGGGCACCAGTAGGTAAGGGGTGATGGCAGGGGCTGAGTGGTGGAGGCTTGGGGTGACAGGTGGGTCGAAGAGGGGGGCAACAACAGGTAGGGGATGATGGGAAGCAAAAGATGGGTATGGGGGTGTGGGCGAGGGGAGGGGGGAGGGGGGAGGCAGCAACAGGTGGGGGTGGGGTGGGGGAGGCTGCATCAGGTGAAAGCATTGAAGGATAAAATTATTTGCTCAAGTTTGCTCACATCAGATTTCAGTTTATATATTTAATTTTTTTAGATGTTTTTTCCATTGAAGCTTTTGTTAGGCTATTTTTTTTATATTGTTTGATTTGTCATTATCCCTTGAGAAGGGTGGATAGTCCAATAAACAATGGAGACTCTGTCCATTTTTTTTTAAACTTTGACACTTTGTTTTTTTTAGACAATGAGAATTCATTTGATGAATATTAACTATTTGAATATTGTTGGACAATTTGTTGTTTGTTAAGCATGGTGAATAGTTTATCAACAAAGGATATTATGACCAATTGTTATAAATTACTCTTTTTTTGTTAGGAACGATATTTTTACCGTTTTGCAATTACGTCCTTCGAAAATTTTCGTCGTTTTGTAATTACGTGCTTTCGAAATTTTCATCGTGCCTTCAGGCACGGGCATTCCGCTAGTATATATATATATATATATATATATATATATATATATATATATATATATATATATATATATAGAGAGAGAGAGAGAGAGAGAGAGAGAGAGAGAGATAGAGAGAGAGAGAGATTGAGGATATTTATTATGTTTGAGTTACCAAATTGCATGATTTAATAGCAATGGTTGATTATGATTTATTCTATTATTTGGATATGTTAAATATGTTCACCTGAATGCTAATGGGACTTCATTTATGATGAATGGTTTGAATAGGATCACAAGATGCTTTAAATTGGGTTACATATAATTATTTTATTTTGGATTGTTAATATTCTTATGATGATACTGCTATTTTTAAAATGATAAGAATGGAAGAAGAACCCATTTATAAATTCCACATGAAGGAACAAAAAAAATCACATTATGCTGCCAAGGCGAGTGTACTTACTGAGTTGATTATGGATATGATACGTACATGTTATATGTATTATTAAAAATCAATAGATGTTGAGATGGTATGGCTTATTAAAAGTCAAGAAATGTTGAGATGTTATGGGCTACTAAAAGTTAAGAGATTTTATGGATTATTTGAAGTCAAGAGATGTTGGGATGCTATGGATTTATAAAATTCAATATATGTTGGGTTGCTATGCAATTTAAGAAATTTTGGGTTATTAAAACATATAGATATGTTTATTGCCTACGGGCCAGAGATATGGAGTTTATTAAACTAGGGATATCTGTATGGCCTAAATATGCACATAAATTAATATGCTGATATAATTAAGATGCTAATATATCACTTTTACTATATAGATATGTACTACATTTATTGAGTTTTTAATGTTATGGTTTTATATGTTTACATTTTCCAGAGGTTTAGATGATCGAATTTTCTTATTGTCACACGGATGATTTTAGTGCACTCATACCTTGTATATATTGAGATAGAGTGGTTTAATAATATAATCATACTAGTTAATCATAATATTGTAGGTTCTCTTAATTAAGACTCCGATGTTCATTATGCTGTGGTACAAAGAATAGAATTATGTACATTATCCATGAATTTTTTTAAATGAATTACATTTCACTTGGTTAAAGATTATGATTTAATTATTATAAAACAAATGATTTGTATAGATTTGGGTTTGATGTGTGACATTGGGTTTGAAGCATAAACCTATTAATGCAACCAAGTATGATGGCTTATTGTACTACAACGAGTACAAAGAGAAGGATTAGCATCATGTATGTATTTAGCCAAACTATGTGGCTTGTGAGAATGAAAAAGATAGGACTACAAATCATCGCAAGTGCTTGCAAGTCCCAAAGACGTTTTTGAAGTATTTTCCCCTCGGCCCACAAATAAAATAATTTTTTTACTGTACCTTGGATAGTAGAGGCCATGACATGGAACACGCGATGCGAGGTTGGTGGGCTCATCTAGAATATTTGAAATGAAGGACATGATGAATTGGCAAAGTAACAACGGAATATTCGACATGCATTATTAACTGATGGGTTTAACCCTTTCAATAATTTAAGTACTAATTAGAGTCATTGTCTAGTTCGCATGATGCTTCTAAGTCCCCTTCCAGCACTGTGCATGAAAAAAGAATGGACATTATTTTTGTTATTGATACCCGGGTTAAAGGTTCCTTGCAATGATATTGATATTTTCTTGCCCCATTAATTGAAGAACTTAAAGAGTTATGGAATAAAGGCGTGAGGTCATTTGACTTTAATAAGGATGAAGAGATCACACTTAAAGCAATAGTGATATGGCAATCCATGACCTTCCTTCTTATGGGATCTTTTCAAGTTGCAATCTTCATGGGTGTTATGGATGTCCTATATATGGGGAGTAAACTGAAGACACTTTTCTACGTCACAGTGGTAAGATGAGTTATATACGTCATCATATATTTATATCAATCAGTCACCATTTTAGGAACGATAAGTCTAACTTCTTACCTATTGATCAAGAGCCTAGGACGGAACCTTCTCGACTTTATGGTCAGCGTATTGAGGAGAAAGTGAAGGTTGTGGCTGTAGGGAATATGTATATAGGCTAACACCCTCAATTTATAAATCCAAAGAATAAATCTACGGTGGATTCGAATGACCTAATTAAAGCAAAAGCATAGTCCAAATGATTAATATTTTTGACTTATCGTATTAGAAAGATCATCATGTAAGGCATGTAATTGATATGATAGACACGAATAAGAATATTGTAGAAAATATTATAAAAACATATCTGGGTGGATCTCATTCAGAAGATTTAAACCGGGTCCGCCGCGATCTACAAAACATGAAAATAAAGAAGTAATGTTGGTTAAAAATGATCCAATAATAAGAACATTTATATCCCCCCGGATGATTTCACTTTGACTAGTAGGGAGAAAAATATGCTTCTAGACAAATATCTCCGTCGATAAATTATGAAAATAAGTTTTTTCTGCACCCTAGTTTGTGAAAAAGTGGTAAATAATAAGCACATTAAAACTGCGAAATCAACTTTAGCCGAGGCAATTTGTGTATTGGAGAAATAGTTTCCTTCATCCTTCTTCGATATCAGCATCCACCTGCTTGTGCATTTATGCAATGTGGTTTTGTTGTGTGGTTCTGTTAGGTATCGTTGGATGTATCCTTTAGAGATCTTAATGAAAAAAATTCAATGATTATGTTAAGAATACACGGTATATTCAAGGGTCAATTGTTGAAGAATATATAACTATGGAATAATCGCTGCATGCTCAGGAAAATATTCCAGAACAAAAGATCAGGAGGTTTAATATTTTTGAAGAAAAAGTTATCGAGGAACCTAATGAGTTTAAAGGTGAAATTTCTTTTAGAATCCCTGAAGAAGTGAGATCACTCATCTACAACACAAGACGAAGTTAAAGATTGAAGAGGGTAAGTAGCTACATAATTAACTAAATCATTCATATTCGATTATATGTATTCTCTCTATTATTATATAATGTCTAAAATTTACCTTTAGGAAGTATGAGAACAAAATTGTCCAAAATTAGAGGAGAAATTGTACAACGAATGATTTTAGGGCATGGTATAAAAAGAGGTCATTTCTACCTCTTATGTGTGCTGTTATTTATTAATGTATTGTAAAAATATTTCCTGATACAAATTCATTAATATACGCAACTTCTAAAAAGAGTTGATGTCTATTAGAGCCTTGCACGTCTAGCAAAAAGTTTCCACGTTTTCTGCGAAAGAGTTAAACAAATTCCGCACCAACAAATTTGATTTCATCTCAAACCCGTGTGAGGAATTTTTTTTGATAAATCATAGTGAAATTTTAATTTCTGTCGTCACCACCCTTGTCTCTTGCTAAAGCAAAAAAAATCCAAAAGATAAGGTGTTAACTTATTACGGAACTGTCTAATAAATCCTCAAAATCAATTATTTAGATTTCACAGAAATCATATTCTACTATGACTAGGAGAAGGTGGACGACTTTAGGAATGATTATAAAGTTGATCATGAGTTAAAACTTATCATGGTAGGTTTTTCTAAGATGAAGATTAAAGATGTCATAATCAATGAGACTTTTATTTGTACCTTTCATAACTTAAAGAATATATTATACACGAGGTGCAATAATGATGGAGATTCATCTATTATTGTGCATGCACCAATGGGAGTTACTATTCAAGGTTATGCATTAAAGGATCCTAAAGAGTTATAGTCTATTCTTGATGAAAACCCTAATTTGAGAGATCTTTTACTTTATGTAGAGGAATATCGAGAATTAAAACATTATTTTACCCTTGACAATCCAATTTGTGTCATATTATTATATTGGGCCTTAGCAATTATGTTTGTATCCAAATTGTATCCTATTACGATATTGATTTTATATTTGGGCTTAAGTTTAATTTATGAATGTTTAGTTTGATTTATGAATTTTTATCTTGATTTATGAATGTTTTAAATTGAACATTGAATGTTTACTATGATTTATGAATTCACTACGATGTCACAGTGCTTTACTCTGAATTGTCAAATTCATTTGCGAAATTGTATATGAATTCATTGTTGAATAAAGGATTTTATAGGGGCCTACACAAAAAATATTTTTTATTAAATGGATATAGTCGCGTCCCTAATCCATAACCCCCTATTTTTTTTGAAGGACCGTGACTAGTTATTTATTTATTTAAAAAAAAAGTAAGGGTCACAGATTATGTTTGTGACCATGGAGTTAAGACTATCCCACGATGGTCACGAATTAAGTGCCTAACTATAGATCCAATATTATGTCATGTGAGATACGATGACTCCCATTTATGGTTACAAGAGAGACCATAACCCTTATTTAGTGTCACATATGATGTACGTGACCACTAATTTTTGTCACGACAAAAATGGTCACATTGACGTCTGCGACCAATTGCCCTGGTCAAGGGCCTCGGCCCGTGACCATCCTTGTATATGGTGTAGTGTGTGGAATGGTGTCAATAATGAGACTCTTCTCAATGTTAATGCTGTGAATGCTACCTATAAGAATAAATGGCTTAATGATTTAGTTAATACAAAAGTGACAATGGATTATGAGCTTTTGTATTGGTATGACCCCGATATCCCCTCTTATCAGCTCCACCCATAAAAATTGATGCTTAGTGGTACCTAGCGAATTCCATTATGATCAATTTGATAAGGTAAAACTATGAGGACTATGAACTTGATGGGAATAATCAACTATACGTACCTTCACACTTTATCAACAAGGTGACGTCAGGAGGTCCATCGAGACATAGAGATTTGGATGATACTCTCAATCTCCCAATATGGGATGGTCCAACTGATGAAGGTTAATTCGCTATGTTTAGGTCTCCATGGTCATATAAGTGATCTAATTATAATTACTTTTTCATTGTAAATCAATCATAGTTCCAATTTCCTTCTAATAACTTCAAGTATTAATGGAAATTTTAACATTTTGTTTTCTCTTAAGTTGTGTAATGCCTGCTCTTAGTTGTTAGGTGATATCATCACATCAAACCTTAATCGTAGATCCAAAAAAAATCCACCCATTTGTGGGGTCATCTCCCAGCTAGGATTTTTCAGACCTCGTCAGTACTATGTACTTTTGGTTCCCCCCTAAGTCATTTTATTTTCTATAAGAAATATCATATGTTTTATTAAGTAAAAAATAATTATGTTCCGGATCGATCATTAGTTGACTAGTGAATGAATTAAAAAGAAGACATTTTAAAGAAGTTCCTCTGGTCGGTGATCAAATGGTTGTTCTTTGTCGACCAACCAAGCGGTACTAAAGAATGTAGTTAAAGGCGATAAACATTTGGGTTGCGGATAATATGATAAACAAAATACATTCGACTAATAACCCTTTTTTATTAAATACTCATTGTCTTCCACCTAGAATAATGAAAAGAGATCCGATCCTAAGTTCATAAACAAAATTCTAAATTAAATCCTGATAAACAATTTTTTTTAAGAAATCTAAAGGAATGTCTATAAAGTAATTAACATTTTAAATAAATTTAATCTAAAAGTCAAACTTCTTGAGGTTGGTGGCATTCTATGCTCAGGGAACTTCTTTGCCTCATTGTTTCTAACCGGTAGCCTTCTTGTAGGTCATCTTTGATAACTCTGAATGGACATTCCCAATTAGGCATGAACTTTCCGTCTGAGGGATTATTTGCATTCTTCGTAATCTTCCTTAGGACGCAGTCCCTAACCTTGAAGATCCTCACCTCGACTCCCATGTATTATATCTTGGCCAGCTATTACTAATAAGAGGCAAGATTCGCAAGGGATAATTTTATAGGTCAATATTCTTGGTTTAGTTTAGCTTTGAATACCTCACCGTTTAGGCCTTCGTCGACCAGGGAGGAATTTATGGTCGATAGTCCTATTTCCAATAGGATGATAAGTTACGAAATGGGAAGGTGTTATGTACCCATGCTTCCTTTTGATCTATCATTCGTTATGATCATGGTTTACTTTTCCTCTAAAATGAAATTTATGTGTATGATGTGTCTGGAATGAAATATATGAGAAAATAAATTGCCATTTTCATGTCATGAAAAAGACGGAGATAAGTAATTCTGAGGAGTATAAATAAAAGGAAAGAAGATAACCTAAAAGGTAGCCAAAATGTGAGCAGAACCCCGGAACATAATACAATGTAAGGAATTGAATACCCATATCTAACGAGTCTGCTCAAAATTTAACAATTAGAAAAGGCTATGTTATGTTCAATACACCAGATTTTAATCCTCTATGGTGAAGTGGATATGCATATCTGACGGGAATGTGAAAAAGAAAGAGAATGAAAATTTATGAAAATATAATGTAATGTGATCAACATACTAGATCGTGGTTCAATATGGGGAAGTGAATATGCATGTATAATGGGATTGCTAAGGCCATATAAACTATCATATGCATATACATATATATGGTACGAATAAAGATGGTAATGAATAAAGTGAAAAAATAAGAAAAGAGGACTTAAATCTTAAGGAAGACACGAGACGCCTACGTACTCAAAATGGAATCAAACTCGATTTCATTAGATAACACATAAGGGTGGGATTTAACCCATGAACTTGAAACTAGAATACCCTTTAGTTTTTTGGAAAATATGCAAAGTGGAGAATGTGTAGGAAAAAAAGGAGGAAAATTATAATTTGTGGTTTAAGGATTAATCCCTCCTTTTGTCTTTTTTAGACTTGTAAAACTTTATTTTTGTGTATATAAGTAATAACAACAGGGTTTTTATGTTTGAGAAAGTAAAGATGGAGAAAAAGATATGATAACAGTAATAAATTGTGATAAAAGACACTAATTAAATGAGTAATAAACTGTGTTACATGACACTAGGTAAGTGAGATAACAAAGGATATAATTAGACCTTATCTGAAACTTAGTGATGTAGGCTAGTTTTTTATGGAGGTGAGTATTGGTGGAATGGATGACAAGGATAAGGTGGAAGTAATGTAAGGACATATGGAGAGAATGTTTGAAAAATAATATTTTTAGAAAATGATGAAGGAATTTTGAGGCATGAGCTCTTCAGATTTTAAGAAGCGGTCATTGAGAGTGAGGTCATAGCCTACCAAAATAGAAATATTTTGGGGTTAGAGGGTCTAACTATTAAAATAGTATTAGGCATGCATATCAGTATACCTCCTATCTTGCAGGCGAACAAAAGTACCCTTATGCAATAGCGAATAGCCCTGGGTTCCTTTAGGCAGTCCAAAAGGGATATTTTTTTAAAAAATGGGCACAAAATACAAACTGTAAGTCTGAATTGCGCACTACTCGGACGGTTAGAAAAATGTATTTAGATCTACCAAAAATTTCATTGGGAAACTATCAAAAAGGAGAGATGACTTACGTCAAATGGATCCTAGAAGTGCCCGATGACCTCTAGGACAGGGTTTAGGGTAAAAATTAGAGTACCCACAAACTGTAAGGCTGATTCACACAATATATGGATAATTGGAACGGGTATTTAGATAACTATGAAATATGGTTAATCGACTCTCAATTTTGAGAGTTGACCAAAGTGAAACGAAGCTCGAAAATGCGAGTGGCCTCTCAATTAGGGTTTAAGAGCAAAATGATAAGTTCGCATGAATCACAAGCCTAATTTCTTCACAGTGTGGACCGTTGGAACTGTTATTTAGATTCCTAAGAAATTTTATAGAGTTAATATTGATTTCTATAGTTAGTAAAAGAAAATGAAGATCAAAAGTTCCCGGTGGCCTCTAGCTCAGGGTTTTGAAGTCAGACCTAGGGTTAAAGGGTGAAAGAGATAGTGTTAGGGGATTAAGGAGTTGATTGAAGGGTAGTTGAATGGGGTGTTTATAAATCCCCTTAGTGAGCCAGCATAAGACAAGTGATGTTCATCAAATTATAAATAACTTTAAGGAAACTTACGAATGATGAGGGTAAAGGTTTGATTCTAAGGATCTAAGGAGAATATGCAACGAATTCATTGGGTTGTGGTCTCTATTTGGTATGTAGAATAACCTCATTAATCTAAGGATTAAAACTAATATGATTTAGAGGGTTGAGGCCAATTCTATGGTACTCGATCAATTCGGTGGATCTAAAGAGTGAAATAGAACTGATCGAGAAGGTTAAGGCCAATTCTACAATCTTAGGTCAATTATGCGGACCTAAGGAGAGAAAGGGACATGATTCAGAGGGTTGTAGAAAATTTTGTGGGCCTATGTAAATTATGAATATCTAAAGACTGAAATCAACCTAATTTACACGATCGAGGCTAGTTGTATGGGCCTAGGTTAATTCCATGGACCTAAAAAGTGAAAGGGATATGATTTATAGGTGGAGGCCAATTTTGCCAACCTATGTCAATTATACCGACCTAAATAGTGAAATGGCATGATTCAGAGGTCTAAGGCTAATTTTGCTACCCTAAAGAGTGAAAATGACCAGATTGCGAGGGTCGAGGCAATGTCAATTTTTAGGACTTGAAGAGTGAAACATACCAAATTCAGAGGGTAGAGGCCAATTTTGTGGACCTATGTCTATTCTACAGATCTAAAGAGTGAAAGAGACCTAATTCAGAGGGTTGGGTCTAATTCTGCGGGTCTAAGTCAATTTTACCAACCTAAAGAGATGAAAGTTATCTAATTTATATGGTTATGGATAATTCTATAGGCATATGTCAATTTAGTATACCTAAATAGTGAACAAAACCTAATTCAAAGGGCCAAGGAGAATTCTGAGGGCCCAGGTCAAGTTTACGGACAAAAAAAGATGGTGAGGTTGATAAATGAAACTCATGGTCAGTGGTTACGAGATGTGAGAATTTTCATGTTTTCTTAATGAGAGGGTATTTTTATTACAAATATCTGTGGATTTTTCTTAAATATCTGGGAAAAAATTATTCTCTGAAAAATGGACGAACTTCATGAAAAATAGTGTTTTTGATGAATTTGGTGGTTTTGACTTTTTGGGGATTTTTTTACACACTTTCTCGGTAATTTTTGGATTAATTTTATATTTTTTATGATGAAATTTGGAGGAGTTGTCGATAGTCGTAGACAAGGGTGTGCCTACCATCATAGGGCATAGACTCTAGACTTATCGAGGGAGGTGAAAGGTTACTACCAATGGGTATGACTAGGGGGCTACTAATCAACATACCCTTGTCCCTTATATAAAGGGGGGTTTCTTAGTTTTTACCCCTCCAAAAATGAACTTCTTTTTATTTATGTCTCTAGAAATAAATTTTTATATGTCATTTCTTCAAATGGACTTATGGAAGGTATGGACTATGATCCTTTTATGACCACCGATGACTAAGTCATCTTAGAGTGGTGCAATGTTAAGGCCCTGATGCTTGGGAGTGAGAATGCAAAAAATAGCTTCGAGATTGTAAATGATGAGAAGGTCTTTTTTAGGGTTCTTTGGAATAATTGGTCTTTAATGGAGAAGAATTTGAATGGTTATATGAGTTCCTGCACTTATTTTTGACTTTTTTGCTTATTTGAATTTTCTTAAATTTTTGTTAGTGATTTTGATTAATTTTTGGTTATGTGTAGGGGAATGCTTCTTCGCCGGGCATCCTTTATTGGGTCTCAATGGGGATTAAGAAGGTGTGTCTGACAACCCACTCACCGAAATAAGGGGTGGCCAGCCCGATACTCCAATATAACAGGAATCATGGATGGAATCATTCTCAGCATCGCAACAATTTAATAAGTATGCGGGATAACCACCATATATTTCATAAAAACGGGTTGTCAAAAAAAATTGTTTTAAGTTAAAGAAAGAATTTACACAAACCAATTTGAAAAGAAAATGGAAACCCAAACGAACTTATATTACATCAACGACAAGTATACAATAAGGGGACCGAATAAGCTGTCGGTCCACATTCCTTACAAACCAAAAGTAACAAGTTAATTAAGTTACATATTACCTTACATTAGACAATTACATAAGCTTTGGGCCACACACCTGAATAAACAACCCGATCATAACTAGAGTACAAAAATGGAGGCACCTATATTAAGAATATCCCGTAACCGTCCGTAAGGTATTACGGCTCCCTGACACTGGAATAGGAATGTCCGAATGGGCGTCCTTGTGGCGGAGCGCCTGAGCGAATGAAAAATTCATACATGAAAAGAAATATGAACTGGTCAGGGCCCGGTTTTTATATAATCACCATGTGAATAAAATGCAAGATAATGATGGGAAATTGAGACCATAAATAATGACAAGAATCTATATATAAATTCTAGAACACAAACTAGCACAACATGGATGATCAAACTTTTATATTCGATTACACAAGAAAATGAAAATAGGAACGATTAACTAAGAATCACCATCCTTTAAATTAATTCATTTCATCGTTCCATTTCCCATTGGGAACATAATCACAGTTATATGCTCTTTATGGCATTTTTCAAGAATCAAGTCCCACTTGAATAAGAATAGTTATATTCATATACATAACGATTCTACGATCGCTCGTCCGGGATTCCCCACTGTGCGCGCCCCTAAATGACTATCATCTTCCAGGGCCTATCAACCAAGACAACCTGGGCACCTAACGCAATGTTGAGAAGTGGTCATACGCCTTCGAGCGAGTCATAACCACACCCGGAATTACCTCACTAGCGCAGAATAAACATATAACAACTGATCATATGACCGAGGACCATAGTCTCCCTGCATTCACTAGCTAGGTAACATCACCTCATGCGCGAACTTCCCTTATGATAGCATTTAGATAGGTGTGTTTAAGTAAATTATTATTTACCATATTCATTTTCATTTCTATTTTGATAAATATATCAAATTTTATCCGGAGCCATACATAATTCATAACACCATTGCAACCTCAAGGAATCAATAAACTCTTAATTTATTCTTCAATCATTTTAGGGTGTTATTATAAACTACCAAGACTGTCATACCTCAAATGAGCCTCTAAAATCCCCCAATATGACATTACAACTCCTAGTCTCATAATAATTAACTAAAAGAAAAGAATTCCCTAACATCAATTTGTACACCCCCTAAACAAGCCCTATCTAGACCATTTCTAATGTACGGTAGTTAATTAACTCATCTAAAACTCTAGGACTCTATGTTTACTTCATACAAGAAGGTTCCTAAGTCCCTATCTTAAGAGAAAGATACTAGAAGAGATTTAGAATTTAAGGGTGATAAATAGGGGACCGGTCGATCGGTCAAGAAACCGCGGTCGACTGCGCCTCAAAATTTTGCCTAAGAAGAAAAGCAAAAAGCTAAGTTCAGAGGGGCCGATCGACCGGTCAGGGGGTGCGGTCGATCTCTATCGAAGTTTATAGTTAAGTGGGAAAGAAGTGGGTTCTCCCTCGATGGCCCTGTCGATCGGTCCAGGGACTGCGGTCGACCGTGCTTAGCCGACCAAGAATTCTTTTCTCTTCTACAAAGCTAAAACCAAAGCGTAACCTCATATTCTTGCCTCTCTTCCCTTGACCCACATCAATAACATAACCACAACAATTCAAAACTTTAGCAAACCAATTAAATCCATTTAGATCCTACAAATTCAAGATCTAATGATTTAAACACCAACATATGTATCAAAACCTAATATTTTCGCAAATCTCCCAAATATACAACTATCATTGAAATTTATACATAAGGAATCATATATTTGCAAGTAAAAAACTTGCCTTAGGGTTGTAGTCTTGAATCTTCCTTCCGTTAGCAATGATTCCAAGCCAAAGTCTTCAATTTTATTCTTTCTCTATCTTTCTCCACACTTTTCTCTCTCTCTCTTTCTCTTCTCTAGGGTTTTAATACACTTAAGAGAAATAAATGATATGCAAGACTTAAATCGTGGCTTTAGTCTAAATTCCCAACTTTAACGGTTAATACCACATTAAAATGACTCACAACTACACATTTAAGCTATAACCACTCAAAAGTGCCTGAAACATAAATATACAATATGGCACTTATTTCGACTATCCTGCACATTTCGGGACTAACTATGCCCTCTAAATTGTCATCTAGAAATTTTATAACTCATTTCAGGTTCCGATTTAATTTTAAACCATAAATGTCCTTTAAATCTTATGACACTATAAAACACAACATGGTGATATTTACTTACACATACAGTAAGCATACAACAATTTAGTAAATATTAACTTTTATTTCATTCAATTAATATTTACTTCATATTTCGACTTTTTATATAATTACTTCACAGAGTAAATTAATATAAAATAAGTTATCAAAAGCGATGGTTGTTATATACTCCCCCCCCCCCCCCCCCCCCCCTTATGAGGGAATTTTGCCCCCAAAATTCAAGCATACCTTGCAAGAAGAGATGCATATACTTTTCCCGCATGTCATCCTCGTGCTCCCACGTTGATTCCTCGACGTTGTGATTACCCCATTGAACTCTAACCAAGGGTACCACTCATGATCTCAATCGTCGCTCCCCGTGCTCTAAGATAGCAACCGGTTGTTCTTCATATGAAATATCGGGTTGCAAATCGATATCCTCCAAAGGAATATTCCAAAAGGATCCTTCACAGCTCTTGTACTTCTTCAAAGAGGAAACATGGAACACATCATGGATTTTTTGTAAGTGTTCCGGTAAGGCAGGTTGATACCCCACCGGACCTACCTTGGCAATAATAGGAAAAGGTCCCACATAGTGCGGCGCAAGCTTCCCTTTCTTCCCAAAATGCTTGATACCTTTCATAGGCGATACTCTCACCAACACTTGATCCCCATTCTCCATCTCTACATGCCTTCTCTTTGCATCGGTATAACTCTTTTGATGATTTTGAGTTATCCAAATGCGATTCCGGATGAGTTCAATCTTGGAAGAAGTATCTTGGATCATTTCAGGTCCAAGGAACTTATTATCCCCCATCTCTAACCAACAAGTGGGCGATCTACAAGGCTGTCCATAAAGTGCTTCATAGGGCGCCATCCTAATAGTAAATTGGAATGAATTATTATAAGAAAATTCGACCAAAGGGAGATATTGTTCCCAACCACCCTTGAAATCAAGCACACACATTCGAAGCATATCCTCCAACATTTGGTTGTCCCTTTATGTCTGCCCATATGTTTGAGGGTGATAAGAAGTACTCAATTTCAATTTGGTTCCCACAGCTTCTTGGAAACTTCGCCAAAAGTGGGAAACAAAGATCTTGTCTCTGTCAGAGACTATATTTATTGGAACCCCATGGAGTCTAACAACCTCCATAATAAATATCCGGGCATAGAGAGCAGTGTTGTAATTGGTGCATAGCGGTAGGAAATGTGCCGACTTAGTCAAACGATCAACGATAACCCAAATAGAATTGTGACCATTTTGCGATGTTGGCAAGCCTGTGAATAAATCCATTGATACGCTATCCCACTTCCACACTGGAATTTCCAACGATTGCAACAAACTTGTCGATCGTTGATGATCTATCTTGACCAATTTCCAAGTGGTGCATTGGGACACGAACTCAAAAATATCTCGCTTCATGCCTGGCCACCAATACTGAAGGCGCATGTCTTAATACATTTTGTCGTTACCCGGATGCACTGCAAACTTGGAACCGTGAGATTCCATCATTACGGCCCGTCTTAAGTCCTCTTCGTCCGGGACAATGAGTCTACCATTGAAACGTACCCCACCCTGAGAGCTTATAGAGTAGGATTCTGCTCCCTCGGTCAGCAGCTTGTGTATATGGTCCTGACAACCTTTGTCCCTCCTTTAGGATTCTACCACCCTTGCCACAATAGTAGGCGTGATGGTCAACACCGACATAAATGCCCTAGCAATCGTGTCCTCCTGAATCAACTCCTTCCAGTTTGCTTTCCATACTTCCGCTAATTCCTCCTCGGGCTTTCTACTCAAAGAATCTGCCACCACATTCGCTTTACCCGGGTGATAGTGGATGTCAAATTTGTAGTCTCTCACAAACTCTAGCCATCGAAGTTGTCACATATTTAAATCTTTCTCTGAAAATAAATATTGCAGTGATTTATGGTCCGTGAGAAGACTAAATTTATCCCCTAGGAGATAATGCCTCCAAATCTTCAAGGAAAAAACTACTACGACAAGTTCCAAGTCATGCACCGGATAATTCTTTTCGTGGGGCTTTAACTTGCGATAAGCATAAGCAATAGCCCGTCACTCTTGTTGAAGTACACCTCCCAATCCTTGTAGAGATGTGTCTGTAAAGACTAAATATTCCAATCCTGGCCTTGGTAACGCAAGGACTGGAGAAGAAGTCAACCTATCCTTGAGCTCATCAAAATTCGACTGACAAGAATCACCCCATAAAAATATCACCCCCTTCTGGGTTAAATTTATCAAAGGGATGGAAGTTTTATAAAAAAAAACTTCATAAATCGGCGATAATATCCCGCCAAACCCAAAAAACTACGAATCTTGGTAGGTTTCGTGGGCTGAACCCACTCCCTTACCGCAACCACTTTAATTGGGTCTACCAAATACCCTGGGATGTCACAATATGATCGAGAAAGTGCACTTCCTACAACCAAAAACAACACTTCTCAAACTTGGCATACAATTGGTGATCCCTCAACCTTTGTAGGACCAACCGCAAATTACTAGCATGGTCAGATTCTGTCTGAGAATACACTAGAATGTCATCAATGAACACGATAATAAACTGGTCCAGAAAGTCGAAAAATACCCTATTCATGAGGTCCATAAACACGGCAGGATCATTGGTTAGTCCAAAAGGCATAACCAAAAATTCATAGGACTCATATCTCGTAAGGAAAGCAGTCTTGGACATATCTTGCTCCCGTATCCGCAACTGGTGATACCCCGTCCTCAAATCTATCTTAAAGAAGTACGACTCTCCCCTAAGTTGATCAAACTAATCATCAATCTGAAGCAACAGGTATTTGTTCCGGATGGTGACTTTATTCAACTCCTGGTAATCCACACACAACCGAAGAGATCCATCTCTCTTTTTCACAAATAACACCGGAGCACCCCATGGTGACGTACTATGCCTAATCAACCCTTTCTTTAACAGGTCCTGAATCTGATCTGTTAACTCCCTCGTCTCAATAGGAGCCATACGGTACGGGGCTCTATAAATCGGTCAAGTTCCCGGCGCTAAATCAATCACAAATTCAAAATCCCTACTGGGAGGCAATCCCGATATTTCCCCAACAACATCTTCAAAATCTCTAACAATCGGAATAGAATCTAAGGAAACAACTACATCCCGAGAAGTATCATTCGCAATACAATAAAAATAAGTGTTAGTATCTCCTTCTGAATGAGGCATAACCACTAAAAACATTTCTTGCCCCGGAATGGAAAAAACTTTACTCTTCCTATAGCAATTAACTATCGTATGATACTTCACTATCAAATCCATACCCAAAATCAAATCATACCCGGCCATGTCTAGGACGAGCAAATCGGCCTCAAAGCAAAAATTACCAAGAATTATTCCTATTTGTTTACAGACAAAGAAAATGAGTGAACCATCGCCCATAGAAGACTCAACACTAGTGAAGGTACTCTCTGCAGAATTTATTAACTCTGTAGTCTGAGCAAAACTTATAGAAATGAACGAGTGTGTCGCACCCGTATCAAATAACACACAACCCATATGCCCCTAAATGAGAAGCTTACCCTCAATAGCTGGCGGCACCAGCGGAGCCAGAAGAAGCGTAGCATCCTGAATATGACAAACACGCCCATAATGTAGCTTACCCTGTTGTGGAGGGGCAACTAGATTAGGTACTTGTGGCGGTAATTGAGCCTGTGGCTACTGTGGGATCCTAGGAAGCTGTCCGCCAATCAAGTGAGGACACGACCTCTTGATATGTATCAACTCTCCACACTAAAAGCATCAATTCATCAGATTCTCTTGGTTTTGGCCCCGATTGTTTCTAAATTTCCCAAAGCCTTGGCCTGGATGGCCTCTACCGCCATTTCCACCTCTACCTGATTGTTGCGGTTGCGTTCCACCTTGACCTTGCCTATTGTCATTGCCACACACAATGAACCCACCAAAATGTTGACTTTTAGGCAAGTCCCCTTGTTGGGGATCCCTCTCTTTCTGCTTATTTCCCAAAGATTGGGACGAGGGAAATGCTCTTCCTCCAGTCCCATTACCTCCGGGTTTTCCCACTTGCCCCATTACTGTAGCCTTCTTGCTACTCTGGAAATACAACCGATGTTCTTGGCATTGAAGCAATGATGCATTCATCACATCCCCAAAAGTTTGCAAAGCTGGATTGCCTAACAAATGTTTCCAGCTCCTCCAGTTTAAACCCCCCATGAACTTTAATATTTTCCTCTCTTCCAGAGTCACCTCTTCTGGTACAGAATTTGCAAACCGGGTGAACTCATCTTCATATTCCGCAATAGATCTCTCACCTTGCACCACATCCTGAAGCTTCCTTCTCATCTCCCTTTGAACTGCGGGAGGGAAATACTTTCGATCGAACAGAACCCAGAAATTATTGATAGTTATGGTATCTCTCTGCTCTGGCATAGTCATCGACTCCCTCCAATGTAACGCGAACCGAACGAGTTTAAAAGTAGAAAGGATTTTCTTCCTCTCCTCACTACACTCCACCATGCACAGATGGTGTTGCATATCATTCTTCCACTGATTAACTACTATGACATCATAACCTCCTTGGAATTCTGGGGGATGGCCCTTTAAAAAGGACTCTCTAACTGTCTCCCACGGAGAAGATCCCGTAGGATCTTGTGCATACTGAGCCCGTTGTTATTGAGCTTGTGGTAATTATTGAACCATGGTGGTCATAGCAGCATTAACCGCTTGGGCAATGATGTTTTCTACATTAACAGTATTTACAGTCCCTTGTGGAAGTGGTGGAGGATCAACACCCTCTTTTACAACTCAATTGCATCTCACTGGGTGACCTCTCTTAGGCGACATCTGAGATGAAGAAACAATAGAATTAGAATACTTGTATAAAACAATCTATCTTGGAGAACATTGCAAACATAAGTAACAAAGCAGTCCTAACATTAGGCTCTATATCAAAGAACGCTACGGTAGAATGTGACAAGTCCGCATAGATCCTAAAGACTCTAGAACCTGATGCTCTGATACCATCTGTGACAACCCTCTCACCAAAATAAGGGGTGGCCTGCCCGATACTCCAACATAACAGGAATCATGGATGGAATCATTCTCAGCATCGCAACAATATAATAAGTATGCGGGATAACAACCATATATTTGAGAAAAACGTGTTGCCAAAAAATATTATTTTAAGTTAAAGAAAGAATTTACACAACCCAATTTGAAAAGAAAATGGAAACCCAAAAGAACTTATATTACATCAACGAAAAGTATACAATAAGGGGACCGAATAAGCTGTCGGTTCACAGCCTTTACAAACCAAAAGTAACATGTTAATTAAGTTACATAGTACATTAAATTAGACAATTACAAAATCTTTGGGCCACACGCCCGAATAAAGGACCAGATCATAACTAGAGTACAAAAATATAGGCGCTTATATCAACAACATCCTGTAACTGTCCGCAATGTATTACGGCTCCCAGTACTGGAATAGGAAAGTCAGAACGGGTGTCCTTGCGGCGAAGCGCCTGAGGGAATGAATAATTAAGATAAGACAATAAATATGAACGGGTCAGGGCCCGGTTTTTATATAATCACCATGTGAATAAAATGCAAGATAATCATGGGCAATTGATGCCATAAATAATGACAAGAATCTATATACAAATTCTAGAGCACAAATTAGGACAACATGGATGATCAAAATTTTAAATTCGATTACACAAGAAAATTAAAATAAGAACGATTAACTAATAATCACCATCCTTTAAATTAATTCATTTCATCGTTCCATTGCTCATTAGGAACATAATCACAGTTATATGCTCTTTATGGCATTTTTCATGAATCAAGTCCCACTTGAATAAGAATAGTTATATGCATATACATATAACGATTCTAAGATTGCCCGTCCGGGTTTCCCCACTTTGCGCGCCCCTAAATGATTATCATCTTCCAGGGCCTATCAACCAAGACAACCTGGGAACCTAACGCAACATCGGGAAGTGGCCATATGCCTTCGAGTGAGTCATAACCACACCCGAAATTACCCCACTAGCGCAGAATAAACATATAACAATCGATCATATGGTCGAGGACTATAGCCTCCCTGCATTCACTAGCC
Organism: Sambucus nigra; assembly: GCA_949130495.1. Taxonomy (NCBI): domain Eukaryota; kingdom Viridiplantae; phylum Streptophyta; class Magnoliopsida; order Dipsacales; family Adoxaceae; genus Sambucus; species Sambucus nigra. The sequence goes on from OX422222.1 coordinate 256,077,884, forward strand.
AGGGAACATCACCTCATGCGCGAACTTCCCTTATGATAGCATTTAGAGAGGTGTGTTTAAGTAAATTATTATTTACCATATTAATTTTCATTTCTATTTTGATAAATATATCACATTTTATCCGGAGCCATACGTAATTCATAACATCATTACAACCTCAAGGAATGAATAAACTCTTAATTTATTCTTCAAACATTTTAGGGTGTTATTATAAACCACCAAGACTGTCATACCTCAAATGAGCCTCTAAAATACCCCAATATGACATTACAACACCTAGTCTCATAATAATTAACTAAAAGAAAAGAATGCCCTAACATCAATTTCTACACCCACGGAACAAGCCCTATCTAGACCATTTCTAATGTAGGGTAGTTAATTAACTGATCTGGAGCTCTAGGACCCTAAGTTTACTTCATACGAGAAGGTTCCTAAGTCCTTATATTAATAGAAAGATACTAGAAGACATTTAGAAATTAAGGGTGAAAAACAGGGGCCCGGTCGCCCGATCAAGAAACCTCGGTCGACCGCACCTTAAAATTTTACCTAAGAAGAAAAGCATAAAGCTAAGTTCGTATGGGCTGGTCGACCGGTCAGTGGGCCGCGATAATTTATACTTATGTGGGAAAGCAGTGGGTTCTCCCTCGATGGCCCGGTTGACCAGTCCTGGGACCGCGGTCGACCGCGCTTAGCAGACCTAGAATTCCTTTCTCTTCTTCAAAGATAAATCCAAAGCCTAACCTCATATTTTTGCCTCCCTTCCCTTGACCCACATCAATAACATAACCACAACAATTCAAAACTTCAACAAACCAATAAAATCCATTTAGATCCTATAAATTCAAGATCTAATGTTTTAAACACCAACATATGTATCAAAACCTAATATTTTTCCAAATCTCCCAAATATACAACTATCATTGCAATTTATCCACAAGGAATCATATATTTGCAAGTAGAAAACTTGCCTTAGGGTTGTAATCTCAAATCTTCCTTCTGGTAGCAACGACTCCAAGCGAAACTTTTCAATTTTCTTCTTTCTCTATCTTTCTACACACTTTTCTCTATCTCTTTCTCCTTTCCAGGGTTTTAATACACGTAAGTGAAATAAATGATGTGCAAGACTTAAATCGTGGATTTAGTCTAAATTCCCATCTTTAATGGTTAATACCACATTAAAATGACGCACAACTACACATTTAAGCTATAACCAGGCAAAAGTTCCCCAAACATAAAAATACAATATGGCACTTATTTCGATTATCTCGCACATTTCTGGACTAACTACACCCTCTAATTTGTCATTTGGAAATTTTATAACTCATTTCAGGTTTCGGTTTCATTTTAAAGCATAAATGTCATTTAAATATTATGACACTATAAAACACAACATAGTTATATTTACTTACACATACCTTAAACATACAAAAATTTAGTAAATATTAACTTTTATTTCATTCAATTAATATTTACTTCATATTTTGACATTTTATATAATTACTTCACACAGTAAATTAATATAAAATTAGTTCTGAAAAGCGAGGGTTGTTACAGTGTGGAAGGATCTCAATAGGGCGGTGAAGATGATAGTAGAGTCTCTCGGGTTTGTTCCTTTAAAGAGGGTCTTGGATGAGACGTCAGGATCTTTACTGGTGTTACCCCTTTGAGTAAAAGGTGATGGGACACTACTCACATATTTCATTTGGGCATGGGAGAGATGATGACCACCCCGATGGATGTTCATTAGTTGACCGGGTTGGAGTGTAGGGTTATCAGATCATAGGGGATCAAACACTATGGATATTTGAGGTTGTGATTCAGGCTACCCTGGAGGACATCGGGTGGAATAGTTTTGAGAAATCATTCAAGATATTGGTGTTGAAATAAACCTTAATGTCCAAGCAAATTTTTGTGACTGATAAGAGATAAGTGAGGCAAATCTCCCGTTTATTTATTTTACTCTTGTTTCGGGGTTTGTAGTGGAGACGAGGGGTGATGTCATCCATTTATTTTACTATTATTGGGGATTTTCCAAAAACTTGTTTATCAATTTATAAAATACTGTAAGTGCACGGGCTATTATAGAATAGAGAGTGTAAGTACGGGTCAAACCCATGAGGATTTATCAATTGTTTTTCCGTTAAAACTTATTGTGACTGTCCAACTAGATGAAATGGATTTAAAGATGAGATGTAATATTAAACTAAGAAACACAAAAAAAAGTAAGACTACGAGAGATGTAATCAAGCGAGCGTGAAAACTAGGACGTTAGATACATTTATCACGTTTAACTAACACTCTTCAGTAATATAAATTTGTCATTCCCGATTTTATAACTCAAATTAAACTGACTCTCGTCGTATTTAATTCAGAAAAATAACACGTTATAAGTCCAAAATAAAATTTCTGATCTCTAAATTTAGACGCCTAAAATCGCCATTCCCTTAAAAAATTCACTTTTAAATTTCAAAATATATTCTTTAAGCAAGGGTTATCAATCAATTTAATAAAAGTATGACCCATCAAAAATTACTCATACTTAAAATAAAAAAAATGATTTTTTTGAAACAAAGTCGAAGGTTTAAATCGCACTCTCGTGTCGTTTTAAATGAATACCGATTTTTTAAAAGTATTTATCACACATTGGGAATGAATGGGAATCAAAATCACGCACAATATTAATCACACATGATAAATTTCACCTCGTCCAAGTAAGGAAATTAAGCGAGCATAATTGTAGACATAATCAATTTGCAAGAATGAATACTAATTTGCATTAAATGAACAAACTTATAAATTGCGTGTCACAAATATTATTGACGGAATTCCTCCCACAACATAATTATTGGTCTTCACTAAAAATATACTCTCAAAATAAGGAACTAAAAACTATCTCTAAAGCTCTCTCTACAACTCTCTTTTCAAAATAATAAACCCAATGGTCCTATTTATAGGCTTAGGGTTAGGGTATTTGGATGATATGGGACTCTCCCTGATTGGTTGTATTTGAGTAGATAATCATCTCATGGAGTCTTGGAAAAAGTTATAGATACTTATCCCCAGGTTTGTCACTATTCATGTCGCCATTCACAACCAAACTTTAATCGCACTTTTGACCTCCCAAACTTCAAAATCTCACTTCACGTTTTTGAGTCATGTCAAGACCTTTTTTAAAAGCTATGAACTGCCTCAATGGACACTCGAACGATTTTATAAAAAATATTTAGTCCAGTTGTGTCAACTGTGTCGTGTCGCGATATATCCTGATAATTTTTTCACATCGACTACTTTATAGGACGAATTTGTGGGGTACCTATAAAAATACAAAAATAAGAATAATTAATTCAAATTTAGGGGCACAAATATTTAAAATTTATAACATTACCCCTCTTTGCAGATAGCATTGTATATAAGGAGGGGAAGACCAAGACGCGATGGCATGAGCATCGAAGTTCGGGTGACATATATCTTAAATTTTGTTAATGTATTTTTAACATTTTTCATTACAAACATTGGTTGAATCTTTCCAAGAAGTTTGAAGATGGGTTCGTAAATAAAGGTATACTGACTAACGAATCGACTGATGTATTGGAGTTTCCCTAGGAAGACGAGGAATTATTTATCCATCTCAAGTGGTAAAATTTTGAGAATAGCTCGAAGTTTTACAGGGTTTATCTCAAGCCCCTTTTCACTAACCATGAAACTGAGGAGTTCATCGTTCAGGATGCCAAAGACACATTTTTACAGATTGAAATGCATCTGATAATGCCAGATTCACTCAAGGAAGTTCCTCAAGTCAAGGATGTGACCTTCTCGAGTTTTGGACATAATGATCTTTCACCTATTTATTTAAAAGATTATGAAAAATGGATGTAGCTTCCCTCTAGAAAGTAGCTCTAGCATTTTGTAGAACAAAAATCATGATGGTGTAGTAAAATATTCCCCATGGGGTGATGAAATAAGTCTTATCTTGGTGATCGACATGTATCTTGATCTAGTTGTACCCGAAAAAATCATCAACAAAACTTGAGGATGTGACTGGAAGTGTATCAATAATTATGTTGATGTAGAGAAAAGGGTAATCGTCCTTTAGAGATTATTTATTGAGATCCGAATAGTCATTGCACATCCAATCTTTCAGCTTGATTTTAGCACGGGGTGATGTTCGCAAGTCATGTTAGAAATTCAGCCACGCGGATGAATCCTATGTTCAACTGTTTGACCACACCATCTTTAACTTTAAGGGATCACTCAGTCCAGAGCTTTTTCAATTTTTGCTTGACAGGATTGCTTTCTAGATGAGTAAAAATTTCATGTTGCACGATCTCTGTGTCGATGCAAATCACGTCGTTGCATGAACATGCAATGACGTCCATGTATTCTTTTCAAAAACTTTCAAATTATGACAGTTGATTCTCATTGAGGGTGGACCCTGTCCTAATCTCGCACATATTGATGCTAGAATCAAGATTAATAACAATAGTCTCATCTTTGTTAGCTTGAACTTCGTCACGTCGTTTAATTATTTTCTTATTGAGATCAATTAAGAATTTTTCATTTATTCGATCATCTTCATCAAATTTTTTATTAGAATCAATGCAATTAATGTAAGTCACATCAAGATACTCAAAATCTTCATTCATTGATTAGAAATATGTTTTGTAAATATAGTATTGACAATCTTTTTAAAAGAGGCCTCATTTACATTGGTATTAGTAATAGGAAATGGCGGGACAAATTTACGTTCATTTTGTATAGGGTAAATATCAGGGTTTTGACTAGGTACTGTTGGGTTGATAAGAACACTATGCTAGTTGAGGAAAGGCCTTTTAGCAGATAGGATCTTCATTGACGAGTCACATGGACCAGCCTTGGTGTGAATCATGCAGAACTAAACGAATAATCGTTGTCACTACTCTTAGAACATAAAGTGCTTTCTGTTCTTAAAGAGATTTGAATCCGTAGATTTGGTGGTCAGGGGATTCACATCATGCTTTAGGTCCTCAGTCCAGGTGACTTTGTCTCCAAAGAAGATTTTCAATCCTTAAACAGGGTTGAAACATTTTTTGGCGAAATCGCGGAAGGAGACACTACAAGAAAAAAAACATTTTTATCACATTTTTTAAGTGTCATAAAACGTATTATATGATGCTTTCTTTTTTAATAAAAAGCGTCATAAGTGTAGGTGTCATAATTGATACCCATAAGAAGTTTCATATTAAGTAATGGTTATATATGACTTTTGTTTATCAAAACGGTTATATCTGCTAAAAAATGTCATAATATACTCTATAAGATGTCATATTTGATTTAAAAAGCGTCATGATAAATATTTTTCAAAATTTTAAAAAGATCTTATTAAAAAATTCATCACATGAGGGTTTAATATGAACGGTCAAAAATTAAACATATAATAAATAAAAATCAATAATCTATATTAATGTCATAGTTGATATATAAATCTAAACACAAACCAAAATTCACAGAATCATTTATTCCACATTCAATGTTACAATTCATACATTATAAATTATATCATTTGACCAAGAAGTACGACAACACTCCGACCAATATATTTAATTTGTCTCACATGAAATTGATCTATCACATAAGCCAAATCAAATTTATTTATCAAATTTAGGTGTTCCTCTGTAGTACTAATAATCACTTCATAATTTTCGGCAACAACGTGTCGAAGTCCCCTTCCCGCTTGTGTTCATTGTCATGTTGTTTGACAACAATATACCTTTCACACGCCTCTAAGTATATGCTCCTACATAAATTCAAATAATCATATATAAATCTATAGTGCAATGTAAAACACAACATATGAATTCAAATTTTTCCCAAGTATTAAGTCGTGTATAATTTGAGTCAAAAATATTTTTTATATAACACAACCAATTGTAGAAAAATAGAAAAAAGCATAAAATGCGTGTCTATTCGCTTTCTAGTATGTTTATTAGTTGTTTTACTTTTTCTTCCACCAATACCCAATTTTCAAATGCGTTGTTTTACTTTTTCGTCCACGAATACCTAGTTTTCAAATGCATCTCTATTCGACTTAATCAATTTTGAACACTTATTAATTTCAAAAAATTTCGACAGAGTTTCCTTTGCTTATTCGTGAAATCCAACCTGTTTTAACATTGATATAAACTCAATTACAAAAGCCACAACTGAGCCACCAATAAATCCCTTCCAATGATTCAACATATATAAGATGAAGAAAATTAAGTCCATCAATATAAAGGTTGAATGGACTCATGTCCGAGTTTTAAAAAAATAAAATAAAAATCTCACACGGCCGGGACAGCCTAACAATAATCTTACATTAGTCTCTTTTGAGGTGTGCATCCCTCTTTTTGGAACGCTATGTTGTTATATTGCATTTCCTCCCTCCAACCCCAACTCTAAAGTTTTATACTTAGAAATTTGAAATTTAGAAGTACATCTGAATTCTTGATTCTCTTGACTACACGGGTTAGTTGTACAAGTTACTCTAATCGTGTATGAGGCATGTTTGAATCTTTCCATAATGTTTGATTGTTTTTTTTTTTTCAATTTCATCAACGAAGCTCAATTTTCAAGCTTTAACTCTTAAAATATCGAAATTTTGATCAAATCTCAAACCCATGAGTCACAAGATTACTCAGCTTGTTTCCACAACTTTATTTGATCTCGTACGATGTGTTAATGGCTCTTTTCATATCGTTTTGCTCTTATCTTACATTTTCATGCTCCAATATTGTTTTTACTTTAACCACGAGCATGGATCTAAGTATGGTTACCATACTATAAGACATATAGATGACTATTAATGCACTCAACAGCTTGCTTATTGGGTCTTCATTGATACTTCTCATAACCCACGGACCAAAGATTAGTGTCACCACCTCATTGCCGGCCCTATGCATGTGCTTGTCTTTATCACCAATGAAACAAAATGTAAAAAATCTCACAAAATCAACCATAAAATATTTCGGCATTTACTATAGTGAAACAAACTCGATTGATCTTTTTATCCTTCACTCATGCTTCCTTTTCTTCTTCTTCAGTGAAGTCATACAACGAACCATGTCCTTCACTGTCCATAAGGAGCATCGAATTCTCGAGGATCTCTTCCCAAATATCAACAAATATCATTAAAATAAAAAACAATTTAGTAACTATATGACTTCCTAATATTCCTTTTGATTAGATCATTTCCTATTGATAACAAGTGCCTATGTTAAAACATACTAAATTACCAAATAACATATATACGCCACATTTATAACTCACCATAAATGATGTTCCTAGATAAGGCAGTATTTGTATATGTAGGGTCCTCAAGCCACTATGTAAGACCTTCCGTGCCTATATAATTTTGCATTCCAGGTTTTAGTAAAAATAGTGGGTAAAATACAAGAATGTTTAAGTACTTATTGCATAACATTAACATAGTTACTTGAATCAACAACATAATAAGAAGATAAAAACCTGCCTAATTGCATTGCAACAAAGCTGCATCAATGAATGATGATTTGGAACAGAGCTACATATTTTGTCAATTTAAGCAGTGAAGCATTGAGTCATAAGTCTTCTTTGATTTGATTTGAATAAACAAGAAATTTAGTTTTTGTTTTATAATCATATTAAAACAAGAGAGGTGTATTACCTATATTAGCAAGGGTTGGAACAACCGATGACCTTAATGTTGAAACATGAGTTTCAAAACAGGGAATATGTATTAAACATAGAAACATAGAGGTATTAAGCATGATCATCATTCTAGGACTATTATATAACAAGCCCCATAGAATAGCACAACCACGTTCAAGAAATTAGCAGTCGCAGTACAACCTTATTGTACATCAATTATAATCCTTTTTATGTTATTAAGGATCCTTATAAAGGTAGACAAGTCACCCATAATTTTCTTTTGAAAAGTTGTGTTAGGCTTAAGCCTCAACCGGGGTTTTATATGTTCCATCCTATACTATGAGTACCTTTAAACAGTGATAAGTATTTATTGATATAAAAGGACATAAATGAATATACACTCTTACTTGATGAGTATGTACTTGGTTGTCCTTGTTCAACACCCCACATATCTTTTAATCATGTCCTCAATGAGATGATATCACGAGAAAGATGTGTAGAATTAGATCACACCTTATTATAAACCACGACACGGCACTTGTAAAATATTCAATACAACTTTGAGCTTCATGGTCATATACGAATATTGATAAAATTATAATGGTAATTATAGTATGGCATAATGTGAAATCTAAGAACAATCAAATTATAATGGTTCGGGTAGAGTATAAAGCATCGCATATAGTTTTAAGCTTTCCAAAGCTGCTACCTGATAATTTGGTGTGTAATTATGTTCCAATTGGCTTACACAATGACCTTCATCAATTACAATCCGGGTAGATGATTCACGAGAATGCATGCGTTCTAAGTGTCCGAACAAAACATTATATTTTCACTCAAGTATCAGTTTATTATATTTTCACTCAAGTATCAATTTATTCTAATCTTAGGCATGTAGAGCATTATTCAAATCTTATAAAGTCACGTAATACCCTTTTTATTAATTTCAAGGTAAATAAGATCAGTTATAACTTCTAAAATAGAATCACTTAAGGGATCATTATAGTAATATGTACACTTATAATAATATAACATGTAAGATCAATGTATTTTATAAAAAAAATTAGGTGGATGTGTTAATAAACTAGCTGCTCTCCAACCAACATATTATGTCTTAACTATCTATATTATTGCTTTTCTGATGAACGTTTTGATGATGTCATCTTTGAGAACAAATATTATATAAACTAATATATCAAGCATGTACTTATAAAATTGAAATAAAAATATAAACATTCACTTAGCTACTTTCTGAAGGTTACATATAAAAACTTGTATTTACAATAATATCAAGAACTAATCAAACACCAGACAAATTACAACTAATTCAACAACAATAAACATACAAAACAAAAACATCGAGATAATCTAAATAAATTGCAAAGAAACCAACAAAGAGGTATGACATTACAAAACAATTTCTACTATTGGTTTAGTATTCTCATAATAATACAATATGAATTGAAATGAGACTTTTGTGCATAAACTACTTAGTTATTCAAAACATGTATTATTTTTTTTCTTCACTTGGATCAGCTCATATAATCACACAATTTTCCCTTGTGGGCTGATCCTAAAATTGAAATAAATCTACAGGGGTCGGTCTTATGAGGAGATACATATTTATGCATTTGTGTGACGAATTTTTTTATATTATATAGGGCACAAAACAAGAGTGTTTGAGTGTTATATGTGTGTATTTGTACAGAGATTTTTGTGATACCAATATGAGAAACCAATATTAAAACGTACAATACGAACCAAATTTAATTAAAATACAAGTTAGAAACACGCGCGATACGCGGGGTATAAGTAAGCGTACTTAAAAATAGCGTAGTCATGGAAAATATGAATAAATGACAAACGTGAATGAATGATAAACAAAATTAGTAGATTAGAAAAACATTTATAGTGTTTATGATAAGTAAACATGTAGAAGGAATTTAACTACATAACTAAATGTAGATAATATTTTATAGTGCCACAATTTTATTATAAAGAATAGCTCAGTCTATTCCATTTAAAAAATATAGAGTGATGAATATAAAATTAAAAAATACTTGGAATTTTGAGTTGAAAAAATACTACCTACATGCATCCTTGCACCTGACAAATGAACCTGAGTCCATGCACCATAGTCTGGTTGTTTAACAAAAACACACAGCTAAAAAATAAATCGGTAAGACTACCACCTTACACATCATTCAACCATCCTTTTGAATAAACGGGATCTCTATTAGAAACAAAATGGTGTAACCATAATGGGGTATGTTATTATATACTGGTTCCAACAAAATTCTACTCGATTGACCAAGAAAAGCTTTGTAACAGGAAATAAATCTATATAAAACACAGTTTTAGAACAGTATAGTAAATCCACGAATCAGTTAGAATAAAAATAAAATTAAAGAAGTCACGAGAATAGGGTCACAAGGACATAATTGTTCAGCATGGTGGTAAAGGAAATCCAAAATTCAATTGAGCCATCATTTTCATTTGGTTTTCCAGTGTTTAGATCAACCTACATCCATAAATTCAAGAATGTTGGAGCAAATAGTTCATGCCCGAACCACACTATCTTCAATCCAATCCTAAAATCAAATGTCATAATTACAATAATCCATTAGTGATTCTTGAAATCTCATTTTATTTATGTTGAAAGCATGAGTTAGATATATGAAGCACGAACACTCTCGAGGAATCCATGAGTCACGTGTCGTGTCGAAACACATATTATGTGCTCTCTCTGACATGTTACCATGTATTTTAATTTCTGAGTGTGATTATAATTTATTATTTTATTTTTAGTGTCAAAATGTATTCGAATTTTGTTTTGCATGATCCATTTTCTTAATTTCATGTTAAGAATGCTCTAATAAGGTATTTTATGGAAAAAATATGTTTCATTTCATTATATATATATATATATATATATATATATATATATATATATATATATATATATATATATATATATATATATATATATATATATATATATATATATTACACTTATCCTAGAATGTCGTATCCTAGTTTTTGGAAGAATGTCGTGTCCGGTGTCGCGTGTTGAAACGCGTATTATGATTTCGTTCTTTATTGGTTTCGACGCAGCAAGGAGAAGAGGACCTCGTTAATAAAGACTATATGGAGATGTATAGAAGGTAATAGTTTTGGATTTAAACCTCCCTTTTGACCTCAAAACTCTCTATGTTTGGACACGGAACCGAAACCTCAATTAAAATTCTATTGTTCTCTTTAAATTTTTTTCACCAGTTACTTTTAGAGTGTTATTAACTAACCCAAAATATGTCTTGCAATATCGTTTGAAGAAGATTCAAAGGGACCCTATACACATAAAAAATTATTATCGGTTCAGTATAAAAATCATTGGATCAAGTATGGATTCAACGAGGTCACTTTGGTAGATCAATCGCGAATCAAAATAACATGTCATTTGAGGGGCAAAATTGAGAGTCGCCCACAAGTTCCATTAGTTTATGCACATCCTACATTTATACCATGTGGTCCATTATATCGATTCGAGTTTAATACTTTTTAGAATTATTTTCTTTTTGTTCTATTTTTCTCCATAAAATTTCATTTTAAGTTTTGGCTTTCTTGTTTATTGGATAGATTTCTTCTCTACATAGACAATGGGAGTTTCATATTTTTGGTTAACTAGTGAACATGAATACAAATAAGCTTCATTCATCGGATGGATGAAGTTACCTACTTATATATGAATAAAAGGAATTTTCTAATTGTGTCCATCCCCGATGTCCGGGTTTCCTGCCCTCGTACTCTCTAGGAGCTCTCCGGACATTGTCGGGTGTGGGGTGAATGTAGAGAGATGGAGTAGACAACCTATTTTGCAGAAAACATGAAAAAGAACATGTCGTTTAATCGAGAGAGAGGCATCAAAGAAAAACTGGTACTTATGAAACCAATAGTTCGAAGGTCCGGGGAATAAGTTACTGAATTGGAAGGTGTTAAGCATCCATCCCACCCTTTCATTCTCTCATGGTCTTGTGTTATTATTTTCCTTTATTTCTCCATGAATTGTGTGTGCGTGTATATATAATGGAGATCGAAATATCCCAACTAATACCATGGAAAAGATAGAGTGAGGTCATCCAGAGGAATGTTCCTAAAATAATATTAAAAACATGATTTATGCATTTATCGTGATATTGATCGTTATAATGAAATGATAATATCTGTTGGATAAAATGTTTCTAAGGATCTCAGACGTAATATGTACTAACATAATGCAAGAATATGACAAATGTGGAAATGGGGAACTTGGAAAATTAAAAAAATTAGAAAATTCGAAAATTGGACTCGAGTCTCGGGTTTTAATCCAAAATGCCTACGTAGACTATAAAGGGATCAAGGTACACGTAGTTCGCATGTAACATAGTGGTGGGGTTTGTAAGGACATATTTATCCATTGCCATTTAGTATGTCATAAACCGCTAGACCATCAAAGAAGTTTAAGATCACATTCATGTCAAGACGGATCCGAATAATCAAGGTTCTTTAACATTCTACCTCGACGAGATTAACTTTAGTAAGGTTGGGTTTTTAGTTTCATAATATTTCATTTTAAGTAATGGAAATTTTGTATGTATTGTTTTTATAAACAACCGAGGCAAATTTTTGAAATTGTTTTTTTACCAATCTGGCCAATCTGTTTAATAAGAAAGATGAACATACCCGACTATCATTTTTATGCAGAGAATTCTGTCTGACCAGACAGATCGTATAATGGTCAAAACCGAACTGGTCCGGACCTGATAAATTTTGTTCCACCGCAGATTTTGTAAAAGCATATATATATATATATATATATATATATATATATATATATATACCTATTTCAGTGGCGTATTTTGGTAAGTCTTTGAGAAAATATTTTTGAGAGTTCAAACACAATAAGACTTCATTTTTTGATGCCCCAAACATATTTCTAATTCACACATAAAATTTCCAATTACTTTTGTGAATCTTTTGGAACCCAAAGAATAATCGTGTTATTGTTCAACCTCTGTGGAGAAGGCATCTCCATATCTAATCGGTGGACACTGAGGTTAGATCTCTGCGTGTGGATGAGCCAAAGATGACAAACCGACACCTATGGGTTTTTCGATGTCACTCGTAGCTTTGAAAGTTTGACAAAGACCCCGTGCGTTACATTTGTGGGGGATTATCAGGTTGTATGTAAGTTAGTGGTCTTGTAAACTTATCAAAGTGTTAAAACTGTTTTACTAGAAAGGTTTTTTTTTCGAAATCTTTTGTCTTTGTTTTATATGCAAGATTTGTATGATTTAATGCTTTATGGAACTTAGATGCATGCATAGGGGTTCGATTAAAACTGAGTTTGGTTTTGTTCAAATTTAGACACCTAGTTAAATATGTATGTTTGATTCCATTAGAGAATTGCAAACTCGATTGACATTGCATTTACAAATTGGTATTAGAGCAGGTTTCACTATTTTATTGTGAATTCCTATTTTCGCAAAAAATTGTGATATCAATCTTTTTTGAAAAATTTGATTTTGTCGCAAGTTTTCAAATGGATCACTTATATAATTTGGTGCCCATATTTGACAATGATAATTATGCCTATTATAAAGCACGCATGAAATCTTTTTTAAAAGCCATAGATGAGCGAGTTTAGTTGTTTGTTGAAAAAGGTTGGACTCCTCCACTAATGACTGTTGGTAATTTCACCTCTTTAAAATATGTGTCGAACAGGACTGAGAACACTTATAAATTATCTTACTTTAATTCTCGTGGTTTGAGTGTATTTATAGAGCCGTCACTCTCGACGAATTCAATTGTATTATGACGTACACCACGTCTAAAGAGGCGTGGGATGTTTAAAATTTACACACGTAGTTACAACCAGTGTTGAAGAGTCAAAATTGAAAAATCTAGCCACCCAATTTGAGACCATTACTATGTTAGAGTATGAGACTTTGGATGTGTTTTACACATATTTGTTTAACAATGTCAACACTAGTTTTAATTTGGTTGAGGTTATTGATAACACACGGGTTGTGAAAAAGATTTTGAGATCCCGTCCAAAACGTTTTATTTCGAAAGACACTATTTTAAACTCAATGGGGAATTTGAGCACACTTAAGTCAGAAGAGTTGGTAGGTGATCTTTAGACTTACGAATTAGATATGTTTCACTAAACTGTCAAGCCTAGAGATAAATGGATTACACTTAGGTCACAGTCGAGATCAAGTGAGGATATTTCGAGGAAGAGAGATAAGAAAAAGAGAGTGAGTTTATGTGAGTCCAAGTTTGAGGACGAGTCTGATTTTGACATCGCCTTACTTGCGAATTTTTTGAAAATGTTTCTCAAAATGTCTAAAGAAAATTCTTCCAATAAAAAGAGATATTTTGAGAAAAATAAAAAGAAAGAGGAGGCCAAAGAAAGTGATAAGGTGGATGGAATCAGGTACTTAGAGTGTGAGGGTAGGTGGAACATAGCTAAAGAGTGTCCTACTAGGATAAGGAAAAAGGGGAAACAAACTACCATGCCCGCCACACGTAGTGATAGTGGGGGACATGAGGAACTTGAGGGAGATAAGTCCAATAAAGGTTTAGCACATGGGATGTGTGTAGATTTTTAGAGTCGTATGAGCACAACAACTTTGTCCCACGATGATTATGTTAACAAGAACATTGATGACTTCAGTGTTTCTAGTGGAGATGAGAGAGATTTTGAGAGTGGAGATGAAAGTGAGATCTAAAAATCTTTTAGAGATTTGTACATCGATACCTCGAAAATGAAGAAGTATAATAAGGATTTAGGTCGTCGAATTTTAGATTTGGAGAGGGAGAAAGAAGTTTCTGTAACACCCCGCACTTTTAGGGATAATTAAATTTCATTAGTGGGCGTAATTTGGAGATTAAGGGAAATCATGTGAATAGTAGTTTTGGGATTTATAATAAACTGATAATTACTGGTGTGTGTTTCATTTACTTTTGAGACTAAGTAAATGAGTTGGATTATTTTAATTACATGTCGTAGTTGGGTAAAGAGGCAAAGGATACTATTTTAATTGAAAAAATCATATCGAGGGGCATTGGGTTTAAGTAGTATATCGTAGTTAAGTGACTCAGATGGGGATTTTGAGTGCGCGGTTGGTTTTAGAATAGACTAGATAGTCAGAATAGAGTATCTGGGGGTAGTGTTTAGATTCCAGGAATTTTTGGGCTAATAGAGACTCGTAATTGAGTAAACAAGTAATTTTTGAGTTTATAAGGGATAAACCCTCATTTCTCCCTATATAAGGACGAGATAGGGTAAGACAGAAAGGAAAAAAAGGTAGAAGAGAAGAGAGGAAGGAAGAGAGGGAGAGGAAGAAGGAGATTTTGGCCAAACTCCGTGGGATTCGACTCGAGGTCGTCGAATTTTCACCACGAGGGAAGTGTTTACTTGCTTTCTTTCTTTTGAGCATAAATCTCATATTGTAGTTGGTAGTGATAAGCCACAAAGATTTTCGGGATGGGTTTCGTGAGTCAAAATGGGTTTTCAGAAAGTTTAACGGATTAACCCTGGGAAATATTCAAATTGGAAAACATAGGATTTAATCGTAATTAGTTGTTGGTTATGGGTTCTAGGATGTTTAGAACCCTTTTTATATGTGTATACGTTGTTGATTGAGATTGGAGGACGTTAGGAGAGGAGATAAAAGCTTGGGGGAAGATTTAATGGCCGAAACAACTTCTCGAAGAAGAAGCTGTCCGAGTCGATCGATCGATCGATGGCCCAGGGTCGATCATTTCATGGCCCAGGATTTTTGGTAATTTTGCCTAGGGTTGATTATATGGGATAAATTCCGATTTAGTTGTTCCTAGTTTATTTATTTGAGTATATAAGTATTCATTTTGGAATTAAACATTTAGCCATTGGGAGTTATTTATAGGGGCTGGGAGGTGTTAAGATTTTATGGCACTAAATATATAATTTTGAGGAAAATAAATGGATTCAGAAATTAAGGTTTGGGGTTCCTAAATTAGAGTGGGGACCTCTAAGTTATTAATTGAGTTTCACGGAAAAATGGATTCCATGACTTATTTATTTAAGGGTGTTTAAGGCGAGTAAAACTTGAGTTGATATTAAGGTGGGGGAATGGTATGTATAGAACTATGCGCGTAGAGAATGTAATTATGTGTGAGAAAAATCCTACAAGGTGAATAGGAAGAAATTGGGATATAGGCTAAAGAGGATTTAACGGCGACCCGACACGTCTATTGACGACAGTCATTATAGGTGGGGCGATACTTATGGAAATTAAGATAAGTCGAGGGTACACTCATCAAATTTGTACGAATTGGTACATTCGAGTTTATGTAAATGTCCTTAAAAGTTATTAAGGTGTGAGTTATACTTAAGAGAGAAAATACTTATGGAATTAGTAATTTAACTATGAGAATACTTAAATAATATAATGAGACTGGCAATTATACCCATGTATACATTTGATAGGTGATAGATGTATATATATATATATATATATATATATATATATATATATATATATATATATATATATATAATAAGATGGAATGGTTTTTGAATTGACAAAAATGTAAAAGCACATTAACGTTCCAGATTTCTTGAGAGAAAATAAAGGGCCTTGATCATTTCTTCACTTTCATTATCCCGCCCAAAACTCTCTCTCCAACTTAGAACTTTTCCATGCCTTGGGAACCTCACTCTCCACCTCTCCTCTACTCATAAACGACGACCGTGTAAGCCCCCAAATCCCATTTCTCATTCATTCGTTCGTCTCTCAGAGGTAAACGATTCTCTTCATCTTCATCACCATTAATCATTGTACATAATTTCGGTAGCCCTAACTTATTAGAGACTTGTTGAGTTTTATTTTTGGTTTTTTGCAATCAATGGCCCCAGATTTGAGCTTATATTTTTTTAATTCGTTGTTGTATTTCATAATCAACCATAAAACCAATGTTTTCCCTCACTCATCCATGGTAACATCTATTCTCCCTATTTTTATTCCTATCAAATATTGGTTTTGAAATTTTTAGTATTATGCGTATTTTTCATTTTCAGAGGTATTTTTTCCTTCTTCTATTTTCAGAGGTGTTTTCTAATCTGACCCTAAAAACCCTAATAGTTGGTGGTTTACACATTACATCTCTCTTTTCTCTGATTTTAACCTTTGGATTACAAATATTCTAGGGATTTTACTTTCTAATGTTAGGGTTTTAGGTCTTTTGTTTATCTTTTTTTTCGTTTTGGAAAATTTCGGCTCTACGATGCTTTCAGTTTTTTTTGTTTGCTTGATGTGTTTTGGTCAAGTTTTAGGAAGTTTTAGCAGCTTCATTTTTTATTTTCTTAGGGGTTTTTGGGTTTTTACTTTGACTTTGGTTTTGTGTTTGAGTATAAGTATTCTTTTAAAGAGTATTCTTTTAAAGTCAGGGTGAATTAGTTTATACTGGACCCATATATTGTTTCACAACTATTTGATATTTGAACTATAGGTGGAGGTGAGATATCTTTTACAATTGCACAAAAAGGGGTAACTGACTTTTTATATCAATCTGAAAGACAAAAGTGATTTTACCTTTTACTAATATATGATTTATATCTTTCTAATTTTTTCAGGTTGTGAACTCAATAAAGGGCATTGTAGTATACTTGCACGTGCTTTCTTCAAACATGCCAATTTCCTAAATGACATGTGAGATTGTGAGGTAATCACTCTTCTCGGTTCAATTTTTTTTTATATTTTTGAACGTGTTCAGTCTTATTTGTTAATGTTTCTTAATGTATAATCTTCCTTCTATAAACTAAGAATTTAAATATACAAGGATATGTGTCTCTTGGATCGACACATTTTACTGCAGTTACTCATTTGAAGTCTTTGATAGTTGTGTCTGATCTAGACAAAATTTTGGGACATGTTTTATTAATAATTCTCTGATCTGAAGAAATCCCAATGTTGCAAGCAGATAAATAATGAGCTTTTATACTTAAGGGGTCCACCAAGTATTTTACTACGACTAACGAAAGAAGTATTTTGCATATACTTGATTGGGAATGCCATTGACTTTGAAGTTACTTTGAGTTAAGGGATTTAAACAACGTGATGGAATTTTATCTTTTATTTCAAAACCCTCAGACACCAATTTTGATAAATGTTACCCTATAACCCCAACACTATTTATTTTCCCTACATATATAAATTTTGATAAATGTTTCCCCTTGATAGTGTTGCATTTTCTTATTACTTTTCAAATGTCGTACTTTATGTGTTTGGTAAAATTTTAAAGAGAGTTTTACATGTTTCTGAAAATGGATGGTTCTAAATTTTTAATTGTTGAAATGATTTCATCGCCTTTCCAAAAATCTTTGTTGTAAATTTAAGGCAAAATTGTGTTGAGAAGTTATGTGTCCATCCCATTTGATCTCGATCAAGTTTCTCCCATATAACCAATGCAGTTGTAAACACAAGACTCTCTCTTTTCTTCTTGAAATATCAAAAATGACCCCCCTCTCTCTTATAGCTTCCACGCTCCGTCGCAGTGCTGTCCATGCTCCCTCTTCTCCATACTCTCTCTCCATTCTCTCACGCATTTATGTTTGAATCTCACTATATTCACCAATTTTTTAGTTTTTTCTGTCGTTTCTTAAGTATTCTGGTGTTGTACATTCGAATTTTAATTTGAAAATATTTTTTTTCGCAATTAGTTTTTTTTTCTTTAGCTTTTTCTGTTTATTTTCTAACAGATTTACATACTTATGTAATTTCTCTTCCCTTTCATACTTTGATGCTTGAACCATTATTCATGTTTTCTAGAAAATGGGCATAACTACGCTTATTTAATTATTAGAAAGTACATCTTCATATAACAATTAACAATACTTCAATACATCAAGTGGTGACAATTGAGTTCTTTTTTTTTATTTGAATATGTTTTAGACTAATCACCATATTTATAAAAACATTGTATTAGTGATGCCAAATTTAATATTTGATGACACAAATTTGACTTATGACACAAATGCAATGACACAAATTAGACGTGATTAATAATATATCTTGGGCGTTCTTTTCTGGAAACACTGAGTATAAAATTGTCGCGTGCGATTTATTAGATTGTACCTAGGATTGCATTGTTTGTTTTCAATCATATAGAAACAAGGCGATTACTATTGGAATTCATTCATAGGTTCATTATTCATGGACTTTTAGTCTATTTAATAATGACATTACAAGATAAACTCATATTAGTTTTCCCTTATTGGTTGAGATATTTCTTTCCTCACAAGGTGTTGTTAATTTAGCAGATGTTTCTTGTTTTACACCCTTTCTCATTTCTTTCTATTTTTGTCCTATTCAATTTTTAGCAGCCCTGGCAAAAATAGGTACTTTAATTTTTTTTCTATGCAATTTTTAGCAGCCCTAACAAAAATAGGTACTGTAATCTTGATGCAATAGTAGCGGCCCTAATGCAACCGTAGCCCTGATTCATATAAGTGCAGCAGCTCAGCAAACTCTGCCATATACAATAGCTTGGAGGCTAACATTTTTTCGCATGATGTGAGATACTACAATAGAAGCCATTGATGCATAATACTTTGTAAAATTAATATAGGGATACTACTATAGAAGCCACTCAAATTTTGGTTTTGGGATTTGTATATTGACTACAGTTTTTTGCATGCTTTGAGATATTTAATAGCAATGATTTCTTATACTTTTCATATATCCCGTTTTGTTTTTGAGAAAACTAAACAGATTATTATTGTTAGACATCAGTTATGTCTTCTCTCTTTATAATCTTTGTTTTCTATTGGTTCATTATCACTCATGTAAGCTTCTAATATAGTTTTATTTTTATTTTTTTATCATATTTGTGTTTCCAGCTTTGGGTAGAAACTTTGTTGAAAGTCTGACTGACATAAGTGGTTCTGCCAAAATTATTCCATTCAGTGCTTCGGGTGAGTTCCTCACGACTTGAAATCTTTGCTGGGGTGAGTTCCTTCATCAAAATTATCTTCATTTTTTAGATATGAACGCTTATAATATGATTAGTTCGTGGTTCTATTGATAACGAATTCCTAATTGCGGACTCTACAGGTGTTATCACAAAGTGCAAGTGTCATCACCATCCACGCATTTTATACTTCTTTCTCCTGCTGAACTCCTTCCAATTCTACTCTCTCTAGGTTTCAAGATACCTGGATTTAATTTTTATCATCATCAACAATAGCTTAATTTTTATCATGACTTCCTCAACACCTGTTTGAAGAATTCATCATGTGGGAGGTGATTACCCATCAGCCAACGATATTTCAAGTAGCTTGAGCTCTCCGAACAAGTATAGAAATCTGGGTTGTCAATTTAGAGCAGATCTGGGATGAGAGGTGGCCCTACCGAGCAAATGTGGAATGAAATATTTGTTTCCTACCTAATCTGGGACAAATATTTGTTGATGGTATTTGGATTTCAAGATATATTCAAACAAGTCCATTTATATAAAAATGTACACACCTCTCGATTTCTCGACCTTTATTTGGTTTAAACTGTTTTACTCTCTCCCATTATGCCTCACCATATATTTTTCCCTCGAAAACACCTCTTCAAGATTTTCTCACCAAGTTTGTATTTTGTATATTGTTTGTTATTGATTCTTTGTTTCTTGGTTATCAGTGTTTTATGTATCATGGTGTGGCATTTTTTGCCTTTGGTTCAACCTGTCATGCTTTTTTTTTCCTATTGTTGATATATAAATTCGTATAGCATGAAAGCTCCATGCTGGTAACTGATGTATTTCAGTTATAACCAAGGTTCATACCAATAATGTTTTTGTCTATAGGTATATGTATGTAAATTGATGGATGAAAACCTTATAAGAATTGACCTAATACTCGTGGACAAAAGTTTTAAAATATTTTTCTTATCTAATTATTTTTTAATCTAAATTTTGTTATCTGACTGTTACATGCACTTTAAGTTTTTTCCAAAAATATTTGACTAAAGTAACTTTAAATGCATAGTTGACTATTTGTCTACTCTGCATTTTTATTTTGTTTACTATCATTTATTTGTTTTCAAATGTTCATGGGTATATTTAAAGTTGACAGCAATGAAAGATGTGCTTCCAATCAATAATGTATCTACAAAACAGATTGGACTCAGTAATGGTACAATGACTTATAATTTCGTGTTAGTTCCTATCATGCCGAAGTGAGGTCACGAAGGTATCGTAGGGAACACGTTTTGAACACATTAGTTGTTTGGTAAGATTTGTGGTTCCAATAGTTGTTTGGTAAGATTCGTGGTTCCATTAGTTCCATTAATCATATGTTCTTCCATTAGTTGTTTGGTAAGATTTCTTATTTAATTATTATTAATTTGATTGAATTTGGTTTAAATTTTTTTGCATTTCACCCCTTATGAGAAGTTCACCGGTACTTAATCGACGTATTGTTTGATTTGGTAAAGATAGATCTTCACTATTAGTAACTGAAGAACATTGAAGATGCATGAGCAAAGAAAAGCCCACATCGAAGGTTTCGATTGGAAATTTCCTTTAACAGTACCACTCTCGCTTCTTGAAAGGCAACTACATTCCTTTGGCATAACTAATCTATTTACATATTTTATGCATCCACATATTCCCATATCACTAACGTGCTCAAAATTATTGTCAAACATTCCTTATTACCTGCCACTATGTAGCTACATATTTTATGCATCCACATAATCAGTAGTAGTAATAGGTACCTTCCGCTGTGTAAATTCACAATGGTACCTGATGCTACATATTTTATCAAACATTCCTTGGTTATATTATCCCGAAGTCTATGTAAGTAGCAGTAGCAAGTACCTTTTGTTGTGCAGATTCACGAGGGTACCTGCCATTGTGCAACTTCAAACTATCCTAATAGCTTTTTTAATAGAGTTTTGCCTTTAAACTATCCTTGGTTATATTCAACTTCTTTTCCTCTCTCTACTGTTTCTTCTATTCTTGATTCGATTATATATCGGGAGCCATGAATCATCTCACTTCAGTCCTCTCAAATTTTTCGATTCATGACTTTTATTCTGGTTAGGATCAGGTAACGGTTGGAAATGGTTCGTCCTTACTGATTCAACACCCTGGCCACGGTATTCTTTCTACATGTTTGAATATTGTAGGCTATTTAATTGAATATTTTAGGCTATTTAGTTGTTTATGGTTGCTATAAATATTTTCATTTATAGTAAATCTGGAATATACAGTCTATATATCTTGAAATTGATGCTTCTTTCCAGCAATGTGTTTGTGGATTTTGTGAGTCAAATTACAAATAATATGCTAACTCATGGATCCACAAAGATTAAGTAATATGATTTTCCATAATTCAAAGCGTGTTTTGTTCGTAACATCTAAAATTTGATGCAGTTTGGCTGCCCTCTGTTGTTGTTGTCTTCTGGATGCATGGTTCTGAGTTGTGATGGATGGAGAAACTTTTTCGAGTTTTGGAAGGGGCGTATGTGCGGGATTGACTTCTGATTTCAAATTCAATCCAAACACGATCCAACCGCTACCACAAAGAAAAGACGTTGCATATCTTCTACTTCGAGACCGCAAGAGCTGCTCTGCCCCAACTAGAATTGAGCTTTTCTAATTTTCGGTTGAATGTAATGTTTAGGTAGGCTGTGTTTTCTTCCCCAATTGGCTTTGTTCCATTACAAAATCTGATGCTAGATGTTAAAAAAACACGAGTGAAAAGTTTAATGAGTATTGGGGGCCATAATTTACTGATGGATATAGCAGGAGTTTTGAATCCTCAATATAAAATTAAATTGATTGAATTTTTTTTTCTAAAATCTATTCAATTTTTATGTCGATGAGCATATTGAATTAGTTCGTTATTTTTTGTATGAACTTTAAAATGAATATGTTATTGCTCATTCTTAAATAATTTGTACCAATAATGATTCTCGATATGGATTTATTTTTTTCGATAGTATCATCCTTGGTGGTAGGGTGAAGAGTAAAACAAAGACTCATGCTAAATTTGATTCATGTGCACAACAATTGGATACTACTGAACCTTCAAAGTCTGATTTGGGCATCTATCTAGAAGGTAGGTATGTATGTAAGGGCGATTCATAAGTATAATTCAACGCGTTAGATTGGTGGAAATCTTATCAAATATTTGTCGGGGGATTCATCTACATAATTTTGGGGGGATTCCAATAAATAAATGATCAGGGTTAACTTACACGCTTTAATATTTGGGGGATTCATCTACTTAATTTTTTATTTGTTTAATTTGTAGGTTGGTGGTTTCAATAGTGAGATCTCATTGTTTTTGAATTTACCCGCAGAAGGTATATTCTCTCTCTCCTTCTCTCAATTGGTTTATTTCTTATGTTTAATAAGTCGGTTTTAATTTTTGTATACATATATGTTTTATTGTGGACTTATTTCAATCTTCTGTTCTAGGATTTTAAGTAAGTTTTAGAGTTAGTAATTTGTTCCCTGTATGAATGTTTCGTTCTGCAAATTTGGAAATACCTCCAAAGTTGGTTCTTTGAACTTAAATTTATATTTTTTGTGTTGGATATACAGTTGGTTATTTAATTAGTATTCAATTTTTGGGTTTTGAACTTATTTATCAAAGGTTAAATATTTGTAGGTAAATAAAATGTGTCTCACTTGAATCTTTGGACATAGACCGGTACATGACCCATTATATACTTAATAGGTTTGTTCTATGTTTGGAATTTTTTTGGGTGAAATATTTGAATTGGTTGCCAAATATAATAACCTTTTGCCATGTTTGTCATAGGCTTCATCTCCAGTTAAACCATTTTAGATCAATATGTTCATTTTGAATTTTTGTTTGGGATATGTTCTTTTCAAGTTCATATGTTCGCAATGAACTACGACATTTTCATGTTTTTTAAAATATGATTATCGTCCCTTTCCAGGTTGATGAGTTTCTTCTCATTGATGAACAAAGAAAATTATAGGGTTATATTTTAGGTGTTCAAAATGTGGATGTTGTATATGAATAATTTTTTTCTGTTTTTATCCTCACATTTGGATTTATTGTAGTAAAAATCTAGGATCTGCATTTCTTGCTTTTCATTGTATTTATTGCTTTGCATTTCTTTCTTTACAGGTATTTCTATTTTTCTTAGATAAAGAAATGCCCAAGTATAGTCATCAGTTATGCCCAAGGTATACTCATCAGTTATGCCCAAGTTTTATTTTAGTTTCTTAGTTTCTTATTTTAGTCCTATTAATGGTTTATTTATCATCTACGAAGGTCAGTTGTGTCGATTAGAGGCATAGAGACTTCAAATACACTCGATTATTGGATTCATTCAAGGAAGATATATTATTGGTATACGCATTTTGTGCCGATGAATGAGATAAGCGTGACGTGGGAGATACAAGCGGCATGGTGTAATATGCTTTGGTATGAGTTTTAAATTGTCTATTGTGATACGAGTTTATTTCGAAGTTGAATAGTTGATGATATATGCAAGGTCCAAGATGGAATATTATTATTATTGTTATGGTACTTTGAATTGTTTAAACAGGGTGGATAGTCATATAAATAAAGGAAATTCTGTCCAATTTTTATAAAATTTTTGTATTATGAATGGAACTTGAGCAAAGTTTTATTAAGAATGGAACCTGAGCAAACTTGAATAAAGAACACTCTGTCCAATTGATAATTTTACCATGAGTGACAGTTTTAATTTTTTTTGTAGTTATACACTTCGAAATTTTTTATCGTTTCGCGATTACGTGTGTTGGAAGATTTACGCCCAAAAAAATTCCCGTGCCTTCAAGCACGGGTATCCGCTAGTATATATATACTAGGGTATGCCCGTGCCTGAAGTCACACCGCAAATTTTTGAAAGTGTACGTCAATCTTAAACCTCATATAAACAAAAGGTCCACATCTTGAACCTCGTATTAAATTGAGTGTTAAAATTGTCATGTATTTTCATGTTAACTTGGGAGTAAAAAATTTTAACTATGTCAAAATTGGGTTTCAATAGACATGATTAAATTCGACCCCACACGACACGATTGGACCAATTAATAATTAAAAAAATAGTGGATCTAAATGGAGCTGATGGTAGATCTACATAAAATCTATATAATAAACTTAATTGGGTCAGTATCGTGTCCTTATAATGTCGTTGTCGGGTCAATTTCGTGATAAAAATTGAGCACGAACACGACATGATCTGACCGCAAAAGACCGTATCAATTTAATTTCGTTTTGTGTTATCATTTCATTTCCAAAATAACAGTTGACCCGATTTAATTCTTTATAATGATTTTTTTACCAAATAAAAGTGGAATAACCTATAAACCAAATTCAAACTATGATGCAACCGTGTGTACCGAGTTGGGAGGTCGAAGAATGTTACACCACCCTATGTTATAAGGTTGACATGATGGATGCACAGAAGGGGATCCGTAACGGACTCCTGTGGAGTAATTCCATCCCCCTATCATTATCATATGACATATTATCTATGATTTTGCTCTTCTAGAACTGCCAGGGAGTCGATAAACTAAACTTCTAACATGAAGTTATTGTTTCATAATAACAAACCCAACATCATTGTTCTTATGAAAACCAATATCCCACTGAGAAAAAAAAGGTACCTATTTCAATGAATTAGGCTTTACTGCCTTAGTTTATGAATACTCGTTCAAAGAGTGAGTGGTATTTGGGTTTTGCAGAATATTACTCCCAGTACAAAATGTTAACAACTATAAGTCATACATGATACACACGACTCAATATGTAAACTGCCCAGTACAAAATATCAACAGCCCTGTTTCAAGGCAGAAAACAACAAATATTTTCATCCCACATAAAGGAATTTCTTGACAACATATTACCTACAATTGTATGACTTTCTAAATATAATGAACAATATAAAAAATCAAATAAAAGAGTTAAATTCACTCTCCATCTTAAGGCTATCAATGACACATCTTGAAAATAAGCAGGCCAATATAACATAAGTATCGGACATCCATAATTCTTATATTTTTATTTCAAAGATCATACGCAGGTGATATAGATTATTGCAGGGGTAATCACTGGTCATATGAAACCTCTTAGACAATGTTGATGTCAACTCAACTTTGATGGAGATGAAAAGTAGGCGTGATCCAACTCCCGCAACTGCATTGGATACCTGACCAATTTAAATAACTTGAGCGGGCTTCGCAATGGGCACATGAAAGCTTCCCCTCCAATGCACCTTCTTCAACTGTTGGCATCCAATGAAGAGTCTCAACAAAGATAGATGGGCACTCAATCTCAAAGGATGTTTCTCCCTTTCTTGGAACACGATTCACAACATTCTCCTGCCACAACTCTCTGACATTTATTATAGCGATATGCTATAGTAGATAGAACAAATTTATCCATAAATGCTCCAACCTCAGAAGGGGCTTCTTTGGTTTGAAAGACATGATCAACAACAAATTTAGAGTTGTCTATTATTTCTCTGCGATTATAAAAATCACCAAATATTTTCAAAAAAATGCATTTGTATATCGTGCTAGCATGATCAACCTTGAAACCCGTTCAATCCCTACAATGAATACCTCGTCTCTAAATTTGTATACCGTGCTAGCATGATTTCCACTGCATCGCACGCCCATCATTCCTCACATAGCCTTTAGTATCAATGAAGCCCTCATCGAGAAATAGATTAAACAACTTCATTGAAATAGTATGATGAAGACCTGAAATCATGTCAGCTAGGAAATGAGGTGATAAAGGGAATTCCATACATTCAATCTCTACAACATAGATGCCTTTCTCCCTCAAAACTTCCATATTTTAATCTACCCTTTGCTTCCTTGTTTTTTCTTTGGGCATGTACATGAAAAGGGTAGGTGCATAGTCCTTGGCAATATCAATTGGACCAAACAACCCTTTAGCAAATCATTATCATAATGCTAATAAATCTCAAATTAGTTACAAGACAAGAAATAAAGAAGATACTTAACAGTCTTCTCTACAATCATTATCAACTACTATACAATTTCTCAATTGCTCAAGTACTTTTCTTCTTCCAACTCCCCGTGCTCAGTGCGAGGTACTCAATGTTCACCGCTCAATTCTCAGTTGGTCACCTCTCAATGCTCAGCTTCTTCTGCTCCCTCACATATGCAATTTCTTATTATTCTACCATCTTACCCTCCTAACTTTCTCGATCAGCTTGGTCATATTAAAAAATTGAGTATACTTGATTAGAAAAGAAACTTTAAATTAAATAAATGAAAAACAAATTATACACATTAGTGGTAAAAAATCAAATTAACAACTAATATAAAGCACATTCAAACTTGTTAGTAAAAACACAACAGAAACTGTATGCAATCTGAAAGCAACGTGTATTACAGAAGAACCTGTTTGACAGAAGAACACAGAGAGGATTAGCTCAAAGAAATAAAAAAATTTGTAAATAGAAAATAAACTTTTAGTTGTTTATAGCCCTCATTATATCTCCAAAACGGGCCAACGAGAAATAGCTGAGCCTCCCCTTGATTCTCGTAACAGGTATGATGTAAAATGTCTATAACACCAGCTTACTTTTAACCAAGCCACTATTAGTAGTTTTATCAGGTTACTTTGAACATAAAATTGACGTCGTTTCCATGTCATCGGTTTTAATTGGTGAAGTTTTAGGGCAAAAAAAAGGGGAATACCCACAAAAAAGGGAACCGCCGTACAACAAAAATGATTCAATTAAAAGCCAAATGATATAAAAATGGTTGTTGTCCATTACCAAAGTATAGCCAAAAAGGATTAGAACTGGGTTATACCTAAAATGATTGTTGTCCGTTTCCAGAGTATAGACAAATGATTGAGGCTGTTCGTTGATTTTTACACCAAAAAGGGGTATACCCAAAATGATCAAAACAATTACCAGAGTTCGATGGATGCTTTTCATTGATTGAAGGGCATACATAGAATTTCCTCTGCACAAAACAAACAGATCCACTCATTAATTCATCAAAACATTTAACACCAAAACCAAAATAAAGAATAAACATGTTTTGAAAAGATGACTTGAACCCTAAAATACATGTCGACTCTGTTCCTAAACAACTACAAAAATTCAAAAATTCAACACACCAAAGGACAAACAGATCTCAAAAATGCAAATGAAATCGTTAATGGTTTGGAAAAAATCCTTCTTGAACCAAAACAAAGAAAAATGACGTCTCTAAACTTTCAAAAAATGGAACTTAGAAATCAAAGAAAAGAGGCAAACCGTAGCAATAAGTTGAACCAGAAGCCATAACTCATGCCCACACATCCATGTATACATTTTTTAATGTTTTTAATATTATATAAACAAATTTCATGCTACTTGACCTTTTTTACAATTCAACCAAGTCACGATAAACAAAGGAAAATAAAAAAATGGAAGGAATGAGATTTAATAATGGATAGAGCAAGGAATATGAAGCATATTGTTAGAATTAATAAAGAGATGTATAAATCCACAACACCAACAGTGTACCTACAACAAAAGTACTAGTGAGCAGTCCTGTAGAAAAAGTAGAAATCAACGCACGTAATGTTAGAAACATTATAAATCAAGAAATTATATACAATATATAATATAAAACTCCCCCAATTGAATCCCGCAAAGAAAAGAAAATAAAAAACAATATGTATTTATCACCATCTAATGAAAATGTAGACAATGAGTCTACAAAGATAAGGAATTTTGAATACCAAATCAAAAATATACTTGGTGTGCCACTTATGAAATCGTAGCCCACCAATACCTCTCTATAACTTTCTCGTTGAACTATTATTCCCTTTTAACAGTTTTTAAACCCATTGTGAAATGACTGCTTCACTTTTTATTCACAGGTTTAATATATCGTCTAAGCTTAAAAGAAATAGATATGTGATCAGTGCAATTTTTGTGTAAAGCACCCGCATAAATGCAAGGACCAAAATTAGAATACGTCTTCTCTTGAATGGCCTATGAGTACTAAAAAATTATAGGTTCCTTAGAATCATTAAAACAACAAAACCAATTATTGTGAATTCTTGACCTAAAAGATAATTTTGAGGTCTCAACAATAATTTCCAATGTACACACTGAATTAAAGAAAATACAAAAGAACTACCTAAAAAAATAACAAAAAATAAAATTAAACAAAAAGGGAAAGACTCGTAGTATAAGAATGCACCTTTGCTGGCATTCACTGTTCGAGCATTATGGATCGAAATAGGAAACTTTGCCAAAAAATTAAAAGACACTTACATGCTGCACTTTGACAAATAAAAAAATAATAATCAAACCAATTCGGTCCCTAAATTTATATTATACACACACACTAAAGCTCATGGAAGTTACACAAAACTTATCTTACACGGGTATCGAGTTAATTTCATTCATAGACAAAATTACAATCCCAAGTGCATCATGTAATTTCATAAAAATAAAGTAATAGAAATAAAAATGTTGTGTTTAGCTATAACAAACACATGACATTTATTAACTCCAGAAACCACAACTCGTAATCCCCAAAAATTAAAACCTGTACATCTGAAATCAAAAACTATAAATCATAACCCCCAAAAATTGAAATCTAAAACCCTATTAAAGGATACACACAACACCTTGAAGAATGGGAATAATAGTATGAAAAAATAGATACAACAACTTAAAGTTATATATTTCAATCAACATAATGAAATGTACTGTGCAAAAATAAACAATCCTACCAAAATAAATTTGGGGTTTCAAAATCTTCAAAACCTAAGAAAAACATTAGATCTCTAAGAAAAACATTACATCTGCAACTGAATAGTTGAATAAGTGCAAAGCGTGGAACCAACCCAGCACACGCGTGTATGTGTGTGTGTAAGAGAGATAGAGAGAGATATATTACCTATGAGAGCCTAGCGTAGGAGGGCTTGTATTATGAAAGCGTTGAAGCTCGGCATGGAAAGGATGAGGACATGGGAGGGAGGATGTGTTGAAGTTGAAGAGGGACGAGAGAATGTCAGGGGTGGGAATAGTGAGAGGAGATAGAGAGAGTAAGAAAATGAGATCAAAATGGTATTATACTATTATATCCTTGTTTTTGAATTTTAAAGAGAATGAAATATAATTAGAGTGTGTTAAAGGGGGGGGGGGGGGGAATCCAAAATTTTCAAGGGCAAAATAGGGAATGCAAAAAAAAATCATATTGATGACATCATGGTGCTATCTTACGACATACATAAGTTTCCTACTTTGTTATATATATATATATATATATATATATATATATATATATATATATATATATATATATATATATATCTGTTTGTGAATGGTATATATATATTTATGTGAAGCATACCCCCTCTAATTCTATCATGGAAAGTTACGCGATGTGGGTGAGGCCCCTGGCTTGAGGAACAGGGAGCGTATAGTCCCCAAGCCATAGCGTCCATTGATATATTGTGTGATTTTTATTAAGGGTGAGATGTGGTGGGTATGTTTCGTCTCATTTTCGGGGACGAACTATAACTGCTTCCTAGATGATGTGATTTATGGTTGCGATTTCGGTGACATTGAGTTCGACCACTGGTCCCCAGGATGGTATGTGACAGATGCCCTGGAAGATGATAGCATTGAGAAACCGCATCCTCGAGTTATAGCTCGTTGGGATGGTTATTTTACTTGTGTGTTTAGTATATTATTTGTGTATGAGAACAAGATATTATATATCTCTATTAGAGAAATGAGATAAAATGAAAATGGATTAATTCTCATTTCGGGAGATTATATCCGTACGTGTATAGTGATATGCATATAAAAGTTAGTATGATAATGTATATAATTATATGAGTATACCTATATACGTTGCGTACTGAGGGTCTAGTGGATGTCAACGGACAACACTGCCAAGTAGTAGTGTATCAGGGGTGTTCCTTATTTGTATTTCGCTTCGCGAGACACCCCACTCATGAATTTGGCGCAATGTTGGGAATGGAGGGAAGTTTAGCCCTTAGTACTCATTTTACTTAGGACCTTAGGGTTTTGGGGTAGAGGATTAGTTGGGCAAATAGCTTGACTAGGATGTTTAGATGTTTAGAGGGCTATGATATGAGTGCACTATTAGAAGAGAGGTAAGGGGTATCTCATGGGAGTACGATACCAATTTAAATATGAGATAAACTATATTTTTAAAATATAGCATTTATGCACTTGCAAAATATTTTCACAACTCGGGCTCTGACCCGTTTTTATATTTTCACCCTCTTGCTACATATGTATATATTTTAGGTGTCCAGACACAGGGATGCCTGTATGATAATTCCTTCTAGTCATCCATTTGATACAACAGCTCTGGATGTGTGCAGGTATACTATAGATGCTTTTATCCTTGAAATCTAGATAGGAGATGATGTATAAACATTCAGGCTAATAACACAACTGTATTTATTTATTCTCTTACCGCCTTATAGTGCGGCTTTCGATTTGGTTGTATTATGTTGAACCGAGTGTTTGGTTATTTTATTTCATTTCATTTTCATATAAAATCCGTGTGGACGTTTTATTTAAATTATTTGTTTAAAAATATTAGTTAGATAAAATTTTGACGCCAGCCAAATAGGTTATTAGTAATTAAATTGGTTTTCAACAGTGATGCTAAGAATGAACCATATGAGACTCCTATTTTAATTTGGTACATGATTGATCGGCCGATATTTAATTAGGGGGTGCCACGGTTTCAAGGAGGGAAAAGTGTGATTTGACCGACACGGTGTCTAGTTTGATGACACGTATATTCCAACTCGTGAGTGATCTCGAACATGCCTGGGAGGTCATAATCCCTTTAGAGAACGTATATGAGAAAGTCGAAAAGATGGTTCTCAATCCCATTTTGTCCAGTTGTTAGAGTTTCTCAAAAGGTCATAACGGTGCATCCACTTCTTTTGTTGCACTCGATCCGGTTCCCACCTTAATGAGAGATTCACATGGCTCTCAACCCGACCCATCTAGGCATCCCGTACCTGTTAGGAGAGAGCATAGGAAACATTTTAAGAGAGGTGTTCCTAGGCCTGTTTACGTTTGCACACACTGCAAAAAAAGAGGACACCTTGAAGAGTGTTTCTTTAAGTTGGGTTATGTGTTGCACACTACTACACAACAATATGCCACGACACTTGTTCGCACACATGTACCCACTCATGATACTTTTCTTGCACGTAACCATATAGAATTTTCACATATTTGGGAGCAAGTAAAATTTTTAATCAAGACTTCACATGATTTGATGGACTTGTGTCAAAAGATATCACCATCTTTGGGAAACTCCTTCCCACCTGCTGGATGAGGTTTAGACTATTTTATAGCATATGATGTTTTACATGATGATATTTTTTCCCTATTGCTAGTAAGTATCATTTCGGTATTTATATATTCCGTTTTGGTATAATTTTTTGGAAAATCAAAAAGGTTTTATTTCGATAAAATTTGGAAAAATACAAAAAGATTTCGGTATTTGAGAAAAATTGAAAAAAATAAAAAGAGATTTGTATTTTTTTTACATCATATATGATTGGAAACTTAGGATGACTGAGTTACATATTTATTCCATATCAATACGACTATTTGATAGCGTTTTGAGATAATATGTTATCTCATTCATGTGCTTTACAAGGTTTGGAGT
The DNA here is from genome assembly GCA_949130495.1 of Sambucus nigra. Lineage (NCBI taxonomy): Eukaryota > Viridiplantae > Streptophyta > Magnoliopsida > Dipsacales > Adoxaceae > Sambucus > Sambucus nigra. The sequence goes on from OX422222.1 coordinate 256,110,272, forward strand.
CTTTGAGATGATATAGTGATTGCTACCTATATGTTTGACTAATTTGTCCTTTATTGCACACATGCACGCATTTCTTTGAATTTTGTGCTGGTCTATCACTACTTGGTTATGTGTTTCGATCACCATTATGTCTATACAACAAACTAAGTGTGATAAAAATGACAAAAATTAGTGCATGTTATAAACCGTTTGTGTGTTTATTTTGAAAAAAGGAGAAGGGTTACGAAAGGTATTTGATTTTTTCCTTTCCGATATAGCCACCGTTTAAATGGACCTAAAAAAGAGAGGAGTCGAAAATTATCCGGGGTCCAATGAGGTTTAAAAGTTCCCGAAAAAATTTTGAAAGGCAATACAAAAACAATTATGCCGAAAATGGGTCAATAGTTTTTAGTTTCATAACCTCATAAGAAAAATAAGAAAGCATTATCTTTTAATGAGAGAGTTTTGGATTGAATTTATAACGGTTTGCACGTCCTTGAAAGTCATAAAAATCATTACATTATTTTGCATGCTGTTGGTGTAGAAATCATTTATACTTTGATTTGTTGATAAGATTAAGACGATGTCATCTAAATTCAATGATTTTACACCTGAGGACTATTTTGATTTTCATTCGTTAGGAGTACACTTATGCATCTTGCACACATGCCATGATTAAGTCAATTTTCCTATCGAATTTGTTAACCCCCATTCATTCCATTTCCACGATTAGGTTATCTTAGTGTAAATTCATTGTGGGCAATTTTTGTAATATCATTTTTTTGCATTTCTGTATGAAAAATCTGAAAAATCAAAAATAGTTTATTTGCCTTGTTTACCCATGTCACCCCGATTTTTTTTATGTGATTTATTTATTTTCTTGTCTATTTCGGACAAATAAAAAGGAAGGGAACGAATTATGATATTATGGGGGAGTTTTTTTTAGTATGGGGTAGATTTGATTATGCTTTGATGTTTATATGCTTATATCATTTCAAAATCGATACATCACATGGTTCTTCATTATCTCATGTGTGTAGGTACAAATGTATGATCACTATTTACACATCCCGATGAGAAAAGATTTGAGATTTGATGTTTAAGATTTGAAGCATAAAGATGAAGACTTATCATTTACCTTTTTAATTTTGGGTTCATGGGAGGGTAGATTTGTATAGGTCATATTTTGCTTGATAATTAGGATCATTTGAATGTTTTAATTTTGTACCGGCATAAACATAAGGGAGATTTGTAAGGACATATCTGTCCATTACCATTTAGTATGTCGTATACCGCTACGCCGTCATTTTAGTTCAAGATGACATTCACATCAAGACGGATCCGAATATTCAGTTTCATCAACATTAACAACTCGAGGAGATTAACTATGGTCAGGATGGGTTTTTTGTTCCTTAACATTTTAGTTTAATTCTTGGGAAATTTTTATATATTGTTTTTATAAACAACCGGGGAAATTTTAGAAAAATAATTTTGTATAGACCGAACCGATACGTTTAAGAAGAAAAACAAACCTATCCGGTTGTCCTTTTTATGCATATAATTATGTATAACTGGACCAATACGATAATGCTCAAAACAGAACCGGTCCAGACCTGATAAATTTTGCGCCGCCTCAGATCTTCTAAAAACCTATATATACTTATTTCGGTGGTGTATTTTGGTAAATATTTGTGAAGACGTTTTTGAGAGTTCAAACAGAACAAGACTTCTTGTTTTGATTTCCCAAACATCTTTTTGATTCACACATAAAATTCCTAATTATTTTTGTGAACAACCATGCTATTGTTCTACCGTTGTGGATAAGACATCTCCATATCTGACCGGTTGACACCCAACATAGATGTCTACGTGTGGACGAGCCGATGATGACGAGCCGACACCTACGGGTTTTTCGCTGTCACTCGTAGCTTTGAAGGTTTGACAAAGACACCATGCGTTACACTTGTGGGAGATTATCAGGTTGTATGTAGGTCAATGGTCTTGTAAACTTCTCAAACTATTAAAAAGGTTTTACCCAAAAGGTTTTTTTCCCTAAATCTCCCATCTTTGTTTTATATGCGTGATTTTTATTCTTTAATTCTTTATGACAATTAGATGTATGCATAGGGGCTGAATTAAAATTGAATTTGGTATTGTTCAAATTTATACACATAATTAAATAAGTGTGTTTCATTCCATTGGAGAATTTCATGATCAATTGATATTGCGTTTACAGGGTCTATCCCATATATTCAAATGCGATTTTATTATGTGTGTGTGTCGAAAATGTGTTTAGTTTTTGAAATGGGTGATCGATAATCCTGTTTAGAATTTATTGGTGTAAACATATTTTTGTTTGTTTTGGATTTTTTTATGAAAAATAAATTATGTGCAATATAATTAATAAAAAGGGGGGATGTTAACGTGTATGAGCTAGAGTAAAAGAACTAAATTATGAAATTATGTAATTAATGCAAAAATAAGAAATTTAAAGAGAGAAGGAAGGATTTGGACCTTTTTGAAGAATAGGAGCTTAATATTGATTTTAGATGAACTCCTTTGAAGATTGATATGATTGTTGGATAGGAAAATGAAAATTTTGCCGAATTGGATGTGAAAAGGATGCGAAGCTAAGATGGAAAGAAATTTCACATAAGGAAACTTCACTAATTATGAGATAATGTTGCTAAAATCACTGATGATGATGGATCCGGGGTGTACTTTAGGAGTGAGTTCATGCCCTCTATTTATATGGTCATGGCATGTCGATCAGCATGACCCCATCCCAGCGAATGAATAAGTAACCCTATACACACTACCAATAGGTAGGGGAAATGGACCTGTAAATCGGTAGTCTCGTGCAAATTTATATAGAACATTAGTTGTAGAATGCAATTCGTTGATCCAAATCGCATAAGGGGCATAACATTAGAAAGGTAATTCAGATACCTTCAAGATTCCTTGGACCACTCCGGGGTTTAGGAGATGACTTTGGGTAAAACTTGGCTCAGATGTGCATGTTAGACCTTTAGAGGGGACATCGTCGGATGAAAACGATTTGTTCTTCCAAACGATAAGTAAAAATTTACAGGGTGTGGATTGCTGGAAGGTCTAGGAAATGTAATTCAACATTCCAAAGAGCTTTTCTTGGTTCGTAAAGGTGACCTAGGCGTCAAAAGCGCCTGGTGACCTCTCAGAGTAAAATGGATTGTTTGTTCGTACCGTAAGTTAAAGTTGCACACGGGGTGGACCATTGGAAAGGGATTTTAGTGCCCTTCGAATATTCATTCATTCTCATTTGAGATGAAGAGATAACCTTGGTTAAATGGAACCCGGGAGTGCTCGGTGGCCTTCGTATCAAATTTTAGGGGAAAACAAATCGTTCGTCCGAACAATTATGTCGTTTCAAGCATAGGGTGTGCCATTGGAAAGGGGTTTCAGTTCCTATAGAAGATTCAAAGAGATTTCACTTTGATGATGAAGTTGAACTAGGAGCGCCCAGTGGCCTCGAGATTGATTTTTAGTAGTAAAATGATCCGTTTATCTGAACCGTTATGCTGATTCACGCATGATGTGGGCCATTGGAAAGGGGATTCAGAGCCCTTGAAATATTCATTGATATTTTTCTCTGATAATAGAGTTTACTACAGTCAAACGGGGTATAGGAGCATCCGATGGCCTTTAAATAAGTACTCGAAATATAACCTAGGGTCTTATAGTGAAACGGGGAGGTGCTAGTGACCTATGGAGAGACTTAGGCTGTCCTAGAATGTGGTGTTTATAGAGCCCCTCAACAGGTGAGGTTGGAACAAGTCAAAGGCGTCGAATAGAAACCATATGATTCTTAGGAAAGAGGTCGATTATGAGGACCTAAGGGACAAAGATGATTGATTTGGAGGGTGGAGGCTGATTCCGAGGACCTAAGAAAATGTTGGGGATGGTCAATTCTATAGGCCGAGGCTAATTCTGAGGACCTAAGGTAGGAAGCAACCAATTGTACGAGTCGAAGCCAATTCTTAGGGCTTAAAAAGGAGTGACCAATTCTGAGGGCCGAGGTAAATTATGATGACTTAAGTAGGCGACCAATTCTGTGGGTCGAAACTAATTATGAGGGCTGAAGTTGAAGTGACCATTTACGTGGGTCAAAGAGAATTATGAGGGTTTAATTTGAAGTGACCATTTTTGTGAGTCAAAGCCAATACTGCGGGCTTAAGTTGAAGTGATGACCATTTTTGTGGGTTAAACCAAATTCTGAGGGCTTAAGTTGAAGTGACAAGTTATGTGGGTCAAAACCAATTCTGAGGGATTAGGTAGAAGGTACCAATTATGCGGGTCGAAGACAATTCCGAGGGCTTAAATAGACATGACCAAGTCTATGGGATTCTGAGGGCATAAGTTGAAGTGTCAATTTCTGCGGGTCAAAGCCAATTATGTGGGCTTAAATTGAAGTGACCATTTCTACGAGGTGAAGCTAATTTTGAGGGATAAATTTAAATTGACCATTTCTGGGGATCAAAGACAATTTTGATGGATTAAGTTGAAGTGGCCACGTGTGTCGGTCAAAACCAATTCTACATGTTTAAGTTGAAGTGACCATTTCTTCGGATCGAAGCCAATTGTGAGGTCTAAAGTTGAAGTGATAATTTATATGTCTCAAAGACAATTATGAGGGCTTAGGTAGACGTGACCAATTTTTTGGGCCGAAGACAACTCTGAGGGCTTAATTACAGATGACCAATTCTGCGGGTCGGAGATAATTCTGGGGCTTAAGCATAAGCAAGCAATTCTGACGATCGAAGCCAACTATGTGGGTTGAAGTTGTAATTTTTAGAGACTCCACTAGGAAATTATCTTGGTGTTTCCCCTAGGGAATTTAGCGAAGCATTTAATTTGAGTGTTTTGGTTTCGCTGGGGAAGAGGAATTAATCTGAGAATTGGATATTTCCTTATTGAGGAATTTTGTGGTGTCCTTTAGAGACATTGTTGGGGGAATATACAATTTATTTTAAGGATCCTGTTGGGGAGGTAGTTGTAACACTGGGGGACTATATGTTTGAAAAGTGTTATCCTTGGTGAAAAAGGTTCAAAAATTCATTTGTCACTTTTAGGGATTTTTTTATATTTTTTTGGCATTTTTTAGGAATTTTTGTAGAAAATTTGAGGGAGGGTGTCGATTGACATGATGTAGGAGGTGCCAAATGGTAGTGGCATAGTCTTTTGGGGTACCTCTATTGGGTGAAGGGACAATTCCCATCGGTATGTGGCTGGGAGTTGTCGATCGGCATGCCCCTTAGCCTCTTATAAAAAGAGGGCAAGATCTCGTCATTTTTCACAGCTTCCAGATTTGTTTTCTTCAGCTATTTTTCTCTGCAAATTGTTTTAACGTTTCAAAACACGGAAATGGATGATTTCTGAAGCAATAAATATCAACGATTGGGGGAAGATGGAATGGCAGGCTAGGGTACCCCATGCGTTGGGTTGTGAGAATGATTTCAACTCATGTGATCTAGTTGTAGATGAGTAGACCCTCTTACACGAGATAGCACGTCATCGATCCTCTGGGGTTATGTTTTGGTGACCCTTCGTATTATTTTATTTTATCTCAGAGATATTTCCTTATTTCCTGAATTTTGATAAAGGGGTTTTCATTTTGGCTTTTGACAGTCTGGTATCTCTATGTCGAGCTTGCGTTTTTTGGGGGATGATGGGGATTAAGGATGTTTGGGAGCATTGATGATACTATAAATCGGACACAAGTTTTTCTAAAGCTTCATATTAAGTGTATATTAAAACTAAATGAAGCAATAAGGAAAAAAATACAAAATTTAGAGTGGTTTGGCTATAAAAACGAGCCTACACCCACTTTATTTCCATATTCTCATTATATGCATTGTACAATAAAATATGATTAGGACGAAAGAGGCATACAATTAAGAGAGGAGAAGAGAATACATGAGTATAGTGAGTCTGGGTAGATCCAATATGAACTGCAAGCCAGTTTGTGTGTTGGGTTCATCTAGATAAGCCACCGGGTGGGTGTAGTTATGTAGATTGAGGTAGTGTAGAAATTTTGGTAGGTCTTTGTCAAGTAATTCTCTTCTCGATCCTCAAATTATTAATTGAGCACATCTATTTATAAGAGATACAAAGGTGATTCCACATGTTTAGGTCTTTGCCAAAATGAGGAATCCTTCTAGAGGCTGGACAACTGGCAATTATCGTATATGAGTAAGGACTGTGGCCTATCTTAACCTAGGCAACAACTAACCTGAAGGGGGACTGTGGCCTGTCTGAGCCTCGAGAGCCGCCAATGGTTAAGGAGGTGCATCGACTTGTATAAGCGCAACCAACGACCAATGGTAACCAAGGTTGTCTTGGGATGAGTCCTAATAATCGTATGGCGCCGTAGATTGTTTGAGCCCAAAAAATGTCCTACTAAGAATGCTTTCGTAGAATTAAGGGCAATATTGGCTATATCTATAAGCCCCCAAGTCATAGTGCCAAGAATTAGTGAGTTGGGGTTGTGACTGAATTCAATTTCCTATGGTAATTGTACTCACGGGCTGTCGTAGAAACCCCGTGACCTCATACATAAATATGATCCGGCCATGGCCATCATTACCTTTTTTGAATCTTAAGAGCAGGTCGAGAGCCAAACTATGCCAGCTTTGTCTTGAGTTTTTTTTTTAGTGTTTTGTGGTGGTTTAGGTCAATCTAAGGCGGAGCATAGTGATTTTAAGTCTGAGAAACCATCTTTCAATGATTTCCAAGTAACCCTAAACCTATCTTTTAGTATTCTTCTATTTATTTCACGAATATATCGAAATCTTCTGAAGGAATTGGCTAAATCCCACTTTCCGTAATTCTTCTTAGTGGAATCTGTGTGGATGAATTTTGCTATGGACCCATATTGTTTTTGTCTACTGAATTTCCTGACAATGTATAGAATCTAGAGTTTGATTCTTTTGTAGGTTTTGTATCCTTTTCACATTTTTGAACCATACTGTTTGGGTGTTATTTTTGGGTTTTTGGATAAACAAAATTGGGTTCGGTAAACATGTTGACATGGGTTGGGTATTTGGGTAACTTTAGATGTTTGAATCAAATTGCAGGTTAGAAATTTGGATTTTTTGGGTTTTATCCACACCTTGACCCTATTTTGAATTTTGTTTTTGGCCAAGAACACCAAGAACGTGTTTTTGATGTTATAGGCCCAAACCCTAGATTCTAGGGTTTTTCGATCATTGAAAAGCCATTTTTCATCTAATTACCTGTTTGTGTAATATTCCGTGGCTGGTAGTATAACTTGGGCTACTTTGCTGCAGTCATATTTCGTATTTTTACTTGTAGTTTTTGGCATTAGATGTTTTTTAAATCAATCTTTTGTAACCTTTAAAAATAGTTGGAGTAGCTGACTTTAATTTTTCTACACTTATTTTTCGTATTTCCCATAGCCTCTAAAAGGCTTCTCTAACCGTAGTGGCTCTGACACCTAACTACAGAGTAATTATTCTTTTTGAGTCTTGATCTGGACCAATGAGTTGGAACCCTTCATATTTCTTGGACGACTTTTGGACGTATTATTTTGGCATCCCTCCTCTTGAAATCCCATGTGTAAAGACTTTGAAGGTTATTGGACCTTGTTTGCTTAAAGACTGCCTAACTGCATCACCCTTGATTCTGGCTCTGTGGACTCCTTGAACTGCAGGGATACCAGTGGGGCTTTGAATGTTTTGGAGGAGGATATAATATCCAACATCAATCCTTTTCTGTAGGGGGTGGCCAAGGAAGTTGTCATACTTCGGGCCCAAAACACTCCAAATGAATCCTGTAGACAAGATAAGAACAAAGCTCCTGCAGTCTTAGAGCATAGGTGTATCATGGATGAGAAGTGGATTAGGCTGGTCGTCGCGACATTTGAATTTTACCTTTCTTCAATATATCTTCTTCCATCTGCGGAACAAAGGTCATGTTATGTAGTCCCCAATGAAGGGGTCTATTTTCCTCTACATGCCTTCCTCTAAGGGTTGCGACTACCAATACCTAGTCCTATTAGGAGAATTTTTAGTGAGATGAATTTCTCGCCATCCCAGTTACATCCCAATGGCTAGAAGGTCATTATTACTACCTTGGTACTTTGATAGAAAAAATTGGGAGGGACATTACCCCTATGGAGTTCTTCCAATTTTACACGCCCAAGGAGAACTATGTGGACCATTCGTGGTACTACTATTTTTCTCTTCAGAACAATAAGGAGTACATGTATACTGATAGGCCTTCCAGTATTAAAAACTATAAAGGCTTGCTTTTTTATATTTCTGTGTTGGGTTGGGAAATCCATACCCAAGAGAGTGGTAGAGAGAAGACGTATAGGATGCCACGGCATGGGGGCGGTATAATAATAAAGGTATTCTATTGAATTTTTTTTCTTTTTTTTTCTCCTCCCTTCAATGTTGCCTTATATTTCGCGGCTTATGATGATGTTAACCTTTTTTGTGAATCTCTATACTATCTAGGGATTAACAATAAAGACAAAAAGAGAGTTGAGGATGAAATAGACATTAGTAATAAGATAAAAAGATTCAGGAGGTTTGTTGCTTCCACATTTGTTCATGAGAACGATTATTTTACCAAAAATGAAGTGGAAACAAAGATGATCATGAAAGTTAATTCTTTATCCTTGGTGGCCACCTCTTCTGAGGAAGGAAAATAATCATCTGTTGCAGTACTTGAACTGGCCAAAATGAATTTGGAGGCAACCACCAAGGCAAAAAATAGGTTCGAACAAAATTTCACCGACACCATAAAATTCATTAATATTGTTGAGGCTAAGATTGTGGAGTCTTCCAGGCAAGACGCCTCTTTTGAGAAAAACTCAACCTCCTCCAGCGAAAATTTGATTAGTTGGAGCTGAGAAGTACCTACGTACTCCAATAAAAAGATAATGATCATGCCGCAGCCCTAAAGTATAAGGATGATGACCATGCCGCAACCCTAACAGAAACTGTAAAGGATGTCGTGGCAACCTTCAAGAAATCAAATGAGTTCTTTCTTAACAACAATAATTCATATCTCTGCGACATTAAGAATTTTGACACTGGGTGATAAAAAACTTTTCGGAATTAAACAAAAAGATCCTTGCCTTAGGACATAAGAGACATTGAGAATTTGGAATGCATGGTCGAACTAAGGGTTGCAGCAGAGGATATAGCTAAGCAGCTAGAGAATTAGGTTGAAAAAGATGAGGAAACAGAGACCGCAATAGATGATGATAGTGGAGATGAAGATGAAGATGATGTGCCCTCATTGTAGACCACCCTCTATAATCTTTTTGGGCTACATCCATATTGATCAATACTTAAAAATAATTTAATTCACACACGGTTATGACCATTTTTGTAAAGATACAACAGGTAATCAATACTTTATAGTATTAAATACCATTGACGGTATGCCTCTTTTGTTCTGTGTTTGAATACTTTAATGCTAGAATGTTTTTTTTTTTTTTTTCTTTATTTCTTTATTTTTTCCTCAACTCTTTACAAGCTTACCCATTTTATTTATAATGATATGGACTTTGACGAATGCCACGGTCTTTTTATCATTTCAACCTTGAACTGGCTACATCCATATTCATAAGTCTACGGCCACCTTTCACCTATATTTCTTTTTATTTTGTTCAATTTATGTCTCATTGTAATATAACTTGAATGCCACAAATTCTTTTTATCACTTGATGTTGGGTTGAATGTTTGAACCTTAGATGTTGGTTACAGTAGTTTGTATCAGCTAAAGGATTAGTTTTGTAAATTCTTTGGATGAAACTCTTTAATGGTTTATGTGTGTCGTAACAGTGTTGAACATTATAATTATGGGGAGTAAATTCCCACGCCACTGACAATTAAGTCTTTGGTCCACATCCTCTATTTTCTCCAACACTTTTTGAGATAAGATAGAATTGATTGTTGGACTTGTTCGCGATTGACAATTTCTTCCAGAACATCAAACAAAAGGGTCCTTAGCTCACATTCCCTACCCATTTGTCTCCTTATATTTTCTTAGGGAGCTATTGGTCCTCCCTATGCTAGGATTACTATCAATCAACCCATGATAATAATTGAATATATATCAAGCCATCCCTGATGATGCTGGAAATAGCACCACCAGTCAAGGTGTTTGTAAGCTTCAAGTAGTGATAATAATGGCAGCACAAGAGTATACTAAATATAATAGATCGAGGTGAGGAGAATAGTATGAACACTTAAATGTAAGTGGTTCAGTCAATCTGGCATACGTCCACTATGAGTGTGTGTGAGTAATATCATTGAATTAAGGCACTAATGGCAACGGATACAGTCTCTCAAGATTTCTCTCTCTACAAAGTTTTAGCTAGGGTTATCATTTCCCATCCCTTATCCAAGTAGTAGAAGGCAAGTATATATAGTATGTGGAGGGTGTAATGCACCCCCTATGCATGCAATGAGAATGTGTGTGTTTTGATCTAGCTAGTGCAAGGGTGACACCTGGATGATCTCAACTAAGTAATGATGACCTCAATATTCACTCACGTGGAGGCAATGATTCAGTTATAACAGACTTTTTTGCGTGATATAGGATATCCATATAAGTGTAAATGCTCGGTTATGTTCAATTGGTACCAACCTCGGCCTGGATGAGTACGAGGTTGGTGAAGTACGACCCTTGCTTTGTCTGCGATCAATGTTCCATGAAGACCTCAGCCAGGAAGGTCGACCAAGGTTGGGTATGAGATGCAATGTCGTCCAGGGCCGATGATGATATGATGCTTATTGATTGAGCCTGCGAGGCTTTTGTTAACCTCGACTGATGAAGGGCCGAGGGAGATATACAAGGCAGCGACAACATTAGCTATGGCTGACCCCAAGAATGCTGAGTTCTTAGCTACAAGCTGACCTCAGCTACTTCCAAGCCGAGACGATGTTAGGATGTCGACTATGGTCAATCCCTATAGGAAGATGCTACTGATAGGCATCCTTGGGCTTCTATTACCTCGGCTCCAAACCAGGTCGAGGTTGAGGCCTCTGGTCTTTGGTCTCTCAGGTGTACTTTAGGCATATCAATCACCCCTTAGCCCTTAGTTACATGTGGGAATAAGTGACTATGGGGTGTATAACTTAGAGGTCTTTCTTTCTTGTGCTAATATTCCTTTGACAAGTGTCAATGACTGAAGTGGGCCGCGTGCCTGGCAAGTGTAAGGATGTCAGTTGTCCCTTGGGCTCCCAAGGAAATAATGAGCCTTAGGACGCATGAGGTGTTCTTTGAGGGTTAAGGCCTCATTTTCTTTCTTTCTTCTTCATTTCTTTATTTCCCCGCTTTTTGTTTTCTTTACAAATCTCTCTCTCTACCAGAGCTATGTTGGGCTTCTCAAAGGTCTTCGTATTCCCAATCGTGTTCTCCTTCGCTAAACTTTCTTTCAGGTACCCTCTTTCTCTTTTCTACGCTCACTTTCAGCCTTTAATTCTGCTTTTTCCACTTTCTGGGTAGTATTTTAAGTTTTCCGGCTACTACTTGCATTTTTCGGTGGCACTGGTTCTTCTTGTTCTTGGTTGTTTTTGTTCAAAGTTAGTAGTTTGATCCTTAGGCAAGTTGAGTCAAGTTATTTGTTCCTCGTTTAATGTCCTAAGTGTGATGTCGTCCTCCTATGCTCAGACCTCTTTATCAGCTTTTAGAAGAATTCCCATCTCTTAAAGAGAGGACTTTAGAAAAGATTAGGCAAATAAAGCCAGCCCAAGAGGAAGCTCGTAAGGCTGAGGCCTTCCCCCTCAGACATGTCTTTCCACCTCCTCTGAAGGTCATATACCCCGAGCCAGCCGAACCAGTTAAGTCAGCAGAGGTCCCAATAGAACCTACTCCCATGTATGAGTCTGAGTCGTCCACCTCAGACCCTATGTATGTGGACTCTTTTCAAGAGGCCATGGAATTTTTTATTAAGTAGGAGCAGTTCCCTGACCAAGCTGAGGTTTCGAGCCGCGTCTCGTCCCACAACGAGTCTAGTATACATCCAGATCTTTTACAGACATTGAAGTTGTCGGGACAAACATAGCTTTTCCTCCGCCTATTAATGTTGTCCCCCTGTCGGCTGCTACAGGGGCCGAGTTTGCTTAGAGGTTCCCTGATGTTAATCCCTCATCTGCTCCAGCCGACATTGACCGAGACGAGGATGATGATAGCGAGAGCGATGTTGACACATCGGAGGCAACCAATATAGAGAGCACTATCAGCAAACTCAACCTTCTTTCCTTCGGATACCTGTATTCCATAGGTCCCTCTATAAAACATAGGAGACATCTGAGGGAAGAGAGGGCTTTCGACAACCGAGATGGTTAGATCTGTTTGTATGAGCAGATGTTCAAGTTAGGATTTCGTCTTCCCATCCACCCAATTAATAGGGCCATAATGTTCCTTAATATTAACTTAGCCCCTTCCCAGTTATCCCCAACGTCTGGAGGGTGATAATTGGAGCAATCCTTCTATGGAGGGCAATCCACCATTGAGACCTCCATGTCTAGGTCTTCACTGGGTGCTACGTCTCTTTCTCTGCTAGGAATTATCCTAGCTATTACCAGTTTTTAGCTCAGAAGTCAAATAAGAAGATGTTGCAGGTTACCCAAACTTCAAATCACAATTAGAAATCATGATACTTCTTTGCCTCAGGGTCATGGGAATTTAGCCCCTGTGCCCTCGATTTATCCTTATAGACGAGGATACCCCTGAGATGGGGAAAGGTGTCAATGGATGATAGGGACGACCCTCGGTTAAGACAAAATAATCTTTAAAAAGTAAAAGACCTTCAAGATAAGGGGGAGCATGGTCTGTTGGTCAAGTTCGAACATCTGATGACCCCCTACTATCTCTCTGAGACTGGCCTTGAGGGGAGTCCTCTGGCCGAGCTCCGTAAGTTAATTTATTATTTTAACAAGTTATACCTCTGACTTTTTTATGTCCCTTATTTCTAACTTAGATCTTTATGTTTCTAGAGCACCCCAAAGGAATTTCTGATGACCTTTGGGAGATGGCAGCCCCCAGCCTCACAAAGTTGGTAAAGAAAGCAGGCCTGAATGCACCTCCTCCTCCCCCACCGAAGTAGAGTGTCGGCACGTCTAATGCCGACACAACAAGGAATAGGAAAACTACAACCACTGCCCCTGAGAATTAAAGGCAAAGTAAAGTCCAAAAACTCATCCCTATATCCTCAGATGATGCACTGGCTGCTCGTCTGGAGCAGCTGAAAATCAGTGATAGCCTGATAGGCCACAGTATGCAGGCGTTGGATGCCATCGGCTCTGCTATGACCCGATACTGACAAACACTTCTATCGCTCAATGGATACACCCCTACTTGCTGAGTTTTGCTTTCACAGGTATATCCAGGTAAGATTTCAACTTCAATTTGATTCCAAAGTGTAACCTATTCTTTGAATTTGAACTTATGCATCTGATTCTTGATGTGCAGGCCATCGTTACTATGCACTAGTTTGTCAACTAGACTCTGAAGAAGTTTCCTCTCATAGGGAAAGGCAAAGAAGCCGAGAAAGTGCAAGACTCTCTGAATGCAGAAGTGGATCGTCCGAAGGCTGCCTTTGAAGGTTCTGACAAGAAGGTTAAACAGTTAGAGAGAGAGAGATCTCCAAGATTAAGAAGGAACATACCTCTTCCCTGAAGGCCAAGGATGATGTTCTTCAGTAGAAGGTTGATGCTCCAGTAAAAGCTTCCTTTGAGGAAGCTTCAGAGGTGATCTTGGATGATTATAAAGTTTTTGATGAATTTATCATCTTTGGCTTTGAATACCTCTAAAGAGATGTTAAGGAAACTAGTAAACGGGCATCCACTAAAGAGAAGGAGTCAGGGAGCTTGGCAGCCTCTAACTTCATTGGTCTGGGCTTTGCTAACCCTCACTTTCCTCAAGCCTTGCAAGAGGTAGAGGAGGAGGGAGGTTTCGCACCTACCGAAACTTCTCCCCAAGATGACACCAGGATTGAAGAAGTTGGTCCTCATGATGATGGGGTAGAAGTGACCAACCTCGGCTAGGGAGATGGGGTCGTGGAAACTAACCCTGAGGCTGAAGACAATTGACCATTTTATGAAGATCTTTGTAATTTTTAATTTTGATTTCAAACTGTAACCTCTGATTGAAAACTATGTTACCTTATGGCTTGTAATTCTTAACTTTAGTCTGTATAAACCTCTGAGTAGGGCTTTATTTCTTTAGTTGCTAAATGTTTTTTGAATGATGTTCTATATCACGCAATGTTTTTGTGTTAAGGTCTGAAGTCTCGACATAATGGTGTCTTCATAAGCCTTATAATAATGTCTAAGGTCTGAAGTCATCAACTAAGATGTTATCCTTGCAAATAATTTTTCACCAAATTAATGATGTTTATGGTCTGAGGTCATTCAAGTATGATGAATCACCCCAGACATTGTCACCAAACTATGATGTTATAAGGTCTGAGGTCATAAACTAAGATGTTATCCTCATAAATAATTTTTCACCAAATTAATGATGTTTAAGTCCTAAGGTCATCTAATCATAATGTCTCACCTCAGACCTTATCACCAAATTATGATATTATAAGGTCTGAGGTCATCAACTAAGATGTTATCCTCAAAATAATTTTTCACCAAATTAATGATGTTTAAGGTCTGAGGTCATCCAATGATGCCTCACCTCAGACCTTGTCACCAAATAATGATGTTATAAGTCCTGAGGTCATCAACTAAGAAGTTATCCTCATAAAAAAAATTCACCAAATTAATGATGTTTAAGGTCTCAGGTCATTCAAGTATGATGAATCACCTCAAACCTTATCACCAAACTATGATGTCATAAGGTCTGAGGACATCAACTAAGATGTTATCCTCATGAACAATTTTTCATCAAATTTAATGATGTTTAAGGTCTGAGGTAATCCAATGATGTCTCACCTCAGACCTTGTCACCAGATTATGATGTTATAAGATCTGAGGTCATCAACTAAGATGTTATCCTCATAAATAATTTCTCACCAAATTAATGATGTTTAGGGTTTGAGGTCATCCAATCATGATGTCGCACCTCAGACCTTGTCACCAAATTATGATGTTATAAGGTCTGAGGTCATCGACTAAGATGTTATCCTCATAAATAATTTTCACCAAATTAGTGATGTTTAAGGTCTGAGGTTATTCAATTATGATGAATCACCTAAGACCTTGTCACCAAATTATGATGTTATAAGGTCTGAGGTCATTAACTAAGATGTTATCCTCATAAATAATATTTCACCAAATTAATGATGTTTAAGGTCTGAGGTCATCCAATCATGATGTCTCACCTCAAACCTTGTCACCAAATTATGATGTTATAAGGTCAGAGGTCATAAACTAAGATGTTATCCCAATAAATTCTACCACTAGAGCATAATGAACCAAGAATTGACACGGGAGTCGATCTTCTCGTTAATAATCTCTTCATAAGATGATACATTTACATAAAAACTCTTGCAACATCATATGTAATACTTTTTTAGATGATCAACTTTCCAAGGATTAGAAAAAGGTTCCCCTTCAAAGTTTTCTAGCCTGTAGGTCCAGGGCACAACCTCCTAAACCACTTTGTAAGGACCATGCCAATTCGTCTGACGCTTGTTTCCCTTCTGTAATGTCTTCTTCAGCACTAGGTATCCCATGGCTACAGGCCTTGATTTTACCCTTTGATTGTAGAATTTTATTGTTCTCTACTGGTAATCTACCTGCCTAATTTTGTGTCTTCCCTTCTCTCTTCGATCAAATCGAGGTCAAGTGTTTTCTCCTCCCCATTCTTCTTAGCGTCATAGGTCTGAACCCTATGAGTAGGAAGTTCTAATTCTGTTGGTATGAGGGCCTCTGAGCCATGGGCTAATATAAATGGGGTTTCCCCTATTGGTGTCCAAACCGTTGTTTTATAGGCCTGTGGCACAACATAAAACTCTTCATTCCATCTTCCCTTAGTTTCTTCTAACCTCTTCTTGATCCCGTCAAGGATCGTTCTTTTTGTGACTTCGGTCTGACTGTTTGCCTAAGGTTGGACAGGAGAAGAGAAAAACTACTTTATCCTGGGTTCCATTATTCGAGATGAAGGTGTTTGGGAGGCCATGTATGCATATTATGTTCTTCCAAATAAATTGGAAGGTCTTCTGCTCTATAATCGTGATCATCGACTCAGCCTCTACCCATTTGGAGAAGTAATCAATGAAGACTATCTAAAATCGGTACTTATTTGTAGCCCTTAGTAAGGGACCCACTAAGTCAATTCCATATACTGGTAATGGCCAAGGGGAACTGATTGACGTCATAGGCTGATGAGGTTGATGGGGGATAGTAGAGAATCTTTGACATTTGTCGCACCTCTTCACGTAGGTTGTAGCATCCTTAGCTAAGGTCAGCCACCAGTATCCTTAAGTAATAATCCTATTGGCCAAAGTTCTTCTTCCTATATGACTAGATCAAGGGCCCTCGTGTACCTCCTCTAGGACGTGGGCAACTTCTGTGGGATGAACACATCTGAGGAGAGGTAATAGGAATCCATTCTTATATAGTATGTCTCCTACTATTGAGAACTTTGCAGCTCTATACCTCAATTTCCTTCTCTCTAGTTTTGATTCCGATAGCTCTCCCTCTCTGATATATCTGATAAGGGGGTCCATCCATGATTCCCCTAGGATTAAATTGAGGCAAGGGTTATTGAACTCTTCTTCTTCAATGGTCACCTTGGGCAAGGTCTCAACTGGGACTGTCCTTCTGATGTCTGTCCTTATTTCCGAAGCTAACCTTACTAATTCATCTGCGTAGCTGTTATTTTACCGAGGTATTCTATTTATCTTTACCTCTTTGAAACCTTCGAGTATCCTTTTCACCCTCTTCAGGTACTTGGCCATCCTTTCATCCTTGACCTCATGAACCCCCAACACTTCATTAACAACTAACCTTGAGTCACTATGAAGCAGGGGTCGTCTTACCCTAAGGGTCTTTTCCAATGACAGGCCTATTATCATGGCCCTAATATTCTGACTTTTTGTTTGATGCCTTGAAATTAATCCTTAGGGCATATTCAATGTTAGTACCATCCAGAGCTGAAAGAATTAGCCCTGTATTGCTTTTTCTTTCGTAAGAAGACTCGTCAATAAAGAGGTTCCTGATGTCTTTATTAGATGAGAAGCTCCTTTCTGACATGACTCTATGCTTGAGGAGGTACCGGTCTTCCTCATTCTCGGATATTCCATTTCTAGTTCTCTTGGATACAACCTCTTTCGAATCTCGAAAGACGTTCTTGTTTGACCGCTCTGCAGTCTCTAGGTCATTGTCAACATCGACCTCTTCCCATGTGAACACAGCGAAAAAATCTCCATGTGTACGCCCTTTGATGGCCACCTTGGGCTGATATGTAAGGTTTTAATCTCCTAACTCAATGTACCATGTCATCAATCTACCCGACTTCTCAGGTTTGTGGAGGACCTGTCTTAGTGGGGAGTCGGTGAGGATAACCATGGAATGGGCCTGGAAGTAAGGCTTCATCTTTGTAAAAGAATGTATCAAGGAATATTCTAACTTTTCCATTCGAGGATAATTATGTTCAGACCCCTGAAGGGCCTTACTGTTGAAGTATACAACACTTTGAACCCAACGTCTTCCCGAACAATGGATGCATTTATATCTGATTCAGAGACTGCTAGATAAACATATAAATTCTCTCTTATTATGATCTGAGATAAGAGTAAAGGAGATCAAAGGTTGGACTTGAGTTGTTAAAAGCCTCATCAAACTCTT
This sequence comes from Sambucus nigra, assembly GCA_949130495.1. NCBI lineage: Eukaryota > Viridiplantae > Streptophyta > Magnoliopsida > Dipsacales > Adoxaceae > Sambucus > Sambucus nigra. The sequence goes on from OX422222.1 coordinate 256,128,073, forward strand.
TATCCCATTCGAATGCCTTTCTAAGAACCTTAAAGAATGGAAGACACTTGTGCGTCGCTCTGGAAACAAATATGTTGAGTGCAGCTACTCTTCCAGTGAGTCTCTGAACGTCCTTCATACTTCTTGGCGTCTTTATGTTAAGTAAATCCGTGATTTTCTCAGGGTTCGCCTCTATTCCTCTCTGATTGATAATGAATCCTAGGAATTTCCTATATCCTACCCCGAAGACACACTTCGTGGGATTGAGTTTCATTCTATATAAGTCCATGGTATCAAAGGCCTTTTCTAGGTCTGCCACATGAGTGCAGGCCTTTAAGCTCTTTGTCAACATATCATCTACATACACCTCCATAGTCTTGCCTATTTGGTTTTCAAACATCTTATTCACAAGATGTTGATACGTTGCCCCCATTTTTTTCAAGCCGAAGGGCATAACCTTGTAGTAATATGTCCCCTTGTCAATGATGAAGGTTGTCTTCTCCGAGTCTTCAGCGTCCATGAAGATCTGGTTGTCACCTGAATATGCATCCATGAAGCTCATGAGCTCATGTCCTGTAGTAGAATCTACGATCTGGTCGATTCGAGGTAAGGGATAGCTATCTTTTGAGCAAGACTTGTTCAGGTCTATAAAATCTATGAACATCCTCCATTTTCCATTGGCTTTGGTAACAATGATTGCGTTTGATAACCACTCTGGGTATATGACTTCCCTGATGAATTCAGCCTCTTCCAACTTTTTGACTTCTTCCCAGATGACGTCGTACTTCTCCCTAGAGTAGATTCTTCATCTTTATTTGATTGACCTATCATCCTTAGTCACATCCAGCTTATGGCACATAACCTCATGGCTGAAGCCAATAATGTATGTGTGACTCCAAGCGAAGATACTCTGCCTCTTCCTTAAGAAGTTTATCTGCTCTTCCTTGATTTTTGCCTTTAAGGCTTTGCCGACCTGGACGGTTTTTTTGGTTCATCCTCATTTAGGATGATGGATTCTACCTCTTCTGCAGCCTCTCATTTCTTCAACTTTGTTTCATCTCTAGGGTCAAGTGTATCAATGTTAAACGTGGTAGTTTCTCTCTTATGGGCCTCTCTCTCTTCCGCTGTGCTGAAGTAGCATTGTCGTGCTATGGTCTGGTCACCTTGCACTTCCCTTACCCCATAGGGGGTCAGGAATTTTAGCATCTGATGTACCATCGATGACACGACTTCAAACTCCTTAAGGGCTACTCTTCATATGATGAGGTTATAGCCCGAGAAGACGTTTTCGTCTATAACGAAAAAAATGTTCTTCCGGGTTAACCTCTTAGGCCACTCATCGCCCATTCGCACATCCATCTCATACATGCCCAACAAATGGACCTTTTCACCGCTGAATCCCATTAACGGATGATGATAGGGTACCAGCCTAGCTCTACTAAGTCCTAGGCTTCTGAAGAAGGGACAAAATATCACATATGCTAAACTTCCTCCATCTATAAGAATTCTATGTACTCGCATCCATGTACTCTTGTTATAACTACCAAAGCATCATCATGTGGAGATAGGATGCCTTTGAAGTCGAGTCAGGAGAACCCAACTATGAAAGTGTCCATGTCCACCTTCTTTCTCTTCTGTGTTGTCTCAAAAGACATCAAATTTATCGCTTCAAGTTTAATCACTGACTTGGCCTCTACCACATAAGCTTTCTAGTTAGCCACTTCATAACCACCCCCTCCAAGTCCTCCTCATATGGTGTTAACACCAAAGGAGATCATACTAATCCTCTTCACTGGGGTATTGTCATCTTTTGGTGGAAGGTTCGGATCGTCTTCATCATTGCCATCCGAGTCATCGTTTCCTCTTACTAGGGTATCATCACAACATCTATAATTTCTCTTCTTTTTGGGGTCATCTCTTCCCCTCTTAGGAGCCTTACCATCAATGTACTTCCTCAACTTATCGAATTTCAACATCTTCTCAATCTCATCCTCTAAAGCTAAGCACTTGTCTGTAACATGGCCATGGTCTTGGTGAAACTCGCCCCACAAGTTCTCGTTCCTCTTATTCGGAGGAGCCTTCAATTTCTCTGGCCATCTTAGTGACCAATCATTCCTAATCTCATTGAGGATGTGTTCGCAGCTCACAGTCAAAGGGGTGTAGTGTGAAAACTTATCATCAGCTGACCTCTTCTTTCTGTCCTTCTTTCTTTGGAACTTCCCGCTACCACCGCCATTCTCATCCTCATACTTTGCAGCCATGACCTCTTTGGTGTTTAAGACATTCCACGCAGTTTCCAATAGCTCTGCCATCTACTTTGGAGGGTCTTCCGCAAGTTTCCACAACAACTTCCCTTTATGCATTCCTCCTATGAGGGAGGTCATGGCGATATTCTCTTCGTAGTCTTCAACTTCAAGTTTCTCTTTGTTGAATCTGACAATGTAGTCTCTTAGGCTCTCGCTCTTGACTTGTTTGACATACAACAGATGGGTGGTCTTCTTTTGAGGTCTTTCCCCAAAATAGAAATTGTGAATGAATCGTTCAGCCAAGCCCTTGATGTTCTCAATTTAATTTTTTAGGAGAGAAGTAAACTATATGTGTGTTGCTCCCGTCAAAGTCCCTGCGAAGGCTCAAAACTCATCTCATTCGGTATTGAATGAATGTCCACCGCTAACTGGTACATCTGAATATGATGTACAGGGTTGGTGGAATCATTATACTTCGGAGACACCGTGGGCGGTTTGAACTTTGCAGGGGTTGGAAAATATACTATCCAGGCCACGAATGGGGAGCCTTCTGAGAAACCTCTTTGCATTGGGTCTGGAATTTTGATGAGGTCTCATATCTTTTCTTCAAGACGTTGGATGGAGTTATTCCATGGTGTTTCAACATCGGCTTGGCCGAGGTTGTCCCCAGCCACCTCTAAGGGGTGGACTTAAGGTTCCCCAATCGCATCACATCATCGTCTATTGACCTTTTCTTGGTCTCTACCTCGTCTTATGTGGGGTCGGCCTTGATGAGGCTGATGTTGCCCCTCTTCCCTTTGTGAGCCATCTCCACTTCTCGACCTTGACAACCTCTGTCTCAGGTCATTTACTAGGCCTAGCCTTTCAATGGATGACACTATAATTAATCAATCAAAAGTTAATCCTCTTTTTTGGGCTTCTTCACCTTTTCTGCCTCCACAACCTCGGCTCTGCTGGATAGGACGCACTGTGTTATTTAAAACCTCATACGACTCCCAATAATCTTCTGGAACATATTCCGCCTCAAAATCGTCATACCTATCCTGAGGGTAAGGGTATCCTTACCTCCCTAGGCGTAAACGCCTAGGGTCAGCAATGTCCCTCCTCCGTTGGGGTGTATGTTGGTATTTTTGTGGTGCCTAGGGTGGTCCCCTGGCTTCAGGATGGGGCTGAACCTCCTCTAGAGTAATCATCTCCGGTGAGACCCCTAGTGGTCTCATAATGTTTTGACTGAGTTGTGCAAATTTCTCCTTCATCGCTTGTTGCGTTGCAGCCAAAGACCTCAAGGCTGCTACCACCTTCGCCATTTCGGACTGAGGCGGTACCTAGATAGAGCAAGGTCCTCCCGCTCCGGACGGCGGAATAGGTGGTGGTAATTCTAGTGCCATATGTTAACACTAAAGAGCTTAAGTAGCAGATGAGCTTAATACCTTAAAGGACCTCTTTCAATGGTGAGACAACTCCACCCAAGGGGTGAGGCCTGGTTCACCACCAGAGTCTTCGGTGAGGTTAAGCAGGAAAGGAGGAAGAGACATCTTCTCGTTCCCACAGACGGCGCCAAAATGATGATACAAGAAATAGCACCACCAGTCAAGGTGTTTTTAAGCTCAAATATGTGATAACAATGGCAGCACAAGAGTATACTAAATATAAGTGGTTCATCCAATCTGGCCTACGTCCACTGTGAGTGTGTGTGAGTAATATCAGTAAATGAAGGCACTAATGGCCATGGATACAATCTATCAAGATTTCTCTCTCAACAGATTTTTAGCTAGGGTTGTCATTTTAGATCCCTTATCCATGTAGGTGAAGGCAAGTATATATAGTATATGGAGGGTGTAAGCCACCCCCTATGCATGCAATGAGCATGTGTGTGTGTTGATCTAGCCAGTGAAAGGGTGACACCTTGCTGATCTCAACTAAGTAATGATGACCTTAATATTTCCTCACGTGGAGGGAATGACTTAATTATAACAGATTTATTCGCATGTTACAGGATATCCATATAAGTGTAAATGCTCGGATGTCTTCAATTAGTACCAACCTCAGCCTGCATGAGTACGAGGTTGGTTAAGTACGACCCTTACTTTGTCTGCGATCAATGTTCCATGAAGACCTTATCCAGGAAGGTCGACCAATGTTGGGTATGAGGTGCAATGTCGGCCAAGGCCGATGATGATGTGATGCTTGTTGATTGAGCATACGAGGCTTTTGTTAACCTCGGCTAATGAAGGGCAGAGGGAGATGTATAAGGAAGCAGCAACATTGTCTATGGCTGCCCCCGCAGATGCTGAGTTCTCAGCTTCAAGCTAACATCGACTACTTCCAAGTTGAGACGATGTTAGGACGTCAGCTATGGCCGACCCCTATAGGAAGATGCTACTGATAGGCATCCTTGGGCTTCTATTACTTCGACTCCAAACCCGGCCGAGGTTCAGGTCTCTGGTCTCTCAGGTGTACTTTGGGCATATCAATCCTTGGTTGGGTATTACGAGCCCCCATGTCTAATTGTGGTATCTGGAAAGCTAACGAGCATTGTGATCCCCCATGGCTAACTGAAGCATCTTAAAGATAAGAACGAGCATTGTGAGCCCCCATGTCTATATGAAGAATCTCAAAGATAAGAATGGGCACTGTGAACCCCTGGCTAATTGAAGCATCTTGAAAACTAATGTGCATTGTTAGCCCTGGTGGCTAATTAAAGAATCACAAAGCTAAGAATGGGCATTATAAGCCTTTGTGGACTCACATTGTGAGGGGTGTAAACTGCTAATCAAGTCCATCTCCTCAATAGACTCTTCTTCCCGAGATAAGAAAATAATCTATAGCATAATTAGTCATCACATTTCATTGAATCTGTTTAAAATGAAGGTCTTTCGTTAGATTTTTATGTACGAAAGCAAGAATTAATATGTGACCAACAATTGCCATTTATTCATATATATATATATATATATATATATTTATATAATAAGTTACAAAACCTATGTATGTCATAAGATTAGCTTAGGAGGTAATCTATATGAGTTTTTCATGCACTCCCTATTTTGGCTTTGAAATTTTAGGATTCCCTCTCTTTTGAGACACTCTAATTTATTTGCCCACTTTCTTCAATTTTAAAAAACAAGGAGAAAATAGTATTTGACTCATTCTCTCACTTCACCTAATTTTCCAAACCTACCCGTCACTTTACCTCACTTCTCTAACCTGTCATTCTATACCCTTATCTACTTGTTCCCCACAACCGTTCAATATCCAATATGTTGCTTGGCTCCACGTTGCCATAATCATCTCCCCGTTGCCACCTAGCTCCACGTCACACAATGGTTTGTTTCAATCATGGATCTATTTTGTTAGGTTTTGTAATAGGGATCTTGGATATATTTGTTTAGGATTCAAAATAGGTCTATTATGTCTCTTTTTCAACGAACATTAGTCACTCTCACGCTCCATGTTAGGGTTTGTTATGCTTAGATTTGTTATTACTTTTATTTGAAAGATGTAATTCTTTTTCCATGTATTTTTTGTATGTGTTTTGCTTAAACAAGTATTTTGTTATCTATATCTTTATGTTTATGTTATCAGTTTTTTGAAACCTTAGATATTGTGACTCTTTAGCCCGAAGTTATCAACTTTAAAGTTCCATTATTTTTCTTCTTTGTTGTATTTGTATTTTAGTGGATCATTAATGTTTTAGTTTTTTTTCATTTATATTATTTTTACAAGAATTTCATAGATCACGAAAAATTTTAGTTCAAATTTGGAGGTTGTGTATGTCGCAGCTGATGGTAATGAAAATGGTATGCCTCTTAGGTGATTGACAAAATTTCTTAATGGGTGTTTTACTTTTTATTCATAATTTTTTTATTGGGTTGTAGGTACTTGATAGTTGTACAAACTTTCCACCATTAGATTGTGAATTCAGTTGTAAAATCTATTATAGTATGTGTACGCGATCCAATTTATGTTTAGTGGATGTGTGATGAGCTAGTTTATTGGGCTTTTAGGTTAGTTTGTGGAGATTAGTCCTCATATTTGAGATATGATTTCTTTACTTTAGGCTAGTTGGTGTATCATTATTTTCTACTTGTTTTATGTTACATATTTGTTTAGTGATGGTTGTACCAACTCAAGTTCTAATCACTATTGCACTTAAAAAAGTACCAAGATGTAAGGGTCTACCATTACAAAGTCCCTGCATTTTTCAAATGCATGTTAATGTAGTATCAAGCTCTATGGGTCTACAATTTCTGAGTAACTCTATTATTAAAGTTGTTTTTGTTCAAGATGTTAATGTAATACGTTTTCTCATTAGGTATTTTAACACTTTCTCATTAGGTATTATATATTGGTTGAAATTTATTGAAAAAATTGAATTGTAAGTGGATGACAGTGAACTAGAAAACGTGGATTCAGTTAGTGGAATGAAAAACTACGAGATCTGAAATAATATAGGAGAAGCCATGAGAAAAGTGGTCCAAAAAGGTGTTGTGACCATTAAAGAGGGAAAACGTATTGAAACAGTTTATATGTTATTGAGGAAATTCAGTTTGACCGTGATTACATCTCCCCTTACTTTGTTACGGGTACTGAAATTTTTTTTGTTGAATTTGAAAACTGCAAGGTAGGCATTTTTAGTAAGAATTTTTTTGTCTAAGGTCCCTATTCTATAAGATTTGTAGTGAAACCATCGTGTTTTTGCACTTCAATATGTAATTCTCAACACTAAATTTTTATAACTTTTTCTTTAGAACTAGTTAATGGCATGTTTTTTGACAAAGCAATCAACAACTTAGTGAAATATGAACTAATTTTGGCAAATTAAAAGTAGGTGTTTTTTGAAGTTGGACAGGAGTATCCTAAAAGATAGGAGTTTTAAAAATTAGAGCATGAGTAAATTAAAAGTATGTGTTTTGCCTGAATTTGTCGTAGCCATTTGTTACATTTTTGAATTTGTAGCAGCCATTTTTTCATTTGGTTTAAAATGCATTTATGTTTATGTTTATGTCTATATTTAGGGATCTAATAGTTTCTTATTTTTTATTATTTACTTTTTCTTTTTCAAATCAATACCTATTTATGTGGGTTTCTATTTATATCAGGTATACACTTTCTCGCTACTTTTAGATTTATATTTTGAGGTTTTTATTTTCAAATTTTGGCTTGATTTATATGTAAATTGATTGTTAGTATGTTCATATATGTGGTTACGATCATTTATTACGGAATTTTCACAGATTTAGTCAATTTGATGTGGTTATCAGCACTCGCAAGGGTAAGCAACAATTTGATATCATTTTTGAGTATTGATGTTTCCCCTTTGCAGTCACTAAGGTTTGATCAGTTTTTTCACTATTATAGTAGGTATTTATTATTTCTTTATGGTAGATCTTGATAAATTTTCTATTCTCAAACAAGGGTTTTAGGAGCTTGCTATATGATGGCAGAGCAATATACAATTTTTGGCTTGCCTTCTAATCCGCAACGTAACAGTGAGACTTAGAATTGAAATTTTTTAATATGACTTTGCTTGGATATAAGACATGTTTTTATATCTTTCTATTAAATCAAAATGTTCATTCTTCGTGCTAGGCATTTGACTCAGTATCTTCGTGTTTTCGATAGAGTTCATTTTTTCCACCAAGTATTTGATAAAATTCCAAAGTGAGCATTCAATAAAATTTGTGAATCTTTGGATTTTTATTTTTTTTAAAGAATATTTTTTGTACATTATGCTATCTAGCATGGTTCAAGGAAATGATAAAGCTACTTATGAAACTAATCATGATGAAGGGGACATGTTCATTGCCCTTAACGCCGATGATGTATGTGTAACTGGTAGAAAAATTACTTAAAAGTTTATCGTTGGCATACGGGGACTGTGATTGCATTTGGTATTATTGTTGAATAATGCTATACAAAGAAAGGTATAAAAAATTATGTTTCCATGATTTTATTGGTTAGCTATAAATTCTTACTTGCAAGTTGTGTGTGTCCTAGTTTTTAATTTTACTAATCTAATAATTGATACTTCATTATGTATCCTTTTCCTATCAAGTAGAACCAAGCACAATCTGGGTAATTAAGACCCATCATAATAACATAGCACAAATTTACACAATATTATTAGCCAATTGGGTGACCTTTTAAAGGACCCTGACATTACACAACAAGAATTCATTTCAACCTATTGTTGGGACTTTTTTATGGGAACCTGACATGACACAAATTGATGTCGTGTTGGAAAATCGCATGATAGTGTAATCTATTTCCATTGATTTATACTTCTGTGGAGTAGAATTGTTTTCCAAAAATTATAGACTATTAAGGATATATTTGTTATGATGTTGAGATATGTTTCGACTATAGGTATATAGTTGGCCAAGGATCCAACAAAAGTCATTCGCAAAGATGTCCTTTGCATGCTTCCCAGAATCAAACTTCGTGATGATAGAGATCACAAATTGAGGAAATTTTCTAGAGGCGAGCAACCATTTGGTGATAGACCCATTGAACCCTACATGATTCCACGTATACATGGTAAGCCTTGTTTCACAGTCAAAAGAAGGCCGACTAATAATAGTCGGGTTTTAAAGATGGAATAAATAAGTGAAATAAGGAAGAGGTGAAATAAGAAGTTTTTGTATAGCCAGTGGTTCTGAAAAACAAAAAATGGTTCGTGTGATCTCAGTTCCTTCTTTTTTTATTCTCAATCAAAGCACCGGAGGAGGTATATTTTTTTATGTAGAAGATAATGAGGATGGTAAAAACCCACATTCAAGGCAAAATATATGTGTCTTTATGGATCATTAATGTCGTGTTTGATCTATCTTATTTCTCTGCCCATAGTTTTGATAAATGTTAAAACTTTACTTAGACCAGATGTGGAACAAGGTGGAAATGCAAGAATTGTAAACAGCCATATTTCTATAAAATAGTCATTACTAATGCTATCATTTTTTATCAACTTCATTAGGGTGATGCTTCTGCCATTGTCATGGTGTAGTACATATCTACCTGCTGTTTAAGCTTCTTCTAAATTTTTATTTTAATGTTTCCATACTCAAAAAACCATAATTGTTACTTTTAAAATAAATGACAATTGTGTTAATGATAATTTTATATTTCTTCTACTTTGGAGCTAAACACATATGTACACATTCAATTTCACGAGATTTTAATATATGTTGTTACTATTTTTGCGTAAATTGTTATCAACTTAATTTTGGAGATTGTTTGCACCTTTTAGTGTCCTCTATTTTTCTTCCTTAATTTATCATCAATGCATATCTCATTACGTTACTTCTCTCTCTCTTTCTTTTGACGTTTATGTTTTTATTCTTCGTTCTCCATCATATGTAATCAATTAGGTCCTGCTAAGACCCTTTTTTCATAGATGATGTATTATCATAAACATGACTGAATACTATTTTGAGTTACATGTAATATTGATCATGTTTGTATGTGTGTCTAACTCGCCACATATTGTGTTCTGACTTAAATGCCAAAGATGCATTTCAGTAAATTCCCTTAAGTCAGTAAGTTCTCTAATGGAAGTCCAGATATAAATATGTATATTTTCTCAAGTCACAATGCTCTGTTTGGCATCAATTATTGCGTAAATGTTAGTTTTATGGTAAAGATATACAGTATACAATATTCAGCATAACAATATAGAGTCACAGTGTAGTGTAAAACTATACGATCACAATGCTCTGAAATGTGAGCTCACACTCATAATGTTCTATCATTTTAGAAGCATAACATTAAGTTGTGTCATTTCGGTATTTCAGATTGTTAATTACAAGAATTTTTTTCATTGGCCTAAAAACTATTTTGGTGTAGGGGTAACTTTATCTTTGGGAATCTTGGAGATATTTGAGAATATATGCCCCATGTGAGTGTAGAAGATATTAATTAGAAATGGGAGATATTTCAAGACACATGCCACTCTTTTGGTCCCAATTCTTTTGAAATGGGACAACTCAACCTTGACATCATGAATTAACAAGTCTCTCAACTACTCCAAGCATAATTTACCTTTTTCCTTAAATAAGTAAGTCAACATATTATAGTTGCATATTTTTCTTAGACTGATTATATTAAGCTTTACATTCATTTATTGTCAACATTGTTATGATTATATGATGTTATTATGTGCATTTTATAATTCATGATGTCAAGTTTCATTGTTCACGTGGTTTGAATGTTTTTGTCATTTCACTCCTAACTACCTTAAAGAACGAATGATTATTTAAACAATTTTTCATTAAATGTTCATTCCAGTGAAATAATTTCTTATATTTTAAATTACAATATCTTGTTGGGGAACGAAAAAAATTTCATTTTGAAATTACGCTCTTTGGAAATTTTTGTTATTTTGTAATAACATACTTTGGAAAATTTTCGTCGTTTCGCAATTATATACTTTCGAAAAAATTTGGGGTGCCTTCAGGAATGGGCATATATATATATATATATATATATATATATATATATATATATATTGAATTTAACAAAATGTAAAAGTTCTTAGAGATATATCTACAAAGAACTTCACAGATAGAGTTCAAGAAGAGGAGAATGGGAACAAGTAGAAAATAAGGCCGAAATTTGGTTAGTAGCCTCCCCGGTATCGGTTGCACCCCCTAAATATCCTTTGGGAATCATTGAAGTGCTCCTTTCCTGATAATAGTTTTGATCTCGTTCTTCGGGCATGGAAATTGTTTGTATCGTGGATATAATGGTTGTGGAAATTGCACCATTCGGCCCGGTCCCTCTTATGAGGAGAGGACTTCACCTTCTTGGGCCAACGGAGAAATTTATCTTCTTTGATGAGATCCAATATTTCTTTAATTTGGTAGATCAGTGGGGATGTAGGTCTCATATCCTTTTTCTGGTTTTGGTTGTTCCAACTTCCCCTTTTGAACTTTGCCCGCAACTATTGCTACCTCTACTGCTGTGGCCTTTTTCATGGAACTGAAGGTTAGAGCTTTTGTTGCTGCAGCCTATGTTGAGGTGAAGGTTGTGGCTTCCAATGTTAGAAATCTCTGCATTAGTAAGTTAATCTGGTCCTAGAGGGTGGATTGATAGTCATACAGGTGATCAATGTAGCTCAACAATTAGGCAACTTCTTCAATCGGCTATGTTCTTGTATTTGAGGTTCCTTCCATGGATTCTATTGTGTTAGTCCTTTAGAAATATATATTACGAGATCAACCAGACAATGCTGAAAAGCCATGAAATTCAATAAAAATTAAGCATAGTAATAGGTATGCAGTCTTCTACTATATGCAACATTATTATGCTATGGTCATGGTCTGAGGTACCTATGAAAGTATTTCCGTGGTAATATCAAAGGGAATTTCTCAAAACTGAATCCAAAGAAACTATCAAGTCCAATTATCCTAAGTGAACTCTAGAAGTTGTATAGAGAAAACTAGAAGTTGTATTGACCAACTTCTTAAGAATGCTACAAGATTCTAGGAAAAAAACTGCCTGGTTGCATCCTTCATGTGGCGGTGAATGGTGTGATCCCAAAAATTGGTTCAAAACCTAAGATCTATTCATAGAATATACACAGGATGTCCGACTAATAATTTACCAGAGGTAAAACCTACTTTAGGTGTCAAAGTTGCACTACTTTGTAATAATCCCTATATCATGGGCATAAAAGACAGAAATAAGTATAATGAACTCTTCCCTAGTTACCCGTATTTAGGAGGCCACCACCTTTTATGTTTTTAAACACTATTTAGGTAAGAATAATACCCTCACCAAGTTGTATACAAATGTAAGCTCTCGATAAATAAAATCTCACCCATGGGATAATGACCCAAGGGCTCCCTGTAGATGAAATAAGGCATTTGCAACCCAAAATAAGAAGAAATAAGATAGAAATACCTTGTTTCCCATAGACAGTGACAAAATGATGATACGAGAAATCGAACACAAGTCATTCTCAAGAATTATATCAAGTGTATAATAAAACTAAAGTAAGCAATAAGGAAAAGAACACAAAATATAGAGTTATTCGGCTATAAAAATGACACTACACCAAATTTGTCAGATTGTCACGGTCAATGATCATGACAAGTCCAACTTTTCAATGTCAATGATCGTGACAATTCTCGGGGTGACAATTCTTATTATCACGAATATGGCACGGTCATTGACCGTGACAAGTTCATTGGACTTATCATGGTCCTGTCATGGTCTTAGACCATGATGAGGTTTGTCATGGGTAAATACCATGACAAATGAGTGACACACCTTAAAAAATTATCCCGATTAGTGACGATCACAAATCTGGGCAGAATTTAAAAAAACACATGCTGGGCAGCTTGGTCCAAAAACTAGTATACCCTCGACGAGAACCTTGGCCACGATGTTTTGAAGGTTATGTCCGCGAACCGGCATACCCTCGATGGTATTCAGGTCCCTCAACCCCTCGCTATTCGTTGCCCATCACATATGTTGTGTTAAAACACGCTCGACCAACCGATTGCCAACATAGGCTACTGAAAGGGAGCCAGGTAGGGGAATTGATCATCAAGCCGTGAGTCCGCGCGTATCGACGATGAAGAAGAGACGTCCACGTCCTCATCCTCCCACTCCACCACCTTCTCCTTCCCTTTGTCCTTTCCCTTTCCGCCCAACTGGTGATCCAACCTGGTGTTGCTCATCTCTATTCTGGTGATCCTAGATTTCCCCTATCGCGAGATCAACCCCTAGTCCTCCCCATGCGATCAGTACCAAGAACTTCGATGAGTGCATCCGTGGATAAATATGCCTTGTCAGCATCAGACTGTGATGCATGCAATTCCTTTAGCTTTGCCTAAAATGACAAACAACACACGATTAGTTAAATAAGTAAATAAAAAAATTATAACGTAATTCACAAAAATTAAATCGTCGGATTACTTACAATTGTGTTCATGATGCTCGGGGACACATCCCTATCCTTACCCTTCTTCCTTTGAATTAGAACACAGGCATCAAGCCTATTTGGCCTACCACCACGGCCGCTCCCCCATCCCATGAAATAAAATAATGCAAAATTAGTAAGTAACACAAAGTAAAATAATGCAGAATAACATATTTCTATAATTATAAAAAAATTAAAACTTACTATTATTGTGCTCCACCTCGGCGTAAGACGTCCAGTCGGAATAGTGCGCGTCCGTCTTGTTTGCCCGTTTTTCCATCCTCGATTGGCGAGATGCGAATTTTCATTCCTCGATCTCATCGCCAATGAACTTTTGCCAATGTGCCAATCCGATCAGCGCCTTCGGCGGGATGGACTCACGCATTCTGATAATGGACTCCGGGGTCTTTCCAAAGTACCAGGCCTACAAATTATTCTTCCATGTCTTGTGTTGATCCCTCAACTGCTCCAACACAGAATCATAGAGTTCTGGGGGAAGCTAAATTGTTCCTGTCAAACAAATACAAAACACAAATAATGTAAGTGTTAGTCGCGAATAAATATAAATATAAATATAAATATAAATATAAATTGAAATTGAAATTGAAATATAAAAACATTACTTGTAGTGCCGCCCAGATAACTAACTTTACCTCATTTGTCACCTACCTCCAACTGGTGTACCCTGAACCGATAATCGTCTTCACTAGATTGAGGGATCTAGTCAATAAGCCCGTCTTGTTCTCAACGTCCATTTCGAATTTTCCCCATTTGGGGAGCCTATGGGCCTAGGATCCCTTAACGTCTCAGCTTTCGCCGAGCCCTGGAGAAGTCATCATCATTATCATCATCATCATCCTTGCCTTAATCCCTGAAGGAGACATTTTCGGTAAAAATTGTTGTTATTAGTACAAATCCAAATGAATTATAAGACATACGGACATTTTATGTGGTCATGCCACTCTTGAATGGTTAGTGACACGAACTAATTTTAGAAAATAGTTGAAAACTCCCCCCTTACACACACACATATTCAAAGGAAAGCGTGAAAGAGAGAAAATCATCAAGTACAAATGAATTAAAAGTAGTAAATTGATGTACGATAAAATCATGAAACTATTGTACGATAATTGGAATACTTATTAGAAATCTATAAATTATTTCAAATTTGGTTTATCGTAAAAAATGGATTGATATTCAGTAAGAGTAGACAAGTCATCGACACTACTGTGAAGACACTTTGTCACATGTAAGATTATTGACCACGACCCGTTGCTGATATACTCCAAGTAAAACCTCTGCTTGATCTTTTGAAATGCACAAACAAATGGCTCATTGCTCATGTGTTCGTAGCTCTTCAACTTGGACAAGTCAATCACTATTTCAATTTATAAATTGAAATAACACTCTCACTTTCCAGTCTAGTATGTACCCGGATAATATTAGGATACGACTGCAGAACTTCCTCCAAAGGTAACAAGTTTAAGCCACTGAGAATATTATTATACAGAAATTATGCAGTCCCAAACTATCCAAACTGGACAATTCGAGAGATATCATTACCGAGGTAATGACTCTCGAACGGGTTTAAGGCCTATTGAATGTGTACTCATAAGAACTATAAGGATAGTATCTATGAGTTTATGTGTAATTGTAGGTATGTTTCATTTAATTATGATAAGCCCATGGTCGAGCCACTCTCAAACTGGTCGTGACAGAAAGTAATTTTAAAAAAAAGTTGAAAAATCCCTCTCCCCCGATTTTGACAATAATCGAGTCGTCGTGCTACTTCCAAAATTAACCAACTCAAAAAATTAACACAATATAATTATTTATGGATTTATTTGTGTGAATTAAATTAAGTATTTTTAAAAAAATTAACAACCAAATTCTATATCCAACCACCTCCGTCCAATATAATCCCATAGTAACAACAAACCAACAAATGTGTATCCCCTACTCCTTCTAATTCATTTCATCACGTCTTATAAATATATCATCATTAAATCTACACAATTAAAGTTACAATTAAAGCTATATTTTATTAATCAATTTGTCCGTTTCAAGTGTCAGGGTGTAATATTAATGTTTAACAACTTAATTGAGAATTTTAAAACAATAACATCAAATATGTCCAATTATTAAAAATCCTAAATATCTATTCAAACTAACTACTTATTAATTCAAAACCAACAATTAGTAAAGGCTCCTAACTCATTTATATCCAATTAAAGTAGTAATTAAATTAACAATTATTGGGTATTTACACATTCATCAACATACAAACACACGCACCCCTCGCCCACCCATCACCCACCCCAAACCCTCACCACCTGCCCCACCACTCCCCCCTTCCCCTATAACACACACACACACATACACACACACACACATCTGCAAACACACACACACACCACCCCTATACTTAAGGGTAAAACATATATTCGGGTATTTACATATTTGGGTATTTACACATTAATCAACACACATATACACACCCCTCCCCCACCCAACCCCTCCTCCACCCTCACCCCCTGCCCCACCACTCTCCCCTTCCCCCACCACACACACATGCACACACATACACACCTTCAAACAAACACACACGCACACTCACCCACCTACACACCCTACCACCATACCCCCTTCCCCACCCACTGCCCCCTCCCCCACCACACACACACACACACACACACACCTATATATGCACACCCACACCACCCACATCTACACACACATACATATACATATACACACATACACATAGACACTCATATATACAAAGGAAAGAGAAAGAGAGGAAAAAACTTGAAAAATGCTTAAAGAGAGACAGAGAGAAAAGAGGGAGAGAAACCAAAACGGTGGGAAAAAAGGAGGGGGATACTGAGACATTTGTCATGGACCTGTCACGATCTTTGACCGTGTCAAAATTATAAGAATGTCACCGTCATTGACTGTTATAAGTTCGTGACAACTGTACTTGTCATGATCAATGATCGTGACAAGCCTTTGTCACAGACTTGTCACGGTCAATGACTGTGACATAAAATGCATGTTTTTTTGTCACGGTCATTGACCGTGACAAGGGTGGCCGGCTTAAGGGTGCCAATTTTGCCTTGTTGGTATAGTGAGAGCCTACATCCACTTTGTTTCCATACTCTCACTATATGCGTTGTATAATACAATATGATTGAGCTTAAAGAAGTATACAAGTAAGAGAGGAGAATAGAATACATGAATATAGTGAATCCAGGTAGACCTAATGTGAACTGCATAGCCGTTTATGTGCCGACTGCAGCCAGATAAGACCCCAGGCAGGTGTAGCTCTATAGAGAGATGTAGTGTAGAGATTTTGGCAATGCTTCACCGGGTAATTCTCTTCTCGATTCCCCAATTATTAAGTGATCACCTCTATTTATACGAGATACAAAGGTGATGTCGCGTGTTTAGGACACGTGACATATGGATAAGTCTGAAGAATGATGAATCCTTCTAGAAGCTGGATATTTGGTAATTGTCGTGTATAAGTAAGGGTTGCAGCCTGTTTGAATGCAGGCAACATCCGATGATAAAGGAGGTGCCACGGGTTACCAGATTGATTAACTTAATCAAATTACTGATAAATTGACTCTCAAACGCACATTTTATATATACATTGGGTTTGGTTTAGAGTGTATATTAAAATTGACATTGTGACTTATCACTTAACAGACTACAATTATACACAAAGATCAATGATCAAAAATTGAAAAATAAAGATAAAGTATTTGTGAATATAATATATATCTAGTAATTTTTTACGTATTTCTTTTGTGTATATAATATGTATCTGTTAGTATGGATCTTTTAAAAAAACAAAATTAATTTAATCAACTCAGTTACCAATGCCTAAAATACAATTGGCACGGTACATATAACTGTAGGGTTTTAATGATCAACATAAATTTGTAATACCTTACATAGGCTGAGGGCCTTCTATGACTAAATCCAAAATGCGACACGAGCATCTCGTGCTCCTCTAGCTACGAAAAAAAAAAAAATGCAGCTGGGTGATTGGATCTGATAAAATTAACACTTATGATCAATTTAAACTTAGAAATTTCACATGGCTGAAATATAAAGGTGAAGGGTAATAAAAATCAAGAATGAGTAGTTTCAATATTGAGAGTTAATTAAACGTAAATTAGAAAAATCAGGTTGTGAGAAAATGTAAGTAATAATAAGAGAGAGTGAATATAATATACAAATATAATTTGAGTGTGTATATATATGCATCTATAGGTGGATATTACCTATAATATATGCATCTAAAGGTGGGTATTACTTCTAATATCTCATCGTCATGGAACGCTAGGATACTGAGATAAGAAGATACATGTGTGTGTGTGTGTGTGTGAGAGAGAGAGAGAGAGAGACGCGTGAGAGACAGAATGAACTAACGTGAGAGAGTAGGATGAAACATCATGATAGAAAGATTAAGAGAATCTTGAGTTAGAGACAATGAAGAGCCAAAAGCGGAGGGAACGGGAGTGAATGAAATACCAAAACAAAATTAGGTGTAAAAAACCCCGCTTCTAAATTTTAGGTGAGATGTACACTTTGGTTAGAAAATTCTTTAAAAATTTCATAATATCTACAATGAAATATGATTTTTATATTTAAAATGTCGTAAAAATTTATACTAATATATATAAAATGACATTTTATATTAGAAATGTCACATTAATTATAAAATTAACCTTTAAATGACATTTTCATATTAAATGTCTTTAAATTATTTTTTCGAGCGTCATAAAAAGGAGTTTTTCTTGTAGTGGGAAATCCTCGCCTTCTTTGATAAACCGCCTATTTAAGGAGTCTCATCAGATGGCTTCTTTACGGTTGGTGGAGTTCCATGACTTCAGATGGTAATGGTTGGTAACCTAGACCGTAAGGGAAAAGATTATTTCAGAACTATAGGTTCAAGAATTCCATATTAATGGCGACCTAGACCTATTCCGAGCATGAAATGCATATTCTCAAACATCTATATCTCATACACATTTCCAGGAGGGTTGTTCTCTGGGAATACTCTATCTTTGAAGTTATCCCCTATATGGACCGAAAGTGGATCAATTTTGAAACCTGAGAGGAGCATGTCATTATCCCCATATAGGATTTCCAAAATAGGGTTACTTATGTCGATTCCATTAGAGTTGTCCTCATCCACGATGATAGTGATGACCTGATTATTGGCAAAGAAGTTGAGCTTATGGTAGAGGGAGGAGGACACATCTATGGTACTATAAAGTCAAGGATGACCAAGGAGAAAGTTGAAACAAACTGGTATATTGATGACCTAAAATATGATTTGTGGGCATATAGGGCCAGCCTCTAGTGTGAGTTTTATTAAACCCATAACTTATCGATGAGTCTTAACATAGGCGTGAACGACGATGGAGGTGGGGGTGAGGTTGTTTACTTTTATTCTGAGATAATTGTGAGTTCTTAACAAAAAGACATTTAATGCATATCAGTTATCAACAAGTTCCAATGAAACCTTATTTCCCATGAATTCCAATGAGATTTTGAGATCATAATTATAGTTTGAATCAATATTGGGAATTTCATTATCGGTAAAGGAGAGGAGCCTCGTCTATATTAGAGATTCAACCATGTGGGAGGCTTCTTTAGGGGTAATAGTAGGAGGAACTATGGGTCATGTGAGGATTTTGATCAAAACATTTACATGCAACTGCGGGTAAAAAAATCCCCACAAGGTGATTTGTCTTAGGTTTTCGTGAGCTGTTTAAGGACTTTACTTTCTTCGAATAATATTTCTGGAATTGGGAGTTCTTTAGCAACTCCTTTCTCTTTATCCATGCGCATGCTTATTGATGGAAGAATCGAGTCTTTTTAATATTGTCCTGATTAAAAAGACCTGACATGACAATATTAAAAAGACACGATTCTTCCATCAATGAGCATGCACATGGATGGAGAGAAAGGAGTTGCTAATAGAATATTGGTCTAGATCATGGTATTTTTAATCATTTTGAAGAGTTTCAATTCTAAATCATGGTGGACACTTTAATAACTCCCAATAGAAAATCTTCAAAATCAATCATCCCACATAAGGAGCAGTCGTGATGATATCCTTATAATCTAGTTTTTTGGCTAAGTTTTTTTAAGGGTATGAGTCATCATCCTATCCGGTGGAAATAATGTTATCTCTGCATGAGAAATCTATGCATTATATGACATCAACTTCTTCGTCGTACAAATCTTCCCACTTAATGAGGAAGGGGTTGGAAAGAGGGAACAAGGTATTCCTTCAGACTTAGGATGATGAGTAGTCTGGAAGCTCTATAAATTTATTTCTCCTTGATAAACTCATTGGACATAACATGAACAATACTATCTAAGATGAATTACCCTACTCACAAAAACCAATTGACTAATTGTCGGACCTATTCCTGGGATGCCATATATAAATCATTGATAATATCACAATTATCTTCCTTGAGAACCATTTTCGGTGATAGTTTTTGACTAAAATCTCTGAGTTGATAGAAAATAGCCGGTAGCTCTATGCTCCCTATTTATAAACGGGTTTGGATGGTGATGATGACCCTTATCATGAGAGATAAGGATCAATCTGGTGCATTTTCTTGGTGCAGAAGAAAAGAGGGACAAATTTTAAGGGATTTAGTGGAGCCGACAGATGGATTAGGTTTATTGATGGGACAAATTTTAGTGTAAGGTTCAATATCTGGACATTCATTTAGAAGAAGGAATTCAACACCACTCTTATGTTCTAGAAAGGGATTTTGAGTAGTACTTTCTCTAGAATCAGATAGAGGATTAATGATACCCTTATTAATACGACCTTGAATGACGTTCAGGTGGATTCATCGGCCGATGGTGTGTCTAATGATTCAGTGGAAATCACAACGAGCATTATGATTAAAGTTTCGTAAAAGTGGTTCTATTAATAGGGGATGATCCAAAGACTAGATGAGGTTTTGAGATGAGAGAACTTGGTAAACCATTGATAGGAGATCATAGACATTGGTGTATTCCCTTTTTACTATCACCGAAAAATCATCGGGCACCCATATTGTAGAAGGATGATAATGTTGTTGATGGTTAAGAAAATAGTATTGGATGGCTTGTCCTACTTGCAATGAATGAACCTCCCCGTTGGCATTTTCACGCAGACCTGACTTTCTAATTGATAACATGTTCTTCAATCTATACCCCTGCCTCTCGAAGGGCCCTGAAATGAGGGTAGTTTTGGATTCCCATAGAATTTTGAATATGCAGCTGGAAATTATTCTTCACAGTACTTACTTGTTCTTCCTGAGAAGTTCATTTTCTCATGGTAGAGGGCTTTTCAGTCCACCTAGTAATAAAGATGTTAACTGTTTCCCTTTTATTCTGCTCGAGTAACTCAAGGTCTAGACAAATTACTTCTAAATTCTCATTGTATTTCTTTTGGGTCATGAATTCTGGGGCTACGTCCTCTTATCTACGGATTGTAGATTCTTTTAGTGACAAGAACCATGGGAGAGTACTTTATTTAAGGGTCTTCTGGAACATATATTCCATTATTTATTTGGACATACCAAGGAAAGTAATAACATGGTGATATCAATAAAGGTGTATAATAGGAGGTCTGCTACCTCCGAATTTTTCGATGTCTACCATCTTGAACTTTTCTTCCAACCGAGATTTTGGGTAAGGAGATATGTCGGTGTAATCCAAGAAGTTCTCTGAGACCTTGACTTGGTCAAAATTCTTGGATACCAATCTGACATCTTCCTTGACCTTGTTCATTTCCCCCTATGGAATCAACATGAGTAGGCACTGAAAAATTGGCCCCTAAGCAAAAGAGGTTCGACATAAAAAACTGAGCTATCGGTGGCCCATAAATATGTGGGATACGGGGGGCGTATTGATACACCTATGGAACCAACATCTCTTTTGTAACTTGTGTACCTATGGGAGGTTAGTTGAAAATTTCCTTAAGATGTATTGATGAGCCCCAATCATTAGCATGAGTAACAGATGCCTATTTGAGGTTAATGGTATGGTTCCAAAAATTACATAAAAAAAATTTATATATAATTTTTCAAATTAAATTTTTCATAAACAAAATTAATTCAACTTAATTAGGCAAAAAATAAATGGTAATATAAACAAATTAATCCAGAGTTAAACACTGCAACAATTGAACGAGTTGTAATTGAACCTTTATTATCTTACACTTAACCATGCATCTAGATGAGTATAGTAAGATAACATAAAACAATCGCAACGCCCCAATAGGAAAAACATCAGACAACCCAGCCACATAAAGTTCACTAGGTAAGGAATTATAAGAAGACATGACAAAAGGCTTACTGCACAGACTCAACGCATTCGCAAGCCTTGACGCTATTCGTTCCTTCAAACTCTACTCAGTGCCACGTAGGAATCAACTCGTATAGCTGTAACATCTTATTCTTCCACAAAAACCTTGGAATCCACCGATAAGGCACATCAACCATCAAGAACATGGATTCCACTGTATATAAGCCAACAATCATGAAATCCTTCACACGAAACAATTCTCAATAGTGTGTAGAGAATGAACAATGGTGCCATAATGCGATCCCATAGTATATAATGATAAATCTTGGTTCTGTAAACTAATTGGGTGTAAAGAAAGATTTTCATTCTGAAAAATAAATCATAATTGATTAAGAAAACATAGAGGACTTTTTGGAGGAGTTTGAGATCATAAATGGATGGAAAAAGTCACTTTCATCATTCGTAATCCACACTACTTGAAAGGAAGGGAAAACTGAGATCACGGAAGTATTGGGAGGAGTGAGAAAAAAATTTTGTTTTCTTTATAAAACATATTGAGTCAGTCGAACCATATGGTACCTCATTCAACAAATTGCCTATTCTCGTTCGAACAAGGATCTAACGAGAGTTAAAACGACATTCTTGAGTGGGTAATCCTTTCAAAAAGTTTCCTCATTAGAAGGTTATTCGAACAAGGTTACTGGTCTTATTAGAATGACCTTTAAATGTGTTATCTAACGAGATTCTGGAGAGAAGAAAAAATGGGTTGTTAGAAGCTTTACATATGTCATTTGAAGGAGGTAGTTATTCCCGTTAGAACCAACTTGTGATGAGATATCTGATCAAAACATAGCAAAGGATAATTTTAACTCATTTGACATGCCGTTGGATTCGGGGTCTAATGAGACCTAAATTGACTTATAAGTAGTTTATAAAAACATCTTATAATTAGTTAAAAAAAGATCTTAACACGCTTTAAGAAAATATCCAAGGCTCAAAAAAAATTATGCAATCATACTTGAGAGATGCCTGGAATGTTGATGACGAAGCATGGAATGAAACATGACATGATGATGTGTTAACTTTAGCTTGGCTGCCACATCTTCAATAATTGCGTCGTGGGCGTGAAAGGTCACTAACTCAAGTTCTAACCTATTACTCAAAATTTTTTGTCCATAAGTAAGCCAATAAATACAAATTGACTTAATTAGAAGATTTCTCTTACAAATATCCCCCTTTGACTATTCCGGGAAAAAAACCCAAAATAAAAACACATATGGGCCATTATGGTCTTCTAAAACACTTGATTGACTCATACTCTGAGTAGCTTTGCTCTTGTGTAAACTTTGCAGCATCGTTGCAAACCTGCAAACTTAAACAAACCTTAAAATGGAAAGAAAATATAAAAATATGAATTTGCATAAGAATAAAAACATCTTACCCCTTTTTCTAATAATCTATACATAAAATAAGACATCTCCCCTTAAGGCGAAAAATCTCCCTTGGACTAGAAAGATGAGATACAATTTCTCCCCATTTTTGTTTTGGAATGGACAAAGATTAAGGTGAATTAAATAATTAACTTCTCCCCAATTTACACTGATTCTCCCTCAAAATGAATCAAGAAATAATCATAAAGGAAAAATAATTATAGTATACAATGAAGTATAGAGAAATAAGAAACGACAAATTAAATCGGCAACACAAGTATAACTAATCCAAACAAAGCCAAATATTGATGCAATAAATCAATGATACTAATTAGAATTTACTAAGAGAAGCATACGGTGACAATATAAAACAAGAAATAGCATAGATACCAATATGAACGAATAGGACACAAAAATGAAATATGGCTTTAAACCAATGGCATGCATGGATTATATGCAACCACGAAGACTCAAAACAAACGATTATATATATATATATATATATATATCTGTGTGTGTGTGTGTGTGTGTACTAATAAAGAAAATAGAGAAACAATGTCTCTATGGCTTACAAACCCAAACTTAAATCTATCTACAGGTTGGGTCCAATACTCTAGATTGAAAGATTAAATATGGGGACTTGTAAGATATCCCCATTACAGATTATACAAATATTAAAAAATCTAAACTTGGGGAGTTATAAAATATCTCAAGTACAAATAATGAAAGCTTCAAGACTCTAAACTTGGGGATTTATAATGTATCCACATTATAATATTTTGGCTTTTATTCTAATATATGGGAGATTATGGCTATCTATATTGATATGAACTTTCACCAAATTTTGGAGAGAATTAAAGCTCCAAGAAGTTAAATTAATATGATTGAGGGCTTCCCGTGAAGCAAAATAATTAGCTACTCAATTTTGTTCTTTCCATATATGGTTGAATTGGTAATTGATTGGATAAAGAAGATTATCAATGATCCCTTTGGAAGTCCATGGATGTTTTGCTTTCTTTAATAAAATATTAGCAAGATCTTTATAATCAGATTCCATAATGACATTTGAAATGTTTAATTGTGAAATCAACTCAATACCTTCATAAAGAGCCATAAGTTATGCATTGAATGAGGTATTGATGCCATTTGATTTTTCAAAACTTGCTATAAAATGCCCTTTATTATCCCTTATATCTCATCTAATACCACTTGAATTGGGGTTTCTTTTTGAATCTCCAGCTAAATTTAATTTGAAGGATCTTATTCGAGGTTTATTCTAGGAACATTTAAGTATCTGAATATTCTTTTTCAATATTTTCATGTTAAAAGTATTGATTATTTGAAGGTATTCTTGAATAATTTTGTCTTAGAACTTACAATTTTGAAGAATATTTGTAGCAAGGGTAATATAATTCTAAATAATCAAATTAAATGTTTTTTTGATATTTTCAAACAAAATCTTATTTCTATCTTTCCATAAATCCCAAAAAATGATTTTTGGCATTATAGAGAATAAGAATTTAAGATAGTCTTTTTTAGGATTAATTTTCCACCAAGAGAATAATATGGACCTGCAAGAAGATGTGTTAGCATTCAAAGAAAAGAAGTTATAAAATAATATCCAAACCTCTTTAGACATTTCACATTCAACAAGAACATGAAAGTTATCATCCTCTTCTAAGAAACAAACTCTATAGGTTGATTCCATTATGATATCTGCTCTTGGCATTTTTGTTCGAAACAGAACTTAATGGATTAGAAGTTTAAAAAAAAAATTATATTTTCATTGGACAATATTTCTTCCAATTTATTCCCCCCTCCCCCCACCCCGAGTGATAGTGTCCTTGATTTTCTACAAGCATTGTTGGTTGAATTAAAATTAAATTCTCTTGTTTGAGATGAATGGCAGATTTGATTT
This sequence comes from Sambucus nigra, assembly GCA_949130495.1. Lineage (NCBI taxonomy): Eukaryota > Viridiplantae > Streptophyta > Magnoliopsida > Dipsacales > Adoxaceae > Sambucus > Sambucus nigra. The sequence continues at coordinate 256,152,907 of OX422222.1, forward strand.
GTCTCTTATATGAAATCTTCTTCCATATACTTTATACCTAGTATTCTCTTCACTATTTTCTATCCTTAGTTTATTCACAAACCTTTGTGACGCTTGTTTATAATAAAGGTAGACCATGTACTTTTGTCAAACTTGTATTTCTAGTATAAATTGAAGCTTAAGGTTGTAACTATGCCTTTTAGGTTTAAAAAATTAAGGCCTCTCTCTTCAAAAGTGGAATAGAGATCTGACCATTTAGTCAAATGATAAGGATTGTTTTTAGTACTACCTCCCAAAAAAAATTTACTAAATAAGTTGTTCAATATTTTAATAACTATTTTAGGAGGGTTTAGTACTACTAAAGTATATACATGTATTGATTCGAGCACATGCCCTGTGAGGATTTCTCTTCCTGCTTGAGAGATAAATTTGGATGACCAAGTATTAAGCTTTTCTCTTATTTTTAATATTAGAAAACATAATTGAATAAGTTTATTCCTACCTTTATTTAGATAATATCATAGATATTTCATTGGCATATGTTTATTAGAGAATCCCATGTGAATTGCTATAGTCTTTTTTCTACGAGGGCTAATTTTATCATCAACATAGAAGGAGATTTTAGAAAAATTTACTTGTTGACTAGAAGTATCGTCATAGCTTTTAAGCAGATTGATGAGAACTTTAATGCTTTGGATATCCCTATTGATAAAGAAGATTATATTATCTGCAAATCCTAAGTGGGAGATAAGTTGCCTTTTTTTGGATGGGAATATGTAAATGACTTATTTTTTTTAAAGGTTTATCAATATTCCTCTTTAGGCTTTTTGCATCTATGATAAACAAGCTTGGAGACACTGCACCAAATATGTCGGATTGTCATGGTCACTGACCTTCACAAGTTGGACTTGTCAAGGTCAATAACCGTGAAAATTCTGGGGGTGACAACTTTTGTTATCACGATCATGTCGCAGTTTTTGAACTTGATAAGATTTGTCACGGTCAAAGACCGAGACAAACCCATGACAACCTTTTAAAAATGTTCACGATCAATGACCGTGACAAATATAAGCATAATTTAAAAAAAAATCTCCTGGGCTGTTTGGCCACTTCCACTGCCTAGCAGTATATTTGTACCCGTTATAGCAAAATTGTACTTGTTTAGATAGCATATACCCCCCCAAAAATAGAAAGAATGCACCAAATTATTGCATATATAATTCCATATCCAAACCAACATGTAACAAATCAAAACATTTGAAATATAAACCAAGTGTCCAGATAAAATAGATACAAATAATTCCATGTGGTAGGTTTGAGGTTGAAAGTAAGGCCATACGACAAACGCATTGAGACACCGCTGAATATGCATCACGTAGCATTATTAGCGCAACCAAAATGGGGCGTTTGGGACACCCCACCTAATTAAATACCGGGTGATCAGTCCTGTATTAAATTATAACCAAGGTGACGGTTGTTTCATTCTTAGCATCACTGTCATAAAAATAACTTTTCCAATTTAAACAACCTAAATAATTAAGCTAAGTGTCAAAACCATTTTAGACATTACTTTCCAAATTTTATTTTATAAACCAACATCTAAAACTTTACATAATTTATAGATAAAGGATCACACAACAACTATCTTGGAACATATAATCCAAATAATTAAGCATTCAACTAATTGATTCAAACATTAAAACTTAAAGGAAAACATCCTGACAGTAATAAATCTCAAAGTGTAAATACTAGAAATAAATGAATCACGGTATCCAATAAAACAACTGAATAATGGAAAAGGGTGACACATGCCCAACTGGATAAAATAATGCTAGCAGTGGAATCAAATAAATGAGGTCGTCTAAGCAAGAGGCCTGCAACTCCCACCTAAGCTGCAACGTGTTCCTTCCAAAGGATCCTATGCAAGATGCCGCTGTGGCTGGGCACCTGTAATATATACATACATATACAAGAGAGAAGAGAAAATGGAAACGGGTCAGAGCCCGATGGTAAAAACAGTTTAAAATTAGTTTGACAAGTACTTAAAATGTTTACTGGCCAATGCAACAACATATTACTGCGACACTCCCTTGAGAAATTCTCACCTCTCTTCTAATGTGCACACCTATCGGACTAACCTTCCCAACGGCTTATCTTATCTTATCTTAGGTTGCTCGTAAGATTTAAACTGGCAAATTCAATTGTTTAAGAGGTTAATTTCATTTAACAACAAAGTTCTCATTTAAACCTTATTTACTAATAAAGTTTCTCAGTAACATATTATACTTTTCAAACACATAATCCCAAATTGAAATAATGATTCCTTTCTTACTTACCATAGACACAGTAGGTAGTTTCCAAATTCCAGATTTAAATATATATATTAAATACTCATATAATATATATATTCTAACAGCACCCCACATAATAATTATAATGCCAGCATACTCTGTTATCTAGTCCCCGTATCACTCGTATGAAGGGAAATACAAGTTCTGAATCACTCTCGAACTGTATTAACACAAACACAAACAGTATTGAGGCGAAGCATAGTTTCCAAGTCTCTAAGAGGTTAGCACATGCCCACACGTCTCTTAGGACCATCTGACTATCGATCCGATAGCCTCTACCAAAGGATTTCTATCTTCTAGGGTAGGATTCAATATCACCCATAAAGGTCCCATCGAGATAAGACTGTCCCAGCGCAGTAACCTCAGGGATAGCAAGTAGCGCGGGCATGATTTTCACACATATATAGTATATGCATAAACACATTCATATAAATATACTATTATTACCATATCAAATTTAGGTACATTCTCATAACCCATAATTATGATATTTATCCTTATTTATCATTATTTAGTTATCACGTATAATGGTTTGTCTCTTATTCATTTTATTTTCGAGATTTAATTTATTCCAACTCACTTCTCATCTCTCGAAGTATTATCTTTTACCTAAGTACAATTTCAGTAAGCCCTCACTCACCTTCTAATCCAACTCCTAGACATTTTGATTTTTAAGTCTATGCACGTTACATTTCTTAGGTATGAATATTTCCCCATTTACCTTTCATTTTTCCCCATTTCAGTAAAGTTCCACTTAACGGGGTTACCTTGACCCTAATGGTCCTCTTTATGTTTCCTTATGTCCTAATAACATTAATCAAGATTTATTACGCATTTGATGGGATTAAGTCAACCCAAGGAAAAATCTGGTTTTTCCCAGAAGGGGTCGATCGATCGATAGAAGGGGGTCGATCGATCGAACCGTCGATCGATCGATGCTCTTGGCTCGATCGATCGATCGATCAAGCAGGTATGGCGAAATCTGCAGAATACCAGTTACGAGTTCTATCATCCAACATCATCCAAATCCAAATTTTTAACTCCCAAACTCCCAACATTTGATACCACAAACATTCTAAACCCATATGGAAAATATTCTACGCAAGACATGTGAGTTTTCATCACGAACCATGGATTAAAAGTGCCAGAATTTATTCAATTCTCATGAACACCAAAAATTCCTTTAACTTAATTCAAATCATTGTTTTTCCATAATTTTTACTTCTAATCCTTCATAAATCCGTGGTTTAACCTCTACATGTGAAAGGGATTTCCAGATTATTGTGTATATCACTACAACATGCGATTTCTAATCACCTACATGGGTTATCTTTCATAAAAACTCATCCTAATCAACCCAAAACTAATATGAATGAAGCATTAACGAAATTTAAGCAAGATAAATACTTTCCTGGGAATTTTTGGTCTCTGATTTGGGCTGAAATCAGTGTGGTGGTGATCCTCGTTACGCGATCTATCGTTTGGCGGCGGCGACGGCGCAAATGGAGGAGTTCTTGGCCTAGAACTCTTTGGAAAGCTCTCTCTTTCCTTCTCCTGTAGTCGTCACTTGTTTTTGGTTATGTTAACCCTAGAAGTCAACCGTAAGCAACTAATATAACCTTACAATTTTCGTGGGTTTTCAAGGCTAAAAATGTAAAATGTCCAAAACGCCCTCCCGAGGTGTTAATTAGGCCTAAAAATGCCCCGAGACCCAAACTAAACCCCCGGGTACATTATTTTGACTATCTCGACCCTTCCGGACACTTTGACGCACTCGAAATGACCATGTGGGTGATTTATAATATATTCACTTTTATTAATCAACATTTAGTCCCGACACGGCACGGGTGCGTCCCGACTTAAATTTCCAAAATTATCATTTTATTCATTCGTGACATTTAATAGAACCAATATTATATTTTACTTTTCTCATTAGTAATATTCAACAAGTTTCGAATGATTACTAACTCTCGTCATGTTAGTAATTATAAAAATAATTAATTTTTGAATTTATATTAAATTAATAACTCACATTAAATTTAATAAATCCACAAATTTAGAAAGCATAAAAATACGGGGTATTAACTACTTCCCCCCTAATAACGGAATTTCGTCCTGAAATTAGGAAAATAAGGCATACCTGGTAAGAATAAATTCGGGTATCTCTCGCGCATATTTGTCTCGCGCTCCCAGGTGGATTCCTCCACATTATGATGCTCCCACTGGACCCGTACTAGTGGAACTACCTTCGACCTCAATCTCCTTTCACTATGGTCTAGGATAGCCACTGGTCTCTCCTTTTAATAGATGTTAGGATGTAAGTCTATCTCTTCTATCGCGATGTGGGTGTGGGCCATATCATCCCGAAGGTATCGTCTCTATGACGAGATGTGGAATATATCGTGGATGCAATGTAAATGCTCTGGCAGTCCCAATCTGTATGCTACCGGCCCAACCCTCTCGATAATGGGAAATGGTCCCACGTACCTCGGGGCCAATGTTACTTTCTTCCCGAACCTCATCACTCCCTTCATAGGAGATACACGTAGTAATACTTGGTCCCCCACATTAAACTATCGGAAGAACCATTTTGCATCTGCGTAGCTTTTCTGTCTGTCCTGGGCTATTCGAATACGACTCCTGATAATCTCAATCCTCGCGGAGGTTTCCTGAATCACCTCTGGTCTGAGCAACTTGTTATCCCCCAGCTCTAGCCAACACGTTGGGGAACGACAAGGCCTACCATACAAAGCCTCGAATGAAGCCATGCCAATCGTGAATTGATAAGAGTTATTATAAGCGAACTCTAGCAGTGGAAGATGTGGCTCCTAACCTCCTCTAAAATCAAGGACACACATGCGTAGCATATCCTCTAACATCTGATTAGTACGCTTTGTTTGTCCATCTGTCTGTGGGTGATAAGTTGAACTCAACCTCAACTCTGTACCCATAGCCTCTTGAAAGCTCTCCCAGAAACGCGACACGGAAATTTTGTCTTTATCTGACACAATATTCAGGGGCACCCCATGTAACCTGACAATCTCATAAATGAATAATTGAGCATACTGACCCGTGGTATAGTCTGTCCGCACTGACAGAAAATGAGCCACCTTGGTCAAACGGTCCACAATCACCTAGATGGAGTCGTGGCCCCGCTATGATGTAGGCAATCCTATAATAAAATCAATGTAAATACTCTCCCACTTACATGGTGGTATTTCCAATGGCTGAAGCAACCCTGACGATTTTTCATGGTCCACATTTACCAACTGGCAGGTAAAAAATTTGGACACGAACTCAGCAATGTCCTTTTTCATCCCACTCCACCAGTAATCTCGCCTCATATCCTGATACATCTTATCTCCCCCAGGATGTATCGTAAATCGAGACCCGTGAGACTGGGTCATCACTGCATGATGTAAGTCTTCTCTTTCTGGGACCACCAATCTCCCATTAAACCTCAAACCCCCGTCAAAACTAACATAAGAGGACTAAGCACCCTCAGATAAAAGTCGTACAATCTGGTCCTAGCAAAATGGGTCTGCAGTCTGCGCCTATATCACCCTCGTAAGGTGTCACTGTCATGACAGATATGAAGGAACGGGAAATCGCATCCTGGCGACCCAAATCTTTCCACTTTTCTTTCTAGACATCTGCTACATCGTCTACCGGTCTACGGCTCAACGCATCGGCAACTACGTTGGCCTTCCCCGGATGGTACTATATGTCGAACTGATAGCCCTTCATAAACTCTAACCACCTGCGCTGACGCATATTCAGCTGTCATTGAGTGAACAGGTACTGCAGTGACTTATGGTTTGTGAATAAGCAAAAATTTTCACCTAATAAATAGTGCCTCCATATCCTCAATGCAAAGACGACCGCTTCTAACTCTAGGTCGTGTGTGGGGTAATTCTTCTCGTTCGGCTTAAGCTTGCGAGAGGTAAAAGCTATAGCCTTCTCCTCCTACTGAAGTACTCCCTCAGGTCCCCATAGAGAGGCATCGGTGTAAACCAGGTACTCCACACCCGACTTAGGTAAAGGAAGTATCGGTGCTGAAGTAAGATTGTCTTTCAGCTCATCGAAGGCCAATTGACAAGCATCGTCCCAAATATATGGTACCCCCTTGCGAGTTAGGTTCGTCAATGGACCCGCTATTTTGGAGAACCCTCTAATGAATCTCCTGTAGTATCCAGCTAATCCTAAGAAACTATGTACTTCCATCGGTGTCTTGGGTTGTCCCCACTCCCTCACCATTGATATTTTACTCGGGTCAACTACTATCGCTTATTCATAAACAACATGTCCCAAGAACTGCACTTCACGTAACCAGAACCCGCACTTCTCGTACTTAGCATACAGTTGATTCTCTCGTAGAGTGTGAAGAACCTACCTCAAGTGCTTGGCATGCTCTTCCACGAAGTGTGAATATATCAGGATGTCATTTATGAAGACGATGACAAACTGATATAAGAAATCTCTGAAAACTTGGTTCATCAAGTCCATGAATATGGATGGAGAATTTATGAGTCCAAATGGCATCACTCTGAACTTATAGGACCCATATCTCGTCAAGAAAGCAGTCTTTGAAACATCCTGCACCCTAATACGCAGCTGATGGTACCCTGACCTCAGATCTATCTTCGAAAAGAAAGTTGCTCCCCTCAGCTGGTCGAACAGATCATCGATTCGAGGCAACAGATACTTGTTCAGTATAGTGACCTTGTTCAGTTCCTGGTAGTCCACACATAGCCTCAGTGAACCATATCTCTTTTTCATGAACAAAATTTGAGAGCACCAAGGTGAGGTACTCCTACGAATGAAGCCCTGACCTAATAGCTGCTTTATCTGATCTCGTAACTCTCGCATCTTCGTCGGAGCCATACTGTATGGAGCGCCTACTATAGGTAGAGTATCCGGTAATAAATCTATGAAAAAATCTATCTCTTGCTTGGGGGGTAGGACTGGTATCTCCCGAAATACATCGAAATACTCACAAACAACTGGGATCGAGTCTAAGGGAATCACAACCTCCTTAGAGGTATCCTCCTCTATGTAATACAAATGAGTGGCCAAGCTTCCCTATGGGCAAGGCATCGCAGCTAAAAACATCTCTTGCCCTGGAATGGCAAAGATAATACTCTCACCGAAACAATCTATCATGGCTCTGTAAGCTGCGAGACAATCCATACCAAGAATGACATCATGCTCATGCATATTTAAGGCTAACATGTCTGCCGGTAATACCAAGCTACCAATCTCTACTCCCACACCCCGGCATATAAAGAAAATTAGCGATCCATTTCCTAGTGGTGAGTCTACACACATCACAGTGCTCTCTGCTGTGGCTAATAACCCTAAGGCCTTCTCAAAATGGGTAGCTACAAAATAGTGCGTCGCCCCAATATCAAATAAAACCCGACCCATAGTACCATGGATAGGAAACATACCCTCAATTGTGGGCGGTGCCTGTGGAGATGCTTCCTGGTGGATGTTATAGACACGTCTGTACTGTAACTGCCCCTGCTGCACCAGAGCGGCTGGAATGGCTGGTACATGAGCTGGTGCTGGGAGGGCAGCTGGAAAAAGTACCCTTTGTGGCTCATTACGGGCACCCTACTACTGTGGGGCCCTATCACCCTCTGGACAATCCTGGAACTTATGGCCATTCTTACCGCACACGAAACATCAGCCCTTGAAATTGCCTCCCCTCTGACCTTGCTGATCACGGACCTGTTGGTCGTTATCACCCTGCCACTGGCATGATTGGCCCTGATGAAAACGCTATTAGCCCGATTGGCCTAATTGCTGAGCCTAGTGCTGGTGGTGTTGGACTTATTGGCCCTGCTGATTAGGCTGGCCCTGCCTAAATCCCTGCCTAGAATCACCTGATTGGAACCTCTTGGTAGGGTCCCCCTGATGGGAACTCTGCTCATGCTGACGAGTCTGCCCATACGATGTCGGTGCTCCACTAGCACCACTACCCCCTGTCCTGCCCTACTAGTCGAACTCTCCTACCCACTTACTTCCCTACAGATGGAAGCGATGATCCTAGCAGTGTAGCAAAGCCGCATTGAGTACATCTATATAGGTACTCAGAGATAGATTCCCTATAAGGTGCTAAGGGATCCTCCAAGCTAACCCATCCACAAATAATAGTATCTTCTTTCCCTCAGTGGGTTCCTCATCTGGCACTATAGTTAGAAGTCTTGTGAACTCCGCTTCATACTCAGCAACAGTAGAATTTTCCTTCTTTAAGTTCAGTAACTTTCACCTCATCTCAGTTTGCAGGGCGGATGGAAAATACTTGCAGTCAATCCGCTCCCAGAATGAGTGAATCGGGATAGTATCCCTCTCATCCAAGGTGGTGGTGGACTCCCACCACTGAAAAGTGTCCCCCACTAGCTTAAAGGAAGCTAACAACTGTTTCTGCATTTCCATGCACTCATACATATGCAGATGCCTCTGGATATCTTTCTTCCATTGGCTGATGATGATGATATCTGAACTACCCGAGAACTCAAGGGGATGCGCTTTCTGAAAGGCATCCCTAACCCGCTCCCATGTTGATGGAAGTTGTGTAGGTACTGGCGCCACTGCTTGAACTTGGGGTGGAGCTTGTTGTACTACCGCTAGTGCGACATTCACCGCCTGAGCAACAATAGAAGCTACCTCATTAGCATTCATCATTCCCTGAGCCGGAGATACTGGCTGCTCGACTTGGGCACGCCTATCCTTTGTTGCATGTCTTGGAGGCATCTGAAACGTCAAGAAATTTATTAGTCTATAGTTATTATCAATTCTCAAATAGCTGAAGACGTAATCTTAAAAGCAGGAATACAACAATCCTAAAATAGGGCCCTATAATAAAAATGCTAAGATGAAAGCGAAAAAAGCCGAACAGATCCTAAGGACACTAGAACCTGATGCTCTGATACCACATGTGACACCCCATCTAATTAAATACCGGGTGATCAGTCCTTTATTAAATTATAATCAAGGTGACGGTCGGTTAATTTTTAGCATCACTGTCGTAAAAATAACTTTTCCAATTTAAACACCCTAAATAATTAAGCTAAGTGACAAAACCATTTTAGACATTACTTTCCAAATTTTATTTTATAAACCAACCTTTAAAACTTTACATAATTCATAGATAAAGGATCACACAGCAACTATCCTGGAACATATAATCCAAATAATTAAGCATTCAACTAATTGATTCCGACATTAAAACTTAAAGGAAAACATCTTGACAGTAATAAACCCCAAAGTGTAAGTACTAGAAACAAATGAATCACGATATTCAATAAAACAACTGAATAATGAAAAAGGGAGACACATTCTGAACTTGATAAAATAATGCTAGGAGTGGAATCAAATTAATGAGGTTGTCTAAGCAAGAGGCCTTCAACTCCCACCTAAGCTTCAGTGCGTTCCTTCTAAAGGATCATATACAAGACGCCCCTGTGGTTGGGCACCTGTAATATATACATATATATACAAGAGAGAAAAGAAAATGGAAACCGGTCAGAGCCCGATTGTAAAAATAGTTTAAAATTAGATTAGCAAGTATTTAAAATGTTTACTGGCCAATGCAACAACATATTAGTGCGACACTCCCTTGAGAAATTCTTGCCTCTCTTCTAATGTGCACACCTATCACTCTAACCTTCCCAACGGTTTAGCTTATCTTATCTTAGGTTGCTCGTAAGATTTAAATTTACAACTTCAATTATTTTAGAGGTTAATGTCATTTAACAACAATGTTCTCATTTAAACCTTATTTACTAATAAAGTATATCAGTAACATATTATACTTTTCAAACACTTAATCCCAAATTGAAATAATTATTCCTTTCCTACTTACCATAGACACAGTAGGTAGTTTCCAAATTCCAGATTTAATTATATATATTAAATACTCATATAATATATATATATATATATATATATATATTCTAATAACACCCCACATATTAATTATGGTGCGGGCATACTCTGCTATCCAGTACCCGTATCACTCCTACTAAGGGAAATACAAGTTTGGAATCACTCTCGAACTGTATTAACACAAACACAAAAAATATTGAGACGAAGCATAGTTTTCAAGTTTCAAAGAGGTCACCACATGCCCAGACGTCTCTTAGGACCGTCTGACTATCGATCCGATAGCTTGTACCAAAGGATTTCTATCTTCTAGGGTACGAGTCAATATCCGCCATAAAGTTCCCATCGAGATAAGACTGTCCCAGCGCGGTAACCTCAGGGATAACAAGTAGCGCGGGCATGATTTTCACACGTATATACTATATGCATAAACACATTCATATAAATATACTACTATTACCATATCAAATTTAGGTACATTATCATAACCCATAATTATTATATTTATCCTTATTTCTCATTATTTAGTTATCACGTATAACGATTTGTCTCTTATTCATTTTATTTTCGAGATTTAATTTATTCCAACTCACTTCTCATCTCTCGAAGTATTATCTTTTACCTAAGTACAATTTCAGTAAGCCCTCACTCACCTTCTAATCCAACTCCTAGACATTTCAATTTTTAAACCTATGCACATTAGATTTTTTAGGTATGAATATTTCCCCGTTTACCCTTCATTTTTCCCCATTTCATTAATGTTCCACTTAACAGGGTTACCTTGACCCTACTGGTCTTCTATATGTTTCCTTATGTACTAATAAAATTAATCAAGATTTATTACACATTTAATCGGATTAATTCAACCAGATGAAAAATCTGGTTTTTCCTAGAAGGGGTCGATCGATCGATAGAAGGGGGTCGATCGATCGATGCTCCTGGCTCGATCGATCGATCAAGCAGGTATGGCGAAATCTGCAGAATACCAGTTATGGGTTCCATCATCCAACATCATCCAAATACCAATTTTTAACTCCCAAACTCCCATAAATTGATACCACAAACATTCTAAACCAAAATCGACAATATTCTACGTAAGACATGTGAGTTTTCATCAAGAATCATGGATTAAAAGTGCCAAAATTTATACAATTCTCATGAACCCTAAAAATTCCTTTAAATTAATTCAAATCATTCTTTTTCCAGAATTTTTACTTCTAATCCATCATAAATCTGTGGTTTAACCTGTACATGTGAAAGGGATTTCCAGATTATTGTGTATATCACTACAACATGCAATTTCTAATCACCTACATGGGTTTTCTTTCATAAAAACTCATCCTAATCAACCCTAAACTAATATGAATGAAGCATTAAAGAAATTTAAGCAAGATGAATACTTGCCTGGGAATTTTTGGTCTCTGATTTGTGCTGAAATCAGTGTGGTGTTGATCCTCGTTATGCGATGTATAGTTTGGCGGCGACGACGGCGCAAACAGAGGAGTTCTTGGCCTAGAATTCTTTGGCAGGCTCTCTCTTTCCTTCTCTAATGGTCGTTACTTGTTTTTGGTTGTGTTAACCCTAGAAGACAACCCTAAGAATATGATATAACCTTACAATTTTTGTGGTTTTTCAAGCCTAAAAATGTAAAATGTCCAAAACGCCCTCCCGGAGTGTTAATTAGGCCTAAAAATGCCCCAAGACCCAAACTAAACCCCCGCGTACATTATTTTGACTATCTCGACCCTTCCGGACACTTTGACGCACTCGAAATGACCATACGGGTGATTTATAATTTATTCACTTTTATTAATCAACATTTAGTCCCAACACGACAAGGGCGCGTCCCGACTTAAATTTCAAAAATTGTGATTTTATTCACTCGTGAAATTTAATAGAACCAATATTATATTTTACTTTGCTCATTAGTACTATTCAACTAGTTTCCAATGATTACTAACTCTCATCATGTTAGTAATTATAAAAATAATTAATTTTTGGATTATATTAAATTAATAACTCACATTAAATTTAATAAATCCCCAAATTTAGAAAGCATAAAAATACGGGGTATTACAGCGTTCTCCTTCGCTTGTCATTCTCATACTAGCAAATCATGTGTAGAATAAGTAAAGAACAAATAAACCATGTAAAGAGAGAGATAAGATAAGATATAAAGTGGTTCAGCCCCCAAAATATGCCTACGTCCAGTTCGGCGCTCTACTCTCATTAGATTCGTTGAATTATACAATATAATTGTTCCTAAGGAGGTGTATAAGTATGAGTATAAAGGAGAATACATGGTAGTAGTGAGTATTAAGGTGTGCTGGAGAGATGACTGCAATGTAGATGTGTAACCCCCAAGCTGTATGCTGAGGTTGTGTAAAGATAATTTGGCAAGGTACCGCCATGTATCATCGAATATGCCTAAGGGAGAATTCCTTTTTTTTTATTTCGAGGTGTCGTATTCTATTTATTGGAGTTATGTGAGCTGTGTCATGTGCCCTGAGCACGTGACGTATAACAAGTCTAGAGTTGTTATAATAGAGAGGGGTGCGGCCTTTAAGGAAAACATATTGAGTAATGCATCCTACATGAGGCTAAAGCCAAAGGTGACACACCCTATACGATGTAGGCCCGCGACTTGTATATAAGGCCAAGTGGCATATGCCATGTTGTGTACTGAATAGTGATGCACCCTTAGTTGAGTTGGGTCGCAGCCTATAAGTTTTTGGTCATTCCTGAGTAACCTCCGCGGTAGGGTGCTATATTTGTACTATAATAAGCCCCCAAGTCATAGTGCTAAGAGACTACGATTGGGGTTGTGGCTAAGTAGTGAAGTCCTCTTAAGGTGTCATGGTAGTTTCAAGGCAACACTTCGTCTTCCCGCACCATCATATATATATATTCCTGGTCGTGGACTTCATTACGTTTTCCAAATATTTGAGAGCATATCGATAGTCAACCTCTGTTCGTTCCTTCTCTTGATCTTTTCAGTGATTTTTCAATGCTACGCGTGGTGGTACTGAGGCGGTTCAAGGTGATTTGAAGCTGAGCAACCATATACCTTCATTTCCAAGTAATTTTGTTTTTTTTTAATTTCCAACCTCTTTAATAACTTTACTAGCTAAACACCTGAATTATTGCATTTATGAATTTTCTCATCTTGAATTAAGCTTGCTTTGCTCATCACGAATTGGATTTATTCCAATGTATTTTTTTGAATCTGTAATCATGTTTGTTGTCCGTACTTGAATATACTTGTTCCTCTTAGTTTATCAAGTGATCGAACCCATATGATAATATGTAGTTGTTTGGATTTGAACTAAGTAACCATTATGTTGGTTAGGGTTAAACCTTAAGGTTTCTGAACTCCCACTATGTTCTTGATTGTTTTTAAGAGAGACCCTTAATATTTTAGGGCTTGTATTGTTTTGAAAGAGAGGGTTCACTTTCTAGAGCCTTTGATCTTTGAATTTACAAATATTCAATGTTAACCTGTTTGAGTGAGTAACCATGGCACTGCAAAACCATAGTAATTTAGGTGATGGACGCGATAGGTAGACTCTGATGGAAATCCCATAGGTTTATATTCCGCATCATTTAAGCCCATAGACTGATGTTTACGGCCTTAGGTTCTCATATTAGAGTTTGTAGTGTTTTAATTCATTAGTGACTACGGTGAGGAAATAACTAATCAAATCAATATTCTGCAGCGATAATTATCTTTTAGGGCCCTAAAACCCCACACTTGGCACATTTATCCAACCAATCTATTAACATTCATCTTCATATAACTATTCCTGTCGCACCTTCTAAGAAGCTTGTAAGAACCATAATGGCTGTGATGCCTAACTGCGCACTCTTCTTTTTAGGTACTACTACAGTCATATAAACTTTGACCCAAACGAATTTATGAGAGGCTTTTGGGCAAAGCATTTTGGAGCCTCTCCCCCAGATCTTCCTTTCGTGACTCCTCTGAAGTTAATAGGGCCTTTTCAACTAAAGATTTCCCCAATTACGTAGTACTAGACTCAGACTCCGCAGATTCTTCCGGTAGGAAGGATTTTGAGGCCAAGCCAATGGAAGAGGAAGCTAATTCTAGTAACCAACCATTGGACGCAAAAGATGATGTCACGACAAGGGGTGCTAATGATGTTAGGGATGAACCAATCGAACAATCTGGGAGGGCTGAAAGACCTCCTGCTGCACTTGATATCCCTAGCATTATGAGCCAAGAATGGGTTGACTAGGTAGCTGAGGCCTTCGAGTTTACAAAATACTTGATGTGCTCAGAACCTACTACAGAACAAAGACCCTGTTCGGCCCTTATTGATGATGGGGTCGATTTTCCTTTGCATGCTTTCATCTACGGTTTGTGTCTGCCCATTCATGTTCCCATCAGAAGAATTTTTCAAATAATGAAATTAGCACCTACCTAGTTGGATCCCAATGGCTGGAGGGCCATTATTGCAGCCGTCGTGCTTTGGGAGAATCAATTCAGGAAAGATATTACTCCTATAGAGTTTTTCCACTTCTACCGTTAGCTATTACTACTTATCCATCTGTGGCAAGGACGAGACCCTTTACTCTGGAAGGACGACCAGTGTAAAGAACTAGAAGGGGAAGTATTTCTACATCTCTGGAGAGGGGTGGGAGATTCACCCTCAGGAGAACGAGAGAGATAAGTCATTTAGGATGTCGCAGCAGTGGGGGTGTCCCTCCAAGCTAGGTATTTTAATTATAGATGCATCCAATCTTTATAATTTCTTATTACTACCAATACTAACCTTTGAAATATTTTCTGTTGTTCTTGACAACTTGCAATTGAGCAAGCGGCAAGAGAAGAGATTTTCCAAGGCCGTGGTCATTCCGGTTGTGGAGAAGAAATTCAGTGACCATGTAACTTCTGCCACTGTATTTGAGGCATGTTACTTCCCCAATAAGTCCATACCAAAAGAAGTAGTTGTAGAAGGTAATAACCCGATCAATAAGTTTTTTTCTGCGGTAATTTATATTTAAATCTTCAATTATTTACTGTTGTCTTTCTTCTTTCAGGTGAGGAATTTGATAGGGAGCTCTTAGTTACGCAATTGGAAGACATGGATGAGGACGTATCCATTCTCAATAACGCTGCGCCACACAAAAAAAGGAAGAGGAGTAAGATGAAAGCTCCAGCTGCAGCCCTTTCCATCGAACAAAATCCATCTGCCGTAGCCCAGAATCAAGTTGCGGAAAAAATTGTCCATGTTGCACCCCCACTCCAAGTTGAGGAGTTTGACGATGATATTAGGGTCAGTTTGGCTGTGGCAGGTCTTATGTCAACATCTGATGCCTCCATCCATTCAACTTCTCCATCGTCGCCACCTATTGTTGCGATTAATGCCAACTTAGCGCCACCTCAGTGCCGCACCGGAGTTGGTCTTGACGGTCGACCACAACCATAGCTCAAATATCTTGACCCTGAATCCTAACGGTACACTACTACGAGAGTTGCCCGCAAGATGAAGAGGGTTTCCGACGCCACGGACCTTGATAGGTTGGTGGATGAAAATCATGACGACCTGGAGGATTATGGCCTCCATAGTCTTTTGAGGGTAAGTGCAAGTGCTTTCTCAATTTTAATTTTGCATTCTATACCTTGCTCCTAATTTTCTCTTTTCAGTCCGCGGATGTCATGGTAGCTCAAAAGAGGAAGTATGAGTCCCTATACAAACTAAAAGAGGATATGAAGAGGGTACACATCACTGACTTGTAAAATGCACAAAATTTTTGTTTCAAATATAGAAAGAAGTCTACTGTCATGGCTCTTCAGGCAACTCAGATGAACTTAGAAGCTGCTATCAAAGCCAATGAAGAAGGGGAGGACAATTTCAACCAAGTCGCAAAATCCCTAAAGGAATCTCGGGACCGATCCAGGGAAGATTCCCAAGTTGCTGAGTCTTCCAATAACAAGCTGAGACTCCTTTAAAATAGGTATGAGGAGTTGGAGACAAAGGTTGCTCATGATGCTGAAGCCGATGGCATGGAAATCAAGAAAATGGAGATGGATGATGGTGAAGCCCTTCAACTGACCATCGACAACACCGTGGAGTCCTTCAAGGGATACAAATATTTTTATCTTATAGCCAATAGAACCTACCTTTGTGGTTACCAAGAGCTCAGGCACAGAATCATAAAGAACTTCCCTGAGACAAAAGAGACCATTCTTACTTGGGGACTTGGTGAAGTTGAGCATCAATAATGTATATCTGAGGTCAAGTCCGCGATCGAGGAGAAAGAGAGATTGAGGTAAAAGTCTGAGGAAGCAACGGTGGATGAATAGATCGAAATAACTATGAAAGGTGATGAATGGAATGTCAATGATAATGCGGCATCCAGATCCTGTAGATTGTACAATCTTAATTTTTTGAACTGCTCATCCATACAGGGATGCGTCCCTTCTAATTTTTGAATTTTGCGTATATAGGATGCATCTTTTCTTACTTTTTGTCTAATCTTAACATTAATAGATGTCAAGGTTTTTGGCACTCTTTATTATCAAGGACGCGACCACGTTTGATGTTGACTGCGCTTTCTTTTGCAGTAGATTTTTATTCTTTTGGTTTGCTTCTTTCAACACTTGAATGAATGCTTTACCTATACACCTTTGACTGCTTGAACCATGTAGTTGTTTGTTATCATCCCATACCCTCTATGGAATGTGAAGAATGGACAAGACCACAGCCTGTTCACTATCAAGGTTGCGACCACCTTTAAAAGCATGTGGTTTCTGTATAACATTTGCATGATTTTTCTTCCAATGCCTTGACACTTCAATTGAAACTTTTACATTTCACTTGCTTGCTTGAATAAAACCTGATATAGTTTAAAGCCGCAGCACTGTAACGTAGTTTTCCTCATAACTGTTCTTCACATAGGATGCGACATCTTATAACTAGATCCTCATCACCATGTTGCTTCTTAAACATGGCTGCGGCATGCTGACAATCCTGCTTGCCTTTTTCTATTACGTCTTCTGAATGAATTCACTTAATTGTCACAACCATATATTTAGCCCTTTAGGATATTAAGTCCATCCTTCAGTGGGTTTGTCATGCTTTGTGATCACAGCCAAATGGCCTCCTTTAGTCACTTTAATTGGGTTATTATCAGGTCCCCCCCCCCCCACGGATCTAGGTATTATAAAGCTTACATAAGCTTATGTGGATGTATATAAAGCCTTCCCGGGCTACAATAGAGATATTTGTAGACAATTAAGTCTTTGGTCGCTTCAGATATAGGATTATCCGTAGACAATAAAGTCTCCGGCCCCTATGGGTTGTTCTCAGGCCTTCCCGGACTAGGTATTATGAAGATTCGTCGAGCTAACATGAGATCACCAAGTTAATGATGTTTAGTCTCATATCCACCAAGTTAATGATGTTTGCTAGGAGAGTAACCTCCCCAAGGTAATGACACACCCTAGAATCTAAGAACGAGCATTGGAAGCCCTTGTGACTGCTGCTGCAAACCAATATAGGTAGTTGCTCTCCTCATTTTCAGTTGTCACTTGCTTTCGAAAAATCAGGCACCTTAACGAGCATTTTGTGATCATTTAGATCTTCTCATTTCTGATATAACATATTGTCTCAAAGAAAGATCTATTTAAGACAAAATGGTCTTTTATAAGATAACATTTAATGAAATTGAGAAATCAAAATATGGCACTATAGAGTGAACTTGATTTCATGTATCTATCCATATATATATATATATATATATGACTTTGTAAGGACAATACAAAGTTTAATTCAAAACAACATAGGAAGAGTTTTCACTATAAAGTAGAAACAGATGAAACATAAGACATAAGCATTAAAAATGGGCATGTGGTATGCGAGACTAGACTTCATCCCCTAAACATCTTTGATGAACTTCCATAGCATGCCTTACCCAATCAGCCTTTCAATTTCATCCTTTAGTGCATAGCACTACTCAATGTCATGACCATGGTCTAGATGGAATTTGCACCACTTAGCTTTATTCCTCTTGTGGGCTAGATCTTGGAGCTTCTCTGGCCCCCCAGAAGCTTGTCCTCCTTAATGGACTCAAAAATGTCTTGAATCGGGAAGACCAATGGAGTTTAGGCCTTATAGCTCCCTTATGTCTTCTCTGATTTCCTCTTTAGGGCCTTGGCCATGGCCAGCACTTTTAGTTGGGAACCTCCGATGGAACTGGAGTTGTGGCAGCAATGATCCTGGGTGCCCCACCCAGATTGGGATAGGCCACACCCTCTATCATGAGGACCTTTTGAGTCAAATAGTTGACCTGTGTTTGGAGTGAGGCATGGTTGTCGTGGAGATGGTTAAGGTGATTGTACAGTTGCATGATTTCATCTTTGGCTTCTATTCTCTGACTAAATTCTCCATCCATTTTTTTCTTCTGTTAGTCTTTACAAAGTATATATATAATCTCAGAATAAACTAACAGAAGTGAGTGAACTAAAAAATATTGGAGTAACTAACTGGGAATGGGGATGCGTCATTTGCACCGCTACGTAGTATTACTGTTGAAGTCGTGGCCAGTATGGCGCATAGGTGCACTGTCATGGACTTTGTATGATATTCACCAAGGTTGATTTGGAGACCCTCCGAGTCTGTTCCTCGATGTTTTGAAGCTTCAGTAACAAAGTCGTGCTAGTAGAGGCCGCAACTATTAGGCATTTTAACTGCCCGATCGCACCCCTCCTAGGCAGCAAAGGGATCAACCACATAATTTTAAGCCCAGGCTGAGTTTTTCTCTCCCAATACGTGGAGAGAATACCTACTAGTATTTTTTAATGAGGGGATAGCCTCACGGTGCACAAAATGGTACAATTTCAATGTGAAACCCTAGATCATAGGTCAAGAACAACAAAAAATAGGGTTAATACAATCCTTACCTAATCGTTCAACTCTTTGGGCTAAATCTCATTATGCTTTTCAGCATTATCTAGATGAAACGATATCATAGGGGCATGTAAGATAGATATAAGGTCACAAAAGAGAGACCATAACATATCTAATTCTATAAAATACCGATTTAAGAGTGTAAATATAAGACATATCTCAATAACCAGAATTTACTCTTGAGATGATGATCCAAATGACCCCCACGAATAAACTATGACTTATAAGAACTCGAAACTTAGAGAAACAAGATTGAAATATCTATTTCCCATAGACACTGCCAAATTGATTATATGAGAAATCGTCCACTTGTCGTTCTCGTACCAACAAATCATGTGTAGAATAAGTAAAGAGCAAATAAAGCACATAAAGATAGAGATAACATAAGATATAGAGTGGTTCAGCCCCTAAAATAGGCCTACGTTCACTTTGGTGCTCTACTCTCATTAGATGCGTTGCATTGTACAATATAATCGGCCTAAAGAGGCATACAAGTATGAGTATAAAGGAGAATACATTGTAGTAGTGAGTATTTGGGTGTGGCGGAGAGGTGATTGCAATGTAGATGTGTAACCCCCAAGCTGTATGTTGAGGTTGTGTAGAGAGAATTTAGCAAGGTACTACCAGGTATCATAGAATCTTCCCAAAGGAAAATTCCTTTTTTTTTTATTTCAAGGTGTGGTCTTCTATTTATCGGTGGTATGTGAGCTATGTCACATGCCCTAAGAACATGACGTATATAAAGTATGGAGTTGCTGTAATAGAGAAGGGTGCGGCCTGTAAGGCAAACATATTGATTACTTTATCCTGCATGAGACTAAAACCAAAGATGCCTCACCCTGTATGAGGGTAGGGCCACGGTCTGTATATAAGGCTAAATGGCATATGTCGTGTCGTGTACTGAATAGGGCCGCACCCTTTGCTGAGTAGGGCTGCAACCTATATGTTGATGGTCAAGCCTGAGTAACCTCCACGGTAGAGAAAGAACCACTGGACAGAAAGGGGCAAACTCAAGAGATTTCATACAAAAGTTGTGTCAAAGTGTAAATCGCTACGAGGGGATCAACCACATACCAAATTCAACCCAAGAATAAGAATTCCATCCCAAGACAAGTGTTTATCTTGCTCCTATTTTAGATTAGATGATATAAACTTGTTGCAATGAAAACCTAGGTTTAATTAGACTAAATCGTAAAGGAATCTTAGACTTTTGAGATGGGTTGCATGTAGAGGATTTAACCCATTTGTAGAATGTTAAATCTGGAGACTTTATGTTCAAATCACGAATTTAATTTATGGTTTGAATAACTAAAGTGATGGGTTCATTATATGAAATTCTCAGAAATTTTAGAAATTATTGGATCCCCTTTTGAAAACATAAATATTTCAACTCTATTTTTTGTTAGAATGTGCCCAAAATGATTAGGGGATAGTTTAGAACCATCTAATTTGATGTTGGACGAAATTAGGGTTGAGTTGGAGGTTTAAAATGATAAAAAAATCAAATTTGGGGAAGAACTGGGTCTGTTCAGATTTCTCATTCGATATCTGCCCAGGTCGTTCAAATGAACTCGTTCAAACAAGACTTCCAACGAGAATTCCAGCGACCTTTCTAACAAAGTGATGGAGTTCATTCAAAGTGAGAACTTCGTTTGAACGAGGTCGTTCGAACGAGATTCCCTTGACTTCTAACGAGATTTCAGAATGGCTTTTTAAGGTCCGTTCGAGTTAAAAATTGTCCTAGGGTTATCCTAGTTAGAGTAATGACCTCTGTGAGTAACGGGTGACTTAAATTTTGAATTATTAGTGTGTTGGGATTATAATAGTTCTCGAGATATAGGAAGTTTATAGAACCTAGGAGGGAATGTAGGTTCAAGATAGGAAATATATGATCGAATCACGGTGAGTGGTTGAATTAATAATACTACTTATGTACTATGGAAATCAGGTTGCGTGAATGCCTAATGAGTTATATAAGTTGTGTGCATGCTTATTGGTTGAGATATTATGTGTATAATATACTTAGATACTGGCTATTGAATGGAGGTTAGCGTGTTGTGGACGACCGTATCTTGTTTGCCTTCGGGAGATTTTAAGTCATATCACTAGAGCATGGAACCTTGGTACGGGCTCTCTGTGATAACGATAGTGGTGATGACCGTATGGATGAGTAGGTATGTGTGTAGCCCATCGGTTTGGAACTATGGTCACCTCCAATATGTCTATATATTTTATTGGATCCTAAGAGATTTAACATGTTGTCCTTCATGCGTGAGTGTTACAATGGAACTAGATAATTGTGTATGCCTAGCACCATGGGTTTCTTAACCATGGGTACAATATTGATATATATTTATATGTATACATATTGAGATTTTATATATGTATACGGAGTTCCTATTCTGTGTTTCGTAATGGCCTCTTTATTATAGTATATACCTATTGGGTCACCAGTTGAGAATTAAAAATGTTATGAGAATGAGTTAAAGCATCCTTAAACCCATTTCTAAATAATATGAATATATTGTCTATGGCTTATTTTGATATTTTATCCGGTATAGTGGTTATACTATGTATAGTCAGGCAGAGTATCATGACTATTATGGGTAGTTAGACTCGTTAGGTGTGCACATTAGATGAGAGGTGAACATCTCAAGTGAGTACGCTAAGTTAACATGAATAATATTTGTGATAATTAACCAATTTAGGCACTTGCTAAATTTAAACTGTTTTCTACTTGGGCTCTGACCCATTTTTATGAAAAATTCCTTTCTTATTCCTTTATTTTAAGTGCTCAGCTATAAGGGCACCAAGCTTTGGTGATTCCATTCAGTTGTCCAACTGCAGCTGATGTGGAAGGTACAGGACATTTCTAGTAGACCCTTCATAGTCTATTCTTCTTTATCTATCAGTTATTTACTTCAGTTGGACATGTCGTCCCTTCCTATTTTCTATTAAGAGATTTATATGTTTTATTCTATTTGAAGACTTTTATTTCATGGCTTCGGATTTCTGTATGGAATTTTGACTAGATGTGTTAAGTCCAGTTCTCTGTTTGAATTCAACTAGTTATTTCCTTATGTTTTTGGGATGAATAGTACTAGTTAATTATTTCCTTACTTGATGATGGTTAATAACAAGATAAATTTCGACTTCAACCTTTTTAAATATAAGGTGGTTAGTTTTAATTAAATAAAATTGATGATTTTCGACAGTGATGCATTATCTCAGACAACTGGATATTATGAATTTAATTAATAAATGACTGATCACTCGGTATTTAATTAGGCAGGGTGTCATAGGTGGTATCAGAGCATCAGGTTCTAGTGTCCTTAGGATTTGTATGGCTTATTATGCTTCTAGCATTACATTGTTTGATATAGAGCCATATATTTAGGTTGATTGAATTCTATGGCGAGATTTCGTTCTACTAATATGGCGTATATATATTAGTGAATCTTATTTGCATTCTAATGTGTTTGAACAATGAAGTATGGCAGGCGACGTATGTTGGGAGGACAGTAGGAGGTAGTACTTGTTTGGGTTGTAAAGTATATTCGTGGATAATGACCATAGTCCAGGTCACCCCTATCATGGAATGAGAAGACAGGACAGTAAAGACAGCTAGGACGCAATATATGATTTCTAAGTGTTGCTATAGTCGAAAGTGGTGCCAAATTAGACTCACCCAACGTGGTAGGATTGAGAAAGAGTCAAAGAAAACATTGAGGAGAGACATCAGTGGAAGATCTAGAAATGCGAGAATTGTGTGTGTTAACCAACGAACGTAAAATACCCAAAGACTTAGACTTACGACGGAGTATGGATAACAAGGAGTGAAAATTTAGGAAAAGATTTTCTTGACTCGTCACAGAAAAGTTATAAGGGTGGGAGCCAACCACCACATTTAGAAGTGAAATGTTATGTCAATAGAAGGATATTAAGCATGGTTTATGATTTGACCGCAAGTTCCTTCATGAGATGTTTAGGTTAAGGTGTGAATGTTGTTCTTAACTCATCACGGGAAGGCTGGACAGTGGTCTATGTATGAAAATGAATTTCATTATTTTTACGAATCTTATACCGGATGAAGTAGATACAAATCGAGAAGATGATTTCAACTGGTAAATCGACTTGTAAGGAAAGTTGACAACACTTAAAGGGAATCATGTTGGATAGTCGATCCATATGGTGACAATGTCATGCAATGTCCAAATAAATGTTAACATTTTTTTATGAAGGGAGTTATAGGAATCAAAAGGCTTAGTTGGGGAGTAAGACTGGATGAAACACAGTTAGTGAGACGCCGCAAAGGAAAATCACCAGGGAACCCATTTAAATGATTCAGATTGTTGAATTTTTACTAAGCGATGGTGGATTCAGTAAGGGATATTGAAGCCAGTAGCACATTCCTTAGGGCCAATAAAGCCAAGTGAATAATAAGGGTAGCCATCAGTAATCAAACCTACCACAGTATGAGAGAAGGCCAACCCTAATATGGTCAGTATGACCGGTAATAAGTTGACTATTCATAGCGGTGCTATGCTGAGGGTGAAACCCCATGCGTTAAATATTTTTTTCGAAGCGAGTAAAGGGACAAGAGTATGGTGCCTAGTAAAGGGTAATTATTAGAGTAGTTTTTGTTTTGGTTCAGACATTCGTGTTATGTCCGAAAACCATTTGAGCATCCAAGGCTAAAGGCAAGGTAGAAGTATGAGTTTTACCCTTGGAGGATAAGACGTGTATTATATGACACGAGCGAGTCACTACATCTTGATTTTTTCTAGATTCGCCTGTCAGACGAGCTTAGTGAGTATATCGATAATGTTATAATTATGTGAATGTTTTCCCCGGTATAGAGGGATTATCTTTAGTGTTATCCACGAAGGATGAATGGGTGTATTGATAGTGGTATATATCGTATTGAGGTTAATCGTTTAAGTGATGTATTATATGAGTATGATATTATCTAAATTATTATTTTGTAGTTATAATTAGACTGATAGTGGGCGCATATCGCAAGTCTATCGGGGTTTATGTCGTAGTGCAGGATGTTTTGTTTCGATGAAGCCTCACCTACGAGAGGATAGGGCTCGCATGTATACCATATAGTATAGATATTTCAAAGGTTATAGTTGAATCGAAATTCTTAGTTCTGGGGTGCGCAAGGACTTTATTATGTTGATTTGTATTGGGTTTACTGTTGAGCGGAAGAGCGCATTGTTATATCTATCCTTTAGAAACGTGGTAATTAGGGCTGATATTAATATGTTTGGGGACGGGATTTCAAGTGTCCCGATTGTATGTGTACAAGGTTAATGGATTTTGATTACCACCAATATGGAGCGATAGTACAATTGGAAAAAAGTATTTTGCTCAAGTGTAATTGCAGGAGGAGATGTTGTTTTTATGCCAAGAGAGGGGGAATATAGGAGTACATGTTATGAACCAAGGGCCTAACGGATTTTGATAGTCGATAATGCTAGGTAGTAATGTATCGGGAGGTTCCTTATTGGGATTTTTCTTTGCGAGATATCCCACGTAGGAATCTTAGCGTAAGATTTGAAGTACGTAGATGTTTGGTCATTAGTTTATGAGTCTGGTACCTCGATCGTTATAGGACCAAGTAGTTATAACTGAAAGTTGGAAGTTGAATTATGATTTAAGGCTAGTGGAGGTGGTTGTGTGGTAAGGAGGGATTGAAAATTTTTATTTTATCACCACAGGTTGAAGGTGGGAACGATATTAAGGAGGATTTAAAAAACATTCGAGTTCTTGGGTGATTGAGAATACCCAAGTATTATAGCCACGTTGTGAATACATGGGCAATAAAGAATTGAGTTTTATGTGTGAAGTGTATGTGATGTTTATGGAGGTATGCACAGTTTATAGGCTATGTGGGCATCCGGGTTAGCTGAGGTCAGAATCGTCCGGGTCAAAGAAATTTGGGAATAGATGTGTGAATGGTAAAGTGGGTTAAGCATCGTGTGGGAAGGATGATAATACATGTATATGTGTGCAATCAGAATAGCATACTCGAATGTGGTTGAAAGGCTGTGGAAAGCCATTTAAAAAAGGTCTATTCGTTGAGAAGGGAAAAATTTAACTATTATAGAAAACACTCGGAGCGGAGTTTTACCTAGTCAAATGTTGAGAGTGACTTGTGAGTAGGTAGAATGATGATGTTAGTAAGGTATAAAAGGTCCAGAAGTGCACATCGTGGAGAAAAGTGAACGGGTTGGAACTTCCAAAAGACGTCGAGGAAAGAAGGACATTATTAAGTATCCCTTAATGTTAGACATTACAAGTGGAAGTCGATGTTGAGCGGGACATAAAAAGTAGTCTCCACGTACACCACTCATAGATAGAATTCGGTTGGAGCAAGCGGTTCATCCAGAAAACTTTTTATCGAGCTGACGATTCCGGTAATGGAAGAGGGCAGTCAAGTCGGTAAAATTTCTTTGATGAGTTGCCAACCTCAACGTAAGGTCAAGAGTTCCTTCGAATGTGTGGAACAGGTTTACCAATAAGAAAGCGATTGATAATCCTTTTGGGTGATTAACAATATTAGATAGTGTGCCCAGTCTACCTTTTAAAAGAAGAATCGCATCGGTACGTGGTCCTGCCCGGCATTGTTCTGAACTAGGATGAGATTTTTGAACCCCACCTTCAATATGGGATTTCAAGAACCAAAGGGGATATCATTTCTTTTAGGATGAGGTTGTATCACTAAACCAAAATGGTCAAAGTATCACCCTTTAAGCAGCTAGCCTTGTCACGATCAATGACCCTGACGTGTCCGTGACAATTCTATTAGTAAAAAATGCTCCCTCTTTTTTTTTGTCCCACCGATTCTATTCCCTCCATTTCTCTCTCTCTCTAGGGATTGCTCACACTCTCTCTCTACGACTTTAGTATGTTTTCTCTCTCTATTGCTCATACATTTATGTATATGTGCGTGTGTGTTTTTTTAATGAAATTTTTATTGGTTTATTAAATATTGCTCCTCATATTGTGGTGCCCCTTATAAAATAATTGATTGATTTAATATTGATTGGTTGTTAATTTTTTTTGTTAATTAATAATTAGTGACCCTTTCATATGCAAGTAGGATTGCCCCTCATTGTAAATTAGTAAACTAATAATTGTATACTTTAATTGTTAGTTTAATTGATGAAAAGAATTAATTGAGTAGATGAATTGGAAGGAGTACGGTCACATTTGTTGTTGCCATTGCGGTTGGATTGTAGTGGATCAATGTTGGGTTGGTTAATTTTAAAAGGGGCATGACCCCCGGATTATTGTCCATATGGAGGTGGGATTTTTCAACTTTTTTTGAAAATTACTTTGTATAACGAACAATATATATATATATATAGTATGATAATTAAATGAATCATACTTGAAATTACATATAGTGAGCATAGATACAAGCCTTCTAGTTCTTATGTGTACGCATTCAATAGCCCTTAGACCCGTTCAAGAGTCATTACCCATGTAATGATATCTCTCGAATTGTCCCGTTTGGACAATTTGGGACTGCATAATTTATGTATAATAATATTCTTAGTGGCTTAAAGTTGTTACTTTTGGAGGAAGTTATACATTCGTATTCTAATGCTCTCTGGGTACATACTAGATTGACAAGTGACTGTTATTTCAATTGATCAACTGAAATAACACTCACACTTACCAATCTATGTCGTGTACTTAGAGAACTACGGGGATATGCTGTCGAGTTTTTCTCAAATCGTAACAATGTGCATGCGTTGTTAAGTATATTACAGAAAAATGCGGTCCTGAATGGGATATCACCACTCACACTTTAGAGGAGATAAAGGAAATAGAAATTTCTATTATAAATTGAATTTGAATTTGAAATTAAAAAATCGAATATAATTAAGACAAAATTAAATGAAACATACTTTAAATCTCGGTTTTGTTTTTACTAATCCATGAATATACACTTCTTACCTTAAATAGGTGATTAGATGTGATAGCTATGATGGCATATCTGAAATACAAAGAGTGGATGGGTGAGATAAATAGAATGGGGGATGTGTTTCGCATAGGTGCTAATGAATTTGTGAAATATGCAGAGAGATATCATAATGACTAAGAGTTTCCGTGTCAGTGTGCTAGGTATAAGAATGGTAAGGTGTTTGAGTGGAAAATAATGGAACTACATTTGTTAAGATTGGGTATGCAAGATAGTTATCGATTTTAAAGTTTTAACGGTGAATTAAAAGTTCCTTTTATCCTCGAACAACTTTCACAACAACCTTCAACAAGTAGGATATATGTAGAAGGGAACTACGTACAAAATAATATGTTAGATGATTTAGTTGATGATGCGTACGGAGTTTATGAAGCAGAGGATAATGAGGTTACTGATGATGTACAAGGTTCAAGTGCTTGTGAAGATATCACGATGAACCTTGACGATGACTACAAAAGTTTAAAATTTAAGGTGACCCAATCGTTATACTCTGGCTGTGAGAAAGACCAAACAACTTTACATGTCATGGTTGGTTTGCAATGTTTGAAGGCGCAATATGGTTTGTCTGGCAATAGTGTGACAGGAATTCTAAAATGGCTGAAGGGGTTACTACCCAAGAAGAATACGCTTCCAAATAGCTATCCTATTATGAAGAACAGTTCGAAAGGTTTGGAAATGAAGTATAAATTGATTCATGCTCGTGTGTATGACTGCATATTATACCGAAAGGAGTATAAAAATCTTGATAGTTGTGTGGTTTGCGATGATCCTAGATATGTCCAATCTACTAGTAAAGAAGGCACGAGCTCAAACGTGCCTAAAAAAGTGTTGAAATATTTTCACGTTGGGCCTAGATTACAGTGATTTTTCATAGTACCATGGATAATGGAGGCAATGACTTGGCATGATAGGGTATAAGTAGGGGTAATCTCATGTGTCATCCTCTTGATTCTATAGCTTGGAGGAGGATGAATTATGAGTATCCCGATTTTTCTTGAGAACAGCGCAACATTAGTTTGGCTATATCAATAGATGGTTTCAATCCATTTGGAAATATAAGAACCAATCAGAGTGTATAGCCAGTGATCCTAGCCCCACTCAACCTCCCTCCTTCACAGTGTATGAGACTTGAATTTTTGATGGTGTCTTTGTTGATACCGGGGACAAAGGCACCAATTCATGACATCGACATCTACCTGGATCCTTTGGTAGGAGAATTAAATGAGTTTTGGGAATAGGGTGTGCAATCATTTGACTCTTTTAGAAATGAAGATTTTACGTTGAAAGATTTGTTGTTGTGGGCAGTTCATGATTTTCCAACTTATGGGACATTATCCGGTTGTGTAGTACATTTTTATTTGGGGTGTCCTATTTATGGAGAGGACACGGAATCTCTTCGTCTATCCTTTAGCTCAAAAAATGTATACCACTTCCTTAGGTGGTTTATACCCCGGCTTATAGTTTCATATTTGAGAAAGGTAATAATTTTTTATTGGGCGAGGTTGAACATAGGCTACCGCCGAGACTACTTTCAAGTTCACAAATTGAAAGTAAATCTTCTGAATGTGGCCCTAGTATGCCAGGTAAGAATCCCAAAGTTAAGAATGTCAAGTATAAGAAGACCCCAACTTGGAATGAAATTGATACAAGAAAGGCATGGTCTAGGAGGTAAATTTTATTTGACTTGCCTTATTGGAAGAATAACCCGGTGCGCCATGTACTAGATATGATGCATGCAGAGAAGAACGTCGCATAACGTATTGTGGGAACTTGTCTTGGTGGGAGTAATTTTAAGCATGAAGAAAATGCACGAAAAGACCTTAAGTCGTTGAAACTTAAGCCATAACTATGGTTCAAATAAGATAGTAAGGGAAGGACAATAATTCCCCTTGGTGCGTTTACTTTGACGAGTGGGGAAAGTAAGGTGGTTTTAGACACAATATATAATTTGAAGGGCCCATCTAATTTTTCATCCAAATTTCAAAGGATTATGAATTATGCTACTCATGATTTACTTAAGTGTAACTCCCACGATTGGCATGTGATCATGAAATTGGTTCACATATTGTTTAAGCACTGTTTCTCTAAGCACAAGGATTTGCGGAGGACTATTATGCAAATTAGTATTACCTTCTCACTCTTGTGTGAGAAAGTAGTAAATCTAGAACACATAGTGGACGCAAAATTGGTGGTGACCAAAGTGATTTGTGCGTTGGAGAAGTACTTTCCCCAGCATTCTTTGACATAAGTGTTCACTTGTTGGTACACCTAAGCAACAAGGCACTTCTTTGTGGTCTAGTTAGATATTGGTGGATGTATCCGTATGAAAGATTGATGAAAGTTTTTAAACATTACATCAAGAATACGCGATACATTGTGTAGTCACCCCTTAAACTCTCCTTAGGTCCTTTGCACCTCCATTCATCACTATAAATCCGGTCATACCCCAAGTACTAACCCAGAAACCGCCCGGCACTCTCACACTCCGTTTGACCAAAAGTCAAAGTCTTCAACTCGATTGAGACTCAATGAATCTTTGAAGGGCACTGAAAACCGTTTCTAACGATCCATCACGTGCACAATTCTGACTTACGGTGCGGGCGAACTACCCGTTTTCCCCCAAAACTCGATTAGGAGGCCACCAGATGCTCCCGAGCTCTATTTAACCAAAGTTAACACTCTACTTTGATTGAGACTGAATGAATCTTAAAAGGGCACTGAAACCCCTTTCCAATGGTCCATCCCGTGCGCGATTCTGACTTATGGTACAGACGAACAATCCATTTTACACCACGAGGCCATCAAACGCTTCCAGGGCCCAATTGACCAAAGTAAACTCCTCGAACCGAATCAAAATATTTCGAATGTCAAAGTAAATCTCCTAAACTTTCCAACGGTCAACCCTATGCGTGACTCAGACTTACCATGCGGACGAGCGATCCATTTGCATCCGATGATTCTCCGTCTAATGGATCGACGAGTGCTTCCCAGCCACATTTGACCCAAAGTCAACTACCAAACCTGGGAGTGATCCAAAGGACTTTTGAAGGTATCTAAATCAAATTTACAATGGTCCACCCTATGCACGATTCAGATCAATGATTGCTTATTTTCCAAAAAGGCCTGAAAGGCACTGCAAAACGACATGTCCGAGACCCTGCCTATCGGTAGTGTGCCTAAACACACCTACCGATTGGCAGGACCAGGGCTATCCCATCAGCTATTCCCTGGGCCTATAAAAAGTAGTCATTGACCTCATTACAAAGAGGAGTTCATATCAGAAAGATATCACTCTCAGAAAATCCAAAAAACCACTCTCGAAGTCAGCGTTTTTTTTTCCATCCAAATCCCTTTACAACCTTCACTTTTCGTCATCCTTTTCATCAAACTTGGTGAATTAAATGCCCTCCATCATCATCCAAGTGCAAGAGCTACTCTCCAATATTCAAGATGAAACTCAAGATCTTCAAGAAGGTCCAATTTTCTCAATTCTCTCCTGAAATTCGCATTAACTTGTTTTATTACTTAGCACTGTTAGACTCTCATCTCACATATCCTAATATATTTTTTATTTAGTATTATTTCACATCCTTTATTTTGGTATAAATAAAAACCCAAAAAAATAAGAAAAAGAAAGTTTTCTCATAAATTCCAAACTAGAATTCTCACACTTTTCTTACACTTCTCTCACAACTAAAACACTTTTTGTATACACACACACATAACAGAATGCCCCAATTAGATTTATGGGATAAACCCCACCCATCGTTTTGCATATGAACTACGTGGACTTTTATGCATCTATAGGCTACGTAGGCATCTCGGGGTAAAATTCGAGACTCGAGTCTTATATTTACTTTTTCTCTCATTTTATATTTTTCTCTAAACTCAATTCTTTTATGTTATATATATTTGGTCTTAGTAGCGTATTATCCCATATGCGTTATTGTTCCATTGTGATGAACAACGTAAGGATAATCTCGTAAATCCTATTTCCTAATATTATTTTTACATTCCTACGGATGACTCGCTTTACCTCTTCCATGGTACAAGCCGATGAATCCTATCTCCGTTATATATACACATGCACACATATCACGAGGAAAATGAAGGAAAATAGCAAAAAACCCATTAGAGACCGTAAGGGCGGAATGGGTTCCTAACACCTTCCCATTTCGTAACTTAGCCTCCGAACCTTTTCAAATCATTTTGGTATCATATGTATTAGTATATATTTGGATGTCGTCCTTTGGGATTGCTCCCTTTCCTTTGTCTATTTTGAGTAAAATAGACTGGCGACTCCATCTCTCAACATTTTTCACCTCATAAATGACGTCGGACGAAGCGCTCCCGAGAGGGGCATGCAGGATCTAGGATCCCAACTTTGCCCTCCCTCCGCGAGGGTCGGGGATGGACACATTAGCAACTCTGTTGGGTATATATTATTTTGAGGGTAGACTCTGTTTATATGGGTGTTATGCTTATTTATATTTTCCCCCATTTTTGCATGTTCCCCTTTTTCATGTATATCCTATACTTACGCTTCTATTAACACACTTGTAGAAAATTCTCCATGTACCCTTCGCACCACGTGCACCTAGTATCACATATATCCACATGTTAAATTCATCACCCATCCATACTTGGTGTACCAGTAGTACTCGTAATTTGATCCTTATTTGGCATTATTGAAAAAGACATTCTCATAAGATACTAATAAGAGAATCATGCATGATTCACACAAGATCACCAAAGAGCATTATTATTGGCCAAATTTTGTCCAGTAACCGGAAGGTCACTTTGTAATGGGCGCTGGTCCGACAGGGCGCAGTTAGCCTAAGCGATATGACTCGCATCTTCCATTTCCCAAGTACATTCGACGTACATAGAACGGTTCCCCTGCATCATACCTCTTGACCGAAGTCATAACGGGAGGTATAATGCAGGGAATTCATTCATGTACACTGAGTATATCGAATTCACTCTCACACGTACCGTCACCACGAGGTATATGGTGAGGAAATTCGCGTACACTCAAGTATATCAAATGGCTTGTCCACACGTATTGATTGCCCATAAGAGCAAGACGTATATCGTGGAAGTCACGCTAAAGGGGGGAACCCTTTCCGATTCACCCAAACAAACTTCATACCCGTATATAGGTGTCAAGCCTAGGACACACATGTAAGATTGTCGATTTCTACCTAAAACCCTATAGAAATTCTAGGTCTACCTGCCACCCGAATTTTTGCACATTTTTAAAATGGGACCCTATCTGTGAGCCTGCTCACAAGTCCAGCCATAGCTTTGGATATATTACAAACCCAACTTTTCCAGGCTCGGGTCCTGTCTAGTATTTTATTTTGCATTTAGGAGAATTTAATACAAGTGAGAACATAATAATCATGCTGAGGTCCGTCTCTCGAAAAAAAAATCCAAAAACATTTCTCCTCTCTTTATCAAAAATCCAAAAATATTTTGTCTTTTCATCTCAAAAGAAAAAAAAACTTCATCCGTTTTTCTCAAAAATAAATCACATTTTTTGCGCCTTCTCAGGTCGATCACAAACCCTTGGCCAGGCTCCTTATTGGATTCAGTCTTTAGTCAGATCACCCTGGAGTTTCATCCATTCCCATGTTACTTCTTTCGAGTTTGGAATCCATCTACTTTCTATGGAGAACACAGATTAAGTACCCATTGTGCAGCCGGATCTGACGGCATCCCAGCTCATCTCGTGTCCATGATTGATAACCTCTAAACTAAGGTCCGAAAAATACAATGAAACCAAGTTCCCATTTTTCAAGAGCCTGAGGCCGTATTCCCTAGCGCTATGGTTCCACCCGATCCCATTTAGGTTCCCCAATAGTATCAACACGCTCCACATGTCCCTCCTATTAATGGGTTGTCACCTGCCCAGCTTCCTATGTCAAACCATGCCAAGCCTGGGGCTAACTTGCCTATGATCGGAAGGAAGAAAAGCTTAACAAAGTCAAAGATGACCTCAAGATGATCACCAAGAAGTTTGACAAAGTCAGAATCATGGTGAATTACTTGGACTACACCCACATGTCTCCTTATCCTAAAGAGAGGCTACCCAAGAAGTTCAAGATGCCAAATATCGAGAAATTTAGAGGAAGTGAACCCCTGATTGTTCATCTCCGTAGCTATCACCATTCCATGACTCTACTAGGGGCTTCTCAAGAAGTAATGGCCCATTTTTTTTAGCAAACTCTGAAGGATAGCTTCCTCCGGTGGTTTTTATCTCTAGTAGAGTCCAGAATTTGTAGCTGGGAGGATGTGCTTGAGAATTCATGTCACAGTACAAATAAACGAAGAGCTTGAGGTCACCCGTCGTGATTTAGAGCTGCTCAAATAGAAATTTGGGGAATCGGTCAGTCATTTCATTGCCTGATGGAGGGGAAAAGCAGCAACCATGAGAAATCGAGCATCCGAGGAAGAACAAGTTTGCATAGTGAGGAATAATTTCTTACCCCATGTCCAAGAAATAATGGGCGGACAATACTATCCCAACTTCCGAGCTCTCAAAGAAGCAGGAGTAGAAATCGAGGAAGGTTTTGCTAAAATAGATGTCGAACAAAATAAGGTGTTCGGACAGTTCAACCCCAGAAAATATGATAAGCATGCCAGTGCAACAGTCTCCACCATCAACATCTCTCAACCAACCACCTCATGGGCACCAGAAAGTCGCCCTGTCCCTGTCCCAGTCCGAAAGGAATACACCGAGCTCCATGCCTCCCTCTACAAAGTTTATCAATCCTTGTTGGGTCTAAACCTTATCAAACCCTTGGATCCCCCTCCATTGCCAAATCAGACTTCAAAACGGATGCTCATTGTGCCTTTCACCAAACCGCTAGCCATACAACTGACCAATGATCTCACCTCTGAAACATAATCCAAGGTCTAATTGACCAGGGTACCATCGCCCACCATCCAATCCTAAGATAAACAATAATCACAACCCACTCCCAAATCATGCCAATGCCATCTTCTTAGAAGAGAACCGAGACTTTGATCCCTCAACCCAAATCACACCCATATACTCTCCTAAACCTCTCCAAATTTGCCCATATTTCCTCCTACACCCTGCTAGCCTCAGTAATGAGGCACTATCACTCCTTACCAGAGCATGCATCGCTGTTTATACCCATTCTAAAAATGGAAGTATGGAATTATCAGAAGTCTTAAACCAACTCCTGGAGTTCGGGCTGAAATCATTGGTTGCTAGAGGTTCAGCACGCTATTCTTGGAATCACGAAAATGAGCTCGAGAGTCAAAAAGTTAGGTAGTACCTACCGATGAAGTCAGCTTAGATGATGTTGTCTAAGTTATATAGAAGAATTATTCTGGCAAACCAATGATATTTGCTGTATGACCAAGTTACTTGATACTCTTAAGCTACTAGGGTGCCTGTTCCCTTCACCCTTACATATCCCCACAGAATGGGAAGAACTATATAAAGAAATCGTTAAAGTTTTGGAATGCATCGACTTTAAATGGAAAGACATAATTGTTGTCACGGAATGGGGGGAATAGTTCGATGATTCAAATGAAGATCAAGCTTCAGATAAAATTGGCCGGGTAGCTGACATGTGTGGGATGACATCATTGGAAAAACTCCTCGGAAAAATAAACAAGGTGGCAAAATAACCCGAGATTGACGAGGAAATGGGATTCATATTCTTCCCCTCCTTAGTAAATTTTAGGACCAGATCAGGGAGGCAATACCAGATGCCAAGCTCACTACCAGACAATGACAAGGGGAAGGGCATGGAAAACCTTTCTATGCCAGAAATGACCCTCGAGGAGAGTAATATCCTCGATCAACTACAAGAAAGTCAAGCTAACATCACTTTATGGGGATTTTCATGTCTTATCAGCTACACAAAAATACTTTGATCAAGTTTCTCACTGTACCCATAGTTCATCCCTCTACCACACCAAAAGAAGCGATAAATTTGATCGGATCCTTGACCTCTACATGAATGCTATCCTTTTTCGAAGAAGAAATCCCCAAGATTGGACCAAACCACAATCATGAACTCAACGTCTCCGTCGAAGTTATGGGGAAGGTTGTACCACTCTCTCTTGTCGATAATGGATCCACCTTGAATGTCTATCCACTGAGAACCTTAAAATGTTTAGGACTGTAAGTCCCTACGATAATACACGTTGGGAGTTGATGGGATCCATAAAGCTTGTAATAGGGGTTGTCCCTATAAACCCTGTCATCAAATTCCATGTTATTGACATCCTAGCTTGTTTCAATAAGTTGCTAGGACGACCTTAGCTCCACAGTATCAAGGGTTTAAAATTCTTCGTCGATGGATGAGTCATCACCATTTTGGCCAACGACGATAATGGTGAGGGTGAAAGTACCAGCAGTCCAATTCTTGAAATGCAACACGGGTTAAATGATATGCTCTTATCAGGATTTTGAGTTGAGCCACTCCTACTCCCGACAGGGGACAACTTCAAAGAAAGGGTTTGTTTAGAATACGACCCCCATGGCAACGTCAATGTGATTAAGATGTTTTGAAGCATGCACTTCATTCCCGGACTGGTGCTAGGACAAATACTGCAAGGGAGACTTGAGCCAATTGAACTGAAAGAATCTTTCCCACCTCGTGGTTTGGGGTATTAGCTGTTAGAACAAGAGCTCAGAATGATTTACCAGTCTGGACCAAAGAGAGGACTAGACTGCCTCCAGGCTATCCCAGGTGACTCCTTGAATGGATGATTCATTAAAGAGGGAGAATACTTCACCTTTTAGGGCTTTCCTAAACCATGGTATGACCATACAGACAAGAAAATGAACCCTGGAATGGAGATCATTTTCCAAGACACCCATAGGTCGGGAGTTACCAACACCATGTGTAATCGCTCATCAAAGATACCAAAGAGATTGAGAAAAGTGAATCCGAAGATCCCTTCAACTTGCAGACACTATGGATGACACTCTAAATGGTTCACTCCAGCACTATTTCACCAAATCTGTCCCAATTGATTATCGTTGATACACCTCTCCTCAACTGTCATGCTGCGCTAGTTCTACCAGCTAAAATCTCCCCTAATGCTAATGTTTACCCCATTTCTTCTTCTGGGGTCTATCATTTCTTAAATGTAATCGATACCTCCTTTGATGAGGTTCTCAATGTTGTTTTTCCTATCAATGAAATAAATGAAAATTTTGAGTATCTTGTTGTGCCTTACATTAACTATTTAGATTCTAATCAAACTTTTAGTGGTGATGATTTTACAAATGAACAATTCTTAACTGATCTAAATAAGGTTAATAATAAACAAAATAACCGCGCTTAAGTTAATAAAGAAGAGACTGTTTTTATTAAACTCGATTCTAGTAGTCAACAGCGCGAGATTAGGATAGGGGCTACCTTTGACGAGAATTAGCGTACACAACTCAAAGAATTGATAAAGGAATTCGTGGATGTCTTTGCATGGTACTATGACGATATGCCCTGTATTGATCCTGAAATAGCATTGCATGAGATTCCCACTCTCCCAGATTACAAGTCGGTTAAACTAAAGTTGAAAAATCTCCGCATCGAATGGTCGCTCAAAGTTAAAGAAGAGGTGGTTAAATAGTTAATTATAGGCTTCATTCATGTGATCAGGAGGGAAGGTTTGGATGTGTATAGACTACCGGGACTTGAACAAAGCATCTCCAAAGGATGATTATCTGTTATCGAATATCGACATGATTGTGAACAACATAGCCAGTCATGATCTCAAGTCATTCGTCGACGGGTTTGTCGGATACAACCAAATCAAAATGCACCCAGACCACCAAGAAAAAACCGCGTTCATCACACCACGGGGAACCTTTTGTTACACTGTTATGCCATTTGGTCTCAAGAACACTGAGGCTACCTACCAGAGGGCCGCCACAACCATCATGCATGATCTAATTCACAAAGAAGTTGAGGTCTATGTAGATGATATGATTATCAAATCCAAGACTACAGAAGGTTATGTTCCCGCTCTCCGAAAGTTCTTCGAACGACTGCGACAATATCAGATGAGACCCAATCCGTAAAAATGCATCTTCATCATTATAAAGGGAAAACTCTTGGGATTCATGGTCAGTGAGAAGGGGATAGAAGCATATTATGGAAAGCTCAAATCCATACTTGAGATTCCACCTCCCCGAATAGAGAAAGAAGTTCGAGGTTTCCTCAAGAAATTACAATACATCACTCGGTTCATCAGCTAGCTAACCTCCATCTACGAACCCATTTTCAAACTACTTCGAAAGGATTTAACTAAGGTTTGGAACGAGGCCTACCAAGAAGATTTTGACCGAATCAAACAATATATCACCTAACCCCCGATACTCATGCCACCACAACCTGGTCTCCTATTGCTCCTATGCCTAACCATAACCGACACTGCAGCTGGGGCTTTGTTAGCCCAAAACCTTGAAGATTCCCTCAAATAAAGAGCCATATATTATGCCAGTCACAAATTGGTCAGATACGAAGTCAACTACACTACTTTGGAAAAGGCTTGTGTCGTGCTTGTCTAGGTCACCCAAAAGTTGCGGCACTACAGGCTCTCCTTCCCAATCAAACTTGTATCCCGAATGGATCCCATCAAATACTTGCTTGAGAAACCCTCCTTATCCAGCCGAATGTCCCAATGGTTGATGCTCCTAGATGAGTTTGATATTGTGTACGTCACACAGAAAGCCATTAAAGGAGGATCTATCTCTATCTACCTTTTTGATTACCTCATGGATGAAGTCGATGTATGGATCTCCGAATTCCTAGATGAAAATATCCTCTGCATTGCCCAATACAACCTCCGATGGAAATGTTCTTTGACGAAGCTGCCAATAAAAAGGGATATGGCATTGGGATACTCCTGATTGCCCTAGATAAATCCCACATTCCAATCGCCATCAAGTTGGATTTGCCTTGTACCAAAAACATGACTAAATACGAGGCATGCATGGTAGGCCTCAAAGTTTCTCTCGAGATATGTATTAAATTCCTAGATGTCTATGGGGATTCCTCCCATATTATCAATCAAGTGCTCAGAAAATGGAGAGTCAAGGAAGAGAATCTCCAAGCCTTCGATGCCCACTTAGAAGAGATAGCCTCCTAATTCCAAGACATCGACTTCCATTACCTATCTCAAGCAAGGAATAACCTAGATGAAGCCCTTGCTAACCTGGCCTCCATGATCTACATGCCCAAAGGAATCACAATAACCCCCTTCCTTGTTCGAAAGCAAGACAAACCAACCCACTAATACCACATTGAGCTCATCACCATAGAAGATCCTGAGTTAGCCAATTACTGGTACTATGATATTTGGCACCTCCTCAAGCATGGTATGTATCTAGAGGGTTCCAACAAGAAAGATCGAACAACCCTTTGAAGACTGGCTGCCTTGTACATCACATGTCGTAAAACACTATTCAAAGGGAACTTTGATGGAACTCATCTGAACTGTATCACAGGGTTTAATATTAAAAAGATAATACAGAAGAACCACATCGGGGAATGTGGACCATATATGAATGGTCAAATGCTTGACAAGAAGATCATCCTATAAGGCTACTACTGGACCACCATGACCCGGGATTGCACCCCCTATGTTCAGGGATGCCTCAAATGCCAATAATTCTCCAACCTTCAGCATCTGGCTCCGTGTCAATTATACAACATAACTTATCCCTGGTCGTTCTCCACCTCGGGTATCGACAGTATAGGTAAAGTTACACCATAGGATTCCAACGGGCATGAGTTCATCCTAATTTCCGTTGATTACTTCAACAAATGGGTCGAAGCTGAGTCATACGTAGCGCTAAACACCAAGAAAATGTCCAAATTCATCAAGAAAAACATCATCTGCTAATATGGGATACTGGACTAGTTACTGTAAGATAACGGGTTACATTTTGAGGCAAAAGTCATAGAAGTGGTCAACAAATATGGGATTCAGAGACATAAATATTCTCCCTACTGACCTCAGACAAATGGTGCAGTCGAAGCCTCCAATAAGAAGCTCAAAGCCATCATCAGTAAGATGAACGAAAGCTGTCAAGATTGGGTTGATCGGATCCCATACACCATCTAGGGCTAATAAACATCAATTCAAAACTCTACTGGGGGGCCATTACTCTCTAGTCTACGACATAGAAGGAGTCCTACTCATGGAGCTGGAAATACCCTCATTGCGCATCACGCTTGAAACCAAGGTTAGCGAAGAAGACTGGTGACAAAACCGTCTTGACGAACTGACCCTCCTAGATGAATGGAGATTAAAAGAGCTATACCACATATAAGGGTACCATTGTCGAATAGCACGATCATTCAATAATAGAATCAAAGACTACGGTGTCCGCGAAGGGGATCTATCCCTCAAAGAGATCATAGAACCCATCTGGGACCCTAAAGGGAAATTCAAGCCCAATTAGAGAGGCCCTTACATTGTAAAGAAGATCTTGTCCGATGGTGACTCCATGCTCACTGACTTATATGGGGAAGAGATGCCTCATCTAGTCAACCTAGACCGTCTTAAGAAATTCTACTCCTAGTCCAAAATCTCAGCGTGCTATGACTCTTATCATCTCCCTTCTATTCTAAAAAAAAATCTTCCTCTATTTCCTTCTATCCAGAACTATGTGGGCCTGATCATCTGCAAAAACATTTTCAAAAATTTAAAAATCTTCAAAACCCCAGAGCTACGTAGGCAACTCATTCACCTTACATAAGAACGACCCTTTCTTTTTCATAAAATACTATTATTTTTTTTATCTCCGAGAATAATAGTCCATTCTAACATATACTTGAGGAAAAGAATTATGCATGCCTTATCGATCGGTATAGATAATTCAAAAATATAAAACTCATCAAAAAGTCACAACTGGATGATCAAAAACCTATTTATTTCAGTGATAATAAATTTGGTACAGACTACATTAGAAAAGGAACGAATAACTCCCTTCCCCCTACCTTCCTAAAAAAATCCAAAATTAAATTCCCAGATTTATTTCGCATTACAAAGTAAACTCTCCAAGAGTCCTATCCACAACTACCAGAGGAGACCGCTCTGTGATCATCATCTGCTTCATGGGGTCCCCAAGCTTCCCCTGTCTGAATAGATTACCACGGGAACTCCATGGACCGATAAGCCCTAACTAACTTCGAAAAAACCAACACACCTCCCTCCATGTTATTAAATAAGACAGGCCACCTTTGTCTAGTCTCCACTACCGACATCTTGTTGACCACTATCCTCCACAACCACTGTATATAATCCCTAGGGATATGCCAACCTCTCCCAACAGACTGAGAAGGACGGGTGGACGAACGTCGATTCTTCCACATAGAGCCAAGACGCATGTGCAAATGCTCAGTCAAATCTTCTACCGAGAAGAGGTATAGTGGCACGACCTGTTCCCAGCCAAATTGTTGCAGGATTCTCCAAAGGAAATAGAAAGAGGTCTATTTGAGACAACTAGACGGACATGCAGGTATTCTACCTGCTTTAGAATGGGCAACAACTGTCCCCACTAAGGCACTGATCAGCATAGATTTTGAACACCATACTCCACAAACTAGTTCTCCCAACTCTCGATGTCCAAGCCAACATTAATGAAATAATTAGAAAAGAAGTCGGGTACAACCGAAAAAGGGTATTCCATAGGAGTCACCAGGGGGAGTCTCTCAGAAAACCATATGAACAGCATCACGGGGCTACCCCTCAGGAAGTAATAATGACCTTCTCGCCAGGCATCCATGTCATTCTAAGTCTCCGCCAGTATCATCACCGTATGATTACGACGGTATGACATCTAATAAATTATAGTTGTAAGTTGTGGGTCCACCAACAGTTCCCCAGTCACCAGCACTAATTTTGATACTAAGCCTAGAACAACGGCTCTGGTATATCCCGCATCGCCAGCCTCCTACAAATTCACGGCCTCTAACATCTCCAAAAGTGAGATCATTACCCCAGCAACCAGTGTTCTAGACGCCGAAGGCGAAATATGAAGAAGCCCGACCAACAAATCCCTAGGAGAATGGGAAAACTCAGGTTGAAGAAAAACTGGGATTTATCGCCAGCATGGAAGAAAATTCCTCATAGGTAGGACAAACTTCATCCAACCTCAAGCGGAATACATGGTCTTTGGGGTGACATAATTGTACCGCCTCCATCAATATGTTCCACTCAATGGTCCGGTTACGCAATAAAGAAACTCGACGCATATTGAAGGCATCGTAGTAGAGATTATAAGAGCACATTACTGCCAAGGCTTCGAGGTAGTTAGCAAACTCAATGCTACCAGGGAGAGCCACCTTGCGAGACTAAGAAATAATTGGAAAAATCGGAGGAAATCCTACCCCAAAAAGTACAAGAGGCTGAAGAGTGAACTAATCAAAGCTTTGAATTGATGGGAGTGGACTTGACTGTCGATAGGTAGGACAAGGGTATTGCCGATTGGCAACCCCCTATTTTTGGAAATTTTCCTTTTTCCTTTTTTATCAAAATCAGAAGCTCAATAAAAAAAATTGATATTCTCAAACAAAATTTCAAAAATCCTCTTCCACCCCTATATAATTTCTTATTTTTAAAACTTTCCTCTAAATCACAAAAAGATCTCTTCTTAAGGTCTCAGTAGCAAAGTAAAAGCGCATGTGCATGCATTCACCATTAACAAAAGATAATAAAAAATTCCATTGCATTGCATATATATATTATTCTGTGTTACATCAAATTTTGCAGGAAATAAAGAAAAGAAAAAAAAACGGGACTCAGCTCGAACCTACATTCATTCTCTCTCTCTCACTTACCATTAACCTCCCTCTAAGAGCTTCCACCCCTGTGACGCGCTCACTTTCCCCTACAGTGAGATGATGCACCACCACTACCCGAGCCAGATTACTCCCCGGATGAAGCAGACGTCACCAAGCAAAAAGGAACCAGGACTGCATCCCGAATATGGGAAATCGTTGAAGATATCTAGTCTCTGAGGTCCCTCAGCCAAGTGGTCGACACTTGGAATTGCTGCAAGTAAAAGGAAAAATGAATATCAATGAGGGATCAAAATAGAAAGGAACGACAAAGAGGAAGTATGTATACTGCAGGATGAAGAACCTCCTCTATCAAACCCATTTCCTCCGAATCCATCGCATGAGGATGGTGAAACACGAGGACCATCCCTCCATCAACCCACCGAATCTTGTACAAAGGGGTATGCAATCGAACGAAGGGAACCTATGAAGTCGATGCCGTCGCCAATGCCGACGGACCACCACTGCTGTGGGAAGACCCCACTACTCAACTCAAACCCACATGAGTGAAATGAAAGAATCATATATGTTGGCAGACATCAACCAACTCATCACAAAGTCCATATAGTCATTCAAAGCAACCCTATCAGTGTAAAATATATAGGACTCGCCGATCATCGTCGTAATTCTCGCATTCTTCGGCATCAGTCACTACTTCCCCAAAGACGTAGGAGGCTACGCAGGTGGCACCACCACCTCCTCCTCAGTGATCTACCTAACCACCCTCTCCCCAAGATACCAAGAATGGAAAAACTCATGCGCCAGAAAATGCCTCATCTACGCGTTCACCCCATTCACCCATTTATATAAACTGTTAAGGGTCATGTCAATCGGCACTGATCCCACCAACTATCGATCAACACTGCGTCTTTACCTTCTCGAGGTAGTCCAAAAGTTCGTGCCACTATCGAATGGCGCGCTCTACACCATGCTGACCGACACCCCCCTAAAATTTTGTACAAAAATTTCCAAAAAATACCAGAAAATCCTCAAAAAATTCCTGAAAATCCTCGGAGGGATTTAGAACATTTTCACCAAGAAAATTTAGCATTCCCGCATGAGGAACCCATATCTCTCAAGTGAAACTCTCAACAGCCAAGTAAATCCCCTCCCGACAGCATCCCTGTAGAATCTCTAAGGATCACCTCCTATACCCCAGAGGTCTCAAACCTCCGTGAGAAAAACGTACAATACTTGGACAACCTAATCACTTTCCCAGTGGAGTTTGCAGCATCAAATTTTACTTTCCTCTATAAAGTCTCCAATATCACATGGGTTTCCCCAGCAATTGGCTCCCCAGCTCAAAAAAACATCACGGGGTGATTTCCCCAGCGGAATATCGGAGAATCATTCTCCCCATCAATGTCTCCAAATGAAGCTCTAAATATTCCCCAGCTCATTCCCTATTCCCCAGCGGAACCCAAAATCTAATTTTTATCCTCTCTTAGGTAAGAATTGACCTCGGTCCTCGGTCGTCACTTCTCTTAGTTCAGAATTGAGCTCGGGCTTG
This sequence comes from Sambucus nigra, assembly GCA_949130495.1. Taxonomy (NCBI): domain Eukaryota; kingdom Viridiplantae; phylum Streptophyta; class Magnoliopsida; order Dipsacales; family Adoxaceae; genus Sambucus; species Sambucus nigra. Next base: position 256,196,409 of record OX422222.1, read on the forward strand.
GATCGTCACATTAGTTAGGTCATAATTGACCTCGATCCTCGATCGTCACCTCTTTTAGTTCTGAATTGACCTCGATCTTGGATCGTCACCTTAGTTAGGTACGAATTGACCTCGGTCCTCGTTCGTCACCTCTCTTAGCTCAGAATTTACCTCGGTCTTGGATCGTCACCTTAGTTAGGTCTGAATTTATGTCAGTCCTCGATCTGTCACCTCTCTTAGATTAGATTGACCTTGATCTTGGATCGTCACCTTAGTTAGGTTAGAATTGACCTCGATCCTCGGTCATCACCCCTCTAAGGTCAGAATTGACCTCAGTCTTGGATCATCACCTTAGTTAAATCAGAATTGACCTCGGTCCTTGGTCGTCACCTCTCTTAGGTTAGAATTAACCTTGGTCTTCGATCGCCACCTTACTTTGGTCGGAATTGACCTCAGTCCTCGGTCGTCACCTCTCTTAGGTTAGAATCGACCTCAGTCTGGGATCATCACCTTAGTTATGTCAGAATTGACCTCGATCCTCGGTCTTCACCTCTCTTAGGTAAGAAATGACCTCGATCTTGGATTGTCACCTTAGTTAGGTCAGAATTGAACTCAATCCCCGGTCGTCACCTCTTTCAGGTCAAAATTTGCCTCGGTCTTGGATCGTCACCTTAGTTAGGTCAGAATTGACCTCGGTCCTCTATCGTCACCTCTCTTAGGTTAGAATTGACCTCAGTTTTGGATTGTCAACTTAAGCCCTTAGAATAGGCTCTGACCCATATAATTGGTCATCCTTACTTAAGCTCGCATAATAGGCTTCGACCCGCAGAATCGGCCATCCTCATCTTCTAGCCCTCGTAATTGGCTTCGACCAGGAGAATTGGTCATCGTTACTTAAGCCCAAAAAATTGTCTTCGACGCATAGAATTGGTCATCCCTACTTAAGCCGGAAGAATTAGCTTCGACCCTCATAATTGGTCATCCCTTCAACCCCTTAAAATTGGCTTCGACCCACAGAACTGGTCATCCTTACTTAAGCGCGCAGAATTGGCTTCGACCTAAAGAATTGTTCATCTCAACTTAATCCCACGAAATTAGCTTTGACCCGCTGAATTGGTCATCTCAGCTTAAGCCCTTGAAATTAGCTTTGACCCGTAGAATTGGTCATCCCTACTTAAGCCCACAAAATTGGCTTTGACCTGCAGAATCAGTTCACCCACATCTTCAAGCCCTCAGAATTGTCTTTGACCCACAGAATCAGGTCACCCTCACCTTCAAGCCCTCAGAGTTGGCTTCAACCTGAAGAATCGTTCACCTCATCTACAAGCCCTCAGAATTTTCTTTGACCCACAGAATCAGGTCACCCTCATCTTCAAGCCCTCAAAATTGGCTTTGACCCATAGAATTAGGTCACTCTCACCTTCAAGTCCTCAGAATTGGCTTCGACCGGCAGAATTGGTCACCTCATCTTCAAGACCTCAGAATTAGCTTCGACCCGCAGAATCGGTCACCCTCATCTTTAAGCCCTTAGAATTGGCTTTGACCCACAAAATTGGTCATCCCCAGCATGATACTTAGGTCCTTAGAATCGACACTGACCCTTTGAATTGGTCCTCCTTATTCCTTAGGTCCTCAGAATTGGCCTCGACCCTCTGAATTGGTCATCCTCTTTCAAAAGCATCATGCGGTGTCTATTCAAAGGATATCGTTTGTTCCAAACTCACCCATCAAGGGGCTCTATAGACACCCAATTATGTTACCCCGTAAACTCTTATTAGGTCCTTATCACATCCCTTCATCACTACAAATCCAGGTCATATCCTAAGTAGTGATCTATTTAACCAAAATTCAAATGGCTCATCTCGACTAATACTGAATGAATCTTCAAAGGGCACTGAAACCCCTTACCAATGGTCCATCCCGTGCATGATTCTGACTTACGGTGCGGATGAATGACCCATTTCCCCCCGAAACTTGATTAAGAGGCCACCGGACGCTCACGAGCTTCATTTGACCAAACTTAACTCTTTAGATCGATCGATGCTAAATGAATCTTCAAATTTCCCTAAAAACCCTTTCCAACGGTCCATCCTGTGTTCAATTCTGACTTACGGTACGGACGAACAATTCGTTTTACTCCGGGAGGACACAAAATGCTTTTAGGGCATAGTTGACCAAAGTCAACTCCCCGAACCAAATCAAACTCTTTGTAATGTCGAAGTATATCTCCTAAACTTTCCAACATTCTACCCCATGCACGATTCAAGCGTACAATGATGACGAGAAATATGTTTGCATCCGACGACTCTCCGTCCAATAGACCGACGAGCACTTTCGAGCCACATTTGACCCAAAGTCAACTCCTAAACCCGGGAGTGGTCCAAAGTACTTTCTAAGGTCTCTAAATTGAATTTCCAATGGTCTACCCCGTACACGATTCGGATCAACAGTTTGCACTCTACGACCGAGTTTTCGAAAAGGCCTGAAAGATAATGACAAGTGGCAAGTCCCAGACCCTGCCTATCGGCAGTGTGCCTAAACACACCTAGGGCCTATAAAAAGGCGTCCTTAACCTCATTACAAAGGGGAGCCCAAATCTGAAATATATCACTCCCATAAAATCCAGAAAACCTCTCTCGAAGTCAGCATGATTTTCGCATCCAAATCCCTTTCCAATCTTCACTTTTCATCATCCTTTTCATCAAACTTGGTCAATTCACTACCCTCCATCATCATCCACGTGCAAGGGCTGCTCTCCAACATTCAAGATCAAGCTCAAGATCTTTAAAAAGGTCCAATTTTCTCAATTCTCTCCTTAAATTTTCATAAATTCACATTAACTTGTTTCATTATTTTGCACTTTTATTCTCTCATATCACATATCCTAATATACTTTTCATTTAGTATTATTACACATCCCTTATTTTCGTACAAATAAAAATCGAAAAAACAAGAAAAAGAGGGTTTTCTCATAATTCCAAATGGGAATTCTCACACTTTTCTTACACTTCTATCACAACTAAAACACTTTTTGTACACACACACACAAATAAGAGAATCACCCGATTGGATTTATGGGATAAACCCCAACCCTCGTTTTCATAGAAGCTACGTTGACTTTGATGCCTCTATAGGCTACGTAGGTGTCTCGGGGTAAAATCTGAGACTCGAGTCCTATTTTTACTTTTTCTCTCCTCTTCTATTTTCTCTAAACTCAATTCTTTTATATTCTATATATTTGTTCTTAGTAACGTATTATCCCATATGCGTTATCGTTCCATCGTAACGATAAACGTAAGGATAATCGCATAAATCAAATTTTCTAATATTATTTTTATATTCCTACAGATGACTTGCTTTACCTCTTCCATGGTACAAGCCGATGAGTCCTATCTCCATTATATATACACATGCACACATATCACGGGGAAAATAAAGGAAAATAGCAAAAAACCCATGAGAGACCGTAAGGAAGGAATGGGTGCCTAACACCTTCCCATTTCATAACTTAGCCTCCGAACCCTTTTCAAATCATTTTGGTTTTGTATGTATCAGTATGTCTTTGGATGATGTCCTTTAATATGGCTCCCTTTATTTTGTCCATTTTGAGTCAAATAGATTGGTGAATCCATCTCTCTACCTTTTTCACCTCATCAATGATGCCGACCGAAGCGCTCCTGAGATGGACACGCGGGACCTAGGATCCTCACTCTACCTGCCCACCGTGAGGATCGGGATAACCACACATTGCAGGATCAATTGTAGAGGAATACATCACTATGGATTCATCAATATATACTCGGGAGTATATGCCTGACTCGACCAGCGTTGATGACACTGATGAGTTCGTCGATGATGGTGGTCATGTGATGGAAAAACGAGGGAAATTAACGAGTTTGAAACATGAACAAGTAGCTCGTTATCTATTTGACACATATGAGGATGTCGAAGAATGGAAAAAGTAAGTTTAAATTATTATAATGTTTAACATTAATTTAGAATATTTTAGATTATTTTATACATGATTAATTTTGTAATATGCATAAAAAATGAAGCCTGTGAGAATAATAAAAGACGAAAAACAATGGTATAATCCGAAAGTGAATTTAGGTTGTGGTTGTCACAAGAGGTAATTATAATGAAAATGGTCATTATATAACATTACATTACACTCATGCTTTACAATTAATATAATTAATTTATCTATATTCTCAGCTCTTAAGGACGGGTGATGCAACATCAAGGATTGCTCGTCTAGTCACTGGGCCCTCGTTCGTGGCACAAGAGTACAAAAAGTATCAATTGAACGGTTACGTATTCAGCGCAAAAGTGTACGAGGAAAGTACAAATGTACATAACTCGAGCATTTCAGATAAGGCTCTTACTTTCTTTCGAGCGAGAGCAAAAGATAAAAACCTCATTGAAGCTGAAATGACTTATTATGGTGTAATTCGAAATATATTTGAATTGGATTATATAAGATTCAAAAAGTTTGTATTTTACTGTGACTGGGTAAGAGTTGAGGATAAAAATACTTGTAAAGTTCATCATGTCACCAATTTGATCATGGTTGACTTGTCCAAGTTGAAGAGCAACGACCACGTGAGCAATGAGCCATTTGTTTCGGAATTTCAAAAAGTTAACCAAGTGTTTTACTCAGAGTATATCAACAATGAGTCATGGTCAATTGTCCTACATGCACTAAAGCGTCTAAATAGTAGTGTGGATGACTTGGTTGCTCCTACCTAATATCAATCAATTTTTTATGATAACCCGAATTTGAAATAATTTTTTAATTTGTAATAAATATTCCAATTTGTACTTTATCAATCCATTTTAATTCTTTTAATTTATTTTCACTTTATCACTTTCACTCTTGTGTAGTGTACATGTGTGTGGGAAGTCGGGGTGGGGGTGGGGATGTTTTGGATTTTTATTAATTATACATATTATGAGTTAGATGCTGTTGTTTTGGGATTTAGAATTGAGGTGTTAAAAAGTAACAATTCATTTGAATTTTTAGTAATCGTACATATTTTCATGTTTTCATCTAATTTGTTTTAATTTTTACTAATTACAACATTTTTTTACAGCAAATGTCGCCTTCGGGTTTTAAGGCGGGCATGATGATGCTGATTATGATTATGTCGCCTGGGCTTAGTGGTAGTGGATGCGACGAGGGCTCCTTGGCCGCTAGGTTCCTCAAATATGGCAAATTAGGGATGGCCATCAAGAACAAGACGGGGCTATCAGCGAGATCCCTCGAGCTGTTAAAGACAATCATCGGCCCGGGGTACACTAGTTGGAGGGAGGTGCCAAATGATCTCAAGTTAGTTATTTGGGTGGCACTACATGTAATGTATTTATTTATATTTATATGAATATTTCAATTTCAATTTTGATTTTGATTTTGATATCATTTTATATTTATATTTATATCTATTTGCAACTAACATTATATTTGTTAGATATGGATAATCCATCTTGTATTCAAAGCTACGTGATTCCGTCTTGGAGAAGTTGACGGAGAAACACTAGACGTGGAAGAAAAATATGCGGACCTGGAATTTTGGGAAGACCCGAGATTTCATTTTCCGAATGCGTGAATCCGTTTCGCCGAAGAATCTAACCTCATTGGCACAATGGAAAAAGTTCATTGACTATGAGATCGGGGAGCGACAATTGGCATCTCTCCAATCGGGGAGGGAAAATCGGGCAAAAAAGACGGACGTGCACTACTCTGGCCGGAGGTCTTACGCTGAGAGGGAGCATAGGATGATGGTAAGATTGAATGATTCTATAAAAACAAAAATATATTATTCTGCATTATTTTACTTAGCGGGGCCGATACTAATTCTAATTTTTTTTATTTCAGGTGACAGGGATTGGCCCTGGGGGTAGGCCACATAGGCTCGATACTTATGTGGATATTCGGATGAAAAAGGGGAAGGATAAGGAGGTGTCCCTAAGCGTCGCATTCACGATTGTATGTAATCTAACAATTTACTTTTTTTTAATTAAGTTATAATTTTTTTATTTACTTATTTTACTAATTATGTGCTTTTTGTTGTTTTAGGAAAAGCTTAAGGAAGTGCATGTGTCGCAGTCTGATGCTGATAAGGCATCTTTATCCACAGACGAACACAGCCAAGTTCTTGGCGCTAATCGCAAGGGCAGGATAAGGGGTGAGCTCTCAGGTGGCCAAATCTAGGATCATCGGATTGGAGATGAGAAAGACTAGTTTAGCTCGAGCGATGGACTCGCATGACATGAAACTGTCCCATTTGGAGGCGACAATCAAAGTTATTTTCTCATTCATGATGCGTTCGTTAGGCAAAAATCGTAAGGGGAAAGGGAAAAAGAAGGTGCTGAAGGAGGAGGTGAAGGAGGACGAGGAGAGGATGTTGACCTCGCTGCTTCATCGCAGACACGTGAGGACTTTGATGATCCATGCCCCTATTTAGCTCTCTTTTACCGATCGATGTCGACACTTGGTTGGCCGAGCATATTTTTACTGGATATATTTAATGTCCAGTGGATAGGGAGGGGGTTGAGGGACCCTAATACCATCTAGGGTATGCCAGTTCATGGACGTTTGTTTCAAGACATCAAGTCAAAGGTGCTCGTCACGCATGTGATACCCGAGAAGGAGAACTCACCCTTGTGGTTGCGCGAACAATGCGGGAGGATGTATATTACTAGGTGTGTCAGTTCGTATATCGTGTGGCCTACTCACTTCCTCAGAGTTAACATTACCCTAGATATGTAGTGACATTATTTGAATTGAATTATTTTAAGTTCTTACATTTGAATTATATTTGGATTATATCATGATGCCTATTGTTTTGAATGTATATTTGCATTATCTCTATTTTATTTGGATATATGATGTTTGAACAGGTACAACATTGCTTGAACAGGTACAACGTTGCTATAACAGGTACAACATTGCTATAATAGCTGGGTAGTGGGAGTGTCCATACTGCCCAACATATATTTTTTCAATTCTGCCCAGAATTGTCACCATCATTGACTGTGACAATTTTTTAAAGAGTGTCACGAGTTTGGCACGATTTATAACCGTGACAAAACTTGTCATGGTCATAGACTGTGACATGACCATGACAATTCTAATAAACTTATCACGGTCAAAGATCGTGAAAAGTCCGTGACAATAAAAGTTATCTCTCCCAGAATTATCAGGGTCATTGACCTTAACAAGTCCAACTTGTCAAGGTCAATGATCGTGATAATTAGGCAGTTTTGGTGTAGTGTATCACCTATAGCCGAGGAGTAGTGAAAAGGTGATTAAGATCTAGTGGAGCTGTATGAAAGTAATTTCAAACTCATTATGGTCATTTTATATCCGCAATAATTATAGCTGGTTAGTATAGTATACTACGGTACTTGGGACAAGTTATTACCTAAGGGTAGAGTTGTGTGTAATCACTAGTACCTGTTTATGGTGGACAAAGTACTTATTGAGGTCCTGTGCAAAGAACCTTAACTATTCTACTTCGAGTTGTTTAGAGGCAAGCGGATAATCATAATTTTGGCTTGGTCAAGTTAGAATCCGATGACTAAAGTTGAATAAACGCATACTGTCTTAGGTAACCTTTTAACTATCGTAAGAGTTACATCGCCATGAATTGAGATGTGAAGAATTGATAAGATTAGTCATATGTTCATATGGTTTCTCTCAGGATGAGAGTTCTATGTTTAGACAAATACCAGTAGTAGACACGTAGCGAGGTACGACCTCCCAATAATATTAAGATAATGGAGGCCAATGGTGTATAGGCTCATCTTATTCGAATGTCATCGAGTAAGAGCAAGGAGAAGTGTCGTTATTGAGATGTGACCCTATAACTGAAAAATTATTCAGAAAGTTAAACGAGGTTGCAGTGAGGCGGGGGCTATAGTGATTCAGCGCCTTACTCGAAACTTATTTTTGCGTACTAATAAAGTAACCAGAATTACTTTACTAGGTATGCCTTATTTTTTTGAATTTCGGTACGAAATTATGTTATTAGGGGGGGAGTATGTTATACCCCATATTTTTACGCATATTTATTTTACTATGAAATTATGGAAAATGGTATTAATTATTTTCAAAGGAGAAAATTTAATTTATAATTAATCCGATTTTAAAGGTAACAATTACTAGCATGACGAAAGTTGGTAGTTAAAAAAATAATCATGTCAAATTATAATTATCTTTAACATTGCGTAGTGAGTAACATAATATTGTTTCAAAAATAAGAATGTGGTCGAGGACAAGATACACGGTAGTTAAAATCTAATAATTTTGGACGCACGTACAAGTCGCGTCAACTTTCCATTTTGGGGATTATAAAGGTAATTTTTTAAATAGCTCGTATGGCCGTTTTGAGTGTGGTAGTGTGCCCGAAGGGTCAAAATAGTCAAAGAATACTACTCGGGTGTTTTAATTGAATTCCGGGGCATTTTAGCCCAGAACGACACCCCAGAGGCGTATTTTGGTCTTTTGGAGTAATTAAATGGACGATAATAAAGTTTATTTGGAAACAAATAGGGTTAGTGTCCTGTCTGTTTCACCTTACATGAGAAAGAGAGAGAAATAGAGGAAGAACCTAGGAGGAAAGAGAATCCCAAGAGTGAAAGGGGCAAATTCAAGAGATTTCATACAAAAGTTGCGTCAAAGTTTAGATCACGACAAGAGGATCAACCACATACCAAATTCAACCCAAGAATAAGAATTTCATCCCAAGGCAAGTGTTTATCTTGTTCCTCTTTTGGCAAATATTGTTCTTGTTGATTTAAATTAGATTATATAAATTTGTTGGAATGAAAACATAGGTCTAATTAGACTAAATCATAAAGAAATTTAGACTTTGGATATGTGTTGCATGTAGAGGATTTACTCCATTTGTAGAATGTTAAATATGGAGATTTTATATGCAAATCATGAATTTAATTTATGGTTTGAATAATTAAAGTGTTGGGTTAATTATATGGGAATTCTTAGAGATTCTAAAAACTATTGGATCCCCTTTTGAAAACATAAATATTTGAACTTTAATTTGTGTTTGTATTTTCCCATAATGCTTAGGGAGAGTTTAGAACCATCTAATTTGATGTTGGAAGAAATTAGGGTTGAGTTTGAGGTTTAAAATGCTAGAAAAATCAAATTTGGGGAAGAGCTGGGTATGTTCGGATTTCTCATCCGAAGTTTTCCCAGGTCGTTTGAATGACACTTTCAACGAGAATTCCAACAACCTTTCTATCGAAATGATGGAATTCGTTCGAAGTGAGGACTTTCTTCGAACGAACTCATTTGAATGACCTCATTCAAACGAGATTACCTTGATTTCTAAAAAGATTTTAGAATGGCTTTTTAGGGTCCGTTCAAGCTAAAAATCTTCCTAGGGTTATCTAAGTGAGTGTAATGGCCTACGTGAGAAACAGGTGACCTAAATTCTTAATTATCAGTGTGTTGGGATTGTAATATTTCTCAGGATATAGCAAGTTTATAGAACCTTGGAGGGAATGTAGGTTCGAGAGAGGAAATATATGATCAAATCACGGTGAGTAGTAGAATTAATAATACTACTTATGTACTATGGAAATTAGGTTGCGTGAATGCCTAATAAGTTATATAAGTTGTGTGCATTCTTATTACTTGAGATATTATGTGTACGAAATACCTACCTACTGGCTATCGAATGAAGGTTACTGCATTGTGGACGACCATATCTTGTGTGCCTTCGGGGGATTTTGAGTCGTATGACTAGAGCAGGGAACCTAGGTACGGGCTATCTGTGATAAAGATAGTGGTAACGGTCTTATGGGTGCATAGGTATGTGCGTAGCCCATCGGCTTGGAAATATGTTCGCCTCCAATATGTTAATATGTTTTATTAGTTCCTGGTAGATTGAACCTGTTGTCCTTCATGTGTGAGAGTTGCAATGGGACTAGAACCATGGGTGCAGCATTGATATATATATTTATATGTATACATATTGATATTTTATATATCTATACGGAGTTCCTATTTTGTGTTTCATAATGGTCGTTTTATTATAGTATATACCTATTGGGTCACCAGTTGAGAATTAAAAATGTAATGAGAATGAGTTAAAGAATCCATAAACCTGATCCTAAATAATATTAATATATTGTCTTTGTGCTATTTAGATATTTTATCCAGCATAGTGGTTATACTACATATAGTCAGGCAGAGTATCATGACTAGAATGGGTAGTTAGATTCGTTAGGTGTGCACATTAGATGAGAGGTGAGCATCTCAAGTGAGTACGCTAAGTTAACATGAATAATATTTGTGCTAATTAACCAATTTAAGAACTTGTTATATTTAAATTGTTTTCTACTAGGGATCTGACCCATTTTTCTGCAAAACTCCTTTCGTGTTCCTTTATTTTAGGTGCTCAGGCACAGGAACACCAATCTTATGAGATTCCATTCAGTTGTCGAGTTGTATCTGCTGTGGAAACTACAAGACATTGCTAATAGACGCTTCATAGTATATTCTTCTTTATCTGTCAGTTATTTACTTCAGTTGGTCATGTCGTACCTTCCTATTTTTATTCAGAGATTTAGATGTTTTATTATGTGAGAAGACTTTTATTTCATGGCTTCGGATTGTTGTATAGGATTTTGACTGGATGTGTTTACTTCAGTTCTTGATGCGACTAAGGATGTATCTCTAAAGTGCGTACTCTCTAGGCTCAAGTGCAATCATGTTGTGTTAGTAATAATTCTGGTAAGTCGGGATCATCTCCACAAGGAAATAGGATGAGAAAATCATGACGACAGAAGGACAGACGGTTAACCTAAATTCAACTCTAAAAAAATTGAAAAAATGATTGATTTGCGAATAGTCCTACTAAGTAAAAGGAAAATCGATTAAAACTATGGAACTAATGAATTAAGACAGGATTAATAACTAAGAATGAAGTAATAAATATGAAGAGAAAAACAGGCCGAGAATACAATCCCTCAACCCTAGTGTGTTGCTAGTATAAAATTAATCGTAAATTTAAGTGATTAATCAGACCCATACTTTAGTACTCCAAAGCATTACAGATATGAGGTTCAAAATCCCATCATACATAATCAGAGGATGAATAAAGTGGTATCATGACAGCTACACTCGTATTGCTGAAGCATCCTGGTTACCCCGAAGTAAAGGAGATCCAATGATCTACAATGGTTGTGCTCACTACGCAATACGGTCTAATTAAACCCTTAAGTTTAGGGAATTAATTTTGTACACATGCAACTCTCACATCGGGTTGGGTTGATGCATCCCAACCTTAAAAATTCTAGCTCGACATATTTAACCTAACTATACATACATAACTACGTGGAATGTGAAAGAAATCATGCTGAAAGTATACTGAAACATGAAAGAATAATAATAGAGAGAATGCAAATTGAATTAAAACATGCAATCAAACCCTGAAATAATTTATCTTGAAGCACCAAATCAAAGCTATGTTCCTAGGGTTTTATCCTCCTTTTCTATGTATCAAAACCTATTCAGAACAGTCTTTCATAAATCAATACAAAGATACAAATACATTTTAGAAGAGTATGTAACATATTAGAACCCTTTGGACCAATAAGCTTTTAAGAAGAATTTTGCATCCCAGGCACCTCGAACCGGTTCGCAGGTACCCCGAACCGATTTTCCCCTGAACCGGTTTACTATCTGGTTTGGAGAAACTCGCTGTCTTGGGCCTTCTTTCCTTAATTTCCAACACTTAGAAATTTTTTCATGTTTTCTTCCTTTCTTTTATGGATTTTTCTTCAACTTCAAGTGGTCAAAACTCTTTCACCTTAGCTCGGATTTGGGGCCATTTTTTCTAGTGTTATTCTTGGTCCGAGATCTTAAACTTTCGAGTTGGCTCTTCCTCCAGGATGAGGCTATAGAATTACCAAATTTCTCTTGAACTTTCCTTCCTAGCCTTTCTTTTAATTTTTCGATTTCTCTTTCGCACGGCTTGCATAATTTACCTATAAAACAGATAAGAGAAACAAAAAACATGAAATACTTGCCAACTTAGGTTAGTAGAATAATTATGAGTTAAATCCATATCAATTGCACCACTCGGGTTCACAAAGGTACCAAAATTAAGGAGATAAATATACAATATTTATGCCCAATCAAATCCCCCAGACTTAGAACTTCGCGCGTCCCGAGCAATGTAAAAGAAAAGGAACCCTTCTAAACACTTTATTGGGATAAAATACCTTTAACGCGGGCAAGCGATTGCAGTTAGCATATGAAAAAATACGTTAAACCCCTAGGTTAACCTAGTGGGATGAGTGTTGTCTTGTGAGGGTTTACATTGAATATACCGACAAAATTCGACTTACACTCAATGAAAAATCAAAATACTTAAAAATTGTACAATTTAAACTTTAAAAAAAATAATCACCATAAATTCATATTCAAAAGAATCTCAATTTGTCGTGTGTGTGTGTGCGAAGCCGAAATTGATCATTACGTTTCTTTTCGAAAATTCATTTTGATTTAAATGCTCATGGGATTCTCTCACAAATGAATCACTCGAATTGTTTATTTCTCTTTCTATGTGTGTCATAAATAGTAAATGCATCGAAACACAAATTCACGCATATTATTTTGAAAGGACAGAAATATATGGTGAAACGATCTCTTCATTGGAATACGATTTTTGAAAACCGGGAACATTGCCTCTTATACACACCAATCAATCTTTCTTATTTATCTTTTAGTTTCTTAGCTCTCCACGTGATAACTAATTCAGCATTCTGAACTCGGTAGGACTTTTTAGGTTAAAGGTGTATTGGGTAACGTGGAAATGGTTGGAAAGTTCGGAATTGGAAATTTTTTCTTATGATGTCCCTTAGTGCTTTTTTCGGTGTTTTTCTCATTTTCTATTGGTTTTCTTGAAACTTTTGTTGAGAATTTTTCAATCAATTTTTCTTTTGTTCTTGCCCCTTTTTATTGCACTATTTGGACTTACTTGATGACATTACCAATTTTGACAAGTCCGGGCTACTTGGGCTTTTTCGGTTACCAAACGAAAAGAAAAAATTTTATTCGCCTCAATTGGGTTATCAAAAGGATAATTTTTTACGTCTTTTTATGGCTAATGTCTTTTGGCAACAAACGATGGCCTACTTCATTGTCCGAATTACTTATTAATTTACAATAGGCATCTCGAAATTAATTTAATTTAGAGATTTGTAGTGCGCTTTTCGAGGAAACATCACACATGTTTCTCGTAACCGATCAAAACAAAGAATTGAGATCATTAATGACTTATTTAAAGCGCCGAAGCCGAACTTTGAGTTAACCATTAACTCGGTTTGATTTATAAAACTCAAAAACATCGATAGGCTCGAAATCTCACCAGGTTTTTTTAATCTCCACACTTATTCATGAAGTCGTCAATTTTCACACAATTTTCATCTTTGGTCAATTTTGGCTTAGTGCAATTGTGATTTACCAATTTGAGACTTCAAATAGAATAAAGGTAATATTTTTGAAAATTATAAATTTAAATTTCTTTTATTTGGAATAAATATATTCTTGGTTTTTCAAAATTTATCGATTTTTTTTTTTAATTTTTAGAGTAATTATTTTTGGGATTTTGAAAAATTTGTGAAGTTTTAGAAAATTTCACTTATCACCCCCCCTAACTTAGACTTTTGCATTGTCCTCAATCAAAAGGACGAAAATATAAAGAAGACGAAATAATGAGTGTAAGAAATAAAACAAGCAAATAAAGAAAAATGTAGATTTTTCATTATAGATGCACTGGTTACAATGAGGAAACAAAGAACGAGATGCACACATCATAATCATGCGAAAAATAAGATTTTTGACAACATGGGCTTAAGATGTTGGAGGTGGATACGAGCTATCGGGCGAATTGGAATCATAGGGGTCATAGAAGTATGTAGGGAGAGTAGCGTTCAGACCCACTTGAAGGCGGTAGAGTTCGTCTTGTAGATGTTCCATCATTCTAGTGTCGTGCCGGTACGCGCACCTATCCTCTCGGTACTCATTCATGAACCCATTAAAAATGGACTCCAGGGAGGTGATACAATTTGCAAGGTTGTCATTTTCTGACGTGTAGTCAGAATCCTCATCTTCATTATACTCTTCTTCGTCCCCCACATCCATCATTGGGGAATCATTTCCCTCCCCCCCTGCACCCTCATTGGAATCATCATCAAGAATAGGACGGTTGGGGTGGGCCACCCTCATTTGGCGTTCACTACGGGTGGTAAAAGTACCTCCAATTGGGCGAGGGATTTTGACTTTCTTCTCCGAATCGTCCACCCTAGCATCAATCATAATTTCAGTGATAAGACAGGCATAGGGGAGCATTTCTTTGCCCTACTCGTTATAGGTTGCATGGAGGTTGTTGAGGTCGGTGAAATGATACAAAAAGTTGGCATGACGTAGCCTGACCACCGAATCATTGGTGGTTTGGTGGATTGCTCCACGTGTAATGAGGTGCATGAATCGCACCGTGTTTGAAAGACTTCCTACGAGAAATGAATCACACAGGCATTCATCCCCAGGTTCCATTCAGGCGACACATTCAGATTTGGTGTAGGGGGCACCATTAGTGGGATACATGAAAGGTACGGGGAGGAAAACCTCTTTGTCCCACATTTTTCGCGCAATGATGGAGATGGAGAAAATAATCTGAATGCCGTCAACATATGGCTCATGGGGAGTGGAGGATTTGCACACGAGCATTGCATAGAACTGGAGAATTTTGGATTGGAAGAGTTGGTTGCTCGTAGGGGAGAAATAAACACCACCCCGAAAAGGGTGGTGACTTCACCAGGCAGCTGCTCCCAATTAACAAATCGCTCAATATGAATGGTGGGAGTGGTCGAGAAATAGCGTTCGGCTCAATGACGTTCTTCGATGGATCAAAATACTCCTGCTCCCTCTTCATTGAGTATGGTTGTGTCGTCATATTTTTTAGGACAGAAGTTTGATTGAAGGGGGTGCGGCATGGTGATAGATATATATATATAGAGAGATAGAGATAGAGAGATGATATGGTATTGAAGAGAGAGAGTGAAATGAAGTGGTGAAAGTGTGAGAGATGGAGGGGTTAAGGGTGAATTTATAGGTGTGTGGGGATGAGTTTTGGTGGGAAATGGGAATAGGTATGGAGGGAGATGAATTTGGAGTTGAAAGAGGTAGGGGGTGTTTTTAGAGGGAAAAATTCGTCGAAAAAATGAATGGAGGGAAAGATGAGAAGAGAATGGATTTGGAAAAGAGGGGGGAAGAACCTTTGGGGACCCTGGAATCGGTTTTCCATGTACCCCGAACCAGTTCATCCCCGAACGAGTTCACCCTATGGTTTGGGGGATCTTGCTGTCTTGGAAACCTTATTTATCTCATCTCTCAAAATCTAAGTGCTCTTTCATCCCCCAACACGAGTGTAAGGCCCCTTAAGATATCCTAGACCCTCGGGTTCCCAAAAAATCCTCTACCACGCCGTTAAAATGCATGCAAGCTCTCTCAAAATGTGTCCTACCTCGATCCGTATCATGAGATGTTCCTTCGAACTCGTAAATATCCTAACTCATACACTACTAATGTACATAAAAATTCACCCCATACGCGTCGGGGGTGCGACGACCTCTCATTTTTAGCTCAGTGTACCCTGTAAATGGGGTACGACAACCAAATGATGTCGACTTCTTCCACACACGCCTCTAGATATGGATTTAGGTGTTGTCCATTCACCTTGAATGTATACCCCCTTCTAAATCTTCTAATTCCACATCTCCTTGAGGGAATACATTCTTCATAACGAACGAGCCAGTCCATAGAGATCGCAAATTTCTCCGAAATAGATGAAACCGAGAGTTATAGAGAAGCACTTTTTGCCTAAGAAGAACCTCTTTGCGTCGAATAATCTTTTTGTGGGAGAGTTTCATCTTTTCTTTTGAATTTTTTGCGTTCTCATATGAATCATTGTTTATCTCTTCTAACTTATTTAATTGAAGCTTGCAAGATTTACCGGCTTTATCCATGTCATAATTCACCTTCTTATTTGCCCAATACGCCTTATGCTCTAATTCAACGGGAAGATGGCAAGGTTTTCCATACACAAAGTGGAATGGGGACATGACCAGTGGATTTTTATATTCGGTACGATAGGCCCATAGTGAATCATTCAATCGAAGTGGCCAATCTTTTCGGTTGGGATTGACGATCTTCTTGAGGGTGTGCTTGATTTCTCGATTCACTAATTTGTCCTTCCCATTCGTCTGTGGGTGATAGGTCGTTCTAACCTTGTGAACAACGCCATACTTTACCACAAGCTTCTCGAATGGCCTATTGAAAAAGTGCGTGCCATTATCACTAATTATCTCTTTCGGAGAACCTAATAGGGAAAGCATGTGTTCCTATAGGAACCTAATCACCACTTTGTTGTCATTTATCTTGGTAGCTATTGCTTCCACCCATTTAGAAACGTAGTCTACCACCACATGATATAGGAAACCAAAATATGGGGGAAAAGGTCCCATGAAGTCAATACCCCAGCCGTTATAGATCTCAATAATGAGTATCGGGGTAAATGGCATCATGTCTCGTCGGGTAATCGCTCCCATCCTTTGACACCTATCGCAAGATTTGCAAGAATTACTCGCATATCGAAATATTATGGGCCAATAGAGGCCACTTTGAAGAATCTTAGAGGCCATCTTTTTGGTCAAAAAGTGACCTCCATAAGCTTCCGAATGACAGAATTAGATGACTTTTGGTATCTCGTCATCCGGTACGCATCGTCGGATGATTTGGTCGGCTTAATATTTAAAAAGGATTGGATCATCATAGAAAAACATGCGTGGCAAATTAATGAACCTCTTCTTGTCTTACGGTGTCCACTTAGGAGGGATGACTCCCGTGACAAGAAAATTCATTATATGCACAATACAACCTCTAGCGTAGTAGATGACATGAACCTTTTTATCCTTCTGTTGGCCCAATACAACCTCTATTGCAAAATCACTTCCATCACTTATGAGCTAGAATGGTAAGGACCAATGTGGCACTTGCATGATGGGAGCAAAAACAAGCATGTTTTTTAATTTTTCGAAAGAACTTTGGCATGCTTCATTCCACTCGAATGGGCTATCCTTCATAAGGAGGTTGCTTAAGGGCCTAGCGATGGCGCTAAAGTCCTTAATGAACCATCGATAAAACTCTGCATGGCCCAAGAACAAGCACACGTCTTTGAGTAATTTTGGTGTGGGTGGATGGACTATGACATCTATATATGTGGTCAAGAACTATTCCCTCAGTGACCATAAAATGGCATTTCTCCCAATTTAGCACTAAGTTCTTCTCAACACACCCGATAAGTACTTTTTCCAGATTCTCCAGACAATGATCAAAAGAGGTGCCAAAAACCCTAAAGTCGTCTATGAACACTTCTAGTCATCTCTAAATCGTGTCGCTAAATAGACTCAACATGCACTTTTGAAAGGTCGCGAGTGCATTACACAAGCCAAATGACATACGTACCAAAGGGGCAAGTGAAGGTCATTTTTTCTTGGTCAAGTATATCTACCTCAATTTGGTTATATCTGTAGTAACCATCAAGGAAGTAGTACTAAGGGTGGCCCACTACTCTCTCAAGCATCTGATCAATAAATGTCAAGGGAAAGTGGTCTTTCCTAGTTCCTGCATTATGTTTTCGGTAATTAATGCAAATGCGCCACCCGGTGGTGGTACGATGGGGAACTATCTCTCCCTTAGAATTTTCAATCGCTGTCATGCACTAATTATTCAGGACAACTTGAATGGGGCTCACCCCCATGCTATCCGAGATTGGATAGATAAGCTCGGCATCGTATAACTTAATTATTTTGGTCCTCACCACTTCATTCATATTGTGGTTTAGCCTTCTTTGCATTTCTCTCGAGGGCTTTACATCATCCTCGAGGTGGGTCTTGTGGGTGCAAACCAAAGGACTTATCCCCTTCAAATAAAAAATACACCAATTAAAAGAACTTTAGTGTTTCCTCATAATCTTTAATCGCTTACCCTCATGCTCTTCCTCAGAATATTTAATAGCTTTCCTAGATACGCATATTTAACATGGGAGGGTAGTTTCTTCAATTAGAGGGTTAGAAATTTATCACTGGAGGGAACCATGCGTGCCTCCCTTGTGGTAACTCCTTGAATCGAGAAACCTAACTTATATCTCTCGTGTCCTCGTCTGACGCTCTCTCATCAATTAATTATCCTCAACTCCTCAACTTCTTTCTCAAATTGAGTATACTCTCCTTCACTCTCGTGGCTCAACAATAAGCCGGTCCCTAGGGCATCTTCATAATATTTTTCCTCAAAGTATTCCTTTATGATCTCTTCGATTAATCTCACCGTGTGAAGATCGTCTTCTTCCCCTATATGTTGGGATAGATGGAAGGTGTTAGTCTCTAAGGTCATATTCCCAAAGGTGAGTTACATCTGTCCATTTCTAGTATTGATTATTGCGTTAGCTGTAGTTTAGAATGGATGGCCGAGAATGATGGGAACATGATTGCTCGAGGTGAAGGAGGCCCCACGTCCCAAATGACAAAGTGTACCAGAAAGTAGAAAGTGTCAACTTACACGATCACATACTCAACTATACCTCTTAGGATCTTCACGGTTCGATCCTCCAATTGGAGAGTGATCTTTGTGGGCTTGAGGTTGCCCAGATCAAGTTTCCTATAGATGGCATAAGGGAGAATATTGACATTTTCTCCCTAGTCAAGTAAGGATTTTTCAATTTTATTTTCTCCAATGATGCAGGAAATGGTGGGTACACTGGGATCTTTGAATTTTGGGAGGAGATCATTAAGTAGAATGGAGCTCACGTTCTTTGCGAGAAATACGTTTTTCTTTACCTTCATCCTCCTCTTCACTATTAACAAGTCCTTGATGAATCTTTCATAAGCTGGAATCTACTTAATGTCATCGAGCAAAGGTAAATTTAATTTTACTTGCTTTAGCACATCTAGTACTTCATCAGGAGGATTTCCTTTGTGGGACTGAACTAGCCTTTGAAGAAATGGTGCCGCGAAGGGTTATTTTACTACTACCTCGGGGTCACTAGTGTCTTCTGTATCAATCTCTTTCAAGGGGACATCTTCAGCCTCTTTTGTGTAGGGCAAAATCTCCTTGTCTTTTGTTGCATCATGTGGAGGAGGTGATAAACCAATGACTCTCCCTCTAAGAAGAGTGGTCACAGCTTCACATTGCTCCTGATGTTCTACAGAGATGGAGCTAACACTAGTTTGACCTTGGGGAGGTCTTTGGCCCTAGGCAGGAAACTTTCCCTTATCTTGGATACTCAACGATGATTGCATCTTTAAAATAGTCTCATTTATGCATGAATCATGATATCATGTCTAGTAGTGGTTGCATTCTGGGTAGTGATGAATTGGTTTATCGTATCCTCAAGATTTCTCCGCAGTGGAGTGATATATGGCCCTGGAGGGCGTGGTGCTTATTGAAAGTGTGATGGTGGGGGAGGGTAAACATGTGAATTAGGATTCATCTCAACATTTTGTTGGCCATAGATAAATTTATGATGGTTTTTCCATAAAGGATTGTAAGAATTTACGTGCGGTGCACTGAAATTACCTTTAAATCATCCTACACTAGTCACTGGCTCTTGAAGCATAACTTTATAGGCAGGTATCATTGGGCATTCCTATGTTGAATGTCCCGACTCATAAATATCACACACCCTCTCAATGGGGTTCGAGATGGAGCCAGTTGGTCCTCTTGCACATATCTCAGGTACTTCTTGCATCCCTTTCTCAAGTAGATCGAGTTGACTACCGTCATAGTATACTTTTCTACCTGAAATAGGTTGGTCGCTAATGGAGTGGTGGTCATTTGGCTCATTTAATTATGAGCACTACGATCAGATGTATCCCATGCTTGGGTAGTCTCGGCGACATACCTCAGGTAAATCTCAGCATCAATGGCGTTAAGTCAACAAATGGACCATCACACATGGTTTCAATGATTTGTTTGGAATTTATATTCAGCCCATTATGGAAGAAGGAAATGATTTGCAATTTATCAAATCCATGATAAGGGCACGAAGTGATTAACTCGTTAAAACGCTCGTAACATTCATCAAACGACTCATTTTCTAATTTTCAAAAGGTTTGAATTTGATCCTTGATGGAGTTTGTCTGATGTGGGGAAAATAATTTCTTGAGGAATTTATATTGCAACTCGTTCCATGATGTAATCGAGTTTGGAGGTAAAGACCATAGCCATGTTTTAGCCTTGTCCTTTAGCGAGAATTGGAAGAGTTTGAGGCGGATCATATCTTTTGTGCAAGTTTGATCGCTGAGGGTTTTGCACTCCTCCTCAAATTCCCGGATGTCGAGATACGGCTTTTTTTACTCCATTCCATGGTAGTTAGGAAATATCTGGATCATCCCATTCCTAAAGCGAAATTGCCCTACATTATAAAGGAGTAAAATGCATCCCAGACTGACAGTTCGCTCGGGATATAAGATTTCTCTCAAAGGGAGGTATGTGACCTCTTCCCCACCTATGGCTACACTACCATGTTGTGACACATCTCTCTCACTTAATGACTTTATATCCTCACTTGGTATGTGATTAGGCATAAAGTCTTCCTAATTTATCCCTTAATTTAGTTACTTTTAGCACCTCGAACAATGTAATTGATTTGACTTTATATCATAATCTTAATACTGACGTATCCTAATGAGTAAACTGAGTTTTTGGTATTTCGTATTGATTTTACAGGTATTTGATGTCAAGAAAGAAAGAAAGAAACCCGAAGAATCGAGAAATGAAAAAAAGCAACGTCTAAAGGGAAAACGTATAAATTCTACCCGAAATTCAGATGAGGCACCTAAAGAGAAGTTAAATATATCAAGTTCATGAGCACATAGGAAGAAACGACACCTCAATCGGAGTCCCAGAACAAAAGTTATGAGCAGTCGAAGTTGGAGAAAAAAGTCAAATAGGCAGACCGGTCCGCAGTAGCCCCGGATCGATCTGCTGTGCCATACTCCAGAAGAGCCCGAATCGAAAGCAAACCAAAGAGGGATAAAAAATAAAAGAACTGGTTCGCCCCATAAATAAGAGAACCGATCCGCTTCCCAGGCAGACCAATCCGCCTAAGCCCCGAACCGGTCCGGGTGTCGAGATTTTGTAATCTTATCCTTCTCCTACGAAGAGTCCTAATGCAACTAAAACTCCAAAATTTTTTTATGGTATATAAACCCGACTTTTTATCATTTTTAGCATGGAGAATTAATATAATTTTCCCTTCTTTCCATAAAACCCTACTTTAGAGATAGTTGACAATTTTAATTTCAAGATTGAAGGTTATTTAGAATTTTTGTCTTCTTAATTGTTGTTGTTACTTCTTTGGTTAGATTAGTGAGTTATTTCCTCTCTTAAATTCCTTTCTACATCATGCCACAAATTTTCGTTAGCTTAATTATGGTTTTCTGCACATCAAAAGTTGTTTTAACTAATTTCAGCATGTGAGGCTAGATTTTCTAAGGTCGAGATATATGAACATAGCCTGATGTGATAGTTGCATGTGTATGACATTAATCCTCTGAGTTTAGTGATTTATTATGATCGTATTGCGTAGGAACATGATAATTGTAGATCTTTGGATCTTGTTTTCTTCCCGGTAATCGGGATGCTTTAGAATGCAATTCAAGTGGAACTATCGCAGTCCCGATTTACTCGTCCTCTGATTAAGTATGATGCGGCCTTGAACCTCATATACGTAATGCTTGGGAGTACTAAATTTTGGGTCTAATTAATCATTTAAATTTATGATTAGTATTATACCTGCAATACACTAGGGTTGGGGATTGTATTCTTGTCCGGTTTTTCTCATTTTAAAGTTTTAAATCATTATTCATTAGCATTTTGGGTAGTTTAGTATAATTGCACCTTTTCATAATTTCATAATTTCATCTAGTGTAGTTGTTCCACAAATCAATCACTTTTCCCTTTGATTTAGAGTCAGAGTTAGGATTTCCTTATCTATTCAACATCATCACAATTCTATTGTTCCTTTTCCTTGTGGATACAATCCCGACTTAATAGGTTTATTACTAACGTGACAGGCTTGCACTTGATCCTAGAGTGAACGCACATTAGAGACACTTTCTGAGTCGCGCCAAGTTTTTGGTGTTGTTGCCGGGATTTAGGTAGACTTAGGATTAGATTGAGTTAATCTAAAACTTTGACCAAAAATTTCCAGAAAAATCCAAAAAAAAATAAAAAAAATCAAAAAGCACAAAAAGATTCATCATCATGTGTCACAATCTGTTAATGAAAAATTCTGAACTCGCTCCCACACCCCATAATACTCCATCAAGCATTCACGAAAATCCAATTGTTGAGTACGACACCGATATCCCCCACACTCCTAAAGCCTCATAGTTCTGGATTCCACCACCCACACTGTCACACTCAATATCAAATAACACTCTATTTTTCTTCTTAGGACAAACTTCAGAGCACACTCTAAGTACATCAAGTGAGAGCACCGAGTCGTTAAGAGATAGAGAGAGATGTCGCAACACGGTAGTGCAGCCACCGGTGAGGAAGAGGCCCCATACCGCCCGCTGTGAGAAATCTTATTTCTCGAGTGCACTGTCACTCCGGGATGCATTATACTCCCATATGATGCCGGGCAATTTTGTTTTAAAAATGGGATGATCCAGATGTTACCCCATTACCATGGTATGGATTCTGAAAAGCCATATCTCCATATCAGGGAATTTGAGGATGTGTGTGATACTCTCACTGATCAAACTTGCACACAAGAGGTAATTCGCCTCAAACTCTTCCCTTTCTCGCTAAAAGATAAAGCTAAGACCTGGCTATGGTCTTTACCTCCAAGCTCGATCCCATATTGGAATGAGTTGCAATCTATATTTCTCAAGAAATTCATCACACCACATCGAACAATCTCCATGAAGGCCCAAATTCAAGCGTTCAGACAGTCTAAAAATGAGCCATTTCATCGATGTTATGAGAGTTCCAATGAGTTAGTCACTTCATGCCCACATCATGGATTTGATACAGTGAAAATCATTTATTTTCTCTATAATGGGATGAATCTTACCTCCAAGCAACTCGTTGAAACCATGGGTAGTGGTCCGTTTATCGATCTAGATGCCCACGATGATGAGCTTCACCTGAGGTACATCGCCGAGACTACCCAGTCCTGGGATACATCTGATCCTAATGCTAAAAATCGAAATTGTCAAGTGACCACCACTCTAGTGGCGTCTGGTCTATTTCACGTAGATAAGAATTATATGACGGACAATCGATTAGATATACTGGAGAAAGGATTTAGATACCTATCCGAGATATATGGAAAAGGACCAACTGGATCCATACCAAATCCCATTGAGAAGGTTTGTGCCATTTGTGAGGTGGGTCATTCAACTGAGGATTGTCCAACTATACCCGCCTAGAAAATGATGCTTCAAGAGCAAGTTAGTGGTATAGGATAATTTAAGGGTAATTTCGGTGCACCGCACGGGAATTATTACAACCCTTTATGGAAAAACCATCCTGGTTTTAGCTATGGGCAACAACATGCTGCGATGAACCCTACTTCACATGTTGCCCCTCCTCCACCAAAACACTTTCAACAAGATCCGCAGATGCAAAGACATGTGCAAGCACCACCACCTCAAGGAGCATATATCCTGCCACCGTGGAGAACTCTCGAGTATACTACGAATCAATTTATCAATAGCCAGACTGCAACCAATGCTAGATATGATCGCTTAATCAGCGACATAAATGCAAATATGTCAAAGACACAATCCTCGTTGAGTGTCCAATAGAAGGGCAAGTTTCCTCCCCAGGGCTAAAGACCTCCCCAAGGTCAAACTAGTGTTAACTCCACCTCTACTGATCATCGGGAGCAATGTCAAGATATGACCACTCTTCGTAGTGGGAGAGTCATTGATTTATCACCTCCCCCACATGATACAACAAAAGAAAAGGAGATTTTGCCCGAAACGAAAGAGGCCGAAGATGTCCCTTTTAATGAGAGTGACAAAGAAGACACTAGTGAGCTAGAGGTAGTAGTGAAACCACCCTCCGCAGCACCATTTCCTCAAAGGTTGATTCATTCCCATAAAGGAAATCCACGTGACGACGTGGTAGACGTACTAAAGAAAGTAAAGCTGAATTTACCTTTCCTCGATGCCATTAAGCAAATTCCAGCTTATATAAAAGTCATCAAAGACTTGTTGATGGTAAAGAGAAAGATGAAGGTAAGGAAGAATGTCTTTCGAGCAGAGAATGTGAGCTCCATTCTACTTAATGATCTCTCACCTGAATTCAAAGATCTCGGTGCACCCACAATTTCCCGCATCATTGGATAAAATAAAATCGAAAAGGCCTTACCAGACATGGGGGAAAGTGTCAATATCCTCTCTTATTCTATTTATAGGAAACTTGATTTAGGTGATCTCAAGACCACAAGGATCACTCTCCAATTAGCGGATCGAACTGTGAAGATCCCACGAGGTGTAGTTGAGGACGTGATCGTCTAAGTTGACACTTTTTACTTCCCGATAGACTTTGTCATTTGGGACACAAAACCTTCCTTCGTCTTGAGCAATCATGTTCCCATCATTCTCGGGCGCCCATTTTTATCTTCGGCTAACGCTATTACTAATACTAGGAATGGGCAGATGCAACTCACATTTGGGAACATGACCTTAGAGACCAACATCTTCCATATATCCCAACATACGGGGGAAGAAGATGATCTTCATGTGGTGAGACTCGTAGATGAGATAGTAGAAGAGTACTTTGAGGAGAATTATTATGGAGACACCTTAGGGTCCTATTTAGTGTCGATCCACGAGAGTTAGGGGACATACACCAAATTCGAGAGGGAGGTTGAGGAGTTGAGAGAGTTAATCGATGAGAGAGCGTCAGACGAGGACGCGAGAGATGTTAGTTGGGTTTCCAGATTCCAGGAATTGCCTCCGAGGGATACACGCATGGTTCCATACAGTGACAAATTTTCAACCCTTGAATTGAAGAAACTATCCTCCCATATTAAATATGCATACCTAGGAGAGGATGCGACATTTCCTGTTGTTGTGTCCTTTAGCCTAGACAAAGAGCAGGAGGGTAAACTATTGAAAATTTTGAGAAAGCACCACAGTGCTTTTTGTTGATGCATTGTTGATTTGATGGGGATAAGTCCTTTGATTTGCACTCACAAGATCCATCTCGACGAGGATGTCAAGCCCTCAAGAGAAATGCGAAGAAGGCTAAATCCCAATATGAAAGAGGTGAAGAGAACTGAAATTATCAAGTTATTGGATGCCCAGATTATCTACCCAATCTCGAATATCAAGTAAGTGAGCCCTATTAAAGTCATCCTGAAGAAGTTGGGCATGACAGTCATTAAGAATGCTAAGGGAGAGCTAGTTCCCTAACAAACCACTACCGGGTGGCGCATTTCCATTGATTACCGAAAACTTAATGCAAGAACTAGGAAAGACAGCTTCCCCTTGCCATTTATTGATCAGATGCTTGAGAGAGTAGTGGGCCACCCTTACTACTACTTCATTGATGGTTACTCCGGATATAACCAAATTGAGGTAGATATACTTGATCAGGAAAAAACGACCTTCACTTGTTCCTTTGGTACGTGAGAGGACTCGAACAACGTAATTTAATTACCTTTAGCACCTCGAACAACATAATCAATTTGACTTTATATCATAATCTTGCTACTGACATATCCTAATGAGTACACCGAGTTTCTGGTATTTCATATTGATTTTACAAGTATTTGATGTCAAGAAAGAAAGAAAGAAACCAAAAGAATCGAGAAACGAAAAGAAGGAAAGTCTAAAGGGAAAAAGTGTAAATTCTACCTAGAATTCGGATGAGGCACCTAAGACAAGTTGAAGATATCAAGTTCATTAGTACATTGGAAGAAATGTCACTACAATCGGAGTCCCGGAACAAAAGTTATGAACAGTCAAAGTTGGAGAAAACAATCAAATAGGCAGACCGGTTCATAGTAGCCCCGGACCAGTCCGCTGTGCCATACTCGAGAAGACCCCGGATCGAAAGCAAACCAAAGAGGTATGAAAAATAAAAGAATCGGTCCACCCCAAAAATAAAATAACTGGTCCGCTTCCCAGGCAGACCGATCCGCCGAAGCCCCGGACCGGTTTGGGTGTCGAGATTTTGTAATCTTATCCTTCTCGTATGAAGAGTCCTAGTGCAACTAAAACTCTTGAATTTTTGTAGGGTATATAAACCCGAGTTTTTATCATTTTTTACATGGAGAATTAATATAATTTTCCCTTCTTTCCGAAAAACCCTAGTTTAGAGATAGTTGACAATTTTAATTTCAAGATTGAAGGTTATTCAGAATTTTGTCTTCTTGATTGTTGTTGTTACTTCTTCAGTCATATTAGTGAGTTATTTCCCCTCTGTAATTCCTTTCTACATCATGCACAAATTTCCTTAGTTTAATTATGGTTTTTTGCACATCAAAAATTGTTTTCACTAATTTCAACATGTTAGGCTAGATTTTCTAAGGTCGAGATACGTGAACATAGCCTGATGTGATAGTTGCATGTGTATGACATTAATCCTCTGAGTTTAGTGATTTATTATGACCGTATTGCATAGGAACAAGACAATTGTAGATCTTTGGATCTAGTTTGCTTCCGGGTAACCGGGATGCTTTAGAATGAAATTCAAGTGTAACTATCACAGTACCGATTTACTCGTCCTCTGATTAAGTATGATGCGGGATTGAACCTCATATACGTAATGCTTGGGAGTACTAAATTCTGGGTCTAATTAATCATTTAAATTTACGATTAGTGTTAGACCTGCAATACACTAGGGTTGGAGGATTGTATTCCCGTCCTGTTTTTCTCATCAGATAGTTTAAAGTTTTAAATCATTATTCATTAGCATTTTGGGTAGTTTAGTATAGTTGCACCTTTTCATAATTTCATAATTGCATCTAGTGTAGTTGTTACACAAACCAATCACTTTTCCCTTTCCTTTAGAGTCAGAGTTAGGATTTCCTTATCTATCCAACGTCGTCACAATTCTATTGTCCTTTTTCCCTGTGGGTACAATCCTAACTTAGCGGGTTTATTACTAATTCGAAAAGATTGAACTTGAGCCTAGAGTGAACGCACATTAGAGACACTTTATGAGTCGCGTCAGTATGCTCGGAGCGTGCTCTGAAGAGTGTCCTAAGAGGAATGTCAGAGTGTTACTTGCAATTGAGTGTGTAGGCGTGGGAGATGGAGCCCAAAATTATGGAGAGTTTGGAGTGTGAGGGATATCGGGGTCGTACACAACTATTGGATTTTCGTTAATGTTTATTGGAGTATTTGGGGGAGTTAGAGTGAGTTAAGGATTTTGCATTAACATGCTTTTGAGAGATTAAGTATCTTTTTTTTCTTTTTTCTTTTTTTATTTTTTTTTCGTCGAAGTTTTAGATTAACAGAATCTAACCTAGGCCTACCTAGATCCCCTGCAATGGATCTAAAAACTTGACGTGACTAAGAATGTGTCTCTAAAGTGCGTACTCTTTAGGCTCAAGTGCAAGCCTATCGCATTAGTAATAAACGCGATAAGTCGGGATCATCTCCAGAGGGAAATAGGACAAGAAAATCGTGATGACGGAAGGTTTATTATAACAAAGACAAAATCTAAATTGGCAGAAACTCTTAAAACACTAAGATCAAACCTAGTGGGTATACAACAAAAAGGTTTATTATAACGCAATAAACATTTATGTTAGGTAAGATTGATGATAGATCGAGTCATCGTATATCTTATAAATGGATCTTGACGAGTTTTCTCTGGTTCTTAATTTATCTTGACTTTTTTATATGATTTTATCCATCCCTTTTACCTGTTTCTAGAGTTTTTGTTATTTTTTTAGGAGTATTATTGGTGTTTGGATATTTCAAGATACATTTTGTCTCATGAAGACCTTTTTTTTTAATATAAATATTGGCAAAATTGAGGGAATATTTGCATACGAAATTTGTTGCCAAAAACCTTTTGATCCACATCTTATCCAACTTTTGTGGGTTCTTTCTTGAAGAAGATTTATTTCTACACAAACTCTTGCAATACTAGGTCTTGTGAGAAAAGTTGTAAAGGCATCCATTTTTAGTGGTTTTCCAATTATTTGGGTTATAGAATAATTATTACTTGTCATAAAAGTGAATAGGAAAGTTTGGAAGGTTAATCCAAACTTTCATTATAGGACTTTCCTCATCTCATTTGAAATTTGTTAACCACTAGAAAGTGCACATTGGGAATTTCGCAATATAACAATGATCTCCAAGACAATGTCACATTTTCCAATAAAATGTGTGGGGTATTGTCCCTCTTTAGTAAATAATATATATATATATATATATAAACACGACATAAGACACCAAACATATTAATGTTTCCACACTCGTATAGCATAAATGTGTCTAAATAAACATGTGTTAAATGGAGTGAAGGGGTGTGAACTTGATACAAAGAAATTATAACCCAATCATATAAACATGTTCTAGGAGTTCTATTTAACTGCAAAACTTTATCAAATTTATATTTTTCCTCAAGCAACAAATAAAGTCAACTAATGAATGAACAAGAACAACGCACCCATGCTAAGAATTTTGATGATTCTACAAATCACTAGTGTCATGACATGTTCAGCATAACTAGGACGCATTGTGCAAACCCATTGATCTTCAACTTTAGCACCCTAAAAAACTAAACATATATCATTTTTCAACTCAAATCTTTTGAAGATGCCAATTTTGATTATCAATATTAAACACATAGCATTAGAAAATTTATTCTTTTCTTTTGCTTCTTAATTTTTAGGCTCTTGCTAATGGTGGCTTTCCCACAAAGGATAATTTTTCTTTCCGTAGTCCTCTCTCGTGCACACTCATATTTTTTTAAATAAAAATCAAACTCAGAATCGATGGTTCTAACATGAACAAATCCCCCATAGTCAGAAGATATGTAAATAACAAGATTGATGGGAGAATGTCTAACTTAACTTAAATATAACATGTAAACTTAAAGTTCAAAAGAGTTCATGCATGTGTGGGACAAGGTATATAAAAAGTGAATCCAATAAGAAAATACAGGTCAAACTACTCCATATAGGCATGATTAAGAACTATTAAAGCATTTAACATTCTAACCAAAAAAATTTAACCACATGGATACGTGGAACAATATTGGATTTAAACAAAAATATGTGTCATACAAACTGTGCAAAAACTAAACTATGCATGAAAAAAAATGTTTTTAGTTTTTAAAATTTTTAAACCAATTTTAAAACAAAGATAACTCAAAAAACAAAAAAAAAAATTTTTATATTTTTTTATAATACCCAATAAATATATAAATCAAATACAAAAGACTTAAACCGCATACAACTAGTAAACACATATATCATGAAGTACAAAATCTAGTGTATGTAAACATGGGAACATATTCAACCATTAGATTTAGCATGGAAATTATTGTTTGCAAGCATTCGAGAATCAAGAAATCTATCATGTAAATCCTCTAAATTCAATTTTCTAACCCACATAGGTAAAAGGTGATGCTCTCTAGCTCTGGAAACCTCAGTAACTCCAAACTTAGACTTCCTAGGATCATTTTTTAGATCAAAGAAAAAATGCATAAGGTGACCCTTCCGATAACAATGTGTGCATGTAAAGACATGTGGAATGTTACCTAAGGGTTGACCTCTTTTAACGTTTCTAGTGACAGTTGACTCTATTAAAAGTATGGTCTTGGTGTTTGCAGTGAAATCATTTTGAAAATCTAAAAAAATACCACACTTGTCATCTTTGATTTGGATGGTGTCGAACATCATATAAAACTTTTTTTACCTAGATTCAAAATCAAACTTGACATGACTCGTGTCTCGCAATCTACCTTCAGGCTCTACTATCCTAGACTCAAGTAAATTCCCAGACTCTTCGAACTTAAGAAGCTCCGTCTTCATAGACTATATCAAACCTTGAAGACTATCTCTCTCACCCTCAGTACACTGTAGCTTCTCTCCAAGAGTCCTCATACGTTCCCTAAGATATCCAATTAAAACACTCTCATCATTTTGTTGTGCACATTTTGTCATCCTAGCTTCCAACTTTAAGTTTGTCTTTTTCAATTTAAACGATTTTGCATACAATTCACGAAAGGCAACTTAAAGTTCACTCTCCTTCTCCTCTCCTGCATCCTCACTCTCTTTCCATCACACACGTAGGATTCATAAACGATGTTATCGAAGGTTTCTAATAATGAAATATCTTCGCTGAAAGATTTAAAAAAAATGATATGACAAGACATGAATGCGCTGAAGTTGTGCTCAATGGGGGAATCAGGTCCTTCTTTCGGATCACTATCACTAAGGGTGGAATTGTATGCAATTGGTTTCTTTCCCTCCTTCCATTGTTTAGTGGGACATTCAATTGCTCTGTGGACATAACCTTAACACCCAAAGCTTCTTTCTGATCTTTCCATCTTAAAGTTATTGTCGCCATTTTTAGGAAGTGATTGTCCTTGGTTTGATTAATTTTTATCATACTTCTACACATCTTTCCATTGTTTTTTTAAACTCCAATTTTTTTTTAATTTTTTAGCAAACATGGTCACATCATCGGAATCGATGTCCAACTCATCATTCAAGAATCGTGCTTCCTCCTTTCAGGATTTTGAAGCAATGCCCTCATCGTACTTCTTCGCTTTGGAGGAAAATATGTCAAGCTCAAAGGTTTGAAAAAATCCTATAAGATCTTCGAGTTTCATATAATCCAAAATACCCAAAGAATTCAAAATCTACACTTTGAATTATATCTTTCTGGAAACGACCTTAAGAGTTTCTTCATTACTCGATTTTCAGGTATTATCTCTCGCAAGTTAAAATATGCATTATCTATGCAAGATAGTCTAGCATAAAAATCATAAAATGTCTCATTCTTCAACATCTTAATGGTTTCAAAGTGTGTAGTGAGGTTTTGGATTTTTGAAGACTTAATGGCACTAGTTCCTTCATGGGTGAGTTGGAGTATGTCACGAGCCTCTTTTGATATCTTACATGTCATAATATGACAGAACTCCTCTGGGATGGCATAACGAACTATATCTTTTAAATCTTGAGAGTTATAATTCACAAACCTATGGTCAACCTCACTCCATGATTCTATGGGTTGGGGCATACTATTCTCTCCAACTAAGATAGTAGGTGGAGTCCAACCATTATGTACTCCATGCCATACATGTTCATCTATAGACTTAAGTGTTGTTTTCATATGTATTTTCAGTATGAGTAGTTTTACTCATCAAACATCGGGATTCTATGACCATCAAATCCACCAAGACTCTTGCTTAACAATAAGGGATCTAAACAAGACCACTTAGATTTCAAGCCCACTAAAAAAAGATCACACAATAAATTAGTGTAACTTACTCTGATACCAATCTAAAGAAACTTATATTTGATAGGATGATTCCAAAACACACACAAACCAATTTTTATGAAGAATTTTTCAAATCACCTTTTTTTATAAACAAAATTAATGCAAATTAATTAAGTTAGAAATAAATATTAATCTAAAAAAATTAACCCAAAGTTACACATTGCATCAATTAAACGGGTTTTTATTAAATCGATTATATCTGAAGCTTAAGCATGCATCTAGGTGAGTGATTAAGGGTGAAAGGTGTGCTCGTGTAAGTGCACAATCGTTGTTTTCGTTTCACCTCCTCAATACAAAAACCTAAGTTACGACTACACTCAGATGGTGAGTACAGCGGTAAGTCGGGTATCGAATCCACAGGGAGTGTTCGATAGATCGCAACAGATTATTAATTCAGGAATAAAAGTGTAAAAGGTGTTTAGAAACTAAAAAGGGAAAGATTAATAAAAGGGAAATAGTAATCTGGGGGAGTGTATTGAAACTAGATTATGAAAGAGAGTAAAACTATAGGTTGCGTCGAATATCCCTCACCCGAGTTAATTAGTATAAAATGGTTACATGGGTTTACGAGTTATTACAAATGCGTCTCGTTTCGACAGTTAATTAAATCAAGGGTTGTTACGCCCTAAATCATCAAAAAAGCCTAATAAGATTTTGGCGTCAACAAATATCTCGAAAATTACGCGCGAAAGGTCGTAAGCACGGGACATACATGATATGCCCCGTCAAATCTCCTAGGTGTAATAAATAGGACAACGCACCCGAATAGACCCGTAAACACCATCACCAAAGGTAAGAAACGCGTCAACTCGAGTGAGTTCCATTCAAGCACAACCTAATTTAGATTAGCTAGAAAGCATGTTAAAAATGCGGTAAATGGAAAGCGGGAATAAAGGCGATAAATCTATACTACAAAGAAAGTGAAGAAAGCATGTAAATCAAACTATCAAAGCAAGAAAGAAGGAAATACAAATTATATAAATGGGGGGGATGATGAATTGTGAAACAATCAATCCAAAAGTGTGTCAATCCAAGAACAATTGAAGAACAACCCTTCAAAACCCTCAAAACTTAAGCTATTATAACCTAAAATTGTTTTGTCTACTGAATATCTCCTTATTACAATAAAAATTAGCTTAAGTAGTAAGTTGGAATAAAAGAAAAGAAGAAAGAAAAGAAGAGAAAATATTTGCTGGAAAAAATAGGGGATCGATCGATCGACACCTGTGGTCGATCGATCGACAGTGTAAATCGTGGAAAAAATAAGAAGGCTCGATCGATCGACCCCCAGGATCGATTAAGCAGGGCAGCCTGCTATTTCCCCTGTTTTGGCATGCTTTCCATCTCCGCTCAATTTTCTGTAACTTTGTCTTACGGACTCGGAATCATGCACCGTTCGCAGCCACGCGAAGCTAGCGAGGAGAGAAACAACTTCCGTGTAGATGTCGGGCAGGTACCCAATCTGTGAAATGACCTGATTTCCCTTGAACGTGTGGATGTGTACGGAAAATGCGCGGAATGCATTCAGATCCCATACTTGGTTCCTAGATACCTACAAAAGCCCAATTATACCTCATATAGGATGTTAACAGTATAATCTGAGGTTGTCTGGTTAACGGGCATAAATATAGATATTAAGGCACCCGAGGGGGCTAAAATGCGTAGGTTCGACGAATGAAATACGCAATATTAGCGTATTATCACACCCCCTAACTTACACATTGCTAGTCCCTAGCAATGAAATAGGATGAAACAGGAAGAACAAGTAAACCAACACAGGGGATAGTACAAAAATATGGTATCAAAGCACAAAGCCACTATCGCGGGCGATTCGATTGCATTTAGCATATGCAATAAGCCGTTAAACCCCTAGCTTACCCTAGTAGACGAGTGTCGTCTCGTGAGGGTTTTCAGGGATAAAACCTACAAACATCATATTGTTTCCTCAAAATATGCCCAATCAAGCATGCGACAAACTCGACAATACGAACAAGATTTCAACATGTTATTAGCATAGCAAACAAATTCGCGTGACAAGTCCGTTGTTATTAACATAATCGAATGCACCTCAATGAATTGAAACTCTAACATGTGGGAGGGGAGTGAGCATATGCAAAGTATGATTTGGCGAAAAATTTAAATAACTCGGATACTAAATATCAGAGTATGCATAAAAGTCAATCCTCACGGGCATCACACTGATCAAATGAATTCACTTGAAACAGGGCGGTAACACAGTGGACATGCGGGCATAAGGAGTAAATGTAAAGGGAAACTAGTCTGCGCACATGTCACAATTGAAGAACGCTATATAGGAAATAAAAATTGCAATCTCAGTGAAAGGATACCGCACATATAAAAGAGGCGAAATGCATTTTCACAGATTATCAAAACTATTTAAACATTTGAATTACATCAACTTAAGATCACATAGGACTTGTATAGGGTTGTAATGTAGGCTAGGTTAGGGTACGAAATATACGGATTCAAAGTGTTTGGGGATGAAACTCGAAATAATGGAAAAAGTGGGCAATTTCAAAAATGGAAAACAAGTTCCAAAAGGCATTAGATATGACTTTCAGGGAGAGTAATCAAAGCTTATTGAACTATATACACAACATATACAACTTTCTCTTTCTTTTTCTTTTCTTCCTTTTTCTCACTTTTTCTCTTTTGTTTTCTTTTATTTTCAACTTTATCTTTTTCACACTTTTTCTTTCTTTTTCTTTTTCACTTCTTACTATTTTCATACTCAAATTGCAACCACAACACAATAATAACATTCAATCCCAAGCAACAATCCAAAACAAGGGTATGTAAGGTAATATGCATGGTATAAAACTCCAATTTGGAGTTGGTTATGGGATTTTGGGTAATGAAAAGAAAGGCTAGTATATAGGCTCAAGTGGGTTGACTAGGGAACATATAAAAGGTGAGGTCAAGGTCATATGGGTGATATAGAAAGATGGCCTATGATCATTTCAAAAAGTATACACAATTCTCGAGTCAAACATCATATGAAAATCATGCTCAAGTAACACATTTCAGGTATAAACTCAATTAATGAACGGTCAATGAAAGAATAAAGAGATTACCAATGACTGTAACGTTTTCAAATAGGAAAGAAAAGTGTATACACTCACAACTGAAGATAAGTCTCTAATCTCACTCGGTGTAAGTGTATACAATGCAACAAAAGCATACGAGTTATAAAAATCTTAAACCAAATCAACATAACAAGAATGGTGCATGTGCTCACGGATTAAAGTTTAATCCATGAAGTTATTCATAATATCAATTATTTAGGGACTAAAATCTAATAACTTCTAAAATTGAGAACATGCATCGTTGAATTGTCTATTGGATCGGGCAATTATTGAAATTTTTCATCGAAAAGAAGGGCAAAATGCCCAATAAAGGAGAAAAAAGAAAGAAAATATTTTTCAAAATTTTCAAATTTTTAACAAAAAAATGCTTTGTAAATAAATTGCAATCAAATCCAAGGACTAAACAGCAAAATGGATAGAATATCCTACACCCCCTAACTTGAATGTTGCATTGTCCCTAATGCGTCCATTAAAGAACACAACGCAAAGCTAGGAAAAGAATGATACTACCCAAATGTGGAGCGATCTCCATAAGTACAAGTCCGAATGAAGCTGCAAAACAAGTTATTACAAAGCATATGAAGAATCTGTACCGATGTATTATGTTAAGAGAATCTATGTCACAAGTCACAATAATATAGAGGGGCTGAAGTGCAAATACTAGATAAATTGAATGTGAAATTTTTGATTTTATAAAATGGAAGGTCAGACACATCAAAATCAAATAAACAACCACAAAGTATATTTTCATTTCTCATTTCATAAGTTCAATACAAAATCACTTAATACATTAGGACTCCTGAAATAAAAGAAATACAAATAAAAAGAAAAATAAAACTAAAAATAAAAAGTACAATATAATATCCAATCCCAGAATACAAAAAATAACCCAGTACAACAGCAGCCTAGTGGATGGAACCACTAGGATCAGAAGGGTACTGAAAATGAGGAGTCAATGGTGTGTCGATATCACTGCGCTGCAGATAAAGAACTCTCATCATCTGCTGCGTCATCCTATACTCGTGTCTGTGTTGTTCCCTCGCCTCCCTCTACATGGCCCACTCCTGCCACTGCTGGACCTGTAACTGGTCCAAGCGGGACTCCCATATAGCCCACCTGAGCTGGATCTCCTCTGAGCGCTGGTCCTGCACGGCCTGGAATGCCACAAAGCGGGCATCATCATCAGTGTGTGGCACGTGAGAACCCTCACCCATCTCCATCTCCCTGATCTCGTCCTCCTCATCGTCCGGCTCATCAGCCATCTCTTCCCTCTGTCTCTTACCTCCCGGTTGCCCCCACTCGTGCTTAAGCATTTTTGAAATATTTTCCTTGGAGAGAAGCCCAAGTGGCTCATGCTTACGGTCAGCGTCCAACTCAGGGCAACCGTGCGATATACATATCTTCGTAATGAGGGCAGGAAAGGGAAGGGAATACCTCCAAGAAATCTCTTTAGCTGTCGCGCACATCATGTCTAGAAAGATACTAGGCTAGCTGATATTGCCCAAACCATTAATCATCGTGTAGATGAATGCGGCATGCTTGTCACGAACCTCTGACCGGTTGTTCATCACCATGAAAGAGCGGACATTAATGTAGCGCAATAACCCCGGTAAGTCCTCCATTGCAGACGAGCGGAAAGCACCCTTTTTCCACGCCTCGCCCGGTGCAAGAACCTCTATCAATGTCCTCCGGCCGAAGATGGTCCCATCCATGAATCTGAATGCATCTGCGGGGTTTGGAACACCCATATAATCTGCCAAATCTGAAAGGCTGAAGGGTATCCTCACCCCACGAACCATAGCCTTGTATGAAGTCGGCCCACTGCCCGTAACTCTACTAACGTCGCGTAGAAAATACGGACCAACTCCTCGTTGACGCACCCATTAGTAGTAAGAAAGGGCTCCCACCCCTGACGACGAAAAAGAACACGCACCTCCCTCGGTATTTCCTCAATTGTCCACGCAAAATGAGATCCAAGCGGGCGCTCGGATCTATGAAAGTGTGCGCGGAACCAATTCCGCTCCTGCTCGCAGCGGAAACCATCAACGCCCCCGGCGGGCACACACCTAGTATAGCTGTATTTCTTCGTTGCCATTTCAACCTACAAAACAAGAATTAGTCAAGTCAAAAAAAATTTTAAGCATAATTAATGGTTAGTAGTGTACAAGTTTAAATGGAGGTGCAAGTGCGCAAAACCGAGGTGAAAAATTTCAACATTGTGATAAAAATTGTCGGGATGCGACATGGAATGAAAATCAGCCAAGTGTGCGTCAAAAATTGGATTGAAAATTGTTTTAGGCATTTTGACGAACACTTGGTGTGCGCAATGTGCGTCAAGGTTGAAAAATACCACATTGAACCAACAAAATCGCCCCACTTATGAACAAAACAATAATGCCGCAATAATCATGTGTTCATGAGTGGATTTACATTATGAAAGAAACATGTTGGAACAACACAAATCAGGGGGAAAAGCAACACATTCAAACAATGTCAATAAATGCTAAAAACATGGAATTTATAACAAAAATCTACCAAAAACTACAAAAACAAGCCAAAGTAGGAAGAATTATACCTTGAATATGTAGAAATTGCACGAAATTGATAGAATGTGGTGTGGGAAAAAACTAGGGCACGAAAGAATTTGAGAGAGGAGACGAGAGAATAAGAAAAGTGGGGAAAAAAATAGGCAGTCCTCGGCCTTAACTGCTCGATCGATCGATCGAGCCTAGACTTCGATCGATCGATCAAGCAGGGCCAGGCACACTGCATTCCTTTTTTAAAAGGGGGGGGGGGGGGATTGCAATTCAGGGATAATGGGGGGTTGGGTTTAAATATAAAATAAATATATATATAGTATATATAAGTATATATATATAATAATATGAAATAAAAATATAAAAATTAAAATTAAAATAAAAATAAAAATAAAATTAATTACACATAGGCTTAAATATACACACAAAAAGGCCTATGCTAACCAAAAAATAAAAATATGTACAAGGAGAAAAACACACGCATATTCACGATAAAAATGAAAAATAAAATAAAATAAAAAGAAAAGCAAATGCAAATGCGTGAGGATGTGTGTGGGAAAAATAAAGGTAAAAATGTTTTTGCGACTTTTTTTTATTGTTTTCTTCAGAAATGCGTGCCGGGATGCATAGTCTCTGCAAATTCAAGTGCGTTGAACCTACAAAAGAGTTAGAACTAAGCATAAAAAACGAAATAAAAAGAGATTAACTAATTACACTAGGCTAATATGAAGAAAAACAAAAAATGAAGAAGTTAGTATATACAACCTACACTTAGGATGTGCAATTAACTATATACTAAAAGTTTAAACTTTTGAGGGTCCATCCAAAACACAAGTTGAATTTGGCGGATCAACGGTGGACCCTCCCGAACATGCATGCCTCCCGAAAAATAGGAATTATGTTCGAACAACGGAAGACATGTGTAAGGCGGTAAAAGTGAAACATTCCCAATTGAAACTTTGGGAGGGAGGATGGGGGATTTGGATAGGACGGGCAAAAAATACACATGTGGGCCGAGAAAACATGAATCAACTCCCGAGTATTTTAAAGTTGGAACGGGAGGCGGCGCACATGAGGGCAAAGATGCCGTTATGGAAAGCGGTTCGAGCGAGTCAAACAACATATGAAAATCATGCTCAAGTAACACATTTCAGGTATAAACTCAATTAATGAACGATCAATGAGAGAATAAAGAGATTACCAATGACTGTAACGTTTTCAAATAGGAAAGAAAAGTGTATACACTCACAACTGAAGATAAGTCTCTAATCTCACTCGGTGTAAGTATATACAATGCAGCAAAAGCATACCGAGTTATAAAAATCTTAAACCAAATCAACATAACAAGAATGGTGCATGTGCTCACGGATTAAAGTTTAATTCATGAAGTTATTCATAATATCAATTATTTTGGGACTAAAATCTAATAACTTCTAAAATCGAGAACATGCATCGTTGAATTGTTTATTGGATCGGGCAATTATTGAAATTTTTCATCGGAAAGAAGGGAAAAATGCCCAATAAAGGAGAAAAAAGAAAGAAAATATTTTTCAAAATTTTCAAATTTTTAACAAAAAAATGCTTTGTAACTAAATTGCAATCAAATCCAAGGACTATACAGCAAAATGGATAGAATATCCTACACCCCCTAACTTGAATGTTGCATTGTCCCCAATGCGTCCATTAAAGAACACAACACAAAGCTAGGAAAAGAATGATACTACCCAAATGTGGAGCAATCTCCATAAGTACAAGTCCGAATGAAGCTGCAAAACAAGTTATTACAAAGCATATGAAGAATATGTACCGATGTATTATGTTAAGAGAATCTATGTCACAAGTCACAATAATATAGAGGGGCTGAAGTGCAAATACTAGATAAATTGATGGTGAACTTTTTGATTTTATAAAATGGAAGGTCACACACATCAAAATCCAATAAACAACCACAAACTACATTTTCATTTCTCATTTCATAAGTTCAATACAAAATCACTTAATACGTTAGGACTCCTGAAATAAAAGAAATACAAATAAAAAGAAAAATAAAACTAAAAATAAAAAGTACCATATAATATCCGATCCCAGAATACAAAAAATAACCTAGTACAATAGCAGCTTAGTGGATGGAACCACTAGGATCAGAAGGGTACTGAAAATGAGGAGTCAATGGTGTGTCGATATCACTGCGCTGCAGATAAAGAACTCTCATCATCTGTTGCATCATCCTATACTCGTGTCTGTGTTGTTCCCTCGCCTCCCTCAACATGGCCCACTCCTGCCACTGCTCGACCTGTAACTGGTCCAGGCGGGACTCCCATGTAGCCCACCTGAGCTGGATCTCCTCCGAGCGCTGGTCCTGCACGGCCTGGAATGCCACAAAGCGGGCATCATCATCAGTGTGTGGAACGTGAGAACCCTCACCCATCTCCATCTCCCTGATCTCGTCCTCCTCATCGTCCGGCTCATCAGCCATCTCTTCCCTCTGTCTCTTGCCTCCCGGTTGCCCCCACTCGTGCTTAAGCATTTTTGAAATATTTTCCTTGGAGAGAAGCCCAAGTGGCTCATGCTTACGGTCAGCGTCCAACTCAGGGCAACCGTGCGATATACATATCTTCGTAATGAGGGCAGGAAAGGGAAGGTAATACCTCCATGCAATCTCTTTAGCTGTCGCGCACATCATGTCTAGAAAGATACTAGGCAAGCTGATATTGCCCAAACCATTAATCATCGTGTAGATGAATGCGGTATGCTTGTCACGAACCTCTGACCGGTTGTTCATCACCATGAAAGAGTGGACATTAATGTAGCGCAATAACCTCGGTAAGTCCTCCATTGCAGACGAGCGGAAAGCACCCTTTTTCCACGCCTCGCCCGGTGCAAGAGCCTCT
Source organism: Sambucus nigra (assembly GCA_949130495.1). NCBI lineage: Eukaryota > Viridiplantae > Streptophyta > Magnoliopsida > Dipsacales > Adoxaceae > Sambucus > Sambucus nigra. The sequence goes on from OX422222.1 coordinate 256,236,510, forward strand.
ATCAATGTCCTCCGGACGAAGATGGTCCCATCCATGAATCTGACTGCATCCGCGGGGTTTGGAACACCCATATAATCTGCCAAATCTGAAAGGCTGAAGGGTATCCTCACCCCACGAACCATAGCCTTGTATGAAGTCGGCCCACTGCCCGTAACTCTACTAACGTTGCGTAGAAAATACGGACCAGCTCCTCGTTGACGCGCCCATTAGTATTAAGAAAGGGCTCCCACCCCTGACGACGAAAAAGAACACGCACATCCCTCGGTATTTCCTCAATTGTCCACGCAAAATGATATCCAAGCGGGCGCTCGGATCTATGAAAGTGTGCGCGGAACCAATCCCGCTCCTGCTCGCAGCGGAAACCATCAACGCCCCCGGCGGGCACACACCTAGTAGAGCTGTATTTCTTCGTTGCCATTTCAACCTACAAAACAAGAATTAGGCAAGTCAAAAAAAATTGTAAGCATAATTAATGGTTAGTAGTGTACAAGTTGAAATGGAGGTGCAAGTGCGCAAAACCGAGGTGAAAAATTTCAACATTGTGATAAAAATTGTCGGAATGCGACATGGAATGAAAATCAGCCAAGTGTGCGTCAAAAATTGGATTGAAAATTGTTTTAGGCATTTTGACGAACACTTGGTGTGCGCAATGTGCGTAAAGGTTGAAAAATACCACATTGAACCAACAAAATCGCCCCACTTATGAACAAAACAACAATGCCGCAATAATCATGTGTTCATGAGTGGATTTACATTATGAAAGAAACATGTTGGAACAACACAAATCAGAGGGAAAAGCAACACATTCAAACAATGTCAATAAATGCTAAAAACATGGAATTTATAACAAAAATCTACCAAAAACTACAAAAACAAGCCAAAGTAGGAAGAATTATACCTTGAATATGTAGAAATTGCAAGAAATTGAGAGAATGTGGTGTGGGAAAAAACTAGGGCACGAAAGAATTTGAGAGAGGAGACGAGAGAATAAGAAAAGTGGGGAAAAAAGTTGGCAGTCCTCGGCCTTAACTGCTCGATTGATCGATCGAGCCTGGACTTCGATCGATCGATCAAGCAGGGCCAGGCACACTGCATTCCTTTTTTAAAAGGGGGGGGGGGGGAATTGCAATTCAGGGATAATGGGGGGTTGGGTTTAAATATAAAATAAATATATATATAGTATATATATATAATAATATGAAATAAAAATATAAAAATTAAAATTAAAATAAAAATAAAAATAAAATTAATTACACATAGGCTTAAATATACACACAAAAAGACCTATGCTAACCAAAAAATAAAAATATGTACAAGGAGACAAACACACGCTTATTCACGATAAAAATGAAAAATAAAATAAAATAAAAAGAAAAGCAAATGCAAATGCATGAGGATGTGTGTGGGAAAAATAAAGGTAAAAATGTTTTTGCGACTTTTTTTTATTGTTTTCTTCAGAAATGCGTGCCGGGATGCATAGTCTCTGCAAATTCAAGTGCGTTGAACCTACAAAAGAGTTAGAACTAAGCATAAAAAACGAAATAAAAAGAGATTAACTAATTACACTAGGCTAATATGAAGAAAAACAAAAAATGAAGAAGTTAGTATATACAACCTACACTTAGGATGTGCAATTAACTATATACTAAAAGTTTAAACTTTTGAGGGTCCATCCAAAACACAAGTTGAATTTGGCGGATCAACGGTGGACCCTCCCGAACATGCATGCCTCCCGAAAAATAGGAATTATGTTCGAACAACGGAAGACATGTGTAAGGCGGTAAAAGTGAAACATTCCCAATTGAAACTTTGGGAGGGAGGATGGGGGATTTGGATAGGACGGGCAAAAAATACACATGTGGGCCGAGAAAACATGAATCAACTCCCGAGTATTTTAAAGTTGGAACGGGAGGCGGCGCACATGAGGGCAAAGATGCCGTTATGGAAAGCGGTTCGAGCGAGTCAAACAACATATGAAAATCATGCTCAAGTAACACATTTCAGGTATAAACTCAATTAATGAACGATCAATGAGAGAATAAAGAGATTACCAATGACTGTAACGTTTTCAAATAGGAAAGAAAAGTGTATACACTCACAACTGAAGATAAGTCTCTAATCTCACTCGGTGTAAGTATATACAATGTAGCAAAAGCATACCGAGTTATAAAAATCTTAAACCAAATCAACATAACAAGAATGGTGCATGTGCTCACGGATTAAAGTTTAATTCATGAAGTTATTCATAATATCAATTATTTTGGGACTAAAATCTAATAACTTCTAAAATCGAGAACATGCATCGTTGAATTGTTTATTGGATCGGGCAATTATTGAAATTTTTCATCGGAAAGAAGGGAAAAATGCCCAATAAAGGAGAAAAAAGAAAGAAAATATTTTTCAAAATTTTCAAATTTTTAACAAAAAAATTCTTTGTAACTAAATTGCAATCAAATCCAAGGACTATACAGCAAAATGGATAGAATATCCTACACCCCCTAACTTGAATGTTGCATTGTCCCCAATGCGTCCATTAAAGAACACAACACAAAGCTAGGAAAAGAATGATACTACCCAAATGTGGAGCAATCTCCATAAGTACAAGTCCGAATGAAGCTGCAAAACAAGTTATTACAAAGCATATGAAGAATATGTACCGATGTATTATGTTAAGAGAATCTATGTCACAAGTCACAATAATATAGAGGGGCTGAAGTGCAAATACTAGATAAATTGATGGTGAAGTTTTTGATTTTATAAAATGGAAGGTCACACACATCAAAATTCAATAAACAACCACAAACTACATTTTCATTTCTCATTTCATAAGTTCAATACAAAATCACTTAATACGTTAGGACTCCTGAAATAAAAGAAATACAAATAAAAAGAAAAATAAAACTAAAAATAAAAAGTACAATATAATATCCGATCCCAGAATACAAAAAATAACCTAGTACAATAGCAGCTTAGTGGATGGAACCACTAGGATCAGAAGGGTACTGAAAATGAGGAGTCAATGGTGTGTCGATATCACTGCGCTGCAGATAAAGAACTCTCATCATCTGCTGCGTCATCCTATACTCGTGTCTGTGTTGTTCCCTCGCCTCCCTCTACATGGCCCACTCCTGCCACTGCTCGACCTGTAACTGGTCCAGGCGGGACTCCCATGTAGCTCACCTGAGCTGGATCTCCTCCGAGCGCTGGTCCTGCACGGCCTTGAATGCCACAAAGCGGGCATCATCATCAGTGTGTGGCACGTGAGAACCCTCACCCATCTCCATCTCCCTGATCTCGTCCTTCTCATCGTCCGGCTCATAAGCCATCTCTTCCCTCTGTCTCTTGCCTCCCGGTTGCCCCCACTCGTGCTTAAGCATTTTTGAAATATTTTCCTTGGAGAGAAGCCCAAGTGGCTCATGCTTACGGTCAGCGTCCAACTCAGGGCAACCGTGCGATATACATATCTTCGTAATGAGGGCAGGAAAGGGAAGGTAATACCTCCATGCAATCTCTTTAGCTGTCGTGCACATCATGTCTAGAAAGATACTAGGCAAGCTGATATTGCCCAAACCATTAATCATCGTGTAGATGAATGCGGTATGCTTGTCACGAACCTCTGACCGGTTGTTCATCACCATGAAAGAGTGGACATTAATGTAGCGCAATAACCTCGGTAAGTCCTCCATTGCAGACGAGCGGAAAGCACCCTTTTTCCACGCCTCGCCCGGTGCAAGAGCCTCTATCAATGTCCTCCGGCCGAAGATGGTCCCATCCATGAATCTGACTGCATCCGCGGGGTTTGGAACACCCATATAATCTGCCAAATCTGAAAGGCTGAAGGGTATCCTCACCCCACGAACCATAGCCTTGTATGAAGTCGGCCCACTGCCCGTAACTCTACTAACGTCGCGTAGAAAATACGGACCAGCTCCTCGTTGACGCGCCCATTAGTATTAAGAAAGGGCTCCCACCCCTGACGACGAAAAAGAACACGCACATCCCTCGGTATTTCCTCAATTGTCCACGCAAAATGATATCCAAGCGGGCGCTCGGATCTATGAAAGTGTGCGCGGAACCAATCCCGCTCCTGCTCGCAGCGGAAACCATCAACGCCCCCGGCGGGCACACACCTAGTAGAGCTGTATTTCTTCGTTGCCATTTCAACCTACAAAACAAGAATTAGGCAAGTCAAAAAAAATTGTAAGCATAATTAATGGTTAGTAGTGTACAAGTTGAAATGGAGGTGCAAGTGCGCAAAACCGAGGTGAAAAATTTCAACATTGTGATAAAAATTGTCGGAATGCGACATGGAATGAAAATCAGCCAAGTGTGCGTCAAAAATTGGATTGAAAATTGTTTTAGGCATTTTGACGAACACTTGGTGTGCGCAATGTGCGTAAAGGTTGAAAAATACCACATTGAACCAACAAAATCGCCCCACTTATGAACAAAACAACAATGCCGCAATAATCATGTGTTCATGAGTGGATTTACATTATGAAAGAAACATGTTGGAACAACACAAATCAGAGGGAAAAGCAACACATTCAAACAATGTCAATAAATGCTAAAAACATGGAATTTATAACAAAAATCTACCAAAAACTACAAAAACAAGCCAAAGTAGGAAGAATTATACCTTGAATATGTAGAAATTGCAAGAAATTGAGAGAATGTGGTGTGGGAAAAAACTAGGGCACGAAAGAATTTGAGAGAGGAGACGAGAGAATAAGAAAAGTGGGGAAAAAAGTAGGCAGTCCTCGGCCTTAACTGCTCGATTGATCGATCGAGCCTGGACTTCGATCGATCGATCAAGCAGGGCCAGGCACACTGCATTCCTTTTTTAAAAGGGGGGGGGGGGGGGAATTGCAATTCAGGGATAATGGGGGGTTGGGTTTAAATATAAAATAAATATATATATAGTATATATATATAATAATATGAAATAAAAATATAAAAATTAAAATTAAAATAAAAATAAAAATAAAATTAATTACACATAGGCTTAAATATACACACAAAAAGGCCTATGCTAACCAAAAAATAAAAATATGTACAAGGAGACAAACACACGCTTATTCACGATAAAAATGAAAAATAAAATAAAATAAAAAGAAAAGCAAATGCAAATGCATGAGGATGTGTGTGGGAAAAATAAAGGTAAAAATGTTTTTGCGACTTTTTTTTATTGTTTTCTTCAGAAATGCGTGCCGGGATGCATAGTCTCTGCAAATTCAAGTGCGTTGAACCTACAAAAGAGTTAGAACTAAGCATAAAAAACGAAATAAAAAGAGATTAACTAATTACACTAGGCTAATATGAAGAAAAACAAAAAATGAAGAAGTTAGTATATACAACCTACACTTAGGATGTGCAATTAACTATATACTAAAAGTTTAAACTTTTGAGGGTCCATCCAAAACACAAGTTGAATTTGGCGGATCAACGGTGGACCCTCCCGAACATGCATGCCTCCCGAAAAATAGGAATTATGTTCGAACAACGGAAGACATGTGTAAGGCGGTAAAAGTGAAACATTCCCAATTGAAACTTTGGGAGGGAGGATGGGGGATTTGGATAGGACGGGCAAAAAATACACATGTGGGCCGAGAAAACATGAATCAACTCCCGAGTATTTTAAAGTTGGAACGGGAGGCGGCGCACATGAGGGCAAAGATGCCGTTATGGAAAGCGGTTCGAGCGAGTCAAACAACATATGAAAATCATGCTCAAGTAACACATTTCAGGTATAAACTCAATTAATGAACGATCAATGAGAGAGTAAAGAGATTACCAATGACTGTAACGTTTTCAAATAGGAAAGAAAAGTGTATACACTCACAACTGAAGATAAGTCTCTAATCTCACTCGGTGTAAGTATATACAATGCAGCAAAAGCATACCGAGTTATAAAAATCTTAAACCAAATCAACATAACAAGAATGGTGCATGTGCTCACGGATTAAAGTTTAATTCATGAAGTTATTCATAATATCAATTATTTTGGGACTAAAATCTAATAACTTCTAAAATCGAGAACATGCATCGTTGAATTGTTTATTGGATCGGGCAATTATTGAAATTTTTCATCGGAAAGAAGGGAAAAATGCCCAATAAAGGAGAAAAAAGAAAGAAAATATTTTTCAAAATTTTCAAATTTTTAACAAAAAAATTCTTTGTAACTAAATTGCAATCAAATCCAATGACTATACAGCAAAATGGATAGAATATCCTACACCACCTAACTTGAATGTTGCATTGTCCCCAATGCGTCCATTAAAGAACACAACACAAAGCTAGGAAAAGAATGATACTACCCAAATGTGGAGCAATCTCCATAAGTACAAGTCCGAATGAAGCTGCAAAACAAGTTATTACAAAGCATATGAAGAATATGTACCGATGTATTATGTTAAGAGAATCTATGTCACAAGTCACAATAATATAGAGGGGCTGAAGTGAAAATACTAGATAAATTGATGGTGAAGTTTTTGATTTTATAAAATGGAAGGTCACACACATCAAAATTCAATAAACAACCACAAACTACATTTTCATTTCTCATTTCATAAGTTCAATACAAAATCACTTAATACGTTAGGACTCCTGAAATAAAAGAAATACAAATAAAAAGAAAAATAAAACTAAAAATAAAAAGTACAATATAATATCCGATCCCAGAATACAAAAAATAACCTAGTACAATAGCAGCTTAGTGGATGGAACCACTAGGATCAGAAGGGTACTGAAAATGAGGAGTCAATGGTGTGTCGATATCACTGCGCTGCAGATAAAGAACTCTCATCATCTGCTGCGTCATCCTATACTCGTGTCTGTGTTGTTCCCTCGCCTCCCTCTACATGGCCCACTCCTGCCACTGCTCGACCTGTAACTGGTCCAGGCGGGACTCCCATGTAGCTCACCTGAGCTGGATCTCCTCCGAGCGCTGGTCCTGCACGGCCTTGAATGCCACAAAGCGGGCATCATCATCAGTGTGTGGCACGTGAGAACCCTCACCCATCTCCATCTCCCTGATCTCGTCCTTCTCATCGTCCGGCTCATAAGCCATCTCTTCCCTCTATCTCTTGCCTCCCGGTTGCCCCCACTCGTGCTTAAGCATTTTTGAAATATTTTCCTTGGAGAGAAGCCCAAGTGGCTCATGCTTACGGTCAGCGTCCAACTCAGGGCAACCGTGCGATATACATATCTTCGTAATGAGGGCAGGAAAGGGAAGGGAATACCTCCAAGCAATCTCTTTAGCTGTCGCGCACATCATGTCTAGAAAGATACTAGGCAAGCTGATATTGCCCAAACCATTAATCATCGTGTAGATGAAGGCGGCATGCTTGTCACGAACCTCTGACCGGTTGTTCATCACCATGAAAGAGTGGACATTAATGTAGCGCAATAACCTCGGTAAGTCCTCCATTGCAGACGAGCGGAAAGCACCCTTTTTCCACGCCTCGCCCGGTGCAAGAACCTCTATCAATGTCCTCCGGCCGAAGATGGTCCCATCCATGAATCTGACTGCATCCGCGGGGTTTGGAACACCCATATAATCTGCCAAATCTGAAAGGCTGAAGGTTATACTCACCCCACGAACCATAGCCTTGTATGAAGTCGGCCCAATGCCCGTAACTCTACTAACGTCGCGTAGAAAATACGGACCAGCTCCTCGTTGACGCGCCCATTAGTAGTAAGAAAGGGCTCCCACCCCTGACGACGAAAAAGAACACGCACCTCCCTCGGTATTTCCTCAATTGTCCACGCAAAATGATATCCAAGCGGGCGCTCGGATCTATGAAAGTGTGCGCGGAACCAATCCCGCTCCTGCTCGCAGCGGAAACCATCAACGCCCCCGGCGGGCACACACCTAGTAGAGCTGTATTTCTTCGTTGCCATTTCAACCTACAAAACAAGAATTAGGCAAGTCAAAAAAAATTGTAAGCATAATTAATGGTTAGTAGTGTACAAGTTGAAATGGAGGTGCAAGTGCGCAAAACCGAGGTGAAAAATTTCAACATTGTGATAAAAATTGTCGGAATGCGACATGGAATGAAACTCAGCCAAGTGTGCGTCAAAAATTGGATTGAAAATTGTTTTAGGCATTTTGACGAACACTTGGTGTGCGCAATGTGCGTCAAGGTTGAAAAATACCACATTGAACCAACAAAATCGCCCCACTTATGAACAAAACAACAATGCCGCAATAATCATGTGTTCATGAGTGGATTTACATTATGAAAGAAACATGTTGGAACAACACAAATCAGGGGGAAAAGCAACACATTCAAACAATGTCAATAAATGCTACAAACATGGAATTTATAACAAAAATCTACCAAAAACTACAAAAACAAGCCAAAGTATGAAGAATTATACCTTGAATATGTAGAAATTGCAAGAAATTGAGAGAATGTGGTGTGGGAAAAAACTAGGGCACGAAAGAATTTGAGAGAGGAGACGAGAGAATAAGAAAAGTGGTGAAAAAAGTAGACAGTCCTCGGCCTTAACTGCTCGATCGATCGATCGAGCCTGGACTTCGATCGATCGATCAAGCAGGGCCAGGCACACTGCATTCCTTTTTTAAAAGGGGGGGGGGGGAATTGCAATTCAGGGATAATGGGGGGTTGGGTTTAAATATAAAATAAATATATATATAGTATATATATATAAAAATATAAAAATTAAAATTAAAATTAAAATTAAAATAAAAATAAAATTAATTACACATAGGCTTAAATATACACACAAAAAGTCATATGCTAACCAAAAAATAAAAATATGTACAAGGAGAAAAACACACGCATATTCACGATAAAAATGAAAAATAAAATAAAATAAAAAGAAAAGCAAATGCAAATGCGTGAGGATATGTGTGGGAAAAATAAAGGTAAAAATGTTTTTGCGATTTTTTTTGATTGTTTTCTTCAGAAATGCGTGCCGGGATGCATAGTCTCTGCAAATTCAAGTGCGTTGAACCTACAAAAGAATTAGAACCAAGCATACAAAAAGAAATAAAAAGATATTAACTAATTACACTAGGCTAATATGAAGAAAAACAAAAAATGAAGAAGTTAGTATATACAACCTACACTTAGGATGTGCAATTAACTATATACTAAAAGTTTAAACTTTTGAGGATCCATCCAAAACACAAGTTGAATTTGGCGGATCAATGGTGGACCCTCCCGAACATGCATGCCTCCCGAAAAATAGGAATTATGTTCGAACAACGGAAGACATGTGTAAGGCGGTAAAAGTGAAACATTCCCAATTGAAACTTTGGGAGGGAGGATGGGGGATTTGGATAGGACGGGCAAAAAATACACATGTGGGCCGAGAAAACATGAATCAACTCCCGAGTATTTTAAAGTTGGAACGGGAGGCGGCGCACATGAGGGCAAAGATGCCGTTATGGAAAGCGGTTCGAGCGAGTCAAACAACATATGAAAATCATGCTCAAGTAACACATTTCAGGTATAAACTCAATTAATGAACGATCAATGAGAGAGTAAAGAGATTACCAATGACTGTAACGTTTTCAAATAGGAAAGAAAAGTGTATACACTCACAACTGAAGATAAGTCTCTAATCTCACTCGGTGTAAGTATATACAATGCAGCAAAAGCATACCGAGTTATAAAAATCTTAAACCAAATCAACATAACAATAATGGTGCATGTGCTCACGGATTAAAGTTTAATTCTTGAAGTTATTCATAATATCAATTATTTTGGGACTAAAATCTAATAACTTCTAAAATCGAGAACATGCATCGTTGAATTGTCTATTGGATCGGGCAATTATTGAAATTTTTCATCGGAAAGAAGGGAAAAATGCCCAATAAAGGAGAAGAAAGAAAGAAAATATTTTTCAAAATTTTCAAATTTTTAACAAAAAAATGCTTTGTAACTAAATTGCAATCAAATCCAAGGACTATACAGCAAAATGGATAGAATATCCTACACCCACTAACTTGAATGTTGCATTGTCCCCAATGCGTCAATTAAAGAACACAACACAAAGCTTGGAAAAGAATGATACTACCCAAATGTGGAGCAATCTCCATAAGTACAAGTCCGAATGAAGCTGCAAAACAAGTTATTACAAAGCATATGAAGAATATGTACCGATGTATTATGTTAAGAGAATCTATGTCACAAGTCACAATAATATAGAGGGGCTGAAGTGCAAATACTAGATAAATTGATGGTGAACTTTTTGATTTTATAAAATGGAAGGTCACACACATCAAAATCCAATAAACAACCACAAACTACATTTTCATTTCTCATTTCATAAGTTCAATACAAAATCACTTAATACGTTAGGACTCCTGAAATAAAAGAAATACAAATAAAAAGAAAAATAAAAGTAAAAATAAAAAGTACAATATAATATCCGATCCCAGAATACAAAAAATAACCTAGTACAATAGCAGCTTAGTGGATGGAACCTCTAGGATCAGAAGGGTACTGAAAATGAGGAGTCAATGGTGTGTCGGAATCACTGCGCTGCCGATAAAGAACTCTCATCATCTGCTGCATCATCCTATACTCGTGTCTGTGCTGTGCGCTCGCCTGCCTCTGCATGGCCCACTCCTGCCACTGCTCGACCTGTAACTGGTCCAGGAGGGACTCCCATGTAGCCCACCTGAGCTGGGTCTCCTCCCAGCGCTGGTCCTGCACGGCCTGGAATGCCACAAAGCGGGCATCATCATCAGTGTGTGGCGCGTGAGAACCCTCACCCATCTCCATCTCCCTGATCTCGTCCTCCTCATCGTTCGGCTCATCAGCCATCTCTGCCCTCTGTCTCTTGCCTCCTGGTTGCCCCCACTCGTGCTTAAGCATTTTTGAAATATTTTCCTTAGAGAGAAGCCCAAGTGGCTCATGCTTACGGTCAGCGTCCAACTCAGGGCAACCGTGCGATGTACATATCTTCGTAATGAGGGCAGGAAAGGGAAGGGAATACCTCCAAGCAATCTCTTTAGCTGTCGCGCACATCATGTCTAGAAAGATACTAGGCAAGCTGATATTGCCCAAACCATTAATCATCGTGTAGATGAATGCGGCATGCTTGTCATGAACCTCTGACCGGTTGTTCGTCACCATGAAAGAGTGGACATTAATGTAGCGCAATAATCTCGGTAAGTCCTCCATTGCAGCTGAGCGGAAAGAACCCTTTTTCCACGCCTCGCCCGGTGCAAGAGCCTCTATCAATGTCCTCCGGCCGAAGATGGTCACATCCATGAATCTGACTGCATCCGCGAGGTTTGGAACACCCATATAATCTGCCAAATCTGAAAGGCTGAAGGGTATCCTCACCCCACGAACCATAACCTTGTATGTAGTCGGCCCACTGCCCGTAACTCTACTAACGTCGCGTAGAAAATACGGACCAGCTCCTCGTTGACGCGCCCATTAGTACTACGAAAGGGCTCCCACCCCTGACGACGAAAAAGAACACGCACCTCCCTCGGTATTTCCTCAATTGTCCACGCAAAATGATATCCAAGCGGGCGCTCGGATGTATGAAAGTGTGCGCGGAACCAATCCCGCTCTTGCTCGCAGCGGAAACCATCAACGCCCCCGGCGGGCACACACCTAGTAGAGATGTATTTCTTTGGTGCCATTTCAACCTACAAAACAAGAACTAGGCAAGTCAAAAGAAATTGTAAGCATAATTAATGGTTAGTACTGTACAAGTTGAAATGGAGGTGCAAGTGCGCAAAACCGAGGTGAAAAACTTCAACATTGCGATAAAAATTGCCGGAATGCGACATGGAATGAAAATCATCCAAGTGTGCGTCAAAAATTGGATTGAAAATTGTTTTAGGAATTTTGACGAACACTTGGCATGCACAATGTGCGTCAAGGTTGAAAAATACCACATTGCATTAACAAAATCGGCCCACTCATGAACAAAACAACAATGCATCAATAATCATGTGTTCATGAGTGGATTTACATCAATAATTATGAAAGAAACATGTTGGAACAATACAAATCAGGGGGAAAAGCAACACATTGAAACAATGTCAAGAAATGCTAAAAACATGGAATTTATAACAAAAATCTACCAAAAACTACAAAAACAAGCCAAAGTAGGAAGAATTATACCTTGAATATGTAGAAATTGGAAGAAATTGAGAGAATGTGGTGTGGGAAAAAACTAGGGCACGAAAGAATTTGAGAGAGGAGACGAGAGAATAAGAAAAGTGGGGAAAAAGTCGGCAGTCCTCGGCCTTAACTACTCGATCGATCGATCGAGCCTGGACTTTGATCGATCGATCAAGCAGGGCCAGGCACACTGCATTCCTTTTTTAAATGGGGGGGGGGGGGGGGGGGGGAATTGCAATTCAGGGATAATGGGGGGGGGGGTTTAAATATAAAATAAATATATATAGTATATATAAGTATATATATATAATAATATGAAATAAAAATATAAAAATTAAAATTAAAATAAAAATAAAAATAAAATTAATTACACATAGGCTTAAATATACACAGAAAAAGGCCTATGCTAACCAAAAAATAAAAATATGTACAAGGAGAAAAACCCACGCATATTCACGATAAAAATGAAAAATAAAATAAAATAAAAAGAAAACAAAATGCAAATGCAAATGCGTGAGGATGTGTGTGTGAAAAATAAAGGTAAAAATGTTTTTGCGACTTTTTTTGATTGTTTTCTTAAGAAATGCGTGGCGGGATGCATAGTCTCTGCAAATTCAAGTGCGTTGAACCTACAAAAGGGTTAGAACCAAGCATACAAAAAGAAATAAAAAGAGATTAACTAATTACACTAGGCTAATATGAAGAAAAACAAAAAATGAAGAAGTTAGTATATACAACCTACACTTAGGATGTGCAATTAATTATATACTAAAAGTTTAAACATTTGAGGGTCCATCCAAAACACAAGTTGAATTTGGAGGATCAACGGTGGACCCTCCCGAACATGCATGCCTCCCGAAAAATAGGAATTCCGTTCGAACAACGGAAGGCATGTGTAAGGCGGTAAAAGTGAACCATCCCCAATTAAAACTTTGGGAGGGAGGATGGGGGATTTGGATAGGACGGGAAAAAAATACACATGTGGGCCGAGAAAACATGAATCCACTCCCGAGTATTTTAAAGTTGGAACGGGAGGTGGCGCACATGAGGGAAAAGATGCCGTTATGGAAAGCGGTTCGAGCGAGTACTCCTCGTCGGTGAAAAGGCTTGGAACTAAAAAGTTTTGAACCGATTCATCGGGTACTCGAATTGGTACGACAGTATATAATGAAGACGGGGATGAAAGAAATTCAATCTCACGCGATGAGTGATCATCACTATAGGATTGAATTTCGGGAGAAATAGGATCATTTACAATGAAACTTTCTTCTTTGAAAATCAAAGAAGAAACGAATTCATTGCAAATAGATACCATGCCTTTTTCATCCTCATTTTCATTATCTACTATACCGTGGTCAAGTCAAGGATGATTTGTTCCAAAGTACGAACGAAGTCCTCATTTGGTTCAAAACAGTCCTCGACTTCGGCAGTCTCCGTAGAAAAGTCATCGTCAGATTCAAATAGTAAATCCAACTCGTGGTCCCAACAATGATTTTATTCCCGATAACATTCTTCAATCCTCTCATTTTCAAGCATACACAATCCCTCACCGAAAGTCATTGGGCGAGGAGCAGATTCTTGAAAATGGGATGTTTGGAAATTGTTCTCGGGACTACACTCAAAATCTTAAACATAGGAATTTTGAAAATGATTACAATTGGATTCAAAATTCTTATCATAAGGATCTTGCGACGCAAAATCATAATGATCATGCACAAAATTATTGTAATCCAAACTTTGACTTTCGTAATACTCACCCAATGTCATTTTAGATGTTGTAACTTTTTGGGATTGCAAGTATTGACCAAAAGTCAAAGGTTTACCAGAATTTTGAGAATTATCATTAGGATTACCAAAAAAGTTAGAATAATACATGCTTACCCCAACGAAGGCTCGAGAGGGCGACTTCCACAACAATGATGTGCGGCAGTGAATTCAAGCGTTCCTAGGTGCTCAAATGTAGAAGTCCTGCAAAAAAGGGTTAAAAGAAAGAATAAAAATACAAAGAAAAGATTACTACGAACTAATAATACAATTACAATCTATAACAAAACACATCCCCACCAATGGCGCCATTTTGATTAAGGGTGATAGTTGTGCTCGTGTAAATGCACAATCGTTGTTTTCGTTTCATCTCCTCAATAAAAAACCTATGTTACGACTACACTCAACTGGCGAGTACAGCGGTAAGTCGGGTATCGAATCCACATGGAGTGTTCGATAGATCGCAACAGATTATTAATTCAGGAATAAACGTGTAAAAGGTGTTTAGAAATTAAAAAGGGAAAGATGTATAAAAGGGAAATAGTAATCTAGGCGAGTGTATTGAAACTAGATTATGAAAGCGAGTAAAACTATAGGTTGCGTCGAATATACCTCACCCGAGTTAATTAGTATAAAATGGTTACATGGGTCAACGAGTTATTACAAATGCGTATCGTTTCGACAGTTATTTAAATCAAGGATTGTTACGCCCTAAATCATCATAAAAGCCTAATAAGATTTTGGCGTCAACAAATATCCCAAAAATTATGCGCGAAAGGTCGTAAGCACGGAACATACATGATATGTCCCGTCAAATCTCCTAGGCGTAATAACTAGGACAACACACCCGAAATAGACCCGTTAACACCATCACCAAAGCAAAGCAACGCGTCAACTCGAGTGAGTTCCATTCAAGCACAACCAAATTTTCATTAGCTAGAAAGCATGTTAAAAATGCGGTAAATGGAAAGCGGGAATAAAGGCGATAAATCTATACTACAAAGAAAGTGAAGAAAGCATGTAAATCAAACTATCAAAGCAAGAAAGAAGGAATTACAAACTATATAAATGGAGGGGATGATGAATAGTGCAACAATCAATCCAAAAGGGTCTCAATCCAAGAACAATTAAATAACAACCCTTAAAAACCCTCAAAACCGAAGTTATTATAACCTAAAATCGTTTTGTCTACTGAATATCTCCTTATTACAACAAAAATTGGCTTAAGTAGTAAGTTGGAATAAAAGAAAAGAACAAAAAAAAGAAGAGAAAATATTTGCTAGAAAAAAATAGGGGATCTATCGATCGACCCCTGTGGTCGATCGATCGACAGTGTAAATCATGGAAAAAATAAGAAGGATCGATCGATCCATCAAGGAGGGAAGCCTGTTGTTTCCCCTTTTTTGGCATGCTTTCATCTCCGCTCAATTTGCCGTAACATTGTCATACAGACTCGGAATCACGTACCGTTCACGGCCACGCGAAGCTATCGACGAGAGCTACAACTTCCGTGTAGATGTCGGGCCAGGTACCCAATCTGTGAAATGACCGGATTGCCCTTGAACGTGCGGTTGTGTACGAAAAATGCGCGAAATGCCTCCAGATCCCATACTTGGTAACTAAATACCTACAAAAGCCCAATTATACCTCATATAGCATGTTAACAGTATAAACCGAGGTTGTCTGCTTAACGGGAATAAATATAGAGATTAAGGCACCCGAGGGGGCTAAAATGCGTAGGTTCGACGGATGAAATACGCAATATTTGTGTATTATCAGTGAGTATAACAAGATAAAATAAAAAAATCACAGTGATTCATGTATCAGGAAAATCCAATTGGAAAAAACCTTGAATGAGCCAACCACACAAAGTCTACTAAGTAAGAAATTACGAAAGGACACGATAGAAGACTTACAACACATATTCGATGCCCTCGTAATCCTTGACGTTCTTCATTCCTTCAAACTCTTCTCAATGACACGCATAAGTCTACTCGCGTAGCTTCAATAACGTGTGATTCCACACATGCCTCTAAACCCACTGATAACACCTACCAGCCATCACACAGGCAGAGTCCACCGTATGTAAGGCAATGAACACAAAAATAAAATATCAATAGTGTGTAGAGAATAAACGATGCTGCCAAAATGCGATCACAAAGCATATAATTCTGAGTGTTGGTTCTTTAAACTAATTGGGTTTAAATGAGGTTTTTACTTGAAAAAATTAATCATAATTGATCTAGAAGAGAGAGTAATTTTTTGAAGAGTTTGAGAGCATAAGTGGATGGAAAAAGTCACTTTCAAAATTGTTGCTCCCTACTACTTAAAAAAGAGGGAAAACTTAGATCATGGGAGTAATAGGAGGAATGGGAAAAAAAATTAAAAAATATGTAAGGACGTTCGAATGACATGGTACCTCATTAGAATGAAGTACATATTCTCATTCAAACATGGATATAACTAGAGTAAAAATGATATTCCATAGAGGGAAAGACTTTAAAAAATTTATGCCATTAAAAGGTCGCTCAAATGAGGGTACCTCGAACAAGTTATCTAATGAGATTCTAGAAAGAAGAAAAAAATAGGATGCCAAAATTTTATTAGATCTCATTCGAACGAGGTAGTTGTTCTCATTAGAACCATCTTCTAACAAGATATCTCATGAGAAAACAACAAAGGCTAATTTTAACTCAATTGTCGTTCCGTTGGATCTAGGGTTCCCAAGACCCAAAATGACTTGAAAATTATTTCTAAAAATATCTTGTAATTAGATAAAAAACATCTTAACACCTAATACGAAAATATCCAAGGCTCGACATAAAATATGTATTTATACCTGAGAGATCCTTGGAATGTTGATGACGAAACACAACACGAAACAAAATATGGTGATGTGTTCTTTTTAACTTGGTCGTTACATCTTTAACAATCGCGTCATAGGCTTGAAAGGTCACTAACTCAAATACTAATCTATGACTCAAATTGTTTTGTCCAGAACTATGCCCATACATACAAATTGACTAAATTGAATTTTTTTCCTTATAGGCTTCCACTTTATTTTCTTACTGTATTTGATTCTAAGATAAATTTATTGTGACACCTGGCTTAATAAAATACCAGGTGATCAGTCCTATATAAAATTAAAATAGAATCCGAGTTGGTTCATTCTTAGCATCACTGCCAAAAAAACTTTTTAAAACTTACTAACCACCTAATATTCCAAAAAGCCGGTGACAAATTTTAACTTTTTATTTAAACAAAATAATAACATACGGAAATACATATAAACCATTCACAACAACTGAATCAAATCAACTGAATAAATAATTAAACTACTTGCCGAATAAACCATCGGACATCAAAGTAAATATTCCAATAACAATCATCCAACAATTGAATAAATAAATCTGAAAACTGTACTGAAAAGTCTGGGTGATAAGCCCTAAGTAAAAATGAAACTGATAGATGATTCGTACTCTTGGAAAGAATGAACGATGCGTCTAATCCAATCTCCTGCTAGCATCCATATGTGCCGCAGCTACGTGTCCCTGGAATAAAATATCAAGTCCGGCGTCCCTATGGCTGAACACCTAAAAGGTTTTGAAAATAGTTTTATAGCAAGGGATAGATCCTAAAATATTTTGAAAACTAATGAGAAAGTGAAATGATTGCAGTAACTAAAAATGTATGAATCTACTTCATATTTAAGTTAGTGTCGCACTCTCTTGAGGACATACTCACCCCTCCACTAATGTGCACACCTACCGGTTTTCTTAACACCACCTAGTTTTACTACCCCGTCCATCTAGTCCTAGTATAATCTCCCCTTGCCATTCTACTCTAAATCGAGTATTATCATTCACGGGTTATAAATTATCCCGCACACTAACTTAATAAATTCCCTTAATATAATATCATATAATCATGAAACAAGTTATATAAGTAAATACAATTTCTTACCTATGTATTTAATGTCGTATGTAATCTTTTTCCCATTATATATGTAAAATTTATAATACAACAATTCCACGATTAAATAAACTATATAACAATCTCACTAGTTATATAAAATACTTTCATTCTCGCAACATGTATTTAATATCCGTATATAATTTTTTATACTATTATATACGTAATTATACCACAACATTAATACATGTGTCCTATGTATATCCATCCTTCCGAGTATAGCCTCGTCGGATGATTTTCTCTGAAGTGCTATTATATCAAGTGTGGTCACTTAACCTAGTTACCCCAAGTCCGACTCTCTAGCGAACTTGGCCAAAGCATACACGTTGGAGGCGGTCATATTTCCTACCTGAAAGTGAGATAATCCCCTCACCCATATAACGGACACTATGACCTGGGGATATACTCGTCATACCCCTCAAACTAGAGGATTCACCCACATCGCGCAACCTCCCTTAATAGCACTAGAGTACACAAATTAAATTAAATATCTAGCCACTGATATTTAGTAGCACACACAAAGTACATACATATATATATACTATCACCACAGCATATATATCATATAAATCTCGACTTTATCGTGTACTAAAACCTGTAACACTAACCTGTATATATTCCCGAGTCTATGGTCCGACTAAAATTAATTAATTTTCTCCTTAATTAATTTATTACCTTCCCGAGTCTACAGTCCCACTCTAATTTAATTAATTTACACATTAATTAATTTAATACTTGGCGTCGCCCAACCAATATACCCTGACTCGCTCACTTGTCTCGTACCATCGTTAATACCCGATTCCATATTCCGCCCTCTAATTAATTAATTACACGTCAATTCATTTAATAATGTAGTGCCACTCAACTACAATACCCGAACTATTTCCCTCAGTCTGAAATTAATACTAAAATTTATTTCCCAAATTCATCCCTTGAGACATCCAATAATTACCCTCTTAAACCCAATTATATCCCCTTATAATTACTAAGGAATATGTCCTACATATTCATTTATCACTAAATGAAAAGTAGGGGAATAAATCTTAAATTAATTTTCCTTTATATATTAAACTTGTCAATCTGCCAAAAATCTGGGACCATCGATCGATCAATCGAACAGGTCTGTTCCTTCTCCAACCTTCGGTTTCGCCATTAATGACTTTCTCCAAGGTTTTATATCCTCCCCTGTTCTAACCCAAGCATAACTAACGATACCTCCATATAATAAAAACGTTCTAAACATCCTAGAGACCTTAATTTATCATCAAATTTATATATATAACTCTGAGTATATCTGATTTGGCTTTTTCACTCGAGTCTCGTTTTACCGAATTGGACCTCATCATTCTCAGTCAAATTAATCACTAATACATAATGTAATCCACCCTACAATCCAATATCTACAGTCCCAATTCATAACTTAGTATCCATTGAGTAATTAAATCTATCCATTACTATAATTCAGAAAAACTCAATTTCAATTATGGTTACACATCCAAAATGAATTTGCATATACACCTACCATAATATGAATTGGTTATCACCTATTTTAATAATAACAACAGTTAATCACTTGCCTAGAATTGTTCATAGAGTCTGATCCATTGGTGCACAGGATGGTTGATGACGGACACTCACTTTGTCCTTTAATTTGACTCGAAAATATCTCCAATTGTCTCTTGATTTGCTTCCCTTAATTCCCTCTCAAGCTCTAGGTTTCGAGTTGCGTTAACTGCCGTTCAACACTCCCTCAATTATGTTTAAAACCCCTAATCCCTTTTTTATCCACATGGGTCTAATTAAAATGACCCTAATCCCTCCATGTGGTCCCGGTTATGCCCAAAAATACCCCGAGACTCGATTACTACCACCAGATACTCTTTTCTGACTATCTCGACTCATTCGGTCTCAACCTTGCACTCGGAATTATCATCCAAAATACTTTATAACATTTCCAAATTTTGACCTCAAAAATGCGACACACAATAATTTGGACAATTCAACTTAAAGTCGCCAAATATAAATAATTCTTCCCACTCAAATAAATTCTCCAAATCATAAATTTAAGTTTCTCCAATTTAAATATTTTTATATCTCCCAAAAATAATTAAATACTAAATCCTCAAAATTACAGGGTGTTACAGTTATAATGATGCAATGGAATTCCATTTTTATGGATTAAAATTTTCTTGCAAAGTATCATCTTATAGATGTAATTGTATTACTAAATAATTCATTAGGATCTTTATTGACATTCTATCTTATTTTCACTTTTACATGTCTTTTGCCTAGTTTTCTATAACCTTACTAAAGGTACATACAATTGTGTAAAATTTTTCAAGGATAACAACTACTGAGAATTCAGACCTGTATATGAAGAATTCTCATTTATTTACTTAATCTCAACACTACTTGGTTCATGAGACTACTGTATATATTTATTTATTTTCATTTTTTTCTCTATTAATTAATTATAACTCTTGCTCAGGTTTGTTAGACAAACATGAATGAATTTGGTTAGAAAACTGATATGGTTCTTGAATTATTCTTTTTTACTTGATTCACTTAATCTTTTTACTAGAACATGGACATGCTTTGAATTCTACCTTATGATGGCAAAACAATGAAATGAAAATGCTAGTCTCAACTATTCAGCAAACAAATAATACTAAAGACAAGTGTGATAGTCCTTAAAAATTGTTCAACGAAACAACATAATGTGAAAATTGATATTTATATTGTTGTTATTAATTGGCCCAGTCTAGCATTAGAATTTTTTGTATTTGAAAAAGATGTATTGTTTTTTCTTCCAAGTGCCATGGTTGTTTTAATTGTATGTCTTCCATTCTCCAAAAGACCACAACCTTATTGAAGTAATAAATAGTTGTTTGAACATTGTAACAGTTAATGGTAATTGAAGATCTTTCATGTTATTTTATGAAGCCTTTAATTAAGTACAGTAAATATTGAGCATCAAACACCCATTAAGTGGCTTCTCACAACGTAACTAAATTTTCTTAAAAAAACTAAAAGGGTGCAACATTACTCCTTGGTAAATGATTTCTTCATTCTCTTCATTTGAACTAATCTAACCAACTCAACAAAAAAAAGTAATAAAAGCATTAGAGTGCTTTGTTACTTTCAAATGTCCTGTTTCATCCACCTTCTTTGCCTCAAGTTCAAGTCGTGTTTCATTCCCGGCCATCAATAACATTTTTTCAAATCTCTATACAGTTTCGTGCTCCCTGGATGCATAGCATATAAAGAACAGTGGGCTTCCTCTAAAATTGTTCTTCTTAAATATGGAACATTAGGTACACACAAACGGTTTCCGTACATAACAATGTCATCATGCTGAATAGAAAATTCATTTGCTTTACCCTTTTTCATATCATCTCGAACTTTCTCCAATTCTTTATCTCCTGTCGGTGCTTGTTTTATCCAGTCTATCAACGTGGGTCTAACATTTAAATGTGCCATTATTCCATAAGACTCATTCAAAGTTAATTCCACCCCCTTTAATGCTAACTCTCTAAGCAGGTCAACTCGAATGCAATAAATACAAGATATTATGCCTAGAGATTTTCTACTCAAAGCATCAGCAACAACATTACCTTTACCTAGATGGTGATGTATCGTGCAATCATAATCTTTTATATGTTCCATCCGCCTTCTTTGCCTCAAGTTCAAGTCTTTTTGTGTAAACAAGTATTTTAAGCTTTGATGGTCAGTAAAAATTTCACAACTAACACCATATAATTAGTGTCTCCAGATCTTTCATGCAAAAACTACTGCAGCTAACTCGAGATCATGAGTAGGGTAGTTGCGTTCATGTATCTTTAACTATCGAGAAGAAAAATCAATTACCTTTCCATGATGCATTAATACACATCCAAGTCCTTGATACGAAGCATCACTATAAATAACTAAACCTTCTGTACCTGTTGGGATAGTCAATACTAGAGCTGATGTCAACTTACCCTTTAAATTTTCAAAGATTTTATCACAATCACCACTCCACACAAACTTGTTCTCCTTTCTGGTAAGCTTAGTCAATGGCAATGCAATAGAAGAAAACCGCGGTATAAACCTCCTGTAATAGCCCGCCAATCCCAAAAAGCTATGTACCTCTGTCACACTAGTTGGTCTTCCCAATTCAATACTTCTTCTACCTTCTTGGTATCTACACAAATACCATCAGCAGAAATAACATGCCCCAAAAATACTACCTTGTCTAGCCAAAATTCACATTCAGAAAATTTAGCATACAACTGCTTCTCTCGGAAGGTCTGTAAAATAATACGCAGGTGGCATTCATGCTCATCCCTACTACGAGAATATATCAAAATATCATCAATGAAGACAATAACAAAACAATCCACATATGGGTGAAATATACGGTTCATCAAATCCATGAATACGGCTGGTGCATTTCTTAACCCAAATGGCATGACAAGAAATTCATAATGTCCATACCTGGAACGAAAAACAGTTTTTGAAATGTCACAATCTCTTACTTTCAATTGATGATATCCGGATCTGAGATCGATCTTGGAAAACACTTTGTCTCCTTGCAACTGATCGAATAAGTCATCAATGCGGGGTAGTGGGTATTTGTTACGGATAGTCACCTTATTCAATTGACGATAATCGATGCACAGCCTCATGGTTCCATCTTTCTACTTCACAAACAATACTGGGGCTCCCCATGGTGATACACTAGGCCATATAAAATCACGATCTAACAAATCTTGCAACTGTATTTTTAGCTCCTTTAATTCTGCAGGTGCCATGCGATATGGTGCAATAGATATCGGTGCGGTGCCTGGTACCAACTCAATCGCAAATTCTACCTCACGATCTGGTGCTAACCCTGGGAGTTCTTCTGGGAAGATATCTGCAAACTAATTAACTACTGGTATATCTAATAATTTTCCAGCCTCTTGTTGTATGTCTACCACATGGGCAAGATAACCCTCACATCCTTTCCTTAACAGTTCATAACATTTTGTAGCAGAAATCAAACAAGTTGGAGTGACATTTCGTTCCCCAATAAATTTAAATTCAAGTTCACCCGGTAACTGAAACACTACCTCCTTTTTAAAGCAATTCAAACATACATGATATGAAGCTAACCAATCCATACCCAATATTACATCATAGTCGCGCATATCGAGAGGTAATAAATCAACTAGTAATTCTTTTTCACCCACTCGCACCACACACTCCCTATATACCCTCTCAATAAAAACCAACCCCCCCACTAAAGTAACAATAGCTAAACCAGAATATAATGATGATAATGGTTTATTAAGATGCAACAGACAAAGCAAAGACACAAAAGAATGTGTAGAACCAGGATCTACAACACATAAGCATCTTTATCACCAATAGGAAGTGTACTTGTCACTACGTTAGGCATAGCTTGTCCATCTTGTTCCGTCAGTGCAAACCATCTACCTTGGCCTTGGTTTTGAGACACGCCTCCTCAACCTCCCATATGTACTTTCGGTGTAGAAATCATATTTCCTACTGTCACACTCCCAACTGAAGTTGTAGCTCCCATCGCTAGACAATTCTTTCGTAAGTGCCCCGGTTGATGACAATGGAAACATAAAGGTGTCGTCTCAGCTATTGTACACTCCCGAGACATGTGCCCTTGATCACCACATCTATAACAAAATATGGCCCTCGATCCCATCACAGATGCATTTTCTGACCGATTCATCCCAGTCCTTCCACCTCGAGCTTTAAATATTCCACGTGCATTTCTATTATTTTTAAATTCTTGGCCCTTAGGCACTCCTTGTGCTACACTCTGAGTTAAGGTTCCCGCCTCCCATCCATATGATCTTATACTATCATGTCTAGCTTTCTTCGAGTGTTCAACTTACATTTCTTTTATTAACTTTTCTGACACCATGGCCCTATCCACCAAGTCCACATAATCTGTGATCTTCATATTAGCAACCATGCTTTTTATATCTACACTCAGACCGGTTTGAAACCGATCACATTTACTTTCTTTCGTCCTCACCAAGTCAAGTGCAAATCTAGATAAGGATATAAATAAAGCTTCATACTCTGCCACTGTTCGATTCCCCTGTTTCACCTTGATAAATTCTTCCTCTTTCTCCTTCCTATAAAGCCTTGGGAAACACTTTCACAAACCTTTCCCATGTAATTCGTGGAGGATTTATTGGCACCACTCCCCCTTTGTAGTAAGTGATCTTTCTGTTGCGTCCCACCATAATTTTGCATCATCCTCTAACCTAAAGGTTGCTAACAAAACCTTTTGTTCATCTCGCTCTTGCATCACCTTGAATATTGTTTCCATCTTTCTAATCAACCCCTCTGCCACTAACAGATCAGTAGTCCCAGTAAATGCTGGCGGATTTGACTTCATGAACCTCTCATGCAATTTGTCCCTATCCCCACCATGTTCTCCACCTCTTGCTTGTTCCATAAGTTGTGCCACAACACGTAATATTCTTCCCACGTCATCAATAGGTTGTTGTTGCACCTATGGTTCCTCCACTTGAACATATCTATGTCCTTGCTGACTATTAGGAACATAAAATGCCTCACCCTCTTCTTCATCATGCGGCTCGCGTGGATCCATCACTCACTGCAATATAATTAACATAAATAAAATACAATATTAGCAGTTTAATATTAACATTGTTAGTCAAAATCCAAACACATAGAAAACTCACGTTCTAGTGTCCACTGCCAATCTAGACCCTCACACCCTGTCCAGAACCTAATAACCACGCTCTGATACCAAGTTGTCGCGCCCCGAATTAATTAAGTTAGACTCATCCTTTTAATTAGAGATAAATTGCCTTAAACAATGCTTTAATTTAAATCTCTGAGGAAAATAGCATAAGAATTTTTTTTTCCAAAGGTATGTGTAGATGAAAACATAACTGCCTTTACTTATAACTTATAAGTACTACATAACTTTACATAACCAAGATCCTTAGTTTAATAATTACACAAAATGAATGTTGATATTCAAACCATACTAATTATCCGTCACTCCCCCGTTTTAAGGTCCTAACTTGGCAGTTAACTCCAAATTATAAGCATACCTCTAATAAAACATTATAGGAGTGTAAGCTAAAAAGGCTTAGTGAATGACAACATAACACACATATAACCAATTTTAATAACCACTTTTATTTTGTTCTAATGCTATAACCCAATAGGAATTGTGAAACTCTCGCAATCCTGAACCCGCCACAGTCCAATTAACCCACCACAGTTATTAGAGACCACCACATCCCTTTATTAGGCCCGAGTACACAAACCTTTAAGTTGGATTAACAGGACCACCACATCCCGTAGGACCCACCACAGTCCTTAACATTAGATAAAGGACTCACTAGTCCATATCATTATATAACATCGCTTAACATTTTCAATCATATGCATATGTTTCATAAATACAACATCACTCCCATAAATATTTTCACAATCATGTGTTTAACTACACATTTCCATATGAAATTATAAGCATTTATATTTCAAAAGGAAGGTCACTCACCTTAGATTTAGTGCTAATATTAATACCCACTACTTCCTTGGTATGGTAGTATTAGCTGCTTCCTCACCTACCAAGTCAATGTCGTTAGTATTTGAATACACTGATTAACATCCAACCCAGTAATACATCACATCATTTGGTCAATAAGAAATAACTAAGGAGGAATTAAATATGACACTTCACATTTATATAACACCCAATTAATTAGGGTTCTAACACAATTTACATAATTTAATTACGAATTTTCTAGACAAAGTTATGCCCTTTTTATTACAGCCTTTTCCAAATCATTTCTCAAGAAAAACAACAACACAACTTCAACTTCATGAAATTCTCATAATTTTTGTACAACATAAATTTCCATTATATTACATACAATATTATTAAACACATTGAATAATACAAATTTAATGTTTCATAATTTTTAGGGCTCATTTTCTATGTCGAGCAAAACGTCAAACACCTGGTATGCATTCTTGCTCCTTTAGGGCAGATTTTAAACCAAGACTTCAAACTGTCACCAAGGGTTCATTCCTTGGTATTTTTACACAATTTTCGGATATGTTATACATGTATGAGTGTATTTTACTCGCCAACTTGAATCACTCAATTCCAATAAGTATTCCATGATTTATGCCATTTTTAGTATAACTAGGTCAAAATACAACATTAAGGCATAACTTAACATTTTTAAGCATACATAACCTTGACCTTGAGTATAATTCATGGAAACATATAATAAACATGTTTTAGCAGAAATGTACCTCAAAATAATGAATTTTCTAAATCAAAATTCTTTACGAAAAGATGATGTAAATTTAGGACTTTAAAGTATGCATTTACGATCCTAGCTCTAGTTCTAACTCATGTTCTTAAACCATCCTTATTCCAACACAATTCAGCAATATGGGTATCATTAAAATATATATCCAAATAAAAAATAAAAATATGATAAGTATAGAACTCATCCATGTGACCAACTTTAATTAAGAGGTAATTACCTTACGAGGATTCCTTGTCTATGGAAAATTTCCAAAGATTTATTCCTTAACTTTCTTCTCTTTCTCTCTCTTTAGGCAAAACTCTTGTTCATGGCTGAATTTGCTGAACAAAGGAGTTGTTTTATACAGCTTAAGTCGGCCAAACCATCACCCACCCTTTAACCAATCAAAAAATAGCACATGATGTGCTAATAAGACAATTGTCACTTAAGGGATGGACATATTTGCCCTTGTTTCGTACTTTCGGTATAACTTCTTGTATGAGTCTCCATTTAACCCACCGTTTGTTATGTTATAATATTAATTCATATATATACAACTTTCATAATTTATTTTTTCCAAAAATCATAAACTAATACGCCTAATTTGGGCATCAAACAGGAAAGTAGCAATTTACCGAAAATCTCAAAACTTTCACATTTGGCAACCAAACATTGCCAATTTCGTATCAACAACCTTATTTATTTTTATAAACATAATCACGCATTAAAAAAATAATTTATGATGCATTAATCGCATAACTAATCATATGTTCTAAACATGGTATCCCCGATCATAAGCTCAATTAACACCTAATGTAAACAACACATATATCACATGAGCGTGCATCCCCTAAACATGATAATTAACATGTTTAACACACATAACCAATCTATAACTTATAAATCCTAAGTTATAATTAATCATGTTTTAGGGCCTTACAAGAACTATAGAGCGGGGCTTTTAAGCATCGTGAGGAGCCGCTCAGGGGTATACTCATACTCTAAATAGAGTTCTTGCAAATCTTTAGAAATCCTCGCCATGCAGTCAGCTTGGGTGTTCATCTCTCTTGGAATGTGTATAACCTTGGCCTTGAGGAACTTAACCAGATCGCAACAATATTCAATGATATTAGCAAAGGGTGGTTCCCCTTATCTTCTGACTCCAATAGTTGGACGGCTTCGAGACAATCGAACATGAGACATGCGCTCTCCCACCCTTCGCTAGTGGAAATATTTAGACCATGAAAGATACCTTCCAGTTCGGATCTAAGGAGGCTTGCCATCCCTTGGATACGACCTGTGAAGCCAATAATCCATCTCCCCTCCTCGTTTCGAACGGTGCCAGCTAACGCTCCCAACCCCCTAACAAAGTCATAGCTCCTGTCCGTCTGGATGAAATGGGTCCCTGAAATATAAACACTAGCATAATCGACCTTACTAGCACTATCCCATCTGTCCTCTCTTTCCTATTTTGAATTTTCTTACTTCTATATTTACTTTAATTATCACTTGTCTCACACCCGAACGTCATCCTAGTTGTTATCGTTCCAATTTTTCTTATCCAAATTCTTAATAGCAATAAAAATAAAACAACTCCTAACATATTTACACCAACTTATGATCTCATCTCACATTCAACACATATCACCATAAAATTTTCAAATTTTTATATTACAATACATCAATATAATTACCTGATCCGTGCAAAATAGAAACCGCAATCCAATCTGAGTACTTCACCATAATCTTTGTTCTTATTTTGAACATCATCTAGAAATTCATCACCTTCGCTTGAATTTGTAGAGGACAATGGATTAAATCCATTTGATTTTTGGTAATGCTTCACCTCCCGTGTATAGCTGAATAAAATAAAGATTTACAAAAACTCTATAAGACCACCATTATAGTAATAAATGCACATACCATAAATATAAAAACTTTCATCTCCGAAAAACGGTATTTGTTCATATGTGTTTTAGTTATGAAGTCATAAGTAGTAATTTAAATACATATCGTTCACGAAATCAACTAGTTACTGCAGAATTTTTATTAGCAATGATGATTCTACACAACCAATATGTGCTTCACTTTGTATGACGTCTGAATTATCTCCACCAACACCTTATTTTGCCATTCAGATGGATTGTCCCATAAATGAATTGTTGTGTATTCTGTCGTAGTTCCACTCATTATACTGAGTCGTATTTAGTTAACGAGAGGAATTCTTTTCTTTGATTATTTTTATCTTGCATCGATCTTATATTTTTTGTTGATTCCTTGATGATTTGATTGCTGAAGTTAATTTTGCTTAAGGAAAATTATTTTGTAAAGTAATTAGGTTGGTGTTTATTAATTTGTATATGTATTTTAATTGTCTTTATTGTAATTTTTTTCTTAACACAATTATTCTACAATTGGGGGATGTTTACCATCAAGGCAGAGGCATCCAAGATCACAATTTCAAAATTTCATGCAATTAACTATAAATTTTTTTTTTAAATGATATAAATCCTTAGAAAATGAGTTCATATTGTTTTATATATATATAAAACATGTGTACTTACGGCACATGTTTTGAGCCTCAAAATAGTGAGTATTAGTGTTCCACATGATTATATGTTCCCTATTAAATGTATGTCGGAACTCTGTTCCTATTATTTTTGGGATCTTAATGTGTGCCCATTAGGCACATGTTATCAGGGCATATATATATAGTTTTCTTAGATTTTTGTACAACTAATTACTTTTTATAATTACAAAAATTACAACCATGTTCAAAGCTTATGCTCTTGAATTAAGATTAATGTATTTTTTTGTGTACGAGGGTGGAGTGTTGTCCTGCCTTTTTCTTTCCTCGTTTTTGGGGTCGAATGGGATTTTAATAGGCAAGGATTTTATAGTACAGAGAATAGATTTAAGTTGCCATTGAACAGGAGCATTTTCATCCTCTAAGCCTTGAATTACTTAAAGGGAATCATCTTCTATCAGTATTTTAGATATCCTATTTTCGGTTATGAACGTTGCTGCCAAGAGCAGACCCCCTTCCATCATGATTATTTCTCTTTCTAGAAAAATACCATGCTCATCCCTGTAAATAAAACCATCTAATTGAGTTCCTTCGGACAAATCAAAAGCTCCATCATAATTAAATTTTAAGGAGTTTTTGGCTGGAGTAACTCAAACCCGTGCTTTGTTTCGTAGGTCGGGGTCTAATTCTTGACGACACTAGATCCTTTTGCTGGCTTGAAAAATTTTGACATTTTGGTAGACAGGATACAGGGCCGGCTCTAGGCATAGGCGGGTTAGGCTTCCGCTTAGGTCCCCTACCGGGAAAAAAATTAGGTATAAAAAAAAAATTAGTTGAAAAAAAAAGGCCCAAAAAAAAACTAGTTATGAAAAAAATTAGAGTTATCACTTAAAAAAGGGCCCCCCAAAATAAATTTGTTCTATTTAAAATAAACTCATACACTAAACCCAACAACAATATAATAACTCACCCACACACACTAAAAAATAAACCGACACAATAAACCCATCATCATAGCCCAACCCAACTCAAACTCAACCCAACCCATTTACTTATTCTATTCTAACCCTAACTCTTCCATTTCTCTCACCCGCTTTCTTCGCTTCCTCTCTTCTTCTCTCTCTCACGCTACTCTCTTTCTCTACTAACCAAAGTAAGAATAAACCCTCTCTTACCCCCCCCCCCCCCCCCCTCCCCCCTAAAACCCTTATCCACCCCTACCCCATCCCCCCTCCCCCCCCCCCCAAAAAAAAAAAGCAATTTCCACCTCCTCCCTTTTTTATTGAACTAAAGTCATCAAAATAAGGGTTAAAAATCTAGGGTTTCATTTTCTTCAATTTCAGAAAGTTAGGGATTGATTGGAGATTGTTTGAAGCTTGTTTGTGTAAGTATATATTATTCATTTCTTTATTACATTCCTACTATATAAATTTGTTTGTTTTACTACTAATATTTGTGTTGTATTTTTTTTTTTGTAGATTCCAATTTGTTATTTGGGCATTTAGAAATTAAAACTTGAGATTGCTCTCAAATTGGTTACAAATCAGGTTTTATTGTTCCTCTTTCGCATTTTTCTTTAATATTGTTTGTCAACACTGTTGAGAATCTTGTGATTTTGTGATTAATTTTTATTTTTACAAATTACACTTGTTGTGTGAATATGTCTACTAGAAAATATCCCCCCGTTCACGAAAAAAGAAAAAAGACAAAAACAAATTGAAGAAGAAACATCAAAACTAGCGGGTTCACTAATTAAATATTTTAATAAACAAAAAAAAAGATTTTGAACATCAAAATATAGAAGATTTAGATAATGAAAATGTTGTTGAACATCAAAATTTAGAAGAATTAAATAATTAACAATTAGAAAATGAACGTGTAGAAGATTTACCACTAGATATTTATGATCCGGCTAATTGGAAAAATAATGATCAAAATTTGAGAGACACAATGTTAAAAAAAGGTACAATAAGAGATACTGATATTAATTTTCCTAAAGATATAGAAAATAGGTGTTTTTCTACTATACATTACACTTTTTATTAGAAAAATGTAGAAAAACGTAATAGAGAATGGCTAGTGTACTCACGATCCGAGGATAAGGTTTTTTGCTATTGTACACTTTTGACAATACCCATTATAGTTTCCTCGGCCGAGAGAAGTTTTTCAAAATTAAAATTAATAAAATCTCACCTTCGTTGTTACAAGAAAGATTAATTGGATTAGTCATGTTATCAATTGAAGAAGATTTGTTAACAACAATAAATTTTGATGATTTAATTGATAGTTTTGCATCGAAAAAAGCGAGAAGAACACATTTTCTTTAAATAAAATAATATAAAGGGCCCCAAATTAATTGTTCGCCTAGGGCCCCTAAAATTTCAGAGACGGCCCTGATAGGATAGAATAACTAGAGTTTTGAAGTCCATGGAATTTGAAAAATAAGATGTTAAAAATTTGTTGGGAGGGGGTGTGCAATCAATAATCAACATCATGGATCTTCTATTGGCAACCCAAATAAGAGAAAACAAAGCTATATTCATCAATTAATTGAACACGGTTCCATCGTATTAATAGGAGATAAATGTGTTTTGCATAATGATCTTATTGAGACTTCATCGTCTAATCAAGACTCCAAAAGTGATGAAGATATGACTCCTTCAGAGAATTTCAACACAAGTGACGATTTATCCCAAGTTAATCCTATTAGTGAACAAATTTACGACGACCGCGACATTGATTTATTCGCGAATCTCCCCAAACTTGATTCGGCATCTGCGGTAGATACTGATCTTATTTACAATGATTTAAATTCTACTGCGAAAAATGACAATTGGAACGTCGTCCGCAAGCGAAGGCGTTCAAGAAATCGTAGGACCTAAATGCTTTTAAAATTGGATTTAGATTGTTGTTTCTATTTTGCAAGAGTACATCTTTAGGCACTTGTAAGTTCCCTTGGTGAGGCTTTTTCTCCACCTATTAATAAAATAATTTCTTTTCGCTAAAAAAAAATTTTGTGGGGTTAGATTGCTTATTAGACAAAAAGGGGTATATTTCTCTTTATTTTTCCCAATGTTGTGATTGAAATCGAAACAATTGAATAAGAGGAAGTGGCAATGGCTTTGCCTTTGCAAGCTGGTTTTGATCAATTGATACCCGGTTTAAAAAAAAGCATTTCTCATTGGGACTATGTTCACAAATTAATTGGTCCAGAGGTAAAAATTTATAAATAAAGGTGTTCTTAATGGCAAAGAGCTATATTGGTAGGGAAAATGAGATTAATGATCGAAGCAAAAACCAAGCGTGTGTGTAATACGCTAATCGTTGCTATCGACTTTCGATCGCAATATAAAAACCCTAAACTTTAACTACACTCTTATGGAGTATACTGGTTAGTCTGGGTATCGAATCCATAGGGAATGTTTGATAGATTTTAATTCATTTATTACTTCTAAATTATAGCATGAAAGATGATGATGGGGTGAGAAAGGAAAAAGGGGGGACATAAAGAAGTCAAATAAAACAAATTAAAACTTAAGAAAAGAATAAGAAATCGGGACTAGGATCACATCTCCGCCATGGGCTAAAAACAACGCGTATAAACGATTTTTCTTCGAAAATAATTAGCCAAGCATAAAAAATTAATCATAAACATCACACATGAAGATACTTAACCCAAAAATACGAGATAAAACTTTCAATCGAAAATGACCACAAGTGGATTAATTTAGAAATATCGCCATAAACACTATTGTTGAATGACAAAGAAAGTTAAACACCAAATATTCCAACTTTAGTATATGAGGTTTCAATTAATTGTATTTCGATCCAAAACTTAACTTTCAAAGCTCAATCCTGTCAATAATGAAAATATGATCCCAACCCTAGAACTAGCTACCAAACATGCTGGTGTTAACGATGCAAGAATCTATTAACAAGAACGAAAAAAATAATGAAATAGTATTAATAGTGAAGGAGTTTATGATTACCAAGGTTGAAGAACACAAATATGCCACAATTTATCAAAGCTTGAAGAAGAACCGAAAAAAGTATAAAATTGAAGGGGCAAAACTTGTAAATTGTTCTCCTAGATCTTTCTCCTTGATTAAGAGATTTTACATGATGAAATTCATCTTAAAAGAACCCTAACGACTAAATATATAGGCTATAAGTCATTTAGAAGAGTCTCCAAAACATAAAACTCTCTAGGCTAAATACTAGGGAAAAAAAAAACACACTTTTGGAAATTTGTCACACTTTTATACCATGACTAATTTTGTCAAAGATATGGAGCATGACAAACACCAAACCCATTCAGGGATAAGTTCGTTTTTTCCCGCTGCCTTAGTTTCTTTTTTTCTTTTGGGTTTGTGATTTCTTTCTCAATCTTAAAACATGCATAAGTTCTTGACTGTAGCTCGGATTGGGGTGTTATTTTTTCCAGTATTCTTGTAACTTCAAGATATTTAGCTTTCCATATCACCCACCCACCTGACTATGGCTATAAAATTACAAAAATTCCCCTCAACTCACCATTTCATTATTTCTTTGACTGTTTCGGCTTTTCTCTTCCATCCACTTGCACGAATTACCTGTAAAACAACATAGAAATATACAAAACACGAAATACATGACAAAAAGGGTTATTATCATGAATATGAGATAAATCCATCCTAATTACACCATACGAGACCATATAACTACCGAAATTAAAGGGATAAATATGAAGAATTTATTCCTAATCAAATCCCATTAGTTTAGGATGTTTCTTGTCCCGAGTAATGTGGAAGAATAAAATCACGAGATTAAATGGAATTCTAAATAGTTAACGGGATAGGATACCTGTCTCGTGGGCAAACGATTGCATTTAGCATATGCAACAGGTCGTTAAACCCCTAGGCAACCCTAGAAGGACGGGTGGTGTCTCATGAGGGTTTGTAGTGAATATACCCATAAAATTACTATTTTTACTCAAAGAAAGCACAAAATACTTTTAAAAATGTACAATTTAAACTCCCAAAAAGTAGTCACATTAAATTCGTATTCAATAATCTCAATTTGTAGCATGTGCGCGAAGCCAAAAATTTAACCGCTAATTTTCACTGATCGATCATTA
The DNA here is from genome assembly GCA_949130495.1 of Sambucus nigra. Taxonomy (NCBI): domain Eukaryota; kingdom Viridiplantae; phylum Streptophyta; class Magnoliopsida; order Dipsacales; family Adoxaceae; genus Sambucus; species Sambucus nigra. The sequence goes on from OX422222.1 coordinate 256,270,323, forward strand.
CGTTACTTTTCAAAAAATCATTTTGATTCGAATGGTCACAGATGCACTCATAAACGAATTCCCCAGAATGTGGCTATTTTTTCCAGTATACGTGATATATAGAGTAAATATAATGGAACACGAATTCACGCACACAAATTAAAAAGATGGAATTTATTTAGGTGAATAGATCTCATCATTGGATTATCGTTATTGAAAAACGGGAAGCATCGCCTCTTATCCACACCATTTAATCTTTCATCTTATATTTTCATGTCTTATCTCTCCACGTGGTAATTACTTTGGTTATTCGAAATTAGTTAAGACTTTCTCGAGTTGTAAGGTGTAATGGGTAAAAGGAGAATGGTTGGGAATTTGGAATTGGAAAATGTTCTTATGATATCCGTTAGTGATTTTTTGGGCTTTTTCTCATTTTCTTTTCGTTTTCTATTTTTTTTATTGTTTTTACTTTTCATTTCTTGCTGTTTCAGTTGATCATTATTATTATTTTCTTGACCTTTTAGTGCACTTTCTGGACTTAATTTTGCAGTTTTGATGTTCGCAATTCCGAGCTAAGTGGGTTTTTCGGGCTAACAAACGAAAAGGGTATAACATTTTTGGGCTATAATTGGCTTGCAAAAAAGATAATTCTTCATTACTTTTAATGGCTCATATTTTTGGTTAAGTAAATGGTGTCCTAACTTCATTTATCCGAATTACTCATTATTGTACCATGTGCGTCTTGAAAATATATTTAGCTTAGAGATATCTTTAGCGTGTTTTCAAGAAAACATTTCGCTCGTATCCCGTAACCGATCAAAACAACGGTATAGAGACCTTCAATGACTTATTTAAACACTGAAATGAATGTTGAGGTCACCATTAACTCAGATTTATTTAAAATCTCATAACGATTGATAGGCTCAAATTCTCACCAGATTAGTTAATCTCCACACTTGTTCGTTAAGTCATCAATTTTCCCTTAATTTCCGTTCTTGATCAATTTCTTCCTAGTTCTATCAATTTTTATAGTTCGAGACTTTAAACAAAATTGTGTGACATTTTCGAAGATTTTAAATCCTAATTTTTATTTATTTTGAATAAAATTAATTTTATTTATTTTTATTTATTCTTTGAAATTTTTTGTTTTTTTGGGCATTTAAAGAATTTGCGCACTTTTTAAAGACACACGTGTCACACACCTTAGCTTAAGACTTTTTCATTGTCCTCAATCAAAAAGGCTAAAATCTAAGGAAGAAAAAAATAAGTGCGAAAATAAAACAAGGACATATTTAAAATGCAATAAGACACTATATAACATCAAAACAAGACTCAAAGATACCAAAAAAAATATATCACCCTATAAGCTTTGTTTTCTCCTCCACAAACTTACCCGATCCCATGCACGGGATTTGATACTCTCCTCGTCTCCCTCTTCCTCACATCGTAAACCAATAATCGAAGCAAGTTGGGATCATCTCCATGTGTATGGGGGCACTTCGAGGCTTTGTGATGCTTGGTGTGAATAAAATCGTTGGGGTGCTCAATCAATCTCAACAGCATTATCCCGACCTTGAGAGAATATCTCGATGAGCATTAGATGTACACGTTAAACTTTGATCTCCCTTAGTTTTAAAAATGCTTGATTCAGGCTATAAATACGATGAGACTCGAGTCCTCTCATTGACCGCACCTAAGTACTCAAGTGGCGTAGGTGGATTGTCACAAAGAAGGAATTTGTCGATCCGATCTTTTAATTCGTGCTCTTCTAAGTGACAAAAATAGTCCAATAGAGATTAGACTTCGATAATCAATCTCTCATCCACCGGCCCAAATTCTTTTTAAAAATGTTATAGGTTCATATCACCTAGATCCCTCTCTTAATTAATTTTTAAGTCATCTCTCTCTCTCTCTCTCTCAATCTCTAAATCCTCTCTCTCACTCTCAATAACGGTCATTAAACACTCCTCACCCACTTTTCGGTCAAGGCGAATATTATTTCACTCACTTGATGTAATAATACCTACACCGACCGACTCTCTCATGTCATTCCTCATGTGCTCGTGTATGCTCTCTTCCATAGGATTTGTCACTCGCAACTCGCCCTCATCGCCCTCAGGCTTGGTGATGTTGAAGATATTTATTTTGAAAGTCATGTTCTTTAACATGAGTTGCATTTTCCAATTGTGTGTATTAATAAACGCATTAGACTTATCTAATAATGGGTGGCCAAGGATCACAGGAACATGTTCACTCGTGAGAGCCAAGGGTTTCTCATCCTAAATGAAAAAATTAACCAGGAAGTAGAAAGTGTCAACTTGGACGAGCACGTCCTCAACAACCCCCTAAGTATCTTCATGAACGATCCGCTAATCGAGGAGTCAAAAATATGGGCTTAAGGTCCCCTAATTCTAATTGCTTATAGATAGAATAGGGCAGGATGTTAATAATCGCCCCTAAATCTGTTAGTGCTTTCTCGATTAGGTTCTTCTCCTTGATGCACGAAATGATAAGTGAACTCGAATCTTTAAATTTTGGTTGAAGGTCACTAAGCAGTACTGAGCTGATGTACTTTTCCAAGAACAAATTTTTCTTTACCTTTAGCCTGCGTTTTATTGTGAGTAAGTACATAAGAAACTTAATGTACACGTGAATTTTCTTTATGATCTTGAGAAAAGGCAAGTTAATCTTTACTTTCTTGGGATTGTCTAGGACATCATCACAGTAGGTATCTTTGGAGTGAGATACCAACCTCGAGGGTAGAGAGAAAGAATGGAATGTTATACATCCACATTAGGACTGACTCTATCATCATTACGACTCTTTCTCAAGGGACATCTTTAACCTATTTCTCTCTAACCGAAATAACCTTGTCACACTGCTCCTCGTGTGGAGGACGTGATAAGTCAAAAACTCTACCACTATGTAGAGTGGTAACTTCGCTTAGGGCTAATACTATTTTGACCTTGGGCTATAAAATTACCCTTCTCTTGGATACTTAGGGAGGATTGCAACTTAGAAATGTTTGCATTTAATTGGGCAAAAATTTGAGCATTTTGAGCATTGGTTGCCGATTGAGATTGCATAAATTGATTCAACGTATCCTCTAGATTTCTATGCGGTGGGGTGATATATGATGCATGAGGTGGTGGTTGCATATGTGTCGCTTATTTGAAATGTGGGGGTGGTGAGGGAGGTGGGTAAACTTGTGAATTAAGATTCATTGCACCGTGTGATTAACTATAATTGAAACTGGGATGGTTCCTTTACGAAGGGTTGTAAGAATTTTCGTGAGGGGAATTAAAATTACCCTTGAAATCTCTCATCTCTTCCACATGCTCTTGAAGCATAACTTTTCAAGTGCGTATCGTACAACAATCCTTCGTTGAATGTCCCGCCTCACAAATCGTACATACTTCCTTTCTCTTTGCTCGAGTGGATTTGGTTGTTTCTCTTGCCCGTTCTCGACTATGTGTTTCAATATTTTCTCAAGTTGGTTTATTTTAACTTTCAACTCGGCTTCTTTGTCCACCTGAAAAGGTACAAACACAGAATGAGTTATAGACATTTCTCGAGCACATGTTTGGGCATTAGGATCAGATGTGTCCCACACTTGAGTAGTCTCGACGACATACTTAGGGTGGGCCTCCGCATCATTTGCGTCTAACCCAAAGAATTCTCCCTCACACATGGTCTCAACAAGTTCTTTAGAAGAAATAATTAGCCCTTAGTGCAAGAAAGAGATGAGTTTATAATTCTCAAAACCGTGGTGGGGGCATGTGTTGACTAACACATTAAATAGCTCACAGCATTGAACAAATGGATCATTTTCTTGTTGTTTAAACATTTGAATTTGAGATTTAATTGAATTCATTTGATGTTGGGGGGAGAATTTCAAAAGAAACTTGGCTTCCATTTCCCTCCATGATCTAATTGAGTTCAGTGATAAAGACCATAGAAAACTCTTGGCTTTATCCTTGAAAGAAAAAGGAAAAAAGTTTGAGTCCAATGACATCTTGAGTGCACGTTTGATCGCTAAAGGTTTCGCACGACTCTTTGAACTCGCGGATGTGCGGGTATGGTTTTTTTGAATCCATAAAATGGAACGTGGGAAGAATTTTAAGCATACCATTACAAAAACAGAATTGCCTAGCATTATGCGAAAGTAGAATACATCCCCAAGTGACAAGCGCTTGAGATATAAGAGCTCTCTCATGGGGAGATACAAAAACTCACCTTTACTCGTACCAAAACTAGTGCTATCCGACATTGATCTATATCCAATTGAATTGGAATCCTCCCTCGACGCCCTAGAAGTGTGACTCAAAGTGTGACTAGTGATGGAGTTGGGCGATGTAGGAAGTGGAACCCAAAATTGTGGAACATGGGGAGTATGTGGGGTATCGGGATCATACTCAACTATAGGATTTTCATGAATTCATGTTGGATTAGGTCGAGGAGTTGGTTAAGGATTTTGCATGTAAGGACAAGATAGATGGTATATATATATATATATATATATATATATATATATATATATATATATATATATGTGTGTGTGTGTGTGTGTGTGTGTGTGACATTCCGCCTAATAAAATACCGGGAGATCAGTCCTATATCAAATTAAGTAGGAATCTCACGTGGTTTCTTTTTCAGCATCACTGTCGAAAAAAAAAATTAATTACTAATAACCTATTAGGCATGGCGTCAAATTTTAAACTTTCTAATCTTTTTGAACTAAAAGTACAAATAAAACCATTCACGTACAAATAAAATCATCAAATGGAATAAATAAATAATCAATAACTCTCGGTGAATATATATACAACCATATCGAATGCGCGTAAAATGAAACCGCTGTAAATAAAAATGAATGTCATCAGTTGGGAAATATGACCAATTATTACTACAGTGCCTCCTATCAAGATCACAAAGAAGGAATCAACTAAAACAACATCTTGTCCACATCCACAAATGCGGTAGAAATGACTCACACAAAAAAATTAGTCATCCACGCCTCCCTGTGTCTTAACACCTAAAAAGTATACAAAGAAGAAGAAGAAAATAGATACGGGTCAGAGCCTGAGGTTTTTAAATTTTTTCAGCAAGTCCTTAATTTACTTTAATATGTAAAATATGTTACTCTTCCTATTTACTTTAGTGTCGCACTCACATGAGAACCCCTCACCACTCATCTAACTGTGTACACCTAACGCATGTATTTTAAAACACCTTAGTCAGCTACCCAGCCTAACTAGCACCACGAAAAAAAACTCCTAAGTCATGCCATATAATTTCCCCTTCTCATATAATCATTTATTTTAAATAACCTTCAACGGTTATTACCCCACTCTCATTTAAGGATTATTATTTCTTATATAATTTTCTTGCATTTATATACGTATTTTACATTTTATATTCCGAATTTCAAACTCCCGGATATCAGAATTTTACTCATATTCCATTTGTTATTTTAGTCCACATATATAATATACTATGCACCTCTAGTGTATATAAATTACATTCTTTATCTTTGTATATATATATATATATATATATATATATATATATATATATATATATATATATATATATATATAACATACTATACAATACTTATACATCACACATATCAATACTTATACATCACACACTATATAAATAAATCCATCCCTCAGAGTAAAAACTCATTGATATAATTACGACAGTGCTATCATCTTCTAGGGCATAACTCACATTACCAAATTCGGGAGCCAGCAATCCGAATCTCTCATTCCACCCTGGTAAAAACTGAAATCTCAGACTTATGGGAAGCGATTATAGTTCCTCAAAAGTAATGAGAACGAAACATACCCACCACGTTTCAGCCCTAATAAATCACCCAAATAATTAATGGACATTATGACCTTGGAAATATACTCACCTTCTCCTCAAGACGGATGATTCATGCACATTGCACAACTTCACAAGATAGCACTAGAGGGGGGTATGATTCACATAAATATATCATTTACATAAAGATCTAACCATAATCATATCATATATATACTCTCTCTCTCTCTCTCTCTCTCTATCTATCTATCTCTCTCTCTCTCTCTATATATATATATATATATCATCAATCTGGCTATCCATGCCTATCTCACTTGGCACTAGCCTAAAATTCAATGATACCAATTCATATTAATTTATAAGTATATACACAACTTATATTAATCACATAAGTATACACTCACTTATGAAAAAATTCTCACATTCATTATTCCCGAATAGTAGCTTATCACTCTAGCTAGTATTCTTATATCATCCTACTCGCATTAAGATATACTCAGACATATTTGGCATATGTATATATATTTTATCCATATATAATCGACATATATATTCTACACGGATAAATAAATATACGAAGACGCCGAATAATTTCTCGAATCCCATTCGTCCCAAACATTCCTAAATTTAATCCTCGGATATTTCCCACTAATTCGAGGCTTATACACCGCCCATTTCCTCTTTTATAGGTCCTCGCACTCTATTTAGGATCCCCTAAAATTTATCTACAAAAGTAATTCGTCTCCGATCGTCAAGAAAAGTTTTATGATTTTCTAATAAAATAGGACCGATTTGGTTTCCAGGAAAAACGAATCGGTTTGGTTCCTAAAATTTAAGAGAAACCTTTAATGTCCGGACCGATGCGGTGCCTCTGAAAAATGAATCGGTCCAGTCACCGGACCAAACCGTTTACAAAGAAAAATGAACCGGTCCGAATTTCTCTGCTTTTAACGATTTTTACCCAACTCTTATCCAACCCAAAACTTATTGTACCTAATCTCCCAAACCACTAATATAAACATCTACACACTTATCTACCATCAATACAACCCTTAAATTTCATGGAATTCATCCATTTCTAAGAATTCATACCCTAATTCTTATTTATGTCACCCTTTCATCTTCTCACCAAAAATTACACCATTTACATGGGTTTTAACTTAGATTTCACGTAGGAGTATTATTACATCAAAATGGTATGAAATCATCTCTCCAAAACCCATTTTTTATTTGATAGTCCTAGCCCAAAAGCCATTTTCTCACCAATTATGATATGAAAAAGAAACAAAGTTAATAGTTAAATCAAGTTAAACACTTGCTTGGTTGGATAAATCTGATGATCTCATGTCGGGAATCCATCGTAGTTGGCCCAAGCTCCTTTTCTCTCCTCTTTTCTTCTTCCTTATTTTCTTTATTTTATTTCCTTTCTCTATTTTATTTCTTTCTCCCGTGCTCTTATAAGAGATAAATAAGCGTTTTTCCCTTATTAAACCCAAAGTTGACTTGTATACATAAATGCGAGTCACTACTGATCCAAAAAGCCCCCAGAACCCAAACACGACATCAGGGTACTCTATTCTGACTATCTCGATCCATCCGAGATCAACCATGCGCTTGAAATCTCCATCCGAGTCACTTATAAAAAATTTATGTCTTAACCCAACACATCTCCACACGTGTTTTCCGCATAAAATAATATCACTTGTCGCTTCTATTCACATGCGATATGAAATATAATCAGTCCATCTTATATACCTTAAATTCTCAAATGATTAAATTACACCTACTCATGTAATTTAATTACCCATAAAAGTACGAGGTATTAGAATATATATATATTGGATTTTTATTTTATTTTTTATTTTTTTTAAGAATTAGAGTCAAATTTTGGATTAACACGAACTAACCAAAATGTCGACCTAGTCCCCAATAAGGACGCCAATTTTATCGAAGAAAAAAATGAGCGTCCATATAATACTCTAATTGTTGTTATCAGCTTCTGACTGCAGTACAAAAAACTAAACTTTAACTACACTCTTATGGAGTATAGTTGCTAGTTAGGTTATCGAATCCACGGGGAATGTTTGATAGATTTTAATCAATTTATTTCTTCTCAAATTTAGAGTAAAAGATGATGATGGGGTGAGAAAGGAAACAGGAGAAAATAAAGAAGGAAATGGAAACTAATTAAAACTTAAGGAAAGGATAAAAAGATGGGATTAGGATTGTATCCCCGCCATGGCCTAAACAATGCGTATAAAGGATTTTGGCTCAAAAATAATTAACAGAGCATAAACAATTAGTCATAAACATCACGCATGAAGTCAATTAAGCCAAAAATAAGAGATAAAACTTTCAATCCAAAATTACCACAACTGGATTAATTTCAGAATATTGCTATAAACACTAACGTTGCATGACAAAGAAAGTTAAATGCCTTATAGTCTAACTTTAATACATGAGGTTTTAATTAATTGTATTTCTACCCATAACCTAACTTTCAAAGCTAATTGCCCATCAATGGCGAAGATATGATACCAACCCTTGAAGTAGCTACTAAACATAATTGTGTTAACAAAGCAAGAATCCATTAAAAAGTAAGAAGAAATAATTAAACAATAATGACATTTATGGAATTTAAGGTTACGAAGGTTGAAGAACATAATAATGCAAGAAGAAATCAAAGCTTGAAGAAGAACCAAAAAAGATATTGAATTGAAGGTGCAAAACTTTGAAATTGTTCTCCTAGGTGTTTCTCCTTGATTAAGAGCTTCTTCATTGATGAAATCCATCTTAAAAGAACCCCATTGACTGACTATATAGGTTATAAATCATTTAGAAGAGTCAAAACATAAAACTCTCTATGCTAAAAAAATAGGGCCAAAATAAAAATCCTAATTCTGGAAATTTTTCATGCTTCTAAAGCATTACTAATTTTGTCACAGATGTAGAGCATGATTAACGTCGAACCGATTCGGGGTTCAATTTATTTTTTGGGGATTTCTTTCTCAATCTTCAAACTTGCATAACTTCTTCACCATAGATCGGATTGGGGCACTGTTTCTTCTAGTATTATTGTAAATTCTAGTGATTCAACTTTCTCATTGGACCCATGTCACGACTAAGGCTAAAATTACAAAAAAGCCCTTCAACTCCCCATTTTTTGGTTTCTTTAACTGTTTCATCTTTTCTCTTCCATCCACTTGCACGAATTACCTATAAATCAAGAGAGAAATGTGCAAAACATGAAATACTAAGCAAAAAGGGTTAGTAGCATGAATTTGAGATAAATCTATCCTAATTACACTTCACGAGAACATAAAAATACCGAAATTAATGAGGGAAAATATGAAGAATTTATGCCTAATCTATTAATCTATTCTAGTTTCCACTGCCACGTATTTGTTCAGATGTTAATTTTCTCCCATTTTGCCACCAGCCAAAAATTCCTCTACTTTTGGTAGTTTTCTTATCAAACATATTGTTGTTCCAGATCTAAAACCCTCTTTTGAATCTTTTACTGCACACAATGAACAGTTAGGGTAGTAAATCCCTTTTCTGACTTTAACCTATATAGGGTTTGGATTTTTTTAGTCTTCGGGATTTCTTAGCTAGTAGTTACTAGTTCATTCTTTCAAAATATTTGAATCTAATACTTGACCCCATAGAGTGCTTAATTTTTATGAGACTCGAGGCTTTCTTAGGGAGTAGTGCCTAGTTCATTCTTTCAAAACATTTTAATCAAATACGCTCCTCACTTCTTACTTTAGAGATGGATTCCCAAGATTTCCAATGAATTTCACTACCATAGAAATGGATTACGTGACGTACTTAAAATTTTCTCCTTTCACCCCTCCAATATATCTAGGGTTATTGATTTAATCCATTTCTGTGCTTTTTCCATTAATACCCCATAGACAGCCAGTAGTAACTAGTTCATTCTTTTAAAATATTTTAATCCAATACATGTTAGAGTTAGAAAACCTTGGATGGAGCATTATTGTTAATGTTAGTAGCTCATGTGGGAAGCAACATTTGGTGGTGTACAATCATCTTTGGTAGTGGGCATGATGATAAAAATCATGTGGGTATGATGCTATGTATCCTCCTATCTACTATATAAGGAGGTTAATGGTAATGAAGAAAACACACAAAAATACACCAACACAAACAAGAGAGAGAGAGTATTCTTCCAAATGTGAGGGTTTGGGGTAAGAGGCGAGGAATTTTCCCTTACCTCCATGGCTATTAGTCAAAGGTGGAAAAATGGTGCTGTTGTGGGTGTAAAGTTTGAGTGTTTCATGTATTGTAGGTGGGCTCAAAATGTATTATGTGGAGGTTCTCTCACCAAGTTACATGGGCATGGGATACACCGTATTTTATACATAAGAAACACTTGGGAGGATTAAAATAGTATATTTTTGTAGTGACCATTTAATTATTGAGAGTATGTGAGTGTATGTTTAAACACTGATTTATTTTCAGGGTGAAATTAAATTATCCCTCCGGTGGACGCAGTCTATATTGGGTGAACCACGTTAAATCTCGTATCTCTCTTCTATGCCTATCATTTATTTTTTCCTCTACATTTTATTTCTATTTGGTTAATTGTGGTGCCGGTATTGGGCACAATAATAGGCATTAGATCTTAAGTCTCACTCAAGGTACCTGATAGAAGATGGTATTTCGACTTTGGTGTTAAATTACTAGTATTTGGAAGTTGTAGGTGGTTTACATTCAACCATATCTAGAAATGTTGGAAGGTGGAGGTTGTTCATCTCGCAGTGATATAGAGTGGAGGTTGTTCTTATCAACACAAGTCGCATATCGAGATTAATGGAAGAATGCGAGCCAGAGAAAGAGAGGGTGTGATTGATTGCCCAAAATTCAATTGGATAGAGTGTGAGTTTTATTCCGAAAAACAATTGCTAATGATGTAATAGCCACCCGCAAGTTCTATTTATACGGTTTAATTTTCACCCAGAAGAAAATTGATTGTTGGGGATGTTGTCATAGAATGTTTACATCCAATAACAATGATCATTACTACTTGTGGGGGTAAATGAGTTGTTTCTTAGTTTGGTAATTGAACATGGATAGTGTGGATCAGGAAGTACCTCATTGGTTAACGATATATGCTGGACTTTTAGAGATACTCTCACAATCTCTGAAAGTGATTAATTCCAAGGACATCTATACTCGGTTGCAAGTGGAGTTCATGCATCTCATGGTGTTGTATGAATTTTGTGTTATTTTTAGAGGTCTTATGGATCAAATAAGGTTCACAAGTGAAAAAAACCTTCCAAATGCTCTCATTTACAATCGATGAATGGGGTGTGTGTTCTCGAAGACGGTGGTGAGAAGAATCAGCAAAGGGGTGAGGTCGAGGTCCTTTTTCGAATTCCGTGGTTATATTTGACTCGTGGATAAACATTTAGGCACTGACTCGTGTGTTTAACATCAAAAGATGTCCAAGATGAGTAGATGAAAATTACAAGGTGAAATCGGTATATATGTAGGAGGGGTGTACACTATGAGGACAATTTCAATTGGATCTTTAAAGAAACATTAAATGGTATAACAATAGGTATATATGGTAGGATGAAGATCAATGTTGGTTCCTTTTTGTTTGGCGTGGAAAGTGGGCATATTTAGGCGAAGGGATTCTCATCGGGTAGTGTCTCGATTGTGTCACTCCGGTTATTATCTTTTCATTGGCATGTTATGTATTGTCAAGGTGGAGATTGTTAGAGTTGGAAAACCATGTTGGGTGTAGCATTATTGTTAATGTTGACAACTCTCGTGGTTAACTACCTTTCTTAGTGGAGGCGAGCTCATGTGGGAAACCATCTTTGGTAGTGGGCATGATGTTATGTTTCCTCGTATCTACTATATAAGGACGCTAATGGGAATAAATAAAACACACCGAGTACACCAACACAACACAAATAGGAGGTTACAGTTTGGGGTGAGAGGTGAGGGTTTTTCCTCACCCCCATGAGTATTGCTTAAAAGTGGAAGAAAGGTGTGGGTGTGAAGTGTGAGTATTTAATGTATGGTAGGTGCGCTCATGAGAAATACTTTGAAAACACTTAGAAGGATTGTAAGATTGTCTATTTTGTAGTGAGAGTTTAATTATTGAGAGTATGTGAGTGTGCTAAAACAACAGTATATTATAATTGTGAAATTAAATTCTTCCTGCGGTGGATGTAGCCTATATTATGTGAATCAAGTTAAACCTTAAGTATCCCTTCTGTGCTTATCATTTATTTTTTCCTCCATAATATATTTCTATTTGGTTGAATGTGGTTATGGTATTGGGCACAACAATACCCCTCACTTCGGACATCAGAGATGATTTCCTAGGATTTTCAATCGTGCCCCTACTTTAGATATGAATTCAATGTCGTAATTGTATACTTCTCCTTACACACCTCCAATATTTCAGGGGTTATCACTTTAAGCCATTTTTTGTATTACTTTTTTTTATCTCCCCCAGTCATATGGAAGCCCATTTGTGTCCTCTCTTTCTATATGCATGGTGTTTGGACATATTAAGTCGTCCACGATGACTTGGACGCTAGGTATTGTTATAGAATGAAATTGTAAAATGTGTTAATATAGAGATAAATTTTATTGATCCCTATTTTAATTCAAAAATTATAGTAAAATCAAATGCATTATTGTCAAACTACCGAAATCTTTGATGATGACCACATTTTTACACTAGAAAAGACTTTCTACAAAATTTCTTTATTGATCTTTGAATTATTTGGTTGGTGTATGTTGATCCGGGACACCTAGGTTAGAGGAATTTTGTTGTTACGACCGTAGAGTTTTTGTAATTGGAGGTTGAAGGTCAAATATTTGCACCGGATTTAGGAGTGGGGTCAAATTATTAGGTTTTTGATATATGTAAACCTTTATAATTAGAGTGGAATGGTTTGGTCTTGGTTGTCCGTTGTTTATGTAAAGGTAAGAATGCTCTGACACCCCTTGTAAGAGTGGAAGACACTGATATCGCTATGAGAATGCAAAAATAAATGTGCTTGGCAAGTAATGTCACAAACAAATATTCCAATTTTTATCTTACTCGATTTTATCTTTTTATCCTAAACATACATAAATATGATAAAACTGATAACCGAAACCAAGCATTTAACAAAGGCAAAGGTTTAGTAAAAACCCCTTTTGGGCAAAACCTTGATTCATCACTTTAGGAATATTACAAGACAGACAACTTACAGACTACTTGTTAACCACCACAAGTATAATGCGCTAGTTTTAGATTATCTCCAAAGAATATCACTTATCACTTGTCAATTATCTCATTCTCCCATCCTCGGTATCTACCAATCAACCGTTCTCTTCTCCAGTCAGTTCCCCCGAGAAACCAAAATAGTCAGTTATGGAGATGTCTTCTCCATAAATGTTTATGTGAGATACTAAAATAGTCTAGGGTTTAAACAATTCACAAGAACAATTTTTAGGATGTATGTTGTGAATTAAAAGTGTTTTAGAGCACTGAACAAACAAGAACTTTTGCAAAATATATGTAAAGGTAGATCTGGCAAGTCTTCAAAAATCTGACCATGAAACAGGTATTTATGGGGCGTTCACAATTTTCGAGGCGATGACTCATTTGAATAAATTTCAAGGCTCGTTCGAAGTATAAAAGAAACTCGTTTGATTGAAACACATTCTCATTTGAACGAGAAGTCATTTTTCATTTAAACAAGCTTCAAACTACCTTATGACGGGTCAAAACAGTATGCCCTCGATCTATGCTCGTTAGATAAAAACTATAAATGGCCCTTCATAGGAAAACTCATTATCGTTTGAATGATCGCTATTCATTTTTTATATAAATAAACATCCCAAAAATAAATTTAAGGAATAAGTTTAAACTCTAAATAGCTTTTGTCCCGAGTGTTGAAGCCGTTTGCCATGACGTGACGTAACAATTTGTAACAAGATATGTCAAACTGGCATAAAATAATACAAGACCTATTCTATGAGCAATATTAGAAATTTTTCTCTTACATTTTATCTCTCCATGGGTTTTCCATTTTAAATTGTGGTCTTTCGTGTACACTTGATTTTGTGTTTGCTTTACCAATTTGAATCTTGAATGATCATCCTATTAAAATATTAATTGAGATTAAAATTGGAAAAGGTCACTTGACTAAATATGTCCTATTTAATGATGTTTTTAAATATGGATTTAATACATTGATGTAAATTTGTCATCCATTAAAAAGTAAAATCATACTGAAAAATAGCTACAAATAAAAACTATTTAATATCCAACTTATATTTATTAATGGAAACATTTATATATATACTAGCAGAATGGCCATGCCTGAAGGCACGGTGAAAATTTCCAAGTTCATAATCGCAAAACAATAAAAATTTCATTCCCCAACAAAACAAAATGTAATTTTTAAAAAAATTACCATAATTTTCTTTGTTTATTAGACTATCCACCATGTTTAACAAATAACAAATAGTCCAACATTCAAATAGTTAAATTCATCAAACAAATTAACATATAAAATGTAATATAAAATATTAACATGGAAGTTCGCTTAGCATTTTTTTCTAACCTCCAATATTAACATGGGCTTGAGTATTTACAATGAGCAATGGTTAGTAAAGGCTATTGAGAAAAGTGCGAACAAAGAAACGTAAATAATAATGAAAAACACTATCCCCAAAACAAATTAACACGACAATCTATATATAAGACAAAAAATAAAGTAGTAATATAGGCTAATGACAAACTAATGCTTGTACAACTTATTGCACTCATAGTCAGCTAACACTTGCAAGTGTTTGAGAAACATTAGTCATGAATTATTACAATTCCATTTTATTAAATATAAAAACAAACTTTATATCCTTAATTTGACATCCATTTTTTGCATAACATGACATACAAAGTGAGATAAAAATCAAAGCACCATATTTGTGAACTTCCTTAAAAAAATACACCATCATGAAAATGAGACAACACACAAACTACAAAGAACGACATTAAAAAAATGAATCAACGAAATCAAATTTATAAATTAAAATGGAAATATTCAAAATTTTGGTCTCACTCACTTGATATTTGAAAAAGTAAGTTGTATTAACATGTAAAAAGGAAATCATCTTTCTTTTTTAAATAACCTCCAAGTTTTCACTCAAATGTAATGAAAACATAGGCATAGCAATATAAAGAAAAATAATACCATGGACTTCATGCTATATACCTTATAGAGGTGGGAATGTACTGAGGAAAAATTGGAAGACAGTTCCAGTACGTATAATCAAATCTGATGCTAATCTAACTTGGAAGGATTTCAGTTCTGATTGATGGGGTGCCTTTAGGCAAATGTCTTATTTGTACTCTCAAGAACATAAAAAAAATTGAACATCCAATACATATCCTTAATACTCGAGGCCCAATTCCCTTTCAAAAAGCAGGAGCGCCTTCTCTGAAGATAGTCCCAACACAATCAAAGATACCATTGTAATTGTTTGTTGATCCTTGAACCATTAATCTAGTCACTATTAAATAAGGAGGGGTTGATATAGCTTCGGTGATTGTACCAACAAAAGCACCGATGGAAGAATTCTCTGGATGATTCAAAATTGGATGGAATCAAATGGCAAATCTCATACATGAAAACTGGATGGCATCAAACGAAAACCTCGCATAAAAAAGGATCCATACTCAGCATATAGGCCTTTGAAACCCTCCTTAGCAAAAATAAGGCGAACAACATCAGGGAAAATTGACCAATTTTCATCTTTCTCTTAACAACCTATATTGTTGTACTACCCCGTATTTCTACGCTTTCTAAATTTGGGGATTTATTAAGTTTAATGTGAGTTATTACTTTAATAAAAATCCAGAAATTAATTATTTTTATAATTACTAACGTGACGAGAGTTACTAATCATTAAAAACTTGTTAAATATTACTAATGATCAAAGTAATATATAATACCGGTTCTATTAAATGTCAAGAGTGAATAAAATGACAATTTTAGAAATTTAAGTCGGGACGCGCCCGTGTCGTATCGGGATTAAATGTGATCAAGAAAAGTGAATAAATTAGAAGTCACCCATATGATCATTTCGAGTGCGACGAAGTGTCCGGAAGGGTCGAGATAGTCAAAATAATGTACTCCGGGGTTTAGTTTGGGTCTCGAGACATTTTTAGGCCTAATTAACACCCCGGGAGGGCATTTTGGACATTTTACATTTTTAAACCTAAAAACCCACGAAAATTACAAGGTTATATCAGATGCTTAGGGTTTCCTTCTAGGGTTAACACAACCAAAAGCAAGTGACGGCCATTGGAGAAGGAAGGTGAGAGCTTGCCAAGGAGTTCTAGGCTGAAAACTCCTTCGTTTGCGCCGCCGTCGTCGCCAAACGATAGATCACGTCACAAGGATCAAAACCACACCAATTTCAGCACAAATCAGAGACCAAAAATTCCCAAGCAAGTATTTATCTTGCTTAATTTCGTTAATGCTTCATTCATGTTAGTTTAGGGTTGATTAGCATGAGTTCTATGAAAGAAAACCCATGTTGGAGATTAGAAAATTTCATGTCGCAGTAATATAAATGATAATCTGGAAATACCCTTTATATGTAGAGGTTTAACCACGGATTTATGATGAATTAGAAGTAGAATTTCTGGAGAAAGAATGATTTAAATTAAGTTAAAGAAATTTTTAGGGTTCATGAGAATTGTATAAATTTGGGAACTTTTAATCCATGAATCTTGATGAAAACTTGCATGCTTTACGTTAAATATTGTCCATTTGTGTTTAGAACGTTTGTGGTATAAATTTCTGGGAGTTTGGGAGTTAAAAATCTGGATTTGGATGACGTTGGATGCTAAAACCCGTAACTAGTATTCTGCAGATTCGTCATACTTGTTTGATCGATCGATCGAACCAGGAGTATCGATCGATCGATGCATCGATCGATCGAGCTCCTGCCATCGATCGATCGACCCCTCCTGACAGACTCATATTTCCCCTTCTAAATAGTTGAATTCAATTTAAATGAGTAATAATCTTTGGACATCCTTATTAAAATATTTTGGGAGATAAATAAGACCAGTAGGACTTATTAAAAATATGAAACCTTTAATGTAAGACGAGATTTACATTTTTCGGGGATGTTTACATATAAGGGATGATGGAATTATGTATGAAAGGGGGATACGTGTAAGGTAGTTATGTTGGAAAATAAATGAGTACCTACTGAAATTATAATTGGGAGGATAGAAATCCACGAGTGTCACTTGGTAAGTTGGGATAATCCCACGAATTAAGATAAGAGGTAAACGTTATACGTGATAACTAAATAACGAGTAATAATGACAAATATCTTATTTATGGGTCGTGAGTATGTACCTAAACTTGATATGGTAATAGTAGTATATATATATATATGACTGTGTTTATGCATATACTATATACGTGTGAAAATCATGCCCGCGCTACTTGCTATCCCTAAGGTTACCACACTGGGACAATCTTATCTTGCTGTGCCTTTATGGGGGATATTGACTCGTACCCTAGAAGATAGAAATACTTTGGTACAGGTTATTGGATCAATAGTCAGACGGTCCTAAAAGACGTGGGGGCATGTGCTGACCTCTTAGAGACTTGGAATCTATTCTTCGCCTCAATATTGTTTGCGTTTGTATTAATAAAGTTCGAGAGTGGTTCCGACCTTGTAGAGTATGCCCGCACCATAATTATTATGTGGGGTGCTGTTAGGATATATATATTATATGAGTATTTAATATATATATTAAATTCTGAAATTTGGGAATTTCCTACGGTGTTATGGTAAGTAAGAAATGAATAATGATTTCAATTGAGAAATAAGTGTTTTTGAAAAGTATAATATGTTACTGGGAACTTTATTAGCAAATAAAGTTTAAATGAGAACTTTGTTATTAAATGAAATTTACCTCTTAAACAGTTGAATTTGTCAGTTTAAATCTTACGAGTAACCGAAGATATGATAAGTTCAACCGTTGGGAAGGTTAGTGCGATAGGTGTGCACATTAGAAGGGAGGTGAGAATTTCTCAAGGGAGTGCCGCACTAATATGTTGTTGCATTGGCCAGTAAACATTTTAAATACTTGTTAAACAAATTTTAAATCGTCTTTACAATCGGGCTCTGACCCGTTTCCATTTTCTTTTCTCTCTTATATATATATGTATATATTACAGGTGCCCAGCCACAGGAGCGTCTTGCATAGTATCCTTTGGAAGGAACGCGCTGCAGCTTAGGTGGGAGTTGTAGGCCTCTTACTTAGACGACCTCATTTCTAGATTCCACTCCTAGCATTTATTTTATCCAGTTGGGCATGTGTCACCCTTTTCCATCTTTCAGTTGTTTTATTGGATATTGTGATTCACTTATTTCTAGTATTTACACTTTGGGATTTATTACTGTCAGGATGTTTTCCTTTAAGTTTTAATGCTGGAATTAATTAGTTGAATGTTTAATTATTTGGATTATATATTCCAGGAAAGTTGTTTTGTGATCCTTTATCTATGAATGATGTAAAGTTTTATATGTTTTTTCATAAAAGAAAATTTGCAAAGTAATGTCTAAAATGATTTTGACACTTAGCTTAATTATTTAGGGTGTTTAAATTGGAAAAGTTATTTTTATGACAGTGATGCTAAGAATGAACCAACCGTTCACCTTGATTATAATTTAATAAAGGACTGATCACCCGGTATTTAATTAGGCGGGGTGTCACAATTGCTACACGGATAATAGAAAAATCAACCCCTCCAATAGCACTTGCAGTCAACAATTTTCATCATTTGCTTAAAAACCTATATTATTACACGGACAATAGAAAATCATCCACTGCAATAACACCTCCAGTCAAAGAAGCCAAGGCAATGAGGTTTTCAACATATTTCTTCAGTAATTTTTTCTTTATAGGTTCATTTACGCCAACAAATACGACTGATGCTGGCAAGACACCCCTAATATTTCTGGCCAAAATAGAGACCCTTCAAAATAATTTATCCCCCACCACGGACTACTTGCAGTTGAGTTTTTATTGTATTAGTAGGGTACATAACAACTCTAGAAGAAGCACCAGCGGTAGCTCCATCCATAACAACCTGAAAAAACACTCGAAGAATATTAAATGGCTCATCTACGTGTGGGCTGATTATTGCAACAATCTTCTTCGGTTCACCTTGGAAACCACACGTTTTGTGCTTGAGAGTATCTTGTGTGTCTTATTTGGCGTTCAACGAAATTTGTAACCTTATATTTTAAATAATGAATAGGAGTACTTATTAGATATGCACCCTTTTTCTTCCAAATAATGAAGATGAAAAAATCAAACTTCATATACAAATCTTAATTCCCAGTCGAGATTCTTGCAATATACCTGCCACGGTACTTCTATGTAAACTTTGATGCATATTCCAGTGCATAAATTTTGACTACCCTGACTGGTACACCTAAAGGGAACATATTAGTGTTGAAAACATGAAGTGTACATTGGAAAAAATATGAATCAAGGCATTAGGCATGTAGCAAAATCGCCAACAAAGAGATAGATGTCAACATATCAAAATTAGGCAATCAAATGTACATTAACAAAAATAGAGCATATAGTAGGGAAATAAGGATAGCAGTAACTGTAATAGGATACTTAGAATCACATTATTTGAAAAATATTATGAAGACATCAACAAAACATAGAATTTATTTAGATTGTAAAAAAAAGTTGCAGTCATAAATCTGAAAATAAGCCCTAAAATGTATTGTTTCAAATTGAAAGCCTGCACAAAAGTGATTCAAACTCATATGAATGGCCTATAGTGCACCCTACATATATGAGTGGTAATTGGGGATGTAAGAAAAATATGCTAAGATGGTGTCTAATTATGAACGGAATTAATCCCACACCAAGGTTCGTGATATTCTATTTAATCTAACAATTCAAGCACCAAGTATTATTACAAATATTATACTTAAATACACTAAAAAAAAGAAACAATGAACGTTAATAATATGACTATTTGAGGTTCAACTTTTAGTGTTAAACTTGCAAACACCATTGGAGTTGAGCGGTAATTGCATTATAACATATATAACATTGAGTAATTGAGTGGTAATAGAGTATTTAGCTAACATTCTTACCTACCTTTCTATACTTGATACTCTTCTTATACTTCAACAATCAAATTAACAAATGTTCCACTTTCGACAAGTTAGTTCCTATATGCACCTGAAGGTACGAAGAAATTTTTCCAAATTATTAAATCGTTAATAATTTAAGTAAAATTAATTGTGCTTACGGTAGTAAAATAAAGCATATAAGTAAATTCAACTATAAATAGAATAATATGCATGTGTGCCTTATATTGGGTAAACGACATGTGAAATAATTCACATAATTGTACACTCAATAACTCATTAAATATTGTTCCTCGTAATCCCTGTTCAAATTCCTCAAAACCCATGCACAACTAAAGACACCACAAATGCAGCTGTGATTAGAAGCATAAACAATGTAAAGTATCACATAGGAAACATAAAGCCTTGAATCAGACTACATAATATTTTCAATCACGTTATATAAGATTTTGGAGATGGTGTACCCATAACTAATTTCTTCTATTAGATGGTCCAGTTAAATAAATTCTTAATGACCCATTGGCTCAAATGCTACGCATGAACCACTATGAATATGTGTACATGTTAGTCTCAAGTCATCCCAAACATGGGGGTGTATGTTTAAAATATAAATTCACATGACAAACTTAGAGTTTTCCACCACGATATATAACAATAGTTTGGAACCTCTACACTCATAGACAATTGGTTTTGTCATCGACCTGCTGATTTCAGACCATTTCTTGTTACCACAATGCTGCCAACTTGTCCATCCTATAGTAGAAACAAAAGCTTATCCACAGAGACGAACGTAGAAGTAACAGCTTGTCCATCATGTAGCAACATGTCCATCATGTAGCAGCAGCTTTTCATTGTTACATCACCTACCAAAAATAAACGTAATCATAATATTAGACCAATTCAAGGATTTTGTGGAACACTTTTGACATCAGATATTGCAGATGAGCTTTATGATTAGAAGACGGAGGCAAAAAAAGCTGAAGAAGGATTTAGTGGAACACTTTTGACATCAGATATCTCCTCATAATTGGTCTCTGAAGCATGCTTTAATTGATATGATTTTATTACGACGTAATGTTCCTTATTGGACTTTAACACATAGACAAAAGCATTCAAGATGGATTTTTGAGACCTCATCATTTTTGCAAAGTGTTGGAAGACATTGCCTCATTTTGTCAGCAATTGTCGTCATCCTTGCACAGAAAATATGGGTGTGTCGAACAATGATTTTGGTTCTACCTATTCTTGTTAGACTTTAGGTGTATGATCTCGGCCTTCTTAACGGCATTTTTGTATTCTAATTTATAGTGACCTTGAAGGCAACCCATAATCCCGACCTGTGAGTGATGTTTTTTACTTGTTGAATCTGAATATAGCTATTGTGTATGATGAATGTTTAGGCAGTAAAATGATCTACACTCAATCGATTGTAAATACCTGCACATTGGATCTAACTAAATTGATTAAAGCATCCATTAAAATCCATTAGTGTAGTAGTATAATATAATTTTTATGTCATATGTTTCAATTTTGTAACAACCAACATGAAGATCCAGGAAATTAAAAACATTACAACAAATTTCAATAGAATGCCCCTATTAGAAATGCTGTAGAAATGGTGCAGAAATTTCAATAGAATGCCACTTTTAATGGGTAGTTTTTTCAAACCATTTTTAAGATAAGAAAGATTACACTAATAGAGAAATTTCTAAAGAGTAAAACGAACTTATTTAATTAAACTAATTTGAATGTTCATGGATAGCAAATAAAAAAAAGCTCACATCAATTTTAAACTTATAAAAGTAAATCAAGACACGTATGAAGAAATAACGTAGTGGAGCGGCCTATTTATTCTCATATAAGAAAATATGATAAAAATAATAAAAAGAAGTCAGTTAGAAACAAACAAAAATACAAAAAGAGTCAACTGGTATTTTGGAATAGGGATGAAACTAATCAGATTACCTCCATGTTTATTTACCTGGTCATCAAAAGGAAGTAATGTTGGAAGAAGTCTCCACATGAAAGTTGATATTTGATTAGAAGCATGATACGCCATACATGAGAATGAGAGAACATGACATTACCAAAGTTTCTAATTGCATTCAAAGCAAAGGTAACAATGAATTTCTCGTTGAATTGGAGATTCCATATGCCTTTATCCATCCCCTGAAAATTAAATATCTGAAGAGAAATAATAAAATCAACTATATAAGGAGGAAGAATATCATTCAACAAAACTAGTTAGGATTCCAGTTCAAGTTGTCAAAACGAAAGGCTAGAATAACAACAGATATGATTGCTATCAAGCTTGTCTATAATAAAAATATTTACATTATTCCAAAACATTTCATTTGTGATTCGAATATAAATATTATCACCAGTAAAAGTCACATACACTCACTCATATTATATAGACACAAGAAGATACATATATGTCCAACTTTCCACATTTACATATCTCAATCAACCATTGAGAGAGTGAAGGTGGATATGTAAAAGATTTGGTGCAGTCCATACAAAGCTCATTTTATAGAAAGAACCACCATCAAAAGTATTGAATCTATCATAAATAAAAGATGACTAAGATGATGGTTTAGAAATTATATTTCAGGAATTCTTAAGAAGTGATTCCCTATTAAGAGTGGCCAATCTTCTCAAATCGAGACCACCCTTAGAGACATCTCTACAAATATGTGTCCAAGCTACATTGCCAGTCTAAATGATTTTTTACCTACTTATGAAGTTTTTGTAAAGAACTTGGAACATTTACAACCAATATCCAATTGAATAGCACCTATAAAATAAGAACAATCCTCAAATATATGGATAAAATGTCTTATGGGTGGTGTGTGTGGGTGGGCATGTATGTGCGAGCAAGTTGTGTGTGTGTGCAAGCCAGTTGCAAAGAAAAGTCACCAATCCATTCAAATTCTGGAAGTAAATCCTGTTGCAAATTAAAGGTAAGATCACTTTCATAATTGGAGTTTAAGAACTTGAAAAGGTACACGTCTTTATGCAAAGAAATCACAAAATTCAGTAAAACCCTTCACTATACTTAAATGTCCTTCAAAAATTGGAGTTTAACTGTATTATTAACATCATTAACCTCTAATACTTCCTCAATTAAGAGTTCGCACATTGCTAAGCTCCCCATGCTTGTTGCACGATGAAATGGAGTGAAACCAACATTGTCCTTGATATTCATCTTTGCATCATGTGAAAACATTATTTTAGCTAGTTTTATCAAACCCTTGCAAGCAGTATAATGAAGAGTAGTTTAACCACGACTATTTTTCAAATTAACATCAGTTCCTCTAGTCAATAGAAGACAAAGGGACTGAAATGGGCTCAAATACCACAAAACCAAGACAATTACTCTGTGTGTGAACTTAACCACAAAACCAAGATAAGTAATCAATATAATTAATCTAAGAAGGGAGGGCAAAAGATTACCAAAACATATATTCTAGGAAAATCTGAACACCAAAAGGAAATGCAAATTGAAATTAAAATGGTAGTTTGATACAAATGTGCAATCACGTGAAACTAACAATACTTACCGCAAAATAACTGTAACGGTGGAAAACACGCAATTCTCAAATCTTTATATTACCTATTGTGTATGGCCTGTAAGGTGAAACAATGTAAAGTTATACCTTTAAATTTCTTATTGTTGATGGCCTAGCAATTCTCAAATATCAAGATCTTATAAAATTAAAATAATAAGGATCAAATGAATATCCATCTTTGTATCAAAGCACAATAATACTTAACATGTATAGAATACATATATTCTTGGCAAGTTATAAGAAAAAAAATATTGAGTATCTCACTCATATAACATAAATTGATAAAGATTTGACAAACTACAAAGGGAAAGAGAAGAAGATAAGCATCATAAAGAATAACCTAAAATAATAAACTAATATTTTCTTAGTTAAGCCAACACCCATGTTCTACTTACAGATACTAATCTTACCAAAGCGTCAAATGGCACCACCCCAATTCAAGACAAACTCAGAAAGTGTCAAGCATTACGTACTCAATTTAAGAGTTTTTAGTTGACTTGGGCATTTATTTATTAAAGATGCACTAATAAATGATCGCAAACAATATATATCTATTAGGACATTTTGTCTATTTATTTTAAATAAAAAAGGAAAGAGTGGGATTTTAAGTCAAAAGGGAGAGAGTGCCTTAAATATCTGTAGAAAATGAGAACATGCCATCATTATAATGAAAAAATGTGATATTAATGAGTTCTAAAAAAAGGAATTTTAATCCAACTAATAATACAACAACAAAGGAGAACACATTTTAATATATTCTAAGAAACGACATGATCTAATGTATATGTTTGTAAACTCAACTCTAGATTGGATGTGTTCTTGACATGACAATATACCTCAATCGGAAGAGGCAATCCTTTAGAAGTTTTCTCTTGATGAGATATAATGCATGTATAACAGGGGGAAATGGAGGATAAGAGATATGATGCATGTACATCTAGCATGAAAGATGAATACATTAGAACCTTAAAATTGGTCACCATGTATCATAAAATATAAAGAAATAAAACTATTCCAGCTACAATCAAGATTACACAAATTTAATATTTCTTAACAAAGTCATATCAATTATTCATATTCAAACCAACTAACTTAAGTACATTTTGTTATGTCCAATGATCATGTTCATTAAGATATTCTGAATTAAACTAAACAGTACGTGAAAAATATATATTACGTTACAACTTGTCGACGCATATGGATCTTTGACAATTTGCATAGCAGAGTTAAAAGAAATGATAAATGTATGAGTATCTTTGCAATATGAGAATTTTTGTATTCCACATTTTTTTGATGAAATGTCTCTTTGACTTCAATCTTGCACATCCAAAAGGGAGAACCATCTTTAAACACATAAAAAAGAGCAACTAATAATGCTTTTTTTAGCAAACATTAGGCTCGTTTGGTGCTTAGACACGTACTAAGACATCTTTAAACACAAAAACAAATATGAATCTCCAAACCGCCTTCATTGATCTTTCCAACCATTAGACTCGTTTCCACCCAAAAATAATTTAGCAAACATATCGTGTATATGGTTAATAAGGCTTAAGAGCAACTAATAACAAAATCAAATTTAGCCACAAAATGGAACAAAAAAAAGTTAACTGATTCTAATCACAGCATAAAACAACGAGGAAGTAAAAATTTAGAAAAAGAAGAAAGGTGATTAGAATAAAAGAAAAAATTAGACGGATCTTAACCTTAGAGTAAATAGCAAAAATTATTCATGTTGAAAACCTTTATG